>JAVJGJ010000062.1:25366150-25421187 GCA_035590215.1 Microhierax caerulescens
CGGCCACGGCCCCGGCTGCAGGTAAGGCGCGACGGTCCTCGGGGAGCGCGGCACCCTCCGGCCGGCAGCCCGTCCCAGCACCGCTCCTGCCCTCCCTCCTCATCCCTCCCGCCTCCGCTCAACTGTTTGGGTTTTTTTTTTAAATTATTTTTTTAACGTTAATTTTTCCTCCCATAATAATACCTCTGAAGTATTCCTAAGATGCATTCTGCTGGATTGAAATACCACAGAGTAACTCAAATTGCTATTAATGAAATAAATCTGAGAAGTGAGTTTCCCCCTCAAAAACCTGCAAAAACTTGTTCTTAAAAACAGCAAATGGCATAGGGGGAAACTTCTCCCGAAAAGATAATCGAAGCAGCAGTTTCCATTTTCCCCCAGCTCCTGGTCAAATCTGCACATCTCACCTCAGGTGAATATGTAGATGAACAATGTGCCAGTACTTAAAAAGGTGTACAATATTCGAATGACAATAGATCATGTTGATTAAACCTGCTATTGGGCATTGAATCATGAGGAAAGGAAATATTTGAATTAAAGCATTTTATTTCTCTAGCAGGTTTTTTCTAATTATTAAAAAGACCCCACTTGCCTATAGACATCGTTTCAATGTCTATTCAAACTGTCTAAATAGGATTCTTAAAGATGCTCTTCATCATGATACAACTCCAGGTAATTCTATTGAGTGTCATAGAATAAAGGTAAAGCCATATGTATTTAAAAGAAAAGGAAGACTCTGAAACAGTCATGCACTTAGCACATGGGAAGATTAGTTAAATCTGCATTAGTGAAAAAAAATTAAAAAAACAATACATGTTTTCTTGAAAAATGCAACATACTTTCAAAGCCCCGGTTGTGATTTCCTCTTGGGCTGAGCTCCTGCTGACTTTGAGCTCAGTTCCACACCTCAGAGTAACACCTCTGACTTCAGCCCAAGCAGGTACAAAAGCACGCAAAAGTCCTGAGCCCAGAACACTGAAAACATTCACATTTTTGTGTGGCAGTACAATTAAAGCATTTCTTCCTGTGATTATCATGTACTAATATATGTTTCTACTCAGTAGTTTTAATTGCATTAATTTGTGTCAGTTCATTTTAAATGCAAAAGCTTCTAGATTGTAAAAACCAAACTGCGATGAACGGTGATTTTCTCCTTCAGTCTTTCATCCTGTTGCACTGCTCAGAATGGTTAGTTTGTAATCTCCTGGTTACAGGGACATTTTACTAATTCAGCAAGGAATTAAAGATCTGAATCAAACTGACAAATAGTTGTTTGGTGACTAAGTGTCTCAAGAAAAATAATACTTTTTCTGGAGGTTTACAGGCATATGTAAGAACAGTCAAAACAGGAAAAAAATCTGTTGTTAACACTCCTAATTTGCAGAGAAAAGAAGGCATCACTGGGGCATATTCCTTCCCTTCTTCCCCTTTTCCACCTGAACAGGCAAGCCTTCACAGTGGCAAACAAAATTAATTGCAAACCAAGAGGCTGATTCTGTCATAAATGAGAGGCATTGCAAAATACTCAACGAGGAGAGAAGATTGATATGATTAAGCCTAATCTGCTACTGCAGGGGTATTATTTTTCCCCCCTTCGAGACTCAAATGTGTGTTCAGTGACATATAGTGAGATGTCCCTCATTCTCCCACGCCAGAGGCAGCACAGAGGGAAGCCATGGGCAGATTATTTGGGTCCTGAATAGTTTCTACAACATGAGAATGCTTGAGGAAAGCTCACAGACATCAGGGTCTATGTGGGGAGTCTCTCCTCCAGGTTAAAAGCTAGAAGATTCTAGCTCTGTTAACTTTCATAAGGAACAATAATTTAAGATGGCATCAGAAAGATATGATTTCACTTGTCTTTTCAAATTAAGATGTTACTTAATCTGAACCAGCATATTCTGTCCAGCTTTCTGGATTTTCAACTATTTATATTAATCATATCTCTTTTGATAGTGCCCAAACAAAACCATGGCTCCATTTTGCTATGGGCTATAGGAACAAGTTAGCCTGGTCTGTGTAACCAGTGATGTGTGGTATCAGGGCCGCAGTAGCACTGTATCTGCCTTCAGCCCACACTTGTGGGTGCTCTTTAGAAACTTGGGGACCTAAAGTGCTCATCCAGGTGGCTGTCAGGTCTCAGCTGGGACACAGGACACCACCCAAGCCATCAGTGTTAGCCACGTGAAAACTGTTTGTACCTTCCTGCAAAGTCAAAACCTTTATTAAGGTGCTTTTGATGTTTCAATCGTTATTTGAAGGTTGCCTGCCTCTTTGACTTGACTCACACACATTTGTTCTAAAGAACCTTAAAAGGTGCAGGAGAACTGACCACATCCCTGCTCTTTGCTGCTCTGGTGTAGCCACAGGGGCAGGTTATGACTTGTGACTGTCATACTGGTGTGGCAGAAGGTGATCCCTGGCTGTCTGTGGGATTGCACGTGGGAGGACCTTGTTGTGTTGACATAGACCTTAAAAAAGCCAGTAAAGGTCTCAGATTCAAGACCTGTGGTTTGGTACAAGAAAACTCAAACATTTGCAGATGTATGTAGAGGTTCAGCTGCACAGATAGCAGAACTGGGATGTACAGAGCAAAAGATTTAAGTAAAAGTCTATACACATAAGTAACCATTATCATCCTCACAATCTTCAAATTACTTTGGAGTAATGGCAGTAATCATCAACCATGACTCAAACACCTCTGATATCTGCTGGACTTGTATCAGCTATCTAAAAGTATATTTAAGAACAAGGTGGAGGTAAGTTATTTAATCCATTGCCTTTTTTACCAGAAAATAGCCCGTGTGGCACATTTCCTATAGATTTTTTCAATAGGCATGAACAGAGCTTGTAATGAGTGCTATATTTAAGCAGTCACATGAATACATTCATTTATTAAAACCTATTCCGTGAATGTTTACTACCACATCAATTTCTGTACGTTATTGAAACCTTTCAGTTCAGTATTATGCTGGTTGGAAGCAGTGCATCTGATACTCCTAGAACTGTGTTGCCATCCTAAACACCCAGTTGTTATAAATCTGAAATTAATTTTCTGGGAAAATTGTGTAACATTAACAACATCTCTGCTGGTTAACTTATTTCCCAGCTAACCCAAGAGACATACTAATCTATTTAAAATGCACAGAATGAAAACAAAAACAGATAAACATATAAAATAATCCTATCATAGGTTATGTAAGTTACTCTAAGGCTTTGATGTTTATGAAATTGATAATGCAGAGAACTTGGTGAGAAATACAGACCTTAATCTAGAAAAGCAAATGTCTCTAACAATTAGACAGTATTTATATACTTAATACTGTATTACCACCATACTGCTAGTCCTTAATCCTTTTGTGGTTAGAAGCACAGATACTAAAAAAAAAAATTAAATGGCTGCAACAGTGGATTTCTTTGACTTAGCTTATGAGCTTCCAGTGTATTTTGAGGACAGTGATTTTACATGTTAATATATTATTTGGGACATTGAAATAACATCATAGAGTTGTTGCTGATACAGTCCAAAATCTTGCCATGCTATTTTTTTTTTTTCAAAGAATAAATTAACCTGTTCATCATACAGATTTATTCAGGATGATTTTAAAGAATCTCATACAACTCCCTTTACATATGTAAGCAATGTTTAGCTGAAGTCTTTCTGACAGCTCATTTTGCTAAACCAGAGAATCAGATTTTAATTTCTGGTGAATCTTAAGTTAATTCTACTTATTTTAATAATATGACCACCTTCTGCTGTATCTTTGACCAAAACATCTCAGAGAAAAACACTTGAGAAAGACATTGTACAGATTGGAGCAGCTTCCTGAATGTCCCAGTGAGAAAGTGACGTTTTCAGCTATTACTTGTATTACCTGGCACATGTGACAACTGTATTGATCAGAACATCAGAGCATAACTGGAATCTAGTATTTCACTTTGAACTATTGCTAGATGCATCAGCACTAGAAACTTAACATCCATCCAATTGCTAACATAGCACTGTCACCACAGATGGCCCTTGTACTGCCTGTCTGCAGAAGAAACATGACAAGACAGCTGCTTCCCATGGACCAAGAAAATCTAACTACTTACTTGCCCAAGGAGGCTTTGCATGGTTTATGTCCATGCTAGCAAGATCAGATGTGCCTAGGATTTAGAAACAAGCTAGCTGGTATGCCAAGAGGCAGCTTCTCTGCCAAATAAGAGGGTGCCCCTTATAATAGGTTGCAGACACATACATTGGTCCACTTTCATCAGTCAATTCCCCAGTTATACCCAGAATTTTGCTGCTGCTGGGCTTTATTCCTTCCAATTTGCCCCACAAAAAGCCCCCCTCTTGCTACTTTTCACTCAAGCTGCACTGTCTGCAATATTACTCAGTCTTAACATGAAAAATGTGTGAAAACTTTGTATTTCCTTCTCTTTTGCAATCTATGTATTTTAGGGAGACTGGAAAAGCATCATGAAACTAGGGCTATCCTAGACAAACACCCAGACTGATACAAAGACAGATAGCATGTCACTTTGTTCCACAAAATGCTGTCTGACAGTAGTCACTGACAACCAGTTGTGTGGAGTTGGCATTTCTGAGTGATGAGCAAAAGTTTCTTATTCTTCCTTTATTTTCACTTGTCACTTGTACAGCTGAAGGGAGATTAAAAAAAAATATTTCCTATGTAACTTGGAAATAAGATTAAGGAAGTCTGCCCAGAACTGGAAAAGCCAATGAAGATGGCAATATAGCGTCAGGTGCCAATTTGCTAAAACAAGGGTACGAATGAAGAATGAATAAAGAATCTGGATGTGACAGTGGCACTGTAGGACCATATAGTGTCAGAATTTTTCCTTTTTATTTCTCTGCCTCTCTATTCCTGAATATTATCTTGTGTCTGCCTTCCATATATCCACTCCCTTTCTCCCACTGAGTATTTTCAGCTTTCCATGATTTTCCTTCCAATTGGTTCATACTGATCTAACAAACAGAGGATGGAGTAAAGAATTTGTATATAGGCCCATTGGCTACACTGCAGTTTTAGTGGGCAGTACAAATAGGACAATGCAGAGCAGCGGAGGTAGTTATATTTCTTTGGCACTTTGGCCAGATTCCTCCTGAATTTCTAGCTGCTTCTCAGTTAAGCACTTAAAGATGCTGTCATTCAACACTTTGGATTTGGAAGTCAAACGCAATTACAATCCTAATTCAGATTATACTATCCATAAACCCACTATCAACTTGTTATTTTAAGATAATTTTACACGCTCTTGTAGATGCCTGAAACAACATCTATGGGAATTCAGGCGTATGGCTGCTAGCATATGACAGTGTCTTTAATTTTTAGTATTTTCCATACATCCATTGTGGATAAGAGGCTCCAGTTTAACCAGCATTTCATTCTTGAATTCATTCACACAAAATTCACTTCCAGTGAAATTTTAAGACACTGCTACTACCTCTGCCAGCTCCCTGCCTCATCTCATTTCAGTCTGAGCTTTGTGAAACTTGCATAATTCACTTTTCCTCTCATGCTGAAGATAATAAACAGTGAATTCCCAGAAGAAATGCCAAAACATTAGATACTATTTTACAGCCTTAATCTGATCCAAAGTAGAAAGCTTTGTCTCGTCATATGGGAAACTGGGGCAGATATTTGTTACCTTCGCCTCAATTACTTAATGGTGTGTTTAGAACACGAGGACATGTCAACATATGCACAATAATATGGACAGCATGTAGTCTGTCTGATAAAACCAAATGGCTCTATTCCACACAGAGAACAGCTTATGTATATTTTTCTAGGCTCCAGGAAAGAGGAAAATATTATGGGTTCTGCTGAACTAGTTTTAAATACCAGGAGTTAATAAGTTCTACATATGCAGAAAGGAATTGTGCTGTGAGCATATAGCGTTTGATGAAGAAATACATAATAGAGGAAAGATCCAGATGTGCAAGCATGCCAAGAGGCTCTTCAATGCAACAAACCAGCTCAGTAAGCCCCATAAAAACCAGGGCAGCAAAGAAAAAGTGTGTGTGTATGTAAGCATGTATGCACATGCAGCAGTGATGCAGCTTAGGTATCGTCTGTGAAACTGCCTAAGATTTCAAGAGCTGCCCAGTTCTATTCCTCGGCTGGCATGTGGTGTCCCTTTGTGGTGGTGGGCTGCCAGCTGATATGGCAATTAGATCTCTTAATTAATGTTTCTTACACAGTTAAGAGATTCTCTCCTTCCTATGGTTTCCATGCTCTATTCTTGAGCATACAAAATTAATCCACACACTATAGAATGGATTTGACCTTTCACGTGTTAAAGGTCACTAAAATACACCACCCCATTCTCCCTCAAAATTGCTATATTGGATGTTGGTTAAGATCTGAATGTAAACCAGTTGCTTTAGAAAAAGATTTGTAATCAGCCCATTCACTTTGATCTTCATCAGTGTAAAAACTAAAACCAAAGTACAGAAATACCCATAGGTTCCCTTTATAAAGGATCTTCAGACACATTAGGAGCTCATAGTAGCAATTCAAAAGCTAAATATAAAAAAAGCTTTATGAAGTACTTATAAAGTCAGTAAGGTTTTCTGGGAAACCAGAAAGATAATATTTATTTTTAGCATATTTTCCTGTGAGATAAAGATAGCAAATGTAGAAAGTATCCATCCGAACCCAAAAGGAGCTATACAAAAGAGATCCCACAATATGCACCAGGAGTGTTACAGAATCAGCATTTAGAGAGCAGTGTTCTGACAACACCATCTGCTCATTTGTGCCATATCTTCCTATTACGGGCTCTCTTAATGTCTCATGCGTGATTTTATGTGGAAGTCAGTAGGAGTGTGTGATTTATTTTGACATTAATATTTACCAGGCTGGTGTATGCCTAAAGTATTCAAGATGCTGCGAATTTTCACTTGTTTAAAAAGCCATTTAAATGGCTTGAATTTTTCTTTGGAGACATGAACAACTTATTTTGTCACTTCACCACTGTTACATACAAGTCAGATACCATTCACACTGCATTAATGTAAGTAAATGCAGCTACTGTTGCTTTCACTAGAGCTACAGACTGAAAGAAAAATACTTTGGGGTAAAAAAAGTTTGCTAATGTTTTATGTTGGTTACTAAAGGATGGTGAAATAGCTTCAGATTCCTTGGTGCTAGTAATTTATTGTGAAATCGAAGTGCAAGAGACTCCTGCAAAATTAATTCTGGACATTGAGAATAGTATTGCTTGTCCCTTCCCAAAACTTACAACAGATATTTGTATTTATTAACATTTAACAGCTGTCTTGCAGATTCTGGGTAGGTAATGTCTGATGTGTAGGTTTTTCCCGAAGTTTTAAAGCAAGTCTTCTTTATAAGATTTTAGTGCTTTGATGAAACACAGCAAGTTTGCACAGTCCATGAATTTCAGATCTGTTGCAGGACTGCATTAAACTATTGATTGATACTGTTTTCATCCAGAAATGTATTACAGAGCTGACAGATTACTTAAAATAACCATTATAGATGTGAATCATTGTGGTGGAGTGACCTTGGCTGGATGCCAGGTGCCCACCAAACCACTCTATCACTCCCTGCTCAGCAGAACAGGGTGGGGAGAAAGTGAAATAAAAAAAACCAACAACTTGTGGGTCAAGGTAAAGGCAATTTAATAAAGCAATAGCAGAGGTTGCACATGCAGAAGTGGAGGAAAACAAAAGATGTTATTCTGTACTTCCCATCAGTGGAATACAACTTGTATTGGCAAGTGAAATTATTGTTGATGCTATACCTTTTGTGAAGTTTTGAGTGTTTTTTAATTGTTGCAAATTTTTACCAATACTTTTTTAGCAGCAACTACTGAAGATACAATATCTTTAGTGTTGAAAACCTTGTTAAATGTGTATATTCGAAATGTAGATGTGTTGTAAAACATTACCTCTGCACTTTGTTTTTTTAAGGAGCTACAAGAACTTCTGAAACCACACCTGACAATGTGCAGTCTTAAATGCTACAGTCTCAGAGCCCTTTTCCTATTGATGCTGTGTAGGTAAGAAATATCTGCTAAGAAAACCATTATTTCTTCAATGTATAATAATATCAGTTAGTTTATAAACACTTTAATTAGAAATATATCTGATCAGGTAACAAAGCCAAATCTACTTGACAGTTGAATCTTGCCTTTTACAAAGATTAAACAACCTGGATATTAATAACAGAAATACAGGACTAAACTTCACAAATCATGTCAGCTGCCTTGATTGAGCTATAGATTTTTTTCCACAGAGAAGACTGATGGGGGAAAAGAAAAAAAAGAATTTAACTTAAGCAGACAGTCTTCAAACAAAGGATTACTGTGCAAATAGTGTGAATATTGTCAGATGCTTAGCAGATTTAGAAGGGTGCAAGGTCCTTGCTGGAGCATAGTACCTTGCCCAAGGACAGAGCATGCAGTCCACCTAGATGTACTATAAGCTTGAGGTAGTAAATTCATCATTGTGCATCCATTACTAAAGGAGAGTGTCTTAAAAAGAATTACCTGTTTAAATAATTGTCATCTTATTCTCTGTTGATGAAATCGAGAAGTCTTTAGGAAAGCTGAATTGTGTTAAGATGGAAAGTGAAACCAATTCCTTCTGTGTACAAGTAACAGTGCAGTTGCCATGACAAAAAAAGACAGAAGTGGAGCACTTAAAATACACTCCTAGAAAATTGGGGAAAAAAATTATTCTTTGTAAGTAAACCTAATAAGGAAGTGCAAACATGGATAGATTAAACATTATCACTACCACCTTTAACTGAAATATTTGAAGTTTTTTAGCCCATTCTCTGTGTAGAATTGCCAAACCTGTTTGGTCTCCTAGTAAATTCCTCAATATAAGATTCTGCCTGATATTTAGTTCAGGTGGGTGTATGAACACATTTATCTAAAGTCTCCACCTGGTTGTGAGGGCCAGTGGAACTGTCCCCTGAAAGGGAGATTAACACATCCATCTCCCCTCCTTTCTCCAGTACTATAAAGAGATCTTTGTCCAGAATACGTACTTGCTTCAATTCCACCTTCCTTCCTCATCAGCTGTGACTTGCCATCTTCTATAACCACTGAATGATTCATGGCTTTGCAGTAATAAAACACTGCTAAGAGACCAACAAAATTTCAGAAGCATCTAAGTAACACAGAGGCAAGATTCCCAGAGAGGTTCAGCCTGCAGTACATAACTGCCTTCATTATTGTAAGGCAGACTTTGTGAATCCTTTTACAGCTTCACACAGCTAAGAGTGTCCAGAAGCACAGGTAACTGCCATGGATACTGAATGGGAGTTATGTGCATGCACAGCATCTGTTTAATTGGACGCAGGTGCGCAGCATTGAGCTGGTCTGGTCATGTTGCACCCAAATCCAAACCCAGCAGCAGCTCTGCCCCTTGGCCAGCTCACAGCCAAGATGATGCGTGGGTAGACGAATGCCTTTTTGCAGTGCACAAATTGGGAAGGTTTGGTGGAAGCGGAGTCCAAAACAAAAACTATCCTGACTGGCACTGGAACAGAAAAATATTTTTAAGCAATACCCCAGGACTGAGGTGTACTGAAAGGAAGGGCCAGGGTCACTCCCCAAGTGGCCCCTGAGATACTCCACTTGTATAAGCTCTGGCTAATGTGTGAAAAGAGTTTCCTCTACTGAGTACTTTATAACCAATGGTGAGGGGTGGGTTTTGTTTTTGTTGGGTTTCTCAAGTTTAGAAATAGCTGGAGCCTTATCTTCCCTGTCATATGCAGGGAACAAGATTGTCACAACACACATGCTAGCAGTGTCACACCAGGCTGTCAGATTCCACCTTATTATCTAGTCCTCCCTTTCTAAGTTACATTTAACTTCACTTTCAGCACTTGACTTTAAATTACAATACGGTCACATCATAGACACACATACTCAAATCTATATCTGTGGGTTTGCCTGGATGGTCACTTTTCCAGAAATATTTTTATGAAGTAGAAATGAAAAAATTGTCAGAGTAATTAATAGTACTGACACTTCAAATCATTATCAGGAATCAACCTAAGTAAATATATGGTATTTGATCCCAAGAAGGGCTCCCACTTATTTCAGGAAGGGTATGTTCAAGGAATGCTGGACTGGAGCTGTAGCAGCAGATCCAGAAAATTCTGTGGGTTGGTTTTTTTTGGGCTAAATTTAAGTGCAGTTGCATTATTTAAGTATTTGTTCCTGTACCTGGTAAGTGGTAACATAATGCTACTGTTTCAACCTCACCAATTAACCAAACCTCAGTACTGGTTGTTTTGAAGCAGAGAATTAGTCAGTGATAGATAGGTGATTCTGCTGAAGTTTATCTACAAAGATCATACAAAAGCCTGTATCCTTGAGCACGTCAGGTATGAAACAAATAGCAATGCCTTTGTTTGTGTCCAAGCCCTTTGCCTGTCAGAGGATTGCCTGAAAAAAGCTTTTTTGCCCTAGCTTTTCCAGAGGGGAGTTTCAAAGCTTGATCAGACTGCATCTGGCATTTTGTTTCTCCCTCCTCTCAGTTCTAAAATGTTTCTGCCTCTTTCATGATGCATAGCTTCTGACAAAAAGCAGCTAGGAAAAATATTCCCATACATGTGCCTAGACTATACTTTTGTTTTAACCAGTGATGCATACTAGTGTTTAGGGCAGATGTATATACTTTTCCCCCCTCTGGTTACCCAATACTTCTAAGATACTGACTTCAAAGTATCTTAAATAACAAGCAGTAGTTGTACCTTCCAAGTTTAGCCTAGCCTGTAACAAAACTAAGTTTTTGAGCCATAAGAATAAGTAAGGAAATTAAATAATTATAATTCAGCTTTTATGAAAGCAGGCATGGGTCATTGAACTTGACTAGTTTAAGACATGCATTATACATTGACAGCCCAGAACAAATAAGTATTCCTGGCTATCAAATAAATATATATTCAGTTTTCTTCTATAAAAGCCTATTTTCTCCTTAGTGTCTGGAACAGCTGTTTCAAGGCAATTCCATACTTAGATGCATGCCAATGTATTTCAATGTATTTTCATTAAGAAAATGGAGGAACCATATGAAGTTAGTTAAATATAACAACACAAATACCAGGTAAAAGAAAAGCTTAGATGCATTGATGAGAAGATGTACGTGCATAAAAGCCAACAAGCCTCAGCTTTTACTTTTATCCTTGCATGAGACTGTGACAGATTACAGGAATGTGTGCGGCTGTGCGCTTGCTCTTGCTTAGTGATGAATGGGGCACACAAACTGAAGAGTACTTTGAAGGAAGTGGGGCATTGGCCCTTAAAATTTAGATAAGGGGAGCCACTGAAGGCACTAACATCTGTAGGCTGCCATTCAACACTGACAATCTACTGAGTGTCCCCAAAATTACCAGGATGGTAACACCACACACTCAGGTTTAGAAGACGTCAGGTTCCTCTTGTACATTGGCTCACTCTGTTAGGAATCCTCAAATATTGCATGGCAAAATAACACACAAGGGACAGTGCCCCATTAGTTCACAGTCTCAATTACTGCGTGACAGCTTTCCCATGCAGAGTCCTTAACTATAAAAATCAAAAGACCAAAGATATGATGCTACACCCTGTGTTAATGAGGGAAATCAAGAATTACCTCAGAGGGTACCCAAAAGTGATTTGAGGGAAGGACTTCCATACAATAATGCCAAATATTTGAGACATATTTTAGAAAATAGCTGTTAGTGATCATGCACCAGACCACTCTGCAGTTACATACCAATCAGCAGAAAAATATTATACCCTTGCAGGGGAAAAGGGACAAATTTTCCTTTATGGTTTCACAATATATGAAAGTTATTAAAAAACAATTCACAATTCAGTAAGGCTGTGAAATTAAACTCATGCAGCTCATTGAACACTTTGTTAGAATTATATGTAAATTACAAAAGCAGAAATATCTATAGTAAGCACAATATTTAAGAAATAGAAACATATCTGAATGTAACTCAAGTCCAACACTTTTATTATATTAGTGTTTCAATTCAAGCATGACAATGCTCACTAGTTTAGGACACAACTTATGGATAAACATTCCTTATTTCAATGCTGGCATTACTCAAGACCAGAGTTAACATTAGGAAATCACAAGTTCACTAGCAATAAAAAGAAAATAAACAGAGACAAAATAAGAGAAACAAGTAGGGTCATCCAAACATTTAAGCTATATAAGTTACAAGACTGCTAGTGAAAAACAGCAACTTATGTGGGAACAGGGTCAGTTGAACAGTAAAGTCACAGAGCAATAGCAGCACTTCAAAATAGCTGACAACATCTAAATACACATGTATTCATTAAGATCATTTTAGCATTCAGATTTTACCAATCTAAGGTACCAGATTTTTTTTAGATGAAAACCACAATTTCCTGACAGCACAACTCAAGCTGTCTCAGAAACACAGTAAAATTAAAATCAAAGGAGCAAGCTTAGGAAAGTTACAGGAGATACAGAAGTATCATTAGGAAAAATAAGAATAGTTTCTAGAAGCAGCTTTAGGAGAAATTGGGAAGAAACTCAGCAGGGATGTAGCAGGACTAAGAAAACCCACAAAACACCAGTTTGTACTTACATTCTTCTCCCCAGGGCTGAGACACCACAGCTACAGCTCTCATAGCTGCTGTAGGAGAGCAAAGGGGTAGAGCTGGGCACTCTGAGCAACCAGCCACTTCTGGCACGTGTGCTAAAAACCCCAGAGACCCTCTCCTCCTGAATATATAGATGACCTCTCCCATCAGCGGAGATGCTGCCTCCACCCGCAGCCAGGTGGGCTTCCTTGAGTCAATCAGTAGTTTGCTTCTCATTTTCATAATTACAGAACAGTCCTCCCCCCCTTTTCTGAAATCATCGAGCAGTCAATATACCACTTGTGTTCTAATTTATGAGGAGCACAGCCCGAACCTGTGGCAGCTGCGCGCATCCTGCTCTCACACTCAGGTGCTGGCCGTCGGGGTTAGGCAGAAATGAAGAGCAGAGCTATGGTGTCTTTTGCTATGGGACTGCTCCTTACAGCGTAATGGCCCTTAGCAGCCCCAGGTGTCCCTCCCACGACTGCTAACCATCAAGACCCCAAAAAGGGGGAGGAATATATAAAAATGATTCCTGATGTGGCCTGGGTAAAGAATTGTGGTTCAGGTATGTGTTTTCCCCAATCCTTTTGCTCAGCCTTCTGATGAGGTTGTTGTAGGGGCCCTAGAGCAAAAATGGAGTTTGTAAATGTTTATCTTTGAGTTCTGTAGATTATATTTGTAGCTGCTTCTGAACAAGACAATAGTTTGCGTTTTCATTATGCTTCAATGATTTTGCTCAACAGGATTACTTCTGTAACCTGTTTAAAAATTGTGTTGTAAAAGCAGGATTTTAAAAGTGTTTTTATGTACTAATCTCTGAGGCTGGTTTTTGTCTCTCTCTATGAGCTACATTTGATGTATTTAATTATGTAAAAAGAAGCTTAATTTTAAATGCTGAAATAAACAATCAACGCTCCCTCTGTGTTCGTAGAATATAACAATGTCCTATTTACAGAGAAAACACTGAAGAAGACAACCGTTTTCTCAGTTGAAGTGTTAAGAAATGGTAGACTTTAAAGAAACAATAGGCTTCAAGGTATAAAAGTAATATTTTTTTTTCCTATAAGAGACTAATACAGATAATAACATCTGATATTTGCTAGAGCATTGTTTTTCTATGAAATGCAAACATACAAATGTTTCATGATATTTTATCTGATGGGCTATAATCATCAGTAACCTTGAAATTAATACAGTGTTTTCCTCAGATGTAATTTCTGCTGCAACTGATGTTATTTTAAAATATTTTTACTGTTTTCATTCCTTTTAGGTTAATGCAAGTTTCTGAAGTCGAAGGAAAAGGTGAAATACTACCTCCAACTATAGAAAAAATAATAAAAGGATACAACAAGTATCTACGTCCATTTTTTGATAGTAAGTGGAAAAGCTGTTTTGGTAAGACTGAGCCATAACATAATGCAGTGTCTGAAACTCGGCAATGAGAGCAAATGTTTCATTGCTGTACTTTTTTTTTTTCTCTAATGTTTGGTACTGAACAATCTGATTATGTGTGATGTACTACGATATAATAAGATATAGCTTAACAGCTTTTGTGGTCCAAGGTGAAACTTATGTTCCAGGCATTCACAAGCAAAACTTCCAGACTCTGTTAGAAATTTGGCTATTGATGTTCATGCTTCCTCAGTGAAATAAGCTGTAATACTTTGCGTATTTAAAAGCATAGTTTTCTCTGATTTCCTAAATATTAGTTATAATTTTTTAATTAATATTAAGAAAGCTTTATATATCAAAGTACTTATGAAAACACAGGCAAATATTGTTACTATACCAAGCATTATGTGCATCTACCGTGAGATTGCAAGGGAGTTATTTAATAAATGATTTTAGCCTCAGGTCTTAAAGGTCACTGAACTGGCTCGCTGCAGAACTGTGAGGGAAAATGAATTGAAAACGTCAGTTCCCTGTATCGGAAGGCTACGGTCACCAGGTTGGAAGACCCTTGTAGTCTGCTGCACCAAGGCTGACTTTACCGCCCTGCAGTGCAGTCGGTGTTAGGCACCTGAAATCTCAGTGACAAACATTTTCCTTGCTTGGATTAGGCAATTGCATGTATCAGGAATACTGAAGGGTTTTGAGACTGGGTGAAGATCTCTGCCTTCAGGAACTGCAGAACTCTGAAAAAGATATTCTGCATGTTGAAAAGATGCTCAGCACCATGTGTCTGTCAGAAAATAAACTCAGAGTGAATGCTAGGCACTAGTTCTTAAGTGAGATATTCAGTTTCAAATTAACTCTTACATCCCTTTATAGCCTACTTAAAAATGATTGATTGAAGGTTTTCTCAGACCACACTGTTACCTCTTGCCATCCAAATACCTGGTGAGACTATCAGCCTGTTCAATAAGGGCACTCCACATCATGTGCAATATCTGAATCCATTTCATAAATATATAAAAATAAATCTGTATTTTAGGTTTAGGAGATAGGGAAAACAATTTATCTGTTTGGTTTTATTGTAATTGTCTCTGCTGCTGATAAAACTGCTATAAATAATTTACATGATCTAAGAAGACTTTTCAGTAAAAGAAAAGTAATGCTAATAAATAAATGAACCCTTATCATTGGAGATGATGCATTATGGAAAATAACTATTTTCAGTGGCCATTGATGCATTTCATTCATCACTTCATGCTGGTACTGGAAGTATGTTGGCGCTGCCATGATGGATGTGTTCTGATGGACAGCAAACAGAATTTCATTGCAAAATCCTACGATAGTAGCTAAGACCAACAGTAAAGCACTACTGAGTTATGAATCTCCCTTTTCTAATGTGAGCCAATTTTTTTCTCCTCAGCTGTTGTAACATAGCAAGGCTATGGCTCTTTTTCTGCCTGGGGATTTTGTTCAGAGGGATGCTAAGGACTTTGCCTGGAAATCTCGGAGGAGCTCAGAGTGAGTCTAGCACTTCCAGACAGTGCCAGCATTGCTGTATATGCTCGCCACAGCTCAGGCATGCAAACTCTGTCTTGGAAATCTGGAAGTCTTTGATGGGTCTGTATTAGCCCTGCTGCTGAAGTAATGGGCTGAGACTCTCAAATATATTTTATTGATGCCATTTCTAAATGCAGGGTTGGTGGTTTTGTGAGAAATTACTTTTTTTTTTTTTTTTTGTAGGAATAATAAAGTTAGAATAACCCAGAAAGTGCTCATCCAGACTTTTGGACCTGTAGTTGTTTGCAAGGTCATTTGGGATGATTTTCCATGTGATAGAGGCATGTGTGCTCAGGGTGGGGTGAGGAGTGGTATCTGCCCAGCCCTGACCCCTCTCTGTTACTGGCAAGGTGGGCTGCAGCTCAGGTGAGATTCAGGTCCAGGAGAAGCTATTGCTCTTCTCAGAAGCAGAGCTAGTCATAAACCACCTAAATCCTTAGTTTAACAGATCAGTGGATTGTGCTGGTCTGTGTGACCACAGCTATCCTAGCTTTGTTCTGTGTAATGTTCTCCTTATTTCTGTGCATATTATCTGCCTGCAGCTGGTGTAGCTTGTGTCTTTTCTTCATGAGAAACATTTCAGTGTAACTGGCTTTACTAAGAATTATACCAATGGCTACAGCACACTAGCTACATAGTTGGTGAAACCAGAGTATCAAGGTACTCAGGTGTACCTCTTTGACTTTTTTTTTAACCTGCCTTAAGTCCCCAGGTGTTTAATTTCTTTGGTATGACATTTTCATGTTAATAGTAAGAGACTGATCAATCAAAAAAGGATCATAAGATCTAAGTGCTGGTTTGACTTGAGTAGGTTAATGAACAAGTGCATAATAAAAACATAAAATGGGGTGTTCTGGTACTGGTAGAGATTATCACCTACTATAAAAACCTGTACTGTTCTAATTGTGTCAACCTATCAATGTTGATTTACTCTGAGAAGGAAACTTGCATTTCTAGAAACATGAACAGAAAAGGATGTATATGCATGTTAACCTCAAGACCTGTGTTTGCTGTCTGAAGTGCATGAAAGGATTTGCATAAAATGGGAACCTAGTATGTGTATGTTAATATACAGAAATATCAAAAAATAATATCTAAAGTCAGCCCCTTTAAGACATGTGGGTTTATTTGATTTTTTTTTTGTCAATATTCCTTTACTTTTGAAAGTGTGCATATTTATTTATCTGGTGGTCAGTTAGAGCTGCACTTCTAAATAAGCATGAAGAAGTTTGTTCTAAGACTAGATGGTGTTATTTGTTGGCATCTACAGTGCTTTGGGCTTAATGTTACCTAGTCATAATGGAACACTGAAATGTGACCTTTTTTTTTTTAATCAAGAGTGAGAGGGCCAGAGGTTAGGCTGAATTTTAGAATAACGTAATTCAAAGTCACATCAAAGTGATTTGCCCTTGAAATTTTTCTTCAAGCAGGAAATGGGAATTTTGGCAGTCATGCTTGCTGTCAAGACACAATCATACTCTTACAAAATCAGTGACAATGAACTCAATGTTTAGCAAAGTGCTTTTTTAGTCCTGAAAGGAAAGCATTAGTTATAAACAAATGATCATAAAATGAAGGTTCTATTTTTCCGAAACCCAGGAGAAACAGGAAAATTTACTAGTCAAGGAAACTTTATGGCAGCTCAGAAATGCTTAGGCACGTTGAAGGCTTATTAAACTATCTCCTGTGTTTGGTCCTTGTGCTGGGACTGGCAGATGGCTGGGAATTACCTAAGTGACTACAATTCAGCTAGTGTTGCTAATGAGGGGATTATGACTATATTAAGATATTTTTCACTTGAATCCAATGACTGTGCATATAACACAAAAATTGTCATCTTCTCTTGCATGGATTGGAACTAAGAGTTTTCTAGATTTTGAGCCTGGATTAATCTCACCTTGCTTTACTCATCTCCTCCTCCTCCTCAGGTCACCCCTCCAGACCCTTGCTACTGAAACCCTGCTATTTATGCCTGGGACAGACTGTCATTGCCCTTGAATAGGTGCCTACAGTTAGACCAGGTGAAGCCAGTCTCAGTACATCAAAGGTTTGCAGACAAGTGAAACTGAGCATTTTATGTCTGTCCATGGTGGGTGGCCCATACCAGTTATCAAATTATGGGGGTACTTTTACACAGTGTTTAGTACAGAGAAGTCCCAGCTGGACTGGCTACTCGGCTCTGCCATCTGAATGTTATTACTAAGAGTGTTCTCTTTCCTTAACTATAGCTTAATGTCCCTCTTTAAGCTGGTTCGTCAAGAAAGTCTTAATAAACTGAACAGATAGACCTGGGAAGTTCCATTAGCAAATTAAAAAAATTACCTAATCTAGAATGATTTTGACCATTCTTTGGAATGGAATATGAAATACTGCTATACTAGTGTTAGTAGATAGTATGCCTTAACATAGTAATATCCATCCTAGACTTTTTCAGATAGGTGTGAAATTCTTCCCTAGAAACGCTGACATAAGAGATTGAAAAATGCACAGTTATTTACCTTAAATGTGCTACATAACCCTGACACTTTCTCAGCAATACAAGCTGATTTCAACAACAGGTTTTTTGCTGAAACTGTGTAGATCAATTTTGTAACTTTAGGTGCTGTGCCAAACCTCTTTGAATTAATGAGCAATTCCTGCTGACTTCAGTGAGCCTTGAATCAGGTTCATAGAGTTGTTAAGGGATGCATAGGATCTTGTAAATAATTTTATACAAACAGATTTTGTTCTGTGATTGAATGTGATAGCTTAAGTGTTCCAATTAAAAAGAGACACTAGGAAAAGGTCACAGCTAAGTATATTTGAATATGGAAGCTGCTTTCAAGTGTTGTAGAAAAATGTCATGCTTAAATCAGTTATTCTAAACCACATTTCAAAGGTATTTTTTTCCTTTAGCTTTGTAAAGAGTAATACATTTCATGCTCTTAAGGTTTAAATTCAAGAAATTGAATTAAATCTTCAAGTCCAATCTTCTATGTAAGACCAGTCATTGTATTTTTTTTTCTCAAATGTTGTTTATATTAAGTTCTATGAGTTTAATTAGATGAAGACATTTTAGTGCTCCAAAGCTTACAGTTTACCCCCAAATGAGACCAGGAGATACCAGAATATTTGCTGTTTCTAAGACCCTTTAACTTAGTGAGGCAAGCTCACAGGGTACATGAGAAAGAAATACTAAGTAACAATCATCTAAAGACTGTTTTATGTACCAGTTAGCCAATGTCTAATCTTTCAAAGGCAAAAAGCCCAGAATAGCTATGGTCAGTTGTATATGGGGAAAAAATATCTTTTGAATCCCTGATGAAGCCTTAAACTTACGATTTAATAAATCAATGACTTGGTGCATAAACTGCAAACTTCAGTATACAGATGGTAATGTAGATTTTCCTTCCTTTCCCATGGAAATGAGAGACACAGTGAGAGTTGCCAACCAACCCAGCTTCCTGCCCGCAGGGTGGTTTGGTTTTTGGTTTTATGGTTTTCCCACCCCCCTCCAAATGCTGAGTTCTAGACACTCTAAATGATGAACAGTAATTAAGTTAGAAAAAAATTAATTTATCCAAAGTTTCATGTTGTCTCTAGCTTCCATAAACTGGGATCTTGCTTTGCTTTGTCAGAGAATGTGTACAACTTAACTACTGGACACCTTTTCTGTGCACTTACTGGCACTGGGAAAATCACCTCTTTGGCTTCTCTTTGAGCAGCTGAGTAAATGCTGTTCCTTAATCTTTGTTGCAACCTTTGATATTAAGCTTCCAGAGTTGTTTCTGTATTCTGGAATATTTGTCTCTGCTGTTTGCACATTTATTTTTCTTTTCCAAATGTGGAAAAAGAATCTTTCACAGTAATCTCATAACAGTCTTGCCAATAAGTCTAGGTTGCACGATAATTAGATTCTGTGTATTGCTCCCTATTGCAATAGTGCTTCTGCCAAAGCATAATGTGGAAAGATGATGCTGAAATGATTATTTGTGACACCCTCTAAATCCTTCTCAAAGGCACAGCTTGCCAAGATAGTTTCCTATCCTGTATGTACTGCCTGCATTATTTGTCCCCACCATGCTAATTACTTGCATTTGGCTACATTAAAATATGTTTTTCTGACAAATGATTATACAAGCTGTTGTTACAATCCCCTCTCCTTTTTTTTTCTTGTCCACAAACTGTACTAGTGGAGCTACATCCCTGTCTAAAGATCATTGATGCGAGCAAATAGGATTGAAGCAGATTCCTGCTAGAAATGGGTCTGCTTTCTGATGTTTTTATATCAACAGTTACAGCTGAGATGTCAGAGGGCATGTCTTAATCTGTCCAGTCTCTTCACATAATGTATATTTGTCAAGAAAGATGTCTTGTGGTTGGAAGTTAAATGCACTGAAAAAATCCAAGCATAATGTATCACTTTAGATAAAAGTCCCTTAATACTCTAAAACAAAGCAAAGCTGGCAATAAGGCAGACACAAACAGTTTTTCATGAAACTATAATAAATTGTTCTAGTAATACTTTTCCTTCTAATTCTGTTAGAGTTGCATAGTGTTTTATCCAGTATGATTGCAAGGATGAGGTACTCTTTCAAAAAGCCATCTCTTTTTGAGATATTTCAGAGTGTCACAATTGGTTTAAGTTTTATATTTAACTAAATGAAAAAGCTAGTACTAACAGCTCTGCGCAGGCAGTGCTGATAGTGCCGATGGATTTAAGTAGTAGATGTTCAGAGTTAAATACATACGTGACACACTGGTGGTTCATTTTGTTGGCACAAACTGCGATCATTGCAGTGATCCAAACTTTTAGGTATGCTCTTTGCCACTCTTCTGGCTGCTTTCCCATACAGAATTACTGTGAATACCTGTAAAATAACAGTCTTTGTGCACCGGTTTCAGTAAAAGTTAAAATGTACGTTAATTACTGTGCACCCATTGCTGTAACAAGGCACAGCCTTCGGCGTTTCTTTGCTGTGTTTTGAAGATTCCCTTTGCTAATGCAGGGCAGACTGACTGGTTTTCTTCTGAACATCAGTAGATTGAAGTTGTCATTATACATGTAATTCCTGCTGAATGTATGGAAATGTAGGAAGTGACTGCCTCTGGTCTACTGCCTGTTTTTTGACACTGACAACAGGAGACCTTTCAGAAGTTCAGGGGAAACCCTGGTGGATAATTATGGGAAGGCTCATTCTGTTAATACTTTGCATGTTTAGTAAGGTGCCATAAATTGTGTTTAAGCCTCACATACAAAAAAGAAATTGGCATTTAACTACTAGTATTGTTCTGATTTGGTTAACTGTTAAAGCAAAGCTATTCCTAGCAGCTTGCGTTAATAAAGACCCCTTCTGTAATTGTCACGCCTCCCCCCTGCCTTCTCGTGAAGGCTAGCGGAGCTGGATGGTTTTATCCTGACCGTGCAGCCACTCCTTAGCACTTGTCCTAGCACAGCCCTGCCTCACGGTTCAATCGGTTTGAGCTTGAAGTACCTCTTAACCTAAGCTAGATGTCTTTTGGTGATTGGGAGTCACCTGACACTACAGGTCTGTTGTTATCTAATATTTTGAAAAACACTGCAACAGGAAATAAAGAAGGAAGAGATGTACAAAGAGTCCTGCGTCTGTGATTCTGGAAAATGCAAACCTAATTTCATTTCAGTAATCTTTCTGGAAAGTCAACTTTTCTCTGAGGTATAACAATAGCATTGATGATGCTGGAATGCTGCTAGTGAACGTTTCCCCCAAATATGTATCACCTTAACTAGGCAAGAATCAAGTGTTGTTCCTACCAATAAAATGGGATATGATAGGAGAGTCTGATTCTTCCCAGACACAATTCCTGCCTAGTCAGCTGAACACCACATTGTCATCTCCTTAGGATGGTCCATCTTTAAACATATGCATTGTATGATGAGGTTCCCCCAAAAAATTCTTGTGTGATAGTTGTCAATAATATGTTACAGCCATACATAGGGAATCTGTAGGAATACTATAAAAAAAATCAGGAAATGGATTATAAACCACACTTATTTTTAAACAAGGATTTCTGAGGGTCAGATGTATCTTCTGAAGCTGGCAATGTTGTACCTGTCATAATGATATAGTACAACGGTAAGCATAGGTATCAATTGACTCTGTTGCACCCTAGAAAGTTGGGCTGAGTTTTCTAGAGGGGCAAATTTTTAACCCTGCAGGGACAAAACATAAGTGTATTCTTAGAGTATCAAAACCTGGAAAGAATGGGAAAAAAAAACCCGGAAAAGCAAGCTGTCAATTGTCTGGGAACTTTTCAGTCAAATAATTTTCTTCCACAGTTAGCCTCTAAAGTCCTCTTCCAATAGATGAACAATTTCTTCTGATCTCTGTATACAATTTATAATATATAATAAACATGTAAATTACTGTTAGGGGATTCTGCAAGCCCACAGTTCTGCTTTAAGCTGCAGCTTTATATTTGAACTGAGTCCAGAACAAAGCATTTATAGATTCTTTCAGGAGTGTCAGATGTTTAACAACTTTAACACATGTACTACAAATGGAAATTATTTGGAAAAAAACCCCTAATACACTTATACCACTTAGAATGGCACTTTTCTTTAGTGTTATTCAGCAGGGTAGAGTTCATCATGGACCTCATCTTGCTCTAGATGCTATTTGGGGGCATATGAGCTGCGTATATAATGCATTATGGGGAGGTTTCAGCAGTGTGCCTGTGATAGACTGGCACCATCAGCTACACAGATCTTATTTAAAGTAGTTGCGTGTTTCTCAGTACTACTTTCTGTGCTTCTCAATGACTTGGAAAGATGCATTTATGTAATAAGAATTTTCTTGTATGTGTACTCTGTTAATTATTTTGCACATAATCAACCAGGAGTAATGTCTTGTTTCCATGAAAGCTCTGCAAAAATTCTATGTTTTGAAACACACAGCTGGTGATCTTCCTTCTGACACCATGAAATGCACATTCACAAGGAAATGAGAGTTAGCATACTAACATTACAATGACAACTACTTAGGTATTTAATCATACTGAACAAACCTTCATCTGACGTTAAAATATATCAGGAGAATAACATTACTAGTTTTTCTTGATAAATGTAAGTATTTAAATCACAAGTTAACTGCTAATGGTCAAAAGCAAGATGTTGAAGTGCAGTGACACAATATAGACGATATATCCTTAAATAGGCAGTAAATAAGTTCACTTAGCTACCCCATCTTGATATTAACCATATGACATTGCCAGGTGCAACTCCTTAGTTCACCAACCTTTGATGGACCAGATGTTGCAACTGGAAGAATTCTTTCCAGTGCTGTGCACCTCAGCGCAGAAGGGTGTGATGTACCATGGGGATTGTGCCTTCTGCACCTTGTTGTGCAACAATTTCCTCAGCACTATTTTCTGGAAGAAAAAAAATAATTATATAAATCAGGAAGTATTTAGGAAATAAAGCATGTTAATTAAAACTAAGATACTGTTAATCTAGAAGTATTATATTTTGGTTATGAAATTGTTAACATTCATTCATAATCTAAGTTTGAGGAATACTTCCTTTTAGAAAAGAGATTAAATATTTAGAAACAAGTGGATTATGTTGTGGAAGATTTTCTAGCCAGTTCTCCTGAACACTGAGTATTCAAGAACTCTGTGCTAGATTCTGACTTTCTCTTTTTTGCAGATGGCCCTGTGTCAGTTGGAATGAGTCTGGATATTGCAAGCATTGATACAATATCAGAAATAAATATGGTATTGTAGCTTTTGCAATCTTTTTTTGTTTTGCTTGTTGATAAGCTAATGTCTTGTGTTTACAGCTGCTGGCCGTGTGACTTTGAGGCTTTTCTCCTTGTGCAATCGATTATGTGTTAGGAGATGGATTTTTTTTTTCACTACAGACAGCGGTTATAGCACTAGAATAAGTATAGAAATGTAGATGCAAATCACGTCTCACAGATACAAACAGAAATTTGCTACTGACTATTAATGAAAGGCATATAGAACAGTATTTATCTGCCAGATGAAATGTCTAAATCTTTATGCATTTCAGAAAATGAAAGATATATTCATTCACATGACTTTGAAACCACCACTAATCTCTTTCCTTGAGATTAGACACAGCTGTTTTTCTCTTTTACTGTTACACATCAATTTATTCCAGCTGTGTTTCATTAATTTTTTATTTATTTTTGAACAAAGTATGGAGTATACTTTTTCTAATTAAAGATACTCCATTGGTACATAGAAATAAAAGGCAAAATCCATTAATCAGATATTCAGTATTAGAAAATGTGTGTGTGTATATATATATAACGTGTACATATATATACAAAAAGTACCTCACCATTTAATTACTGAGACTTCCATAGGAATTATTAGAATCCCTCAGTACTTAGTAAGTATTAGCTAGTATTAGAAAGGGGAAACTAAGGTTAGAACTTAAGATGAACGTCTCATGCTGATAAAAACACACCATAAAAGCCAAAGTTGATTAAAAAGTTGCTAAGAAATAGTATCTTTTTATGTAAGACTGCAAGGCATATCTGAGCTTAAGGTGATTTGGGTGGAGAGCTATATACTACGTCTTGATAAATTTGGCACTGCTGTTTCCCTTGTGATACTGAAAGAATAAATTGTACTAAAAATGATGATTCCCTTCCTATTTCACTAACTTCTTTTGTCTGTGTTTATATGTTTTTTCCAAAGTTTTCTTAAAGTGCATTTTTTTGTAGTAGTTTGTGATCAAAATGATGTTTGCAACCACTTATATAAAGCATTCTAAAATTTAAAGATTTACAGAGCCAGATTATCTGCTTTACAAAGCTCTGATGACTTCAGCTGATTTATAGCCCCAGACTTAGGCCATCAGTTTATACTGTAAAATTCCAATGACTGTAACAACAAAATCTACTCAAGATAATATTTCTTAATGATAACCTCACATCAAGTACTGGAAAATTTGGCAGTACAAGAGCCAGTACAACTGCTATCAGAGTGCCAGTGTTTGGGAATGGGACACACAAGCTGTTTGTGCCCAACGGCTGTTTCCATACGCTTTTGTAAAACAGAATCTAATACAGGTTTGTTCTGTGTGATAAATTTGTGTTTTCTCTTTCAGGACTACACGGCTACCATATTTCTAAGGCAGCGATGGACCGATGAGAGACTTTGTTTTGATGGTAATAGGAGTTTAAGCTTAGATGGCCGGCTTGTGGAAATGCTTTGGGTACCAGATACCTTCATAGTTGATTCAAAAAAGTCTTTTCTTCATGATATCACTGTTGAGAATCGTCTTATAAGAATATATCCTAATGGAACAATCTTGTATGCTCTACGGTATGTATATACCACATAATAACCTTTATGTTTGACTTCTACTTACATTTTGAACTTTCTGGGTTAGCATGATTTTATGCTTAAGAAACTGATCTGTTTGTAAAAGTAGAATATGCATGGTCTTCTAGTGTTATGAATATGTAATATTATTGACCAATATGATGAAATTCTTAAATTTCATAATCAGGCTCCTTTTCGTCCCTAAATAGACCCTTCTGCTTTCATGTAGAGCAAATACAGGAATTGCATTTTGCCATTCCTGTTGTTTTGCAATGAAGTCGCCACAAAGGAAAGCAAGATGTGATGACTGATTTGGATTATTTATTTGGACACATTATATTATTTGGACTATCCTTTCTGTATAGATTTTGATAAATATAAAAAACCCTTGTGAAATATATTGCAAAATATCAATAAAGGAAAATGCAGACAGTAAGTGAAAAAGCAGTAAGGGAGATCTTTCTCGTACTGCCACTAAACTTGGTTATTCTGGAATGGTTTCCTGTTTGGGATGCTATTACTCTTCCACACTAGATACCAGTAAATACTAGATTTTTTTTCCTTGCAATAGATATTTGCCTGCAAATATAAGTTCAATAAGAATGTATGGCTTATTTTTGTTCAAGGATCACTGCAACTGTTGCATGCAGCATGGATCTGACCAAATACCCGATGGATAAGCAGATGTGTACTTTGCAACTGGAAAGCTGTAAGACACTTAATCTTTGCTATTTTTATACAACTAGAAGAATATCTGTGATCTATTTTAAGGGCTGTTAAATATTACTATTGAAGAGGTTGGAATTTTCAAAAAGCCAAGGGACAGTACCTGACCAGTCCCTGTTGAATAACAATAGTATCTTTATGCAAAGATAAATGCACGAGGCATCACTGAATATAGTGTGGCAGTACTGAAATGCTGTCACGCTATTAATGATTAAACAAAATCTCAGGAGATTATCATAGGTCTGATTTTGCAGTGCATCCTGCAGTTATTCTGTTGCTCTTCAGGGGAAGTTCTGTTAGCAGACATTTTCCATCATAGCTGAGAATTTTTTTATTTTTTTTTTCAGATAGTATGTATTTCCCCCCCCGAGGTACAATTCCTTTAGGAAAGAAAGATATTAGAATAAGGCTATTTATAAGGCATAGAGTTCATATTTAATTAATTTACAGTTTTCATACTGAAAAAAGTTAATTGCATAGACAGTTCTGTTCCAAGATGGGTGTATACAGATCTTACTGTGACTTATTTAAATGTCTCTGTGCCAGTGCCCTGGGAAAAAAATGCCATCAATTGATGGACCAAGACTAAATGTACTTTTATATGTTCTCATTTTATCAATCAATGTCCTCATAATTTTAATGAAAAATTTGCTCTCTAATACTTTACAGACATGATCACTTTCGAAGTATCCAAATGTCCACATTTATGGTTAACTTTTTGCTATTATTCACATGACAAGACACTCAAAATATTTTTTACATGGGATAATGTAAAAGGGTAACCAATTCTGTAAGATGAAACTATATGTTCAAATATATGTTAATACATATTCATAATCTTTTGGAAGGTTTTTCAGTACTTGCCAAGTTTTACTCTTTAGCATTTAAGGGGTGTGTGTGTGTTTGTTCTCTCTTGTTGCTCATGACCAATTAGAAGATTGCTGCAAAATTTCATTTTAGACAGAAACACAGAGCATGGATCTGATTTTTCAACCCAAAAACCTTCTTCACACAGGAGTCCCTCTAGAATCAGCAGTTTTGTAAGATCTGTTTAACAAATAGTGAACTGAATTAGAATTTGGATTTATCTCTAACTTATTTTTCTTTGGAAGAGAATATTGGTAAATCAATGTATATGGATTTACATCAACAGCATTGCCTAATGAGTCATTTAGTATTTTCTCTAGTTCCAAAACGAAATACATGTCCCACAGGAACTTAAAATTTATTTAACAGGATTTAAAAAAAGAAAATTCCCTATATAATTAAAAATAAGCATTTTTCAGAATGATTCCATCTGCTTTTTCAAGAGCACACGTGTCTCCTGTCCAAGGGGAAAACATAGTAATGTCCTAACAAATGTTCCCACGACATTGGTGTTTAGTTTTGAGGAAAACAGCTAGAAGCAATAAATAAAAAAGGAAAGAATGTGCATTTAGCTGTGGCCCTTTTTGTTCTGTGCACTGTAGGTACTTTCTTTAGGGTACACTGGAAATGGTGTTCCCTTCTGAGATAAGCTATGTTAGTTTATAGATGAATAATGACATCATCCTGGAGTACTGCTTGCAAATACCACTACCTGGAATTAAAATTGTGAATGCAAGATACACATCCACACAGACACTGATGGTTTTGAATAGAATGTAAAATATGTAGCAAATATTTGAGCTGAAATATAGGCCTTCTATTAAGTGATTACTAATGTAAAGACAAACATGACATGGTATTACCAAGTAATGGCTTTGTAGGAAAGCATCCGTAGCAACCTTTACAATGTGCTACTCTGCTGTTACTAGCTAATAACCCTAAGAGTTAATAACCCTAATTGACTTATACTTTCTACATAGCAAAATACATTTCAGCCAAAATGTCTGTTGTTCCACTCCCCCCCCCCCCCCATTTTAGCAACACCAGAAGGTAGTACTGGCAGATGTTAGGAGACAGAGAATTGCCACTCTGAGTGTCTGTTGATATGGCAGATGTGACATTTGGGGACTTGGAGGGCTCCTGGCTTGGCTGGTGCTGCCTGGGGGCTCATGCTCCCTGCCATGTGGTAGGGAACACCGCCATTTGTTCACGCGGGGCTGAAGGCTTTTTTCCTCCCACACAGGCCTCCAGCCCAAATACATATTCATGTCTTGGGCCCATCTGAAATATTATTTCCTTTCTGAACTTGTCCTTTAGCATTTTTTCAGTGAAGAGCCATATGAAGGCACTTAAGTTGTGCTTGACAATCAGGGGAAATTAAAATTAGCAACAGAAAGGTAAAGAAACTCATTTGTATTAAGCATTATGAATGTTTAATCCCAAATTTACTATTTCTGTGGTTAACCCTGTTGACATTAGCTGCTTGTACTGTATCAGCAAAGTACAGGAACGAGACATTTTGGGCTTGAGGAATTAGTTAGAATGGAAACTCAGTTTAATGTAAAGAGACTAGAGATTACTTGTAAAATCCAAATGACATGGCTTAAGGATTTTTGTCTCTACTTTTTCTATACCGTCTATAATTAGTAAAATATTAATCCCCTGAATAAAGAGTAACTTTGCGCAGAGGGAGCACTGCACTATTTAACTTTACTGGCTATTGGGAAGATTCTCCCCATGAAATTCTTCACAAATGGAGTTTTGGAATTAGTATTTTCAAAGAATTTTCATAAGAAGGATCACCAAAACCTACTGATTGTTCAGCTAATGAAAATAGTTAAAGAACAAAACCGATTCTATTAAAACAACTCATTTGGAGTTATTCTTGTTATCACCTATCTGGACATCAAGAACTTCTATCTCACACACCTTGGAAAACTGAATATCTTGTAAAAATAAATAAGAATTTACTGTGGTACTCTCTAGTTCTTTGGGCTTTATTCAAATATCTGCAGTTCATTTATAGTGAAGGAAAGTAAAATGAATCTATGCCTGGAGTCATACGTAAAAACTGCTTCTATGAACCTCTTTGTTTTGATGGAGGACAAAGCAATCATTTGTTTCTAGGAAATGTTACTTTTATTTTTCACCTCTCAAATCTGGGAAATTTCCCAGCATGTGGTTTTAGGGAATCAAGAGCTTAGTTTGGATGGATCTGGTTTTGGCTTAGTCTTTTGACACTGCAGTGTTTTGGCTTCAATTGCTGTATATGTGATAATATGACCAGAGATTCGCGGCCATGGTACATTTTCAGAAAACTGCCAGTGATAGTGAAAACAAATTTTACATTGAAAGAATGATCAGGGAAAGAATTTCCAGGTGAAACTGGCATTTTAATAGGTAATCAGCACAGTGTTTCCTTGAAATGAAATTTCTGAACTCCTATTTTTCCTACATTAAATGGCTGTAGGGAATCTGCTATGTTTTGTCATTGCAAGAAACAAAGCCATTAACTTAAAAGTATTAAAATGCTCTTTTTATTTTAATGCATCTCTTTTTTTGTGATTCTAGAGCTTTGTTCTTTTTGCACCCTATACCCTTGTGCAATGTATTGCATTATTGTCTCACTATATTTTACTTAAATTGACTGAAGTCTAAAAATAGCCATCTGCTCGTGTTTCTGTCCCCTAAGCTTAGCTATTAACTTGCACAATGTAAGTCTGTCAAACACAAGAATGATTGATCTAAGTAAGCTAAAGGAAAAGATGTTCAAATACTCCCTGTTAACATGTAAATTACATTAACATAATCTTGATTTAATCATATACAGTAGTCTGAAAATTGCCTACCTTTTAATATAATGGGAAAAAGCTTCAGAGGTATTTTAGCTATGATTGTGCTGCATATTGACAAGTGTGTGCAACATACAGTTGCCTTCTGATAGATGAGTTGTGCTCCATCTCAGCTCCTAATTACTACACGAAGGTTAAGAGGAAATCTTCTGGGGCCTCTGAAGCGTGCCACACTGTTGAGCCTGCAGAAACATCAGCGTCTAAGCTGGTGTCCTTGGGAAGCATCCAATCTCCTAAGCCAAAGTGTGGTCCCAAGTGACGACCCAAGGCCAGCTCGGAGCACAGCACCAGTGCACAGCAGCCCTGCTGCTCTCCTCACCCCTTCGTTTCCATGGGAATAAGGACTAAATGTGCCGCTGTGAGAAACAGCATCCTGGGATGCAACAAAGGGCATGCTTAGTGTTTAGTCCAAATGCTGGCAGTACTGTAATTTGTAAAAGTTGTATTTCTTCAAAGCTTAATAGCTTTTGCCTTTAGAATACCATGTGGTACTAATCTCTTTTATTAGTTTGTCTATACTAGAATAAAAGATATAAAAAAGACCACCTCCAAAAAAAGTCAGCTTTTAAATTACAAGACTTTGCATGTTATTGGGAGTTTTGTTGCAAACAGACATTACATTCTGCCAAAAGCCGTCATTGTTTATGTCTAATTGTGCTTTCAGCCAGATAAATAAGAAACAGCTGAACCATAAGTGTGCTCAATGCAAATTAATTATTGTGTAAAATAAACACTTTTGTTGGCTTGTGTATCACTACAGGGGGTTATAACATCAATGATGTCATGTTTTATTGGACTAGAGGAAATGATTCAGTTCGAGGTCTGGACACGCTCCGGCTGGCACAATACACAGTAGAAGACCACTTCACCTCTGTATCTGAAGCAGTATACGAGACAGGTAAAAATAACCTTATAACACTTTCTAGGTACAATTTGGAGTATGGATCTGGAAACAGAGCAACGTTGAAAAGCTGAGCACATTGTGTTCTGTTAGGGTGACGGTTTCAGTTTTCTGCTAGATTACGTTCTTTAAACAATAAATACTTTTCCAGATGTTGGCAGCAGAGACCCAGCTAACGTAAAGGTTGGGAGTTATTTGGTGTTTTCTCAGAGGCTGTGCATTATCTGTAAAGAATGATAAATGAGAGAGGTACTACTTCTGTGTAATGACAGGGAGAGCTCTTTGGAGGAAAAGCAGCCTGTAAATTGGGCATTTAAAATGGAGAGAGACCAGGGACCCTGGGTACCCAGCTCAGAACAGCTGCCAGCCTGCCTGGAAACAGCTGCTCTGGCTTTATTAGGCAAGTCAAAAACCTCTACTCAGCCATGGAAACTTCTGCGAGTGTGCTGGGTGTTTAACAACTGCAAGGAGTTGGGTTTTGTGGCTAGTACTTTGAGCAGTTGCTCTTCATCTGCAGCAGCCTCTGCCCAGCCTGGCAGGCAGCAGAGCACAGACTGCCCACCCCGAGGTTCCACTGCTCAAGGAGGGTCCAGAAGCATTTCCACAGACATGCTCTTCTGCTGATCTTAGGAAACTGCTGTAGAAAGTTTCCTCTAACTGCAGGATTTAATCTCAGGAAAATATGCTCCTGTTTATTTTGCAGAGATTTAGAAAGGGCTTTCAGAGAGTTCAAGACCTGCCAAACGTGCTTTATGCTTTTTGAGTTACTCTTAGGTCCTTCGTTGCTGCACTTCCCTGTGTACTGTTTCTTTTCTGTTCAAGTCAACATGCCAACTGAAAGGGTGATCTTTAAATGAATACACACACATCCTTCAAAGCTGTAGTTTCACCAGAGGGTACGTTACTAGTTCTGGGCCACAGAAATACAGTTCCTCTAGTCCATCATTGGGTTTTCCTGCTTTAATAATTCAACACAGGGAAACTTTATGATCTAATTTCAGATATTAATTCAGGCTAAAAGTCAAAGTTCTGTAAATGAATATAGAAGTACAGATGAAATACATACTAGCTGGCTCCAGCATCACGAACTATCTTGCTACTTACATAAGTGACATCTGCTTGCCTTCCTCCTCTTTACAGCTTCGGGGTAAGTATCATCGGGTTCAATCAAAGGAGAATAATCTTTTACTACTGTTTTGCCCAGAAGGGTATTAGGACCTGTTCACCATACAGGAAAGAGGAAGAGGAAACCTGTTTAATTCTTACCACCTTCTATCACAGAGTCCAGACTCAAAAGCCAAAAAAAAAGTTACATTATTCTTTTTACCACATAGTCTAAACCCAATTTCCAATTATAACTGAAAAGGCATGATCAAATGAACTGTGCTCTTTTCCATAAACGAGGATGTCTTCCTCCCTGTATGTTGGCAGGAATCATATGTATAAAGTCAAAAGCCACTTTTAATTGTACATTTTAACACATGCAACTTAATTTGATTAAAATTTCCCACACCTGCTTGTTTCAATTCCTCTGTTAAAGAAAGCCACGTTATCAAGTGTTATGCAGTATTTTTAAAATGACACCTCATAATCCTCTTAATTTTCTATTGACTCATTTTGTTTTAGTTGCTATTTTCTACAGATTTCTTTTTAGGAAAGTAGTGCCTACTGTAGCCCATATTAAAAAAAAAAAAAAGCAACCAGATTATGGAACTATATAATAAATTCCAAAATGAAAAATGATGCTTCCTATTTCCTTAACACCATTAATAGGTATCTGAGAGTATTTTATGAAGAAGAGTTACATTTATAAATAAGTTATTTATAATGGTTCCAATTCAAAAGGGTAAAGCTAAAGACAGGAAAGAAGAGCTGTGTGTTGTATTTCCTAACAGCAAAAAAAGCGATCAGGATTTGATACTCTGTGAACTTGAACAGACGGCACAGCTGCTGTGCAAGTGAAATGTACAATGCAAAGCCCAAGTTCACGTACAGCCACTGACAGAGCCAAATTTAAAATGCAGTCGGCAAAATTCCTCCATAAATAACTTCAGTAAATTTAAGAAAAGGACACTGGATTAATTTTGTTTATAGAACAGCATGCATCACGTAACAGAAATCACATTATTGTAATCACATAATAGTAAGTCACTTTGAATAATGTTAGCTAGATTGCTGGCTAGGGTTTGGTGTCGATTTTGTTTTGGTACAGGCCAATTTCATGGTGGACATGGGTAAATAAATTTATAGGACCACCTTCTACATGTGTTTAACTATAGTCCTTGTTCTACATACACTCTTGGACCCAAAACTATGTATCAGTGTATCTGCATCAGTGGGCGCTGGGTTTTTATTTCAGCTGTCTATCCAACACCACCTGCATTCTCAGAGTAATAAATAGCGATATAAAAGCTTGCTTTTCTTATTGGAAAAACATAAAAGCAATGAAGGACAGTTAGTTTTGCTTTTTGTGTAAATGATCATAGTGCTAAGGCTGGAATGCACTTTAAGAATTCATTTAATCTACTCATGTTGCAAGGCGAGGTCATCTATATCTCCAGCCTACTTCCTGACAGATGTTTCTAGGAGTCAGTTAGACAAACCTCCAAAGTGTCTGCTTCGCAAGCTCCCTAGATGATTTTTTTTTTCTTGTTCATTATTACATGCATATTTTCCTCATATCTAATCTTGATCTCCTTTGCTGCATTTCAAACCTATTATGTGGACATGGAAGACAATTTTTTTGCTATTTTCAAGCAGCCCTTTCACTATTTCAAGACAGATATATCTCTTTTATCAAACCAACAATCTTCCTCTTTTTAATTCATATAACCAGTTTTCCAGATCTCCTGTCTTTGCTGTTCTTCTCCCATTGAATTTCTCTGTCTTTGCTGATGTGCAGCACCCAAAACCAGGTACCTTGTTTCCATCAGGTATCCTACAAGGAGGGAAGGTTTTACCAAGTATATCTGTTGTTCTTTATCCGTTCCAGTATTCATATCCAATCCAAAATGGATATTCGCTGCTTTTGCAGAAAATTTTTGTACGTTTTTGACCTTACTTAGCTTGTGATTCTTTCTAGTACTCCACTTCCACTATTGTCCTGTAGCCACATGCTCCCTGCACTCTGCTTGGGGAGCTAGTAATTCCCATCTGAGTGTAGGACTTTGTACTTGCTTTTGTTGCATTGTGTCTTATTTTACTCAGGCTGGTTTTGAAATAATTTTGAAGTCTAATCCTGTTCTTCAACGTGCTGACACTCCTCTCTTAAAAGACAGTTGGTGTGTCTTCATGTTTGCTAGCGAGCAGTGCTGGGCATGGGACAGACCCCATGTGTTCCCACTCAATAAATCCTTCCATTTTCACAACAAGCGATAGCTAATTAATCTCAATTAACATTTTTGATTGGAGAAAGAAGCAAAACCATCATTTAATACTTGAGCCTAATTGGCTGTTGGTAGCTTTTCTTCTGGCTGGCAGCTTTCCTTGCGTCTTGTTATCACTACTGCACCCCCCTGCGAAGCCTCCGGCAGCGTCAGGAGTGAGAAGGCTCAGCTTGCTGCGCGCTGGTCGGCTGCTGAGCCTTCAGCTGAGCCCGGCAGGGAGAGTTATGTCGGGCAGACAAGGCTCTCCATGCACTTCCCCGCTTAGAAAACTGTGAAGTCAGCGAAATGGCATATTAAGGTGGTGTTATTTTGACAGAACAGAGGGAAAGAAGAGACAGAAGCATAAAGTCAGTCTCTGCTCCTTGATGCACAAAGGCAAAACATTTGCCCTCTTGAAAAAGACTGCAAAGGGGGCTGGCTGCTGTTCCTTGTCTGCAGTCGCTGCCAGGGTTTTGGTGTCTATCACAAATCCCGCTTTAGCCTCCTTGGACTGGAGGCCTCGTCAGACCTCGCTTGGCTGTGCCGTGCTCAAACTGCTGGCTCCTGGCCACCCTGCATTGTTGGCTTCTCAGGTGGGAGGTCATGGCTAAGCCAGTGAGGAGTGGTTGTCATTTATAATTAGTGATCTTAAAATCAGAAAGTATAGAACGTATATGTAGACTATAAAGGGTGTACAAGAGTTTATAAATATAATGTACTCCTACACAGAGTAGATGTTCATCAGTCACAGTCTCTTTCTCTCAAAACAGAGGCATTACCTTGCTTTGTCCTATGGGTCTGTCAGCAGTTTCCCAAGGCTCAGGAGGCTTATTAATTAACAATCAAAGTTTTCTAGGATTTTCTATTCTTTTTTGAGATACGGTACACTGAGTAGCTTCTCTCATTCCCCCTATCAGTTCTTTCATAATCTGTAATTATTGTCCAATTGTTATTTCTGAGAACATCATCTTTGCCTTACAGGGCTTATAAACAGTCTCAGAACCATATTCAGCATAATCTTATCTGCTGAGTCTTTGGTCAGTCTCATCTACGATTCAAGCAATGAAATATGCATATATATCTGTTACTAAGTTATGTTCAACTGGCCTATCTGAGCTCATGTAATCACTCTTTGTAAACAAGGTTTTTCACTTGAGTTCATGAGGGGAAACATTTCAGCGTCAGTTGTGTTTGTGACTCTTCTGCAACGTAGAACAGTTTAGAAAGAAAACAGTTTTGGAAAATGTATTGAAAAAACTATGGTAACTTGAAAACATGGAAATGCAATGAATGAAATGAGGATCAAGGATATTAGGAAGAGGCACTTTTTTGTTAACTTCTGGGAAGTTTCTTGTAGTAGAGACAGAAATACACAGAAACTCTTGGAAAACTTTCTTTGGCATATTTTTTTTTGTGTTTTTTTACAGGTAAGCTAAATAGATAAATATATCTATACAGAAACACTACATGAAAGGTTTTGTTTCATTCTTAGGAAATTTGAATTTCAAACTTAGTTTCTGTGAAGCAGTTTCATGAAAATGAAACACATGTTGAGAAGCCTGGCCTGATCTTTCCTTTCCTTTGATTCAGCTCTGAAGAACAAGTAGGAAAAGGGGTAGTTTATAAGGTTCTGACTGTGAAGAACAGAAGATTGTTTTCTCAGCGAGAGACAAGGGAGGTGTAATAACATATTAATCGTATATATTGACATCCTTAGCATCCTACATCAGTCAGAGAATTGCATTGCAGTTGCACAATTTATTTGTTGGGTAAAAACAGGGATGCTACTCATTCCTTCATGTGTATGTTTGTTGTAAACAAGCAATAAAAATTTGCATACTGAAAGCTACGTTTTCAGTGCATAGTTAAGTCAGTAACATTCTATTGCAAGCTCTCCTGTACTGTGTCCTTAGAAGGTGCAAGAAGAGAAGAAAATGATGCATTGGTAGGGTTGTACTGATGTGCTTGTATTAGACGTCACACATTTTAGCTGGCACCCAAGGGGTTATCATACATATTTCATGGTAGAGAAGAATGTGCTCTTTGTGCCTGACTGCACACCCCTGTGCAGGATGCCAAAGTGCTTCTTACATAAAGAGTGATGTGGAGCAGTCTTTTACTGGCATAGAATTCATCAGCAAGCCCACAGGTATTAACTGTGGGGAAGATTCTCCCATCCTGTAATGTTAGAGTGGAAGTTAAAGAAATGCTGACAGCGTTTGTAGAGGTATCAATCCTTCCTATAGGTGCCTCTGCAGTGACCATCCACTGGTCAGAGGACAGCAGGGATGCAGCTTCTGCCACCAGCCAGGAACAGATGCCATAGGGAAAATGGGATAATAAAAAGATGAATGACCTAGGGTGATATGGAAACATGTTTGTTTAGGTTTAATCTATTTCTCAGGCAGTGCAGCAGTAGTCAGTGTCAATAAAATCATCGGTATTATGGCAAGATCTATAGAAGTGTCAGATAGGCAGTGCTGTTAATTAGGATATTGTTTTTAGAAGCCAAAAGTCAAACCTTGAAGGCAAGTTATAAAGATTAAACAAGCTTTTCCTGCCATAGGCCTAGGCCTGCACCTGCTCCGCCACTGGCAGTCTGTGACATTATAATTTTTATGGTACTGAAATGAAAGTAATCAGATGGAACCAACTGAAATTTTATTTCTTCCACCTCTTTTTATTTTCTAGGCTACTCTTTTTTTTTTAATTTTTTATTTTCTCTCTCCTTTTTTTTAACAGTAGCGAGAGTTCGAGTAGGTGTGCAGACTACAGTCTGCCATCCAGATTTGCTCTTCATTTACAAGTAGAGCTAGTGTCTGGTTTTGTACTTCTGCCCTCTAGTAAATTCTACAAAGCCCAAGTAACTCAGCTTAATCTTCTTTCTCTGTGGGGTGATCTAAGCAGAATACCTCACCTTCTGGTGGATTTAGAGTATGTATACTGAAAGACATTTAGGTTCAGACTCATCTGAACACAGGAATTTGACACTGCGGTAAGCCCTATGGCTGTGCCTTTGCTGCAGTTAGCTGTCTGCACAGAGATCATTTCCATCATGTTATCAAATGTAAATCACAGCGGTCACGCACTGAGGTGACCTCCATCAAGAGCCAGAAACCTCAATGAAGAAGCATCTTTTCACTTTAATACAAATATTTTGTTGTTGTTAAGACTTGAGCAAGGGGCAAACTTGTCAGTTTGAGGAGTTAACTTGAGCTGTACTTAACTCTAGTAAAACCAGGACTAGGATTACATGGACCTGTTTCACTTTTGATCTGACTGATGGCACCATAGCCTCAGATGTGCGAGTCAAAGGCATTACTATCTCATCTGCAACTAACAAGCCTGTTTCTTTCTAAAGATGATAACTTTTGGTACTTATGGAGTGTAGATGAAAAAATGTCTTCATTTTTTCCCATTGCTCATTTCTTTAGCCTGATAAGTATGCATTGCATACTTTTTCTCGACTACTTCTTCCTTCAGTTTATTTCAAGAGGAGCTCATATGAATTCTATATATAGGCTGCTTCAAAATTTCCATTATAAAAGCTCTTCTGAACTCTTTGGAGAAATGCTGACACTATTATTATCATGTCCATGATGTGTCTTTGGATTCTGGCAAGGAAAAAGCCTTAAGGTTGGAGAAATGCCTTTTCTTTGTTCCCCAAAAAGATGCTCAGCTATAAGCTGTTCATCTCTATTTCTCTTTGTTGTTCACATTGCTTCAGTAACTTCTGGCATCAGGAAAAATAACACGAAAGAACACAGGAACATTCAAAGGGCTTGCCTACACTTGGAAATTGCAGCAAAGTGGCAAAGTGTGACTTTCAAGTTTGAGATTTTGAGCTAACTCCCCATGCACATACTTGAATTTAATGCTAAGGTGAATGGAGGTAGAGTTGTAGGGCACTAATAAGGAGTGGGTACAGCTGTACGGCTGTATGTATTGGCTATTTCAGAGTTTTCCTTCTTAAAGACAAGCTCTAAGACTGAATCAGAGGAACGCCTGAGTGCCTGTGGTACTCTGCAGGAAGCATAGTCCAGTCTCTTCATGCCCTTTGCTGGGTACGTGGCACCACATCCTTCCCTATGGTCAGCACAGAGACACAAGGCATACAACTTCTGCGGAGGCTTCAGTTTCCTGCTGATGGTTTGCATCCTCTGCACTCTCATGTGAGCTCCTGATTGACTTCCTTCCCTTGCTCACAGTGGCTGTGCCATCGTCCTTTGCGTGGTAGCTACAACCATGCCACAGTAATTACAGTACAAACACTGCAGAGGAAATCTTGCCTTTCTATCTAAAAGTATCTGGTTTGAGTTCCAGTTAAATGGCAACCTAGAAGGTTGCAAGCAAAATTAATGAAATCTGTAACAGATTTTATTGAGGTTTTAAACGATTGGTCTTGCACACTAGGAAGCTGCAGGTTTACAATTGCCTGTACAACCTAATTCTCTTTCCCTAGATACACTTTATGCTTTAGAAAAACATTACAGACTCTGTGTTTTTCCGTAGCACTAGTGCTTGATTTAGTGCAAGGATGAGTGCAGACCAAAGCAGAAGTAATGTTGCACAGTCAACTATAAGTTTTTCACTTCCTAACTTTTGAGTGCTTTGCTTTGGTCTGCTTACACCTAAAATCAATTTTGGTGGGCAAAATGACTTTTATTGAAACAACTGTATTGGTAAAAATCATGGTATTGGTAGAGGTACACTAATATAATGTGCCTCTTTTTACATAAAAGTGATGGTAACAGCATAAATCATCTTTGAAACTCCTGCCTCTTGAAGGTAGTGAAAATCTACTGCCCATCTTTGTATGTATCCTTTTATCCATGGGTCAGAAACTTGAGGAACTCAGTATGGTGAACTTACGAAAGAGAACCCTAAATACAGTGTATTTGTACCTTTGGAAGGAGAAACAACTGACTACCAAAGGACTATTTAGTCCACAAGCAGGAAGGCAGAGTCAACGTGGCAGAAAACTGAAGTCAGATTAAGATTAGAAGTAGGTGTTAATTTTTAACAGATAGAATGATTTGCAGAGAGAAATGGTGGATGCTGCATGTCTAGATATCCTCAGATCAAGTCTGGATGTCTGTGTGAAAGGTGGATTGTATTTTAACCAAAGTGATGAAGTTCAAAGCAAGGGATAACTGGGAAAATCTAACAGTTTGTGATTAGCATCAGACTACATAATCTAGCAATTCTTTCTGGTTTTAAGAATTCTGTGAAACCTTATCGCTCTCTCAGTGCAATTTATACAATATTTGTAAAAATGGAAATTTAACCATCCATTTGCTAGCTTGGGAACAATAAGACATTTCTTGGCATCTATTACTTCCACTTCAAGCTTTTAAAAATACACTTCTTTGACTCTATATCTCATAGTGCACCTGAGGGATGCACAAATAGTCTGTCTGTACATATATGGTTGTTGCTAAAGTACATTCACCATTCTGTTGTTCTGTCCGGACTCACACCATGCAGCACTGGAAACAAAGATAGGTCCTGGAGATTATAATTTGTTGGATTAAAATAGATGAAGCCAAAACTATCTGACCACAGTATATTCAAGCATTACTCTCTCACTGATATTCTGGTGTGAATGTTGTTAAACAAATGTTGTTAAACACTTTAACACTTAATTTTGAATTTGGAACTTCAGAATAAGAAGTCTTTTCTGCACATGAAGTTAGCAAAAAACAGGCTTTTCCCTTACTGTGATCCATTAGGCTAGTAACAGATCCTGCTCTTTTGTTGCCCAAACAGCCAAATCTTGCTCAATTAGTGAGATGGATAACAAATTCAGGCTTTGCTGTCAACAAATTCAGCATTCTGTCCCCTTATGAAAGCCAATTCTCTATTTTTGTTCTGGAAATTGCTCACTTAGAAGCAAATAATTTATGTCACAAAGAGTGACACCACTCAGAACAACACAAGTAATGCACTAATGTAAAGAAAAAACAGACAGTGAAGATGCAAAGATATTGCTTATTTTTAAGTGGAATATAAGAGGTAGGTCAGTAGTATCAGAGAAGATAGCTTTGATCCACATCTTGAGCAATAGTAAATGAAAAAGAAAATAAACCAGAAATGTGAGGCAGTTAAAGGTAAGGACCCATGCTAGCTTCATGACATTACAATTGTTATGCTAGCTTATATAGTGGTTTATACATTCTTAAGAATTAGCCACAGTTATAAATAAGATTGCAGATTTCCTTGTCTTGTGTTATATAATGAAGCATCAATTTTGCATGTTGATAGATTTATCTTTTCCTTCACTATTCCTCAGTGAATTTCCAATTCAAGATGTCTGTAATGGAACTCTGGATATGGTGACTGGGTGCTATATATTTTGTATTTTTTCTTCAGTTCAATTTAGTCTTCATGAAAGAATTTTTCAACATTGTCTTAATTTTTTTTCAAGCTTGTTTTTAAGCTTTTGCTGCGTTGTAATACAGGTTGATAATTTAAAGAACTTCTTATGAATTGCACCTTCACAATATTTTTTCCCTCCTCTTTCTGCAGGACGTTACCCAAAACTAGTGTTTCACTTTGAACTCAAGAGGAACATCTTGTATTTTATACTAGAGACATATGTACCATCAATCCTACTTGTTGTGCTCTCCTGGGTATCATTTTGGATAAGCCAGTCATCCGTTCCAGCCAGAATCTGCATAGGTGAGAAGCCGATAAACCAAACCAAACCAAGAGCTGGATCATTAAGATGCTTTCTTTATTGCACGTACCTGGCATCCATTTCCAAAAGTTGCAAATACTTCCGAGTTCTACAGAATTACTTTTCTGGTTTGCTATCTGCAGTACATCATGCAGTTTCCCCTTAAAGCCTTGTTATTCATTAACTAAGAAAACATCTCTGGGAGCTACAGGAGACTTGGAGGCAGGGGAGGCTGCTGAAAGCAAAGGAATAAATGCAGTCATTTTGGAAATAATTTCAACATATTCAAACACATGGCATGCACAGACAGAATTGTGAGGCTTTTGTGAGGTCTAAAGATACATACTAATTAACACATGAATAATAAGAGAATTATAAGAGATTAAATGTAATTAATTTCAAATAAAGGATATTCTGAAAGGGAAAGAATGCAAATCAGTTCTGATTGGACTGCAGGTGGGGTGGGAAAACACTCCTACAGAATAGGGAAGAAAGAAAGATTTCACATCAAATGAGGCCAGTGGGCAACTGCAGCGAGCAAAATGATAACTGAATGTTTTAAAGGGAACATTTGCATAGTCTTGCAATAATAATGTGTTAATCATAAACAGACATTCTATAACACCAAAATCTCTCTTGTTTTAATTTCCAGTGTTCTCAGCTTTGCAAACATTTTTCATGAGTGTTTTTAAGCATTTACGTTCAGAATCACAAGGTCATTTGAAAGTCTGCTTTTTAAGACATGACACATTAAATGCTGTGGCACACTAGGAGTTCACAGAGCCCAGCAAAACTGTCTTGTAGCAGGGCCCTTGCAGCAGAGGCCCTCATTGCTATCTGTGTTTTATCAGAGCTTATATTTTTGCATTCCACAGGTGTTACCACAGTCCTTACTATGACAACACTGATGATGGGAGCCAGGACTTCACTTCCAAATGCTAATTGCTTTATTAAGGCAATTGATGTGTACCTTGGTATCTGCTTCAGTTTCATCTTTGGAGCACTGTTAGAGTATGCTGTGGCTCATTTCTGTGCTCTGCATCGACTCAGTTCAAAGGAACTTCCAAAGGTATTCTAATTCTTTGATTGTTGTTCCACAAAACAGACTTCAATTATACCTGCTAAAGAGAACGAATTATCTTAGCACTAATGGTAAATGTATTTAAGGAAGTTTCTATTTTAGAGTAACAGTGAGAATAACCTTGAGAGACAGAAAAATTATTTGTATACCTAGAACATTTTGGAAGAGATCAAACAAACTGCAACACCCTTTCATAAATTCTTTCTTTTGGCACGTGCTTTATGACCATTTATCAATGTGCTAGACATATCACAAAAATATCATAGGGACTTGTCTCCCCAGCAATGGCATACTCTTATTTGCAGTTCAAAAATTAGATGGAGCTCGGTCACTTGATCTTATTGCAAAATCACAAAAAAGAAAAGATTTTAATACATTCCATTTATGAAACATTCTGCTGCACATGCATGGAACATGGGTCAGTTTACTAGTAGATAGCTTAAATGGATTAGGTGTATGAGATCCCTATAGCCTTCTGCTCGTACCTTCTCTTTCAGCAGCTGCAGCTGAAGGTCAGACTGGTATTCACTTTCAATTCTGCATTATTATAACAGCTCTTTCTGCTGCCCTAATGAGCTTATCACTGCTCAGAAATATACTTAAAATAAAAAGGAATCAAATCCACACAGGCATTTTTGAGTCTGGTGGTTGTTCTTGCTGAAATAATCAGGACAGGTTCATGAAGTTTTGTCACATCTTCCATCTCTAGTGTTTAGCATGGCTTTCATAAGCACTGAAAAAGAAATCACAAGGAAGTTGGAAGCTGATTGTCCTCCAGTTTTTAATTATGTAACTGAATCTAATATGCATCATAGAAAAGAAAATATTAAGCAGCTTATGACACTTCTGGACAAATAGAGAGCAGTAAAATGTAGAAAGTGAGAACAACAGAAAAAAAAATCAGGAAGAAGTTTGTTTGTGTGCTGTAGGCATAAATGGCCAGAGGAAGATTGTTACCTATTTAAGCCAAATTAGAAAAGAGCATCATAAATGCCTAAGCAAAGCTCCTCGCTAGGCTCAAGAAATGATACTGAGTTCAAGCAGAGAAGCTTAAAAACAGTGAAGATCAGCCAAGATGTATTTTTTTCCGTGCTTAGATAGTTCAACAACTAATACTGACTTGTTTGGCTGTTTGGATGAGAGATAGGTTCTGTTCAGCTCAGTACTGTCATTAGATCTAGGTGTGTGGGGAAGGACTAAAAAACAGACCCAAACCTGAGCCACTCAGTGGGTTTTAAAAGGTGATGTCTAACGGGAATGTCTGCAAATGGGCAAACACTCGTTTTGAATGAGAATTTGAGTGGAAAGCCTGAAAATAATTTTTCTTGGCAAGGAAGCATCAGTGACAATTCCCTCTGAGCATATCCATCTTGTGAGGTAAGTGGTTGTCATTTTGCTCATAGAGCAGAAAAAAAAAAAAGCTTATTGGAAGTTTGGGTAAGAAAGTAAAGTGTTTCAGTGCTTGGATGATTAAGCATCTCTGGATCTGTGAAAGGCACTTAGGACTGCCCTTGCTGTCACCTACCTGGGTCAGATTCCCTTCCATCTGGGGCACACGTACTAGTGCTTGCAGACGGGGCAGACATGGGAACTTGTAGACTTGAAAGATGTGCATGGAAGTGAGTGGAGGTACAGCCCTAAAATGAGGAAGGAAGAAAGACTTAAGATACAGTTTCATGTTGGATTTAGTGACTGAAAAGAATGCTCTGTCACTTCAGGCATGTTTTGTGCCTTCTGCTGTGCATCAGGAGTAAGCAAGCCAGTCCAGCTCACTTCTTGCCCATACAAACACAGGCATATAAGGGAAGGGGCTGTTGGTTGGTCCTAGATCAAGTCAACACTCCGTAGAATATGGAAAATGCCTGTCACGTCCTTTTCCTACTGTAGTCAAGGACAAGCACCGCTTAGTGAGCAGAGTACCACGGAGAGCACACCTGACTTGTATTTCTCATTTCTCACTATAAAAATAAACACATCACAAGGACAGAAGTACCAGCTAAAATCTCATGTCACTGTCTAGCAGGTACTTAACAATTACTGTGAGTATTGTCACCATAAATGTGTTGTTCTCATTATCGTATTCTGCTGTGGACACAGGTTAATTGGAAATCTCACTTCCCAGTTTGTTATTCCCATATGTAAGCTGATACAAAATTTGCACTCAGAATTATGTAAATGAATGTAGGAAGTGAAATGAAAATGTAACCCTCTGCCTTGTATAGAAATTAGTTGCACTGGTTTTCTTTCTGGTTTGCTATTTAAAGCAGTTTTGCACTGGCACATCAGGTCCCTTTGAAGCCCTTGTGATCTCTAGTTTAGGATATAAACTGGTGAAAGAGCTCATCATATCCACACTCTTGCACTTTTAAGGCTCACAACACGTGAACCAGAACACACAGAGAGAGCCTCCAAGCTAATGGCAAAAGCAGAGGAACCACTGGCTGCGAGGAAGGTCAGGCAAAATGTGCCATTCACATCAGTTGCATAACCCACTGCCCAAATGGAGAGGGTGCTTCTCCATAGTCCTTCTCTTTTATACAAAGGTGTGAATTGTGTCCTCTGATAAAACAGAGACCTCCTCCTCGGACTTCATCTGTTTTTCACCTAAACCTCTCCCTTTTGTTTAGAAGAAAACCTCAAAACCTGGAAATAAGGTTGCAAAGGCAGTGTTCAGCCTGCACAGCATTTCTGTGCAAGCATCGTGAAGGCTTTATGAATACTGCATAAGCTCCAGGTGTGTGACACTAGGCTGAAATATTTTTAATCCTAAGCATCTTTATTATTCAATGGAAGTGACAACTTTCCTCAATTCTGTTGGCTGTTAGGTGTCAGCAAACACTTCAGTTAGTGTAAGCAGCAGCCACTGCAGCAGGTGCCATATACAGTGCTTTTCAGGTGATGTACAGTACCTTTCCTGTATGCTACCAATTTGGCATCCAAGCAGAGCCCTTCTTAGTGTCAGCTGCCATTTTCTCACTGGACAGCTCAAATCCAGAGAAAATTTACCATGACATTTGAAGTCAGAGCCACAGTTGAACACTCGCAACGCATATTTATTTTTTTTAATATAATGTAAATCAGCCTAATCTGTCATCACATTGAGTTCTCCATAGGAAGCTGGAAAAGTCCCTTGATAGTCCCAGTTTATAAGTTTTTTATAAAGTAGCGGTTGTGGTTCTCTTCTAGACTGGCTTTCTCCATTTCAAGCGATGTGATACAGCACTTTCGCTGTAAACTCATCTCTGTTCTACCAGAGCCCCGCTTTGTAACACTGCAGGCAGGCTCAAGTACATATGCACTGTGCACGGTATTTTCTGCTTAAGTAATAACTGCCTTTTGGGGAGTAGAAAGGAGTTAAGAACAGCCTAATAAAGCATCAGCCTCCTGCAAATTGTTCACATGCAGTATGTGAAAAGAAAAATGGCACATACGCCATGTCCTTTCATGCTCTGCAGTAAAACTAATTCAGTACAACTTGTAGCCAGCCCTACCCGAGAGACAGAGACTCCTACACTGAGTAGTACCCCAAATCCTGCCATTTTTGAAGTATAGATGTTGCTTCGCTTTTCCTTCCCCTTCTAAAAGATGAGAACAGGGGGAAAAAAAAAGTCAGGACTCTTCTGACAGGTTTCTTTATTAACTTTTAAAGCGCCGGGTGCACGTGTTAGGCTGTCACTCGGATGCCTTGTTTCAAGTGCCGGGCGCTGCTGACAAAGGCCCTTCTGCCATCGCCAGCGCTTCCCTCAGCTGCCCAAACTTTTTCAAGCAGAATAGTTAGGAATCTGTAACAGAGTTAGGCCCCGAGTAAAACTCCAGGTTTGAGGTTTAGCGCTGCCCTGGGGATTGTTTAAGGTTCAGACTGGAATTTTATGGATCGATCCTCTTAATGCTTTATAGGCAGATTTTTGTCCTGGCCTTTGTTTTCAAAATTCTCATGTGGCTGTGGGAGGCTCGGTGGAGGTTGAACAAAGTTTTGTAGTTGGTGTATTTTTTGAGCTACGTGTTGAGCTACGCTTATCTCTCAAATAAAATATACTGGATTTTTTTGGCAACTGAAAAGTGAAAAGCAGTAATAATCCCTTTTTCTAGCTCCATCTGTTCTGCTTCACTGATTCACAGCAGTCTGAGGACATTGTCCAGACTCCATTTTAATTTTCAAGGACATTACTAATTTTAGATGAAGAAAGGCTCAGGAACTGGGCCATCTACAAGTACCCTGGGCAGAAGAGCAATTCTGCACTGGCATGAAGATCCTTCAGGTAGCTTAATGAGGTTTTTTGACTTTAATAGCTGGGGTAGTTCTAAATGAGCTTTTTGTGTGGCTACCCAAAGGGCTGGACAGCTTAACTTTCCTAAAGTTTGTCCTTGTCTAATCTGTTTCTTCTCATGATGCAAATGGAAAAAGCAAATTGGTCAGAGGAAAGAGATTCTGCATTCTACATTTCACAAATACATTTTTAGCCTTTTCTTGCTTGTATGTCACTCACCAATTTGCAAGGTAATAAAATCATCAAGAGAAAATTAAAATTATGGGAATACCTCCCTGAATTAAAGTGAACCTTCCTCCAACTATAGAAATTTAGGCTTAGTTTAGGTACAAAGTTGGAGCCAGTCTTTGTAGCTTGGATCTCCTCGTATCTCTGCTATATCCCCCAAAAAATACCCCAGAACTTTCTTGAAAATTTGTGCTTAGAGCTGAAGCTGCAGCTGATGTCTAGTCCTGAGTCCTCTGAGCAGAAAACCCGCTGACTTCAAAGGGCGAAGATTTCATACATGAGCTTCATGGCTCTGAGCCATTTCTAGTCAAAGAAACAAAACCCTCCAGAAGGCTTATACAACATTCTCTAAAAAGCTGTCTTGATGCAATAAAGCAGATAAAAATGCGCTTAACCTTAGTATAACTTTGAACTTAAAACATGGGTTTCAGGACTTGAAAGAAAGTAGAATGAGCTATTTAGTATTGATTTAGTTGTGCTTGTCCCTCTTCATGATCCTCTTCTTTGGGGGGCTTTGGTGTGGTTTGTTGTTGTTGTTTGGGTTTTTTTTTTTAAGTAACTTGATTTTGATCACCAAGCACCAGGAATAGAGCAGCCAACTGCATAGCAGGAAGGTGTCTTGTATTCTGGGGTGCTTGATTTGGGATGCAACCAGCTTGACTAGCTGCTCTGGCAGTTCCCCACCTTCTCCATCTCTAGATTGGGGCTTTGCTTTACCTGCTTTCTAGACACTGACCTTTGCCAGTATTTTCCCTGAGCAGAAGTAAGCTTATAGTTGTGTGTTTCATGGATTTGTTGCTGTCTTAAATAAAGCTTAGTGGGCCATATTTGAACAAATCCAGCTTTGCTCGATAGACCTACAAAAGCTTTTGCAGTAAGATGTTGTTGTAAGTATTTTTTTTTTTTTCCTGTAAATGGAGGCTTTGAAAGCTGAAAGGAGCTGTCTGGTGCATGTAGGTGTTCACCCTTGAAATCAAGGAGCGAGCCACAGGAGGAGTTGTAAGAAAAATCCTATTATTTGCTGCAGCTCTAAAGTAAACAGGCAATGAGACACATGCTTAAGTGCTGCTGGTTTGTTTCCTATCAGGATGAGGATGAAGAGGCTGAAGAAGAGAAGAATGGAGTCCTGGCAGCTGTCGCTAATAGTTGCAGTGCCCCTGACAATATGAACAAGATCAATTCAAACAAAACCAGTATCGACAGAAAAAGGGAGACAAGTAACCACAATGGGTGTAGTTCACCAAGGGCAGTAATGAAAAGACTTTTCTGTATCTTTGATTGCTTCCATGTTAAAAATCCTTACCACATAGACAACTATGCCAGATTTTCTTTCCCATTATCATTCATGATAATTAATGTATTTTATTGGGTATATTATTTGTATTTCTAACTATTTAAATGTGTAAAATTGGTTTAAAGTTTAGAAAGTGGATATGGGAGGGGAAGATGCAGAAGAATGAAGAAGTTACATTTGGATAAAGGGATATGAAAGGACATGCCATCTTTGCAGGCATTTCTACAAAGTTTCTCATCAACTCACTTTTCCACTGTTAAAATGACTGTCATCCAAAACTGTCTTTCCTATTTGCATGCATGCCCCATATTAAACTATTTATCAAAGGCCAGTAAGTCCTTTTTTAATATTTTAATGGTCAACTTTGTAAAATAAGAGTTATATGACACTTGTTTTTGAACTGCATTGAATACATTTAAAAATAAAACCACTGATGTGTTGTTTTCCTGCTATGCTTTCAGTATTCAGTTCCTTATAACTTTGTCAATAATGTGTAAATTTTCCACATTGTATAATTGCAGATTGAAGAGTTTTTGCTTCATAGCAAGAAACAGCTTTGACGGTATGGCCTACCAACACAAGGCAAACAATATATTCCTTTTCGTAAGGTCACAAATATGTATTGAAACTCTTCCCTGCATCTTTAGATGGAACTCCTGTGGGCATCAATGGCTGTTCTGAGTAAGTGAATGGCAGAATATAGAAATGGACTGGAGCCAAAAGGTTTAGGATCCAGAGAGATGTTTTTCCCAAGTGGGAACATACTTAGGTGTTGGCCAGTCCTTAATGGAGTATAGCCATTTATCCTGACATTTATACTCTGTATTCTGCTTAGTCACCACTGCCTGCGTGACTATTATAGAGAGGAAAAATTTGCTATGCTTAATTTTCAGCTTAGCAAATTCATCTTGAGTCACTGACCATTAAGAATTTCACATAAAGGTGAAAAAGCTTCCTGAACTGAAAATAAACCCCTGGATATGCAGTACCTCTTGAAAAAAGGGAAAGTTTTACATAGATGAAATTATGATCCACATGAAAGAACAGTTACACTTGATGAAATCCGTAACAGTCTTTCTGAGCAGTTACTTCACTGACAGATATTACAAAAGTTATTGATATGGCAACCTGTTTCTTATACTGTAATCTGGAAGTTCAGAAGCACTTACTATTAATTGTTCCTGACCATAATATATGTGTGGGTCACATATATATATGTGTAAATGTGTATATGTGCTTTTATAGACTGTACCTTGGCATTTATGGTGATCTGATACACTGCACACATAGAAATGCCTTAAAAAGCTCCCATAATACTGACACTTTGATATGCCTTTCTACCAGTGTGCTGCCTGTAAAGAACACTGTTACAGAAGAAGAAAAGTGCAAAATACCACTGTGGGTTAGATTTTCCCCTGCTCACAACTATAAAAATCTATAAAAATCACTGCACACTGGTAAAAGATTATTAGGTCAATAAAATCCTCTCAGTAATTTTATTTTCTAAGCAGGTTGAGTACAGAAAGTTTGTTTCTGTACTGTTATCAGTAATGCCTTTTGCAAGGGTTATTGAGACAATGAAACTTTTGGAACAGTCTAGTGAGTTTTGGTACCTTATGGGCCTTCTGACATTCGTATAAAAGCAAAGCATTCAAGGAATCAAACCAAGACTGCCTACGTTAAGGACGAGCAAAAAAAAAACAAACCAACCAACATTTTTTATTTGACATTCTGCTGTTGCAGATTTAACCTTAAACCTTTTATTCAAGAACAGATTCTATGAGTTTTTTTCCTGGAAATGAGGTGCAGAACTGGTCTCTGAGATCTCTTTCGAGTTCTTGCTCCCTTAAAAGTTAATATAAGGCATATGGTAAAGCTCTGTATTTGCTGTCTTAAATTTGAACACTAAATTTAAGGGTAAGTATTTAGAGTTTTGTAGCTTCCAATTAACTTGGAGATAATTCACTGTAAATATTCTTTTAGAAAGCTGTTGAAGGTCTGGACAGCTTTATTTCCAGTGCATTAACTGGTAACAGGGTCTGGTGTGCTAATTATAGAGTGGAGTTAGACACTGAAGTCCCCCATGTTTTCATGGAAGAACGGACTACACAGCCAGATTATTTATTATTCTGCTTTGCATAATTCTGCATTAATTACCATTTTGAAATACAAAACTTGGTTTGACATGGCTCTGTGTAAGTGAAAGATCTTCCCTCCTGGGGACAGGGGAACACATTTTCAGTGCCATGTATGAAGAATAGCTTTTAAATTATCCCATTCGGACATTCAAAATTGTCCCCAGAAACTATCAAATTCCTTGGAAAGACTCTCCTAAGTGGCATTCACAAACAGTGCATTGAAATCTAAAACTCAAGAGGTAAGTTAGAGATGGAGAAGTCTCGGAGCTAAGAACAGGGGCTGAAGCTGAGCCGTGGCGATGAAAGTGGGGTTTCACACCGGGTGGAAAGGGGAAAGACCTTGGCCTTCCTGCAAGCATTTTCTGCTTGATGACTTTCTTTTGCTTACCTTGATTTTAATGTTTTCTAATCAGACACCATCTCAGAAATGTCCTGTTGTACTTGGAGGCTGCTTGAGGCAGGTGTACAACCAGTGACCTGAGGCTGGTGAAGGGGGGTAGCAGCCCCGGTGATGCACCTTCACACAGTTTGTTTTGCTGTTAGCAGAGGGTGCACTACATTTGACATACCTGAAAATAGCAGCCAGCCCAAGGAATAATTTTCCTTCCTCTGTGGAATACCTGCAAGCCTGGTTTTTCGGTTTAGCAGACATCTCACAGGTGTCTAAACATTGTGCAGACTAGAAAAACACCTATGACCTTATTATGAAATAAGCAATTTGGTATTACTGTCTTTCTTAATGGAAAGTTATTATGAAAGTAAAACCCTTTGCTGAACTATTTCTTTAAATATAACAACAACAATTTTTGGAGATTTTAGACATTTAAAGGTATTAATCCTTGCTACCTTTCCACTTTGGCAAGAGGTGTGTTTCTCAGATGCAGATACGTCGTAGGTAAGCATCTCATGCAGCCTACTTATTAGGGTGCTAGTTGGGATGTTTTGAGAGTGTTTGAGATATTTCACCTACATTAAAAGGGAAATACTAAGATGACGTTTTAGAACAGGCATTCACTAGCTCTCTCATAAACTAAGAAGGCATTTAAAATTAATATCAGAACATTTATTTTAAAAGATACACACCTAATACTCCATCTGAATACAGCAGTCAACACATATGGCAAGCATAAGACAGGGGCATCCATCTGTTGGCCTGAGTATTCATTTTCAGCACAGTGGCCGCCTTTATTATCAGTGCAGCAGTAACTTAAATAGCTCCATTTCCTTCCTTGCAAGTCCCTTCATTGTTTGTGCTAATTATTTTAAGAGAACTGTTGTCTTTTGGCATGGGAAAATGTATTAAAGACAAAGATGCCCCACATTGTCACCCTGCAGTTCAAAAAGAAATTACCAAAAAGGTTAGGGATTTAAGAAAACCTACATAACAGTGAAGCTGGTGACAGAAGAAGAAACCGAAAGATGCAAATCTGCTTTCTGTGAACAGCATTTGCCAGTGGGGTGGTGCAGCAGTGCTCGAAACACCTCTGCTAGAGGCTGCGGGAGAGCTGGCGCTGCTGGTACAGTTCACTCCATGCAGCAGTAGATGGAGCTAATTAACTGCTCTTCATGATTGAACGAGCAAACGTAAATGGCAAATGCTAGTTAAGGAATACTCTAGGGAAAACATATTACAAGCTGACATTTGTACTGTAGTAACTGGGTCATGTTTGTAGTGACATACTAATTAAAATCAGACAAAACAGCACTGAAAGGTGGACCGATGAGGACTTCCATTTTTCACACTGAAGTTCAGGCTCCTCAAACCCAGAGTGCCGTTTCCATAATTTTAGCCACTGAAATCATAGACACATTCTGCCAGTCTGCAAAGGAGCTTGTGTTTTAAGCCTGAATTTTCTATCCTTATGTCAAAGTTTTTGTCCTGCAGGTTATGATGTTTCAAAACCAAGTATTACGGCATCTCAGTATCTCAAGGCAGGCAGAGTAGTGGCCATACCAACAGTTTTCCTATAAATATTTATGAATCCTAAATAAATGTTCCCAGGTAATTCACTGGCACACTGATAACAGACACAAGGATCAAATTACTTTTAAAAGCCAGTTCAAAGCTTTTGGAAAAGTTTCCCTCTAAATAGGGTTTCTTGAAATGGTTGGAAAAGCAAGCTATCTCCGCTGGAGAGCTGGACTGGCATGGATTCGGCTTGCTGTAGAGAAGTGGGAGCTTGACAGCACTTAAAGCAGGTAAGCTTGACATGATTTTTAAGTCTGTAATTGATTTGCCATTACTTGTTAAATAACTTTATAAGTAAAGCCAGGGGTCCACTATAATAATGTTGCCAAATTCAGCTTTTCATCAATTTCCATCTGGAGACATCTTTCTTCCCCAGTTCCATCTGACAGTCAAACCTTCCATCCTCAAAAAGAGAAGGATAAGGGGGTATTTGGGGGGTTTGGTCTCTTGATGTGAGTTTACTCATACAATTTGGGTTCTGGGTTTCTTTCCAAATTGAAATGGACCCTATTTTCCCATTCCAGATCAAACACAGCCAAAACTTCAGAAGACAAAACACCCCATAAGATTTTAGCACCATCACATACGCAGAGAAACCATAACCCTGCTTAATTTTCAAACTCTGCTCTGAATTTAAATTTAATCCAAATTTAACCACTGGATAACTTCATCTGTATTAATGCACAAACAGCTGCACTACTGTTACTTCCCTTGCTATAGCAGGTAACTTTGGAACTTAGTAAAATAATTTGATACCAGGGTTATTTATTTCTCAGAAAGGAGAGGAATATATTTTTTCTGCTTTAAAGGCAGGTCAGAAATGGATCCGGAATAGCAGCTCTGGCTCTGGCTGGGGCTTGGCTGCTTTGGAAGCAGAACAAGCTGGCAAAATTAGAAAAAAAATTAACATGAGAATATAAAATGCATATCAAACCTGAATTACATATTAACATTCTCAGCTTGTATGCCCCTGGCCCTCATGCTGATGCTAATGATGTTGCTACAGACAACATTCATTGCATCTCAGAAACTAACAAACTTGTGAGATTTGCCAGGAAAATTTGTGAGGAAAGCTAGCATTACACCTGCTGATGCAGTCTTGAAAGATGGAGGAGAAGGGGTTGCCTCTTCTTTTTCTATGTTCCAGTTTCTTTAGGAGCCAGTTCATTTCAGTCCCCCTCCAGTTTTGTTTTTTTGGGCACCTGCTTTGGATGAGTGCCACTACAAGGTGAAGAAGAATCACGTGACACTGCATTAGTCTCTTCTGAGGGAACCATCGGTTCAATTTTATGCATTTAAATGTTAGTCCATTAGACTCATATGCTGAGCTATGGTATGCATGTAACTATTTCAGTCCTAATCAAAGTGCTTTCCATTCACAGCAGTATGCTTCTGATGGTATCTAATGAATAAAACTGTCCTTTTCTGTGGTATTTTCCACTCTTGTGAACAAAAGAAGACCTGTAGGAGAAGCAATACATTACAAGTGTATGAGTTGGCCACAAGGATCTGGTCCAATCTTCGCTGTAGTTTTATAAGGCTTACCTTGACAACCCTTTGGTGCATTTCTGAGAACAGAAGAACTGACAGTCTTGACCTTTCAAAATGGCACAATCTTCAAAATAATAATATAGCAGATTAAAGTCTGAAGAATTTTTCTAAGTAGCTAAATATAAATTGAACCTTGTTCTCATCTTCTTTCCCAGAAAGATGAATAAGAGACTGAGCATCATTTTATCATCTTTCCCCATCACTCTTTATCATCTTTGTATGTGTTGTGCTCAAGTATCATTCCTAGTACTTTTGAGTTTTTTTCATAATGAAAGATTCAGAGATCCTTGCCATTTTTTTTTTTATTATTATTTAAAAGAGAAAACCTGAAGTACGATATGCAAAGAGCTAAAAACTTTGAAGTCTGAGGCTTCCTATGGTCCAGGATAGTTTTAATTCTACTGAACAACCTTTACATGCACTGCTGGTCTACATTTTGTGAAGCCTGATAATAAGAACTGATAACTCTGGAGATTTCCATACATTTCCACAGAGAATCCCGTATGGATGCCGGCTACGTGGCTGATCCTGCACCATTTCAAACTACATATGGTCATAGGTTCTAGTGTCTTATTTCAGGTGGAAGAAATGACCAGACTCAGAAATGCAAACCCCTTGCTCTGTGACTCCTTTCCAGCACATTCCAGCTGCCAGGCAAAGCCTCGCTCGAGTTCTGGAAAATAAGGTAATAGAGCAGCTGTAGTGGTAAAGGTCTTTTGTGGTTCACCAGTCCCACTATGCACCTCCAACCAAAAACACTATAAAAGCCCAAAAGGAAGAAGAGCCAAATCTTTTCTTTCTACCTTACTTTTGTAAAACTCCAATTTCTAACTCCCTGCTTCTGGGCCAATATTTTCAAAGTTGCATTTACCTTGGGTTGCCACATGTTGCCTTAAAAGTCTTTGGACGGTATCTGAAACCTTTTTTCTATAACCCAGCTGTAGATTAATGTTTCTGTAGCAAGTGCACGTAATGGCCTGAGTTGGATTTCTCTCCTGTCAGATTACTTGAATTACCATGCAGCTCTTTACCAGCTGAATCAAAATTTGTTTCTGTATTTTTTGCATCTCTGCATATGCCTGTATTCTGGGTCTAGCGTTTCCCTTCCCAGAAGGCTCTATGTTGTTCTGTGATAATGTCAGGTTTCCACATGCACTGCCAGGCTGTACTAAAGATGACAGAGGGACAAGATCAAATAATCAATTTTAATGATATTTCAGCATCATCCTGGTCCTGTGCCATTCCTGTGTACACTGCAGCCATCAATCTCTGTTTGTCTAAAATGGTTCATGCCAGAACCTTAAATGCAAAGAGGGCTGAAGAAGCTAATTTATTATATTTTGACAAGGGCAAGCCTCATCTGGCAATCCAGTGTGGCTGAGTGTATCTGGTGAATAGTGCATCCACTTTCTCAGATCTAAATTGCTCTGTTAGTTTCCATGACCCCCTTATCTCTGTGCTGGCTCTATCCACTCATCCACTCTGGCTTCCCTATCACGTGATAGGATTGTGCCTGTATCTTCCAATTGCATTTCTACTGGTTTTCAATGCATGTGATGCTGAGAGAGCTTGCTGGTACATAAGCCTCCCTCGCTGAAAGATGGGATCGCTCACCCCAAAATGTACCGCCTCATCTGCAGTGTGGGAGGCTTGGTCATGGCTCCTGGCTCCTCTTGTCTGGGTTTCATTTCTGATTTCAATCACTACCTCTAGCAAGGGAAACCTCTACACCTTTGCCTGTCAAGGGCTCTCTAGTGAAAAACTTCAGAGATTTAAATAGCATGAAGTGTGCATTAGGTTAGATGTATTGATATATCTGCCCATTAGTCCATGCTACCAAGTTTTTTGGACCAATTGTTGCATTTTTATGAAATAGGATAAAAGAATAGAAATCTCAGAGAGAGGCTATTCCTACAAGGTTTATGAAAATAGATGTCCAGGTCAGAGAGACATCTGACTGCTACCCACTGAGAAAAACACTCAGGCATGAGCCTGAGCCTTTTTAGATCCCAGAGAACACACGCTGAGGACAGCACATCTAAGTGCCTCAAGTGCAGAACAAGCTTCAGTCACAATTTACGTCTTCCAAACATGAGAGTCAATCAACACCGAAACACAAATCTGGAGAAAATCAGCCATCATTAGCTCTAATATTCATGAACTACTTCTCTTCTCTGCTCCTCAGAGACTGAAAGTGAGGTAAAGGGCAGAGGCACTGGTCTCTGCTTTTTTCCTGAATTACAGTGGGAGT
>JAVJGJ010000062.1:25421287-25434599 GCA_035590215.1 Microhierax caerulescens
CTGCTCCTCAGAGACTGAAAGTGAGGTAAAGGGCAGAGGCACTGGTCTCTGCTTTTTTCCTGAATTACAGTGGGAGTTAGAATTTATGCCTTCAGCTTGGCCTGTGTGAGAACATTGTACAAATGATGCTGCTATAACTATAGAAAAAATATTTATGTCCCTAATCTTGCTCTTGCTCTCATTCTCCCCCCTCCCCTTTCCTCCTTTCATCTTTGTAAATACACTCTTTTAGTATTAGACCAGCATTTTTTTCCAGCTGAATTTAAATCTCTCTTGGTAACATGAGCTAAATAAAAATCAGCCTGCCTCCTTCACCTCTGGCCCTGGGTGGCCTCATGGTAGTCAAACTGGAACATACAAGGCGAAAGAGTTACTGAAAGAAGTGGCTTCACCTTTGCAGGAAAGAACAACCAAAGTAAAAATGCTATCTTGTAGCTGAAACAAATGTACTGTATCCGTCTCCTCAGAAGATTATGTATTTGTAATCCCGATTAAAGAGCAGATCACTGGAATTTTACAACATACACAGAAGATATTTCATCTAGAACCTGAAAAACAAAATAATGATCAGAAGAGGGTGCTCTCAGCTCATCCTCTTTTGGTTTTGTTTTGAAAATTTTGGTGGAAGTCTGTAGAATTTTCTTCTCTCTTTGTTGGGATTAATAAAATGTCTTTTTGTGAAATATTTTATTGGATTTTCCACTAAATAGATTGCCCTTCGTACTGCACCATGTATAAAATATAGACTCAAATCCTTGATTCTAGAGTTTTCTATATGGTTTAGAAGGCTTTCTGTAATATTAACATAGGTCATTCCACAATGAATTTGCTGTTTGAGCTCACACTATTTTCTGTGTTATGTTTATGTTCTCATAGAGTCACACTATGTTTATGTTCTCATAGAGTCACACTCTGGTGACATTTATATTTACAGGAACTGAATGCCTAGCACCCATGACTGACTGCTATGGAAAAACATTAAAAACTGCAAGAGCAGCAATTCATTTCAATAACACTTGCATTTTTATCCAGACATGAAAAGGAAATGATAACATATAGCTTCAGTGATCAATTTCCAGTTATTGAAATATCCCACATATCTGAATATTCACAAGCAAGTTATTAATTGATCTTTAGAGAAGAATTTAATGAAAAATTAGTGCTGCCAATAATGAATTTTTTAGCAAAGCATTTGAGCACAGAGTTCACTTCAGGGAGTGTGGTGCATCAGAAAATACCTGACGTCTGATAAATTCTATTAAAGCAGTGCTGATGTCACGGATAAAAATCAGGCTTTCAAAAGTTAGCTGATGTATGTGTGTAGTTCCTCCAGTTTTTGGAGGGCCAGTCTTTTAAGGTGATGGAATTTTGCTGTGCACACAGTCCTAGAATACAGGAATAAGTCACGGCTATAATCCTAGATGTTTGCAGACTCGGTTTTCTTGTCTGAAGTGGTGTAGCAGAAGGTAAATGCAGGCAGAAGGAGGGCACCCTCTTCTAGTTGGTGCAATGCAGCATTTAGCTCTGGTCCTGCTTGCTCATGGAAGAAACCTCCCTGACTCTGATTCCCCACTATTTCACTTTTTCTAGCAACACTTAACGCTTGTATAGAGTACAGTGTAGCCATCTTTTACAGGCACATACAAAGAGTGCCTGGAGCTGGGGAGTCATGCCTCTTGAATTCAACAGCAGTGATTGAAATGGACTGGAAAGGGGTTCTCACTTTCTGTGCATGTACAGATGTGGCTATGTACGACTCTACGTATGTCCGTACACATGTTTCTTAAAAAAGCATGATTTTAAGGGTTGGTTTCTTCTGCACTTAAGACACTGCTTTTCCATTATGTGTGTCAATGGTCAGGTCAAAAATCACACCAAGTAATAAACAGAACTCCTGCAGGTCCACGTGCAGAGAGGAGCTACTCATCAGGGTGGCCTTTTGGGAGCAAGCAGAAGATAGAGTCCCTGCCTCACTAAGTCTGTTTACATTTGTGGGAGAACGGTTGACGTTTGTCACAACTCTGATTAAGGAAAACCTGTCTTCCACCATTTTAGATGTGGGTTTATGCATTCATTATTGAGAAGAAAGGGAAGAAATGAAAGTGAGAAAACAGAAAAACAAGACCAGTTTTCTTATGAAATGTTTATATGAAAGTACCATATTGCAAGGAGGTAACCTGTCACTGCTATTCTAACAATTTCCATTCCAGGTTCTTGCTGTTCCTGCACTCCTCAGCATGACAGGTTAAAAATGAAGGAACCATGTAGCTGGGCAGCACTGTCCCAGCTGCCAGGGGAGAAGCTCATTTTTGGTCTCATGGATTGTATAAAGAGGGACCCAAAGGCATATCAGAGGATAAAACGTGAATGATCAGATATCCACTACATATTGAAGAAGGGAGGTCGGAGACCGTAAGTCACCCTTGTAGCTGCTTAGGCTGGTGGAGTGTCTGGAGGGTCATCAACGTAGGTGCATTAAAAAGTCATAGGAAAAAGCAGGAACTGAGCCATCAGGTCAGCAATAAGGTAGCACAGATAGATAATACCTACCCTTTAATCACACCAATTGTGAAAGAGACACTAGAATGTGGAAAGCAATTGCAGAGGGATGTCCAGAAAATCATAGCTGACCTCTCCAAGACTTGGACAGGGAGTATAGATACAAGTGATCTGCACTGCAGCTAAAACACTGCATTGCAGACAGCAGAACTGAGTTTTGCCCTTAAGATCTAGCAAGTATTACTCATACAAATGTGTGTATAGCACGACTTCAGAGCTGGTAACACACTGCTTCCATTGCTGCCTAGCAAACTCAGATTCTGCTAAGGAATTATAATGACGTGAGCAATGATCACTCAGTTTCTAAATGCCTGGAAGAAAACTGGCAGAGGAGTAATGAGAGCCCCTTAAGATGCCACTTTGGAAAGTATCAATCTATTTCACCTATTTCCAAGGTAAGTTTCCACCCGAAATGGGGCTACTGTGGTAAAGAAAGGGATAGGCAATCCTATCCCAGAACACCACAATTTCCCTGTCTGATTGCTTTTGCATTTGATGAGATTTAGGCTGAACAAAAGAAGAAGGTTTGATTTTCAATAGGTTTTACTTCCCACTGACAAACCAGCGTAAGTCACAGAGCACTGGATTGAGATTGTCTGAGATTTTAGTGCTAGTCCCATCTCTTCTGGTGCCCTTTTCATTCAGAACCTGCCCACTTATTAACATTTCACATAAAAGTCCTTGGGCTAATAAAGCAAACTGCTATCAGTGGCTATATGTTCCTCTTAAAATAAGAGAACAGTTTTTCTAGTTGGACTTTGGGCATCCAGATCTTCTGGACTAGCGAAAAGGAAGGAGCACTGGGCTTTTGGGGTGTCTTTCAGTCCTCATTTCTTTGGCTCTGTGATGACTTTTACTGTTAGGGCAAGTGAAGGCACATGCCCAAAGTCAGATGGCGAAGATATCTGTTCATATTTGAAATATTTCTTAGTAGAAACCAGCGTTAACAAAAAGCAGACAGACTCAGTTTATCATTATAAGCTCTGAATCACAGCTTTTTGGATGTGGAAGGCCAACAAACGTGAGTATACTACATAAAACAATTATCTGCAAACTATTTTGCAATAAAATACTACCTTGTTTTTAAGGCAAATTTAAATAAAATGTCTGAAATAACCCCATATAGTTTTTCTAGTTCAGTGGAAAAAGATAATTGCTTTTCACAAGAAGGCATCTTAGCATTTTTTCCATTTGATGCCTCAGCCTGCAAAGAACGAGCTGAATTATTCCACTTCTGAAAATATCTAAGGACAACGGGCTGTTTTTTATAGGTCAGAACAAAGAATATATATTCAATATTTATGCCTTGGTTTGTCTCTACCTCCACCAGCACTTTCAGAGCTAGCAAATGAGCTGTGAATAGTGGCTCCTCTGGCCCCAATATCTGAGGGAGCAGCAAGCTGTAAACTGCCATGGCTGTGCATATTCTTACACGTTCACATGAGTTGCTGGTATCCTTCTTTGGCTGCTCCTCAAAACCTGACCTGGTTACACGTGCACGTGTAGATCTCTGTTTACTGCCTGCTGCTATTCAGCTAATGATTTAGCCTCACATAATTTTTTGTAGCTTTTATTGTTCACTACTAAGTATTTTATTGTTCGTAAAGATCCATGGTCTGAAAGCTGTTACTAAGTCAACTTACCTGCATTGACTGTCAATGATTTTACATAAAAGAAAAATCACCAATATATTTATTTCATTGACCCAACTTTTGGACCAATTCCTAATCACTCATTTTTGAGTGACTACCACTTTACTGCTGCTGGGGTACCAGCAGAAGAGCTAGAGAGTATCCTGCTCCTTCGAGCAGCAAGCATGAGGACTTGCCAGGGAGATTTTGGACCTCTCAGGAAAGTACAAGCAAGACAACTGAGGAAATCCTTGAACAGGCTTCATAATATAATACATATTTTTTTAAAAAAGCATGGATTTCTGCAGTAAAACTAAAGCAAAGAATGTATGACTAATCCTGCACCCTTTGCCCCTTGTTGGTAAAGTCTGTGGGGATGCATCTCAGATTTTTTAAACGTAAGAAAATGAAACTTTAAAAACAGCAGGAGTTGGGGTTTGATTTAAAACAGGCATTTGTACGAGTTGATTTTCTTTTCTCCAACAACAACAAAAAATACAATGAATATTTTATAGCTAAAATTCATTTATGTATAAAGAACCACAAAGTTATTTCCTCATTGCAACGACTATAATAGTATTGCTTCAGATAACCCACAGACATCTCTATAGGACAGAGAACTATTCAGTGCCATGTGAATTCAATCCTTTACAGAATTATCACAGCTGGCGGATAAGGAATAAATGACTGAAGGAAGGTTTGCAAAATCCTGCCCTGTACTGACACAGCAATTTCAGCTATTCGTAGGATTGTTTTGGGAATCTCTTCATCAAGTAAGATATTTGATCTGTAAAGACTTTTTAACAGCCCTGGTTTCAACAATACATATGTCCTTTTTTTCACACTTGAAATCTGTTTATGGTCTATATCTTTAACGTTGACTTTCCAAAGACTTAGAAACCTCTACGTGATGTACTTTGGGATTTTGTCTAAGTAGAGGACTGAAGGTTGATTCCTGTGTTTAGATGCTTTGCTCAAAAATGAACAGTAATGTGAGTTTAAAATATACTTGCTGTCCATATGGAAGTATTTCTCCTGAAATCTTGCCAGTGAGAGAACTGAATCTATTGCCAGGTGAAAGAAGTAAAATGCTAACTTGTTTTCATTTACTAGTAAACCCAGTATCTAATAATAATAATGCTTCTGGAAGTAGAGACTTAGGATTTAAAGGGATTAAAAAGAAGAGATTCAGCTGTTATCACTGTTGAAGACCTACAAAATTATGATGTGGCGATTGAGCCATACTTAATCTTTGCACAAATGGCAAAAAGGCTTTTTCTTAAACATCTCCATAAAGGCTAACCATCTACAACTCCTTCCTCTTCCTTTCTCCTGCCCTGATACATGGGTTGCATATAAGTTGGATGCTTCCGAAAATGAACCATTAGAATGAAGGGTAACCTTCCCCCCCGCCCCTATCAATGGAAAGACTGTAACTAGTTTTAATTGGGTATGAAGCAGGACCCAAAAACTTCCAGCTAACATCTAAGCAAAGGCCTGTGAAAAGATATTGAAGGGATACTTGTGGTGTGTGTGACTGAGTTGTGCACCCCCTTTCTCTCCTTGAAATTTTGCCTACCTGGGTAAAGCAAAGAAGTGGGGGGATAACAAGAGATGAAGAAATGTGGAGCCAAGATATATGTTTGTATATATATACATATGTATATAAACCAAATACTTTAAAAAGGGGAAAAACATACCTGAACTTTTAGATGGGTAATTGTATTTTATTTATCTGTGTTGCAGCATTTAATGCTACTTCTCCATCAGACATCCTGCAACTCTGTGAGCCTTGGTGGAAGGCTCAGAAAGATGATGCTGTAGGGATCTCAATCGTACTGGTTTATCATTTTGGTTATGCTGCTTGTGGTTAATGTACCTTTTGTGGTCTTGTATTTTTTCTTCCAAATGACAAGCTGCAGTTTCTCTGAATTTCAATATTGACCTGATGGTTTAATATTTTGTTTTGTTAATGATTTGGCAGTATTAAACAAAACAGCCAGGGTTTGTATGTGATTGATCCCGTTTAGCAGGTGCAGTTTGGAGGGATATGCGTGCTACACTGCAGCTAGCTTGTTAGTCAGGAAAAGTGCTGCACTAGTCAACCAGCCCAGTTGACTAGGATAGATGTTTCCCAAGAACGCTACCTCTGGCTCGCTCTGTGCTGGTGTCCAGATTGCAAACAGTGGTGATATGACAAGGAGAGGTACCGTATCCTTTGCTATGCAGAGGTGGATGTGAATTTGATTTGGGGATTTCTTACACTGACTAGCATAAATTCAAATTTCCTTTTCACAGGAAAGAAAGTAGTATTGTTTTGCCATTATACCCATGAACTACTTTCTTATTTTCCTTCTTTGGGTATTTCTTGTTTCTGAAGATGGCATCATAGGCTTAGTTGTCCCTTGCACCTGAGGTCAGGTTGGTGCTCAGCGTGGGTAAGGACTGCTTGGATTGATGCTGCTGCTTGGTGCCCTTCTGCCAATGAGGGACCCTTGTAGCGGAGATTTATTATCCTAAATCTCACATATGCATTTGCCTTCCATCTGTCCCTCACGTGCCAGATGAGGCACAGGACATGCTTCCTCCAGCTGCTCATGAATGAAGTTTCCAAATACCAGTGAGCTATTCAAGGTAAGAATTTAATTCTTGTTCTCTCATTGGGTGCAGGAATTTTTTTTTTTTTTTTTTTTTTTAATGGGGAGAAATGGTAACGTGTCCAGCATGTTACATAGAGTTGAGGAGGAAATAGGGTGGATTTGCAGCAAAGTCTGCCTAAGGAAGGGTTTGGACCACTGATATATGTCACTGTTCTTATTTGCTTGTGTGTATGTATTTGTTGTGTATCAAGATAAGCATTTAAATCTTTGCAACCCATCTTGGTGTTAATGATGAGACCATTCCTATAGGGTGTTCACTGTATACTACTTAAATAATGTTCTAACGTATGTAACTCAGTGTATTTACTGAGACAATATAGGTCATAATCTTTATTGAAAACCACTGAGTTCAATAACACTCTAGAAAAAAGCCAATAGTCTGTTTATTATATCACGATCTTTGCAAATATTGTCTGTCATACAAGTCATTTAGAAGTGAGTCATAGGACATATGCTAAATAGTAATGTAAAGAAAAATACAACTGATTATGTCTAGATACATGTTATTTGCAGACCAAGTGCCTGATTGAATTTCCAATGGAGATAATGAAAACCTTTGTTGGACTTCAATTAAAGTTTCATCAGACTCTCAAGCCTCCAAGAAAATTACCTATGTGGAAGGAGTATGTTGAAGTGAACGAGCAAGCTCTCGCTTAAAGTTCTTGAGTTTAAGGTCCAAAACATGCCTGCAACAAAGAGATGTTACTAAATATTTCTGATTGACAGAACTGATCAGAATTTGCTTGTTTTCCAGATGGCTAATAGTGATTTGAGAAGATAAATTTCAATTGCCCTAAGTATAAAAGGAGATACTTTTTCCACTTCTTGCGATTTGCTTATCAAGTTACAACTGATGGCAACCAGGAGTGACAGTTGCAGAACGCTTTCTGTACTAAAGAAGATTTTCATAGTAACTAAGTTAGTAAGATTAGTAAAGTGAGGAACACATACTAATTGCATCTAAAGACAAAGGAGGAAGCCTGTGGCATGGTAAGATTTTTCTTGCATAGGCAGAGTTAGCACCCTTTTTGCCCACATGCAGACTGACGTGAGAAGAGCCCTACTGTAAAGCTTTCTGCATGCCCCAAAGACTTCCATGCATGGCTTACTCTGAATTTATTTCCAAAATACACTACTTAATGTGAAATGTTCTCAACAGAAATCTTCATAGACCTTGGTTTATGACTTTTTAATTACTGTGTGCACAAAAGCATTGACATTGTGAGCTAGTGCCACACACCCCACTGTTTCTCAAACTCTTCTCTTGTGTCTGTCTATTACCCAATTTCATTAGTAGTGGTAGAAATATTATTTAACAATATTAGCTTATGTACTCAAGTTCTCGGTCATTCTTTGCCTCTGTGCTGAGATGAATAACTGTTTTTTTTTACCCCAATAGTGTGTTTCACTGCTAAATATCTGTTAGTCTCCAAATGCTAATTAATCCACTAGTGAACTCACTGAGGAAATTAAGGCTGCAAGGCATTTTTTCAACCTTGACAGACACTGAGAAGTAACATTTGGATAACCATTCATGTATAACTGAATATAAAGCAAAAGCTTTATTACTGAACATCTAGAGGAGACGCATGTGCCTGCCTACTTCAGCTTGAAACATATGAAATCATTCCATTTTTTGGATCTGCTCAGACTGGCAGAAATATCATTAAGGCAACATTTCACATTAATGCCTGGGATTTAGCCTTTGGAACTTCCAAAGGATGAGCAATAATGTAGTGACATTTGCTAATGGATTGGGAAATCCAGGTAGCCTGCATTAAGAGGTGAAGGTACATGAGTTAAAGACATTCCCCCACCCCCCCCAATCTGCATATCTGTAGGTTTAACACACTTTAGCCATGAATATCTAATTACAGTAGGTTTCATAGATGCGTGATCTTCATGAAATAATTTAGACTTTCAAATTTTCCCTTTTAGTCTCTCATCATAATCAGGAATAAAAATTCATGAAAGTTCAAGCAGAATGGCCTAATCTCTCATTTTTCTAAATGACCAGTATTTTGATGGCTTTAAGTTGTTTGGTTCTTAATCACGTTTGCAATATCATTTCATTTAACAGGAAATTACCGTTAGTCTGTGGATTTTTCAGATGGCATCACCATGCGACCTTCCTGAGGAGGAGTCCACAACAGGCGCTCTGTGAACGATGCAGGATCACTGTTTGGTTACAAGGGGCTTGAAGGAATCTAGCTCAAAGATCAGACTTCAAGTGATTAATTGCTGTGTGCATGTAAGAAGGACTTGAGGGGTTATGTAATTTCTTTTCGCCTTTAGCTGGACTCTGGCAGATGAATTCAAGCTGCAGCCTGGAAATGATACTGACAATCTGCTTAAAGAGCATTCGCCAGGCAGGTGCGGTGTTGAAGAGCAGGTGCAGTTGGTTCATGCTGAAAAGTTGACTTCCATTTATAATGCTCATAACTACTTAATTTCAGAATAATTGCAGACATTTTCTTTTCTTTTTGCATTAATGAATCCCTAGCATGGTTGCTCAGAAACCTTATTAAGAAGGTACTAGAATCTCTTCTAGGTTTTCTCACTTTCAAGAAAGTCTACGATAACATATCATGGGATATCTTTGGGCTTCAGGGAGTAAATTCAGAATTCCTAAAATGGTTACCTTTATTTCTGCTTTAAAGGACAGAATAAAAGCAAGCAATGAAATCTCTTTTCTATTTACACAAACAATAGATTATCAGACATAGGAGGACTCTTGCCAGTACAGCCTAATGAATTTACAAAAACACTTTAAGTATACCACTGAGATTTGAAAAGTAAGGTTAATTTCAAGGACTTGTATAAACTTGTTTTAATGCTGATAAGTGGCTGTAAATCCATAAGATCTGGAATAAACCCACTGCTTGGCAACCATATCCAACAAGTTAGCTTACACAGGAGCATAGTTAATGTGGGTGGAAATAAGACCTCTCACAGTTTATTACTCCTTAGCAGGTTTTACACTATCTCGAATTGCCTTGTGTTTGTTACTGTGTAAGGACGTACACCTGGGCAGTCACAGCAGAGCTGCTAAAGTTTATCTGTGCCCTGAGGACCACGGAAAATGCACAATAAATCTAAGAATAAACCAACATTTCTCCATGTTCAGTCCACCCGCCTATGCTGTTTTTCTTCCTCAATTCCATTCCCTTAACAAAAGAGACCAAATAAAAAATGTGTTAAATCCATCAAAAGTCATCCCTCAACCCCCAAACAACCTACCAACAACCCCCCCAACCCCGCACTGTCTGTTAATGTATTTGAGGACTGGCTGTCCATATACAAACCGCACATTCAAACCACAGATGCTCAGTTCAATTCCTGGAAAACCACAGCAAACTTCTAATATAGTGAATGTCTTGTATAGCATTAGATTTTCCTGCTATTTGGCAGGGTTAGTTCTACGGGATTGTTGTTTCCTTGGTGTTGCATTTTCACATTCTTGTTAGCTATTCAGATAGCTGCCAGTTTTATTGTGTTTTCCCTCTTTCAAGTACAGAAAAATAAAATGTGCTCCGTGAGTTGTTTTATTTAAAAAAAATAAAATACTTTGAGTTGTCAAATACAGAGTACGTGTTTCAGCTACCATGAACTGTGGTTTAGGTTACAAAGAGTGAGTCAACTGAGTCAATGTTATCTTTATCTAGTCTGAAATATCCTTATTAAGCATGGGAGAGGACATAATAGCTGCTGTGGGGTCAGAAGGTCCTTGGAAGAGAAAGGGGCAACAGGGCTGTCAGTAAAAGGAACAGTTCCAGTTTTTTGTGTTTGGAAACATGGAAAGAACCTTTCCATGGTATCTGTGTACTCTAAAAATGGAAACAGGACTATCCAAGTCTGTCTGTTACGGTTAGAAGATTTCTAACTTGTTTGCAATGTTTGTAAGTACCAGGTGGAGATATTATAAGTGAAACAATCTGGCATAACTTTTTTTTAATTAAGCTTACATCACGTTTCTGACAGCAAAATGTAGCACATTTACAATGAAGCCCTCAGTTCCTACTATTCCTTAATTGACAAATTGTATAGATTGTGTTTCTGTGTATGAAAACTTTACCTTCAATATGAATTTAATAGCCAATGTCAACTAATAGAATTGCACGTATATCAGAAGCTCATTTTATCAGAAGTAATTCTGATAAAACCATAATAAATTTAATTTTGAGAAAAAATATTATATCTGTATCTAATTATAACAAGAGAATAAAAATATTTGTAGGAATTGTATATAACACATATTAAGTGACATAAATATTTTGTCTTGGAACAGGGTCTTGTCACTTAATACCATTAGTTGTTTGAAACAGGTAAGCTGTTCAGAGGCAGCACACACGTGCAGCTGAGTCCCTGCCCAACAAGCTCTTGGAGCAAGGCCAGAGCCCCTGCATCCCTCTGGGAGCAGGGCTGTGCAGCATCCCCCTGTGTGACCCCCCTGCTCCTGCTCCCCTCCAGGCTGCTGGATGTGCTCTCAGCAGCCAGGATCACAGCACTGAGGAGAGACTCCCTCCAATTTTCGTTCTATTTTAACAGAGTTTACCAGTTGAAAAACAAAAAGCCAGCCCTAGGTGAGCAAAATATTTTCAATAACCTCCAAGAAGGGCTCCTGAGGCCACTGGTGATTCAGAGCCATAGCTGAGAATGCCTGAGTAAAGGTAACTAGCAGTCACCATTCCTCTGAGTTGGGTTTTGTTACTTGATGGTGGTGGTTTGTTTTGATTTTCTTTTTCTGTTGTGTTCTATTTTATTTTTTTTCTAACCTCAGTATATTTAGTAAAACTTTCTTCTTGTCTTGCACAATGTTGAGTCCAGTGCTGAGCTTTCTTGGCCCTAGCATCCTGTGCTCAGCGTCCATCACAGAAATAGTCCCTGTTGAGAAATGACTCATGCTATTTAGTTTAGCCTCAGCAGTCTTTATTATGGTTTTACTTACCCATTTCAGACACAATTACTTTTTCCCTGTGAGTTACTATTATTATTCGCACTTTTATAGCCCAAAGGCAGACTAAGTGCCTTGCGTTACAGGTAGAGGGGCAAATAGTAAAATGCCATAATGCAAAACTATCTTTATATTTAATGCAGCTAGGAATTTCACACAAATTCTGACCCCCATAGAACATACAGTCTAATTCTGGGCATAGTGCAGCAGCAGGGAAAGTTATTGCAGACCAAAAGCTGAGAGAGATCCAAGTGGTCTAATTAAGATGTATATTGTTCACGTGCACATGTCAGCTCTGAGAAACCTTGCAAAAGAAATCTGTAACAAATCCTTTTTGTGGCTTTTGCTGATAAGGACGCAGACCTTGAGGGATGGGAGGGAAAGGGTATGCGCTGCATGGATGGAAAGGTTAGAAAGAAAAAGAGAAAGAAAAGGCCTTTGCTGGACTAAGTTTCCGATGGCTAACATTTTTACATCCGGAGCCAGATTACCAAGTGAGATCTTGGTCCTGGGAGACTTTCTGCCCACAAAGCCCACCCACTCACAAGAACTGCTTCATATGTAAAAGTCAGCTGCACTCTCTAACTGTCACTGGTGCACAAAGCAACCTGTAGGTCTTCCTGTCATCTGTGATTTTAATCTGCAGCATAACATCAGCCCTCTAGCTAAATTCATGCACTCAGAATATTGCTTTATCTAGCACTGCTGTGCTGTAGCACGAACAGACGTTAAACAAACCTGTGGGTTATTTCACTGCTTTCTCCATCTAGAAATAACAGGCCACTATTTTGTTTGAAGTACAGAAACAGTACCCTGGACTTCTAGTCGTATTCACAGTAAAATCAGAAATACTTTTCTGGAAAGAGCTTGAAAAGAGTTTAATTTTAAGAGACTATAGGACAGCTCTGGTCTTCTTCAGAAGACGACAGAATAGTAAACAGACATAACTCCTCTTTCACAAACACACTCGCTGACCATCATTTCTAAGCTCTGTGGCTGGAGCAATTCCTATTCTATTTCCAGCATCCCAAAGAGCAATGACACACAGAACCCACTACAGTGCTCCTCACATCAGAAATAAAAGGAACAAGAGCGAAATAAAAGTGAACACGGACAGACTTTCCATTACTCCCATTTCTGAAGTAAATAATTTTTTTTTCTTATGATCTGTGCCTGCACATAGCTGCTAGATGAATGCTTCCCCTCACTTTAGCTGAACCATCTGTGTTAGTAAGGTTTGCGAGAGAGAGCTCTATTCAGCAACTACGAACTATTGATGGCCGAAAATTACAAGCAGCTTTCACAAACTATTTTTTAAAAAAATGTCTCTATTTTCATGATCTTTTTGGAGCATCACATCTTTTGCTCTTCAAGCTGTAAAAACTATTTTGGCTCTATCAGCTCTAAAATTATTGCAGGTGAATAGTCAAAAGACCTAGCTGTGAATGAGCAGCTAGATCATCAACGGGTTTGGATGTCTTGTGCTCTGCAGGGCTTCTGGAAGAATT
>JAVJGJ010000062.1:25434699-25472526 GCA_035590215.1 Microhierax caerulescens
AGACCTAGCTGTGAATGAGCAGCTAGATCATCAACGGGTTTGGATGTCTTGTGCTCTGCAGGGCTTCTGGAAGAATTAGATAATTTTATGGTAAAATTCTAAATATTCTGGTTTGGCCTAGGCGCTATTATTTTGCATCACATTATGTTTTTTCACTGTACCCAGATTATTTTCTATGCTTTTAATGTGTGTTGTTTTCTTGAAAGGATTTAAGACTCAGGCATTAAGCTGATAATTAGACTGTTCCTTTTAGTGCACTAAACACATCTTTGGCATGCTCTGCAGTGAGTCCACTACATATGACATTGTCTTAGTACAAGACTCGCCCTGTCTTGTCTTCCTGATTAATTAGAAACAGATTGTAGCCAGAGTTTTGACTGGTGGAAAGTGATTGTTACACAGCCAGGGACAAATGATTTTCCCACAGAGCCACTCCAGTATTCCAAAGCCAAGTTTAAAAATATCACGGCATTTTAATATTTACATTCATCGTTCAAAAAAAATGAACACATGGAAGAATTTTAAGATATGGTATTACAACAACCATTGTTCATTTTATGGCACTGTACAGAAGCTGATCTAATTCTTCAGTTGTTACAGCTGCCAAACAACCAGTTTCAGGGCCAAATTCTTGCAGCATCTGTGTATAACCATCCAGTACAAAACTGGCAGTGAAATGCAGTTATACAGGCAGGACACTGTTTATCCTCTGCGATTTTCTATATGGTTTCATATATAATGCTTGGGACCATAACTTTAGAAGCTCCTTCCAGAACCACGTTGAGGGGGGGAAAAAATCCAGCATCCCCACATCTGTCTTATGTTGTTTGTATACTCAGTGCCTCCCCAGGGGAAAAAACATTTCTAAGGGTGTTTCATTTTGGTTTTACTTCCTCTTGTTGTTATTTTCTCTGTTTGTGTTTATTTTTATTTATACTACAGAAGCAGATGCAGAAGAAATGTTCCAACCTGCCTTCTGCACTTGGAGCCATTCTTTCTTCCTGGTTGCAGTTATCCTGCAGCCCAGAGTAGCTTCTCTTCTGGGTTTTCTTCCTTGGACAAGACTAAAGCCTGAGCTTCACTGAGCTGAGTCACATGGAGGCAGAGGGGTACAGCTTCCCATTAGACCTTTTTTCTTAAATTTTTAGGGCAAACTGGTCGATAGCTGGGGTTGTTTAGCCTGGAGAAGAGAAGGCTGTGGGGAGATCTTGTTGCAGCCTTTCAATCCTTACAGAGGGCTTAGAAGAAAGATGGGGACAGAATTTTTAGTAGGGCCTCTAGCGATGGGACAAGGGGTAATGGTTTTAAACTAAAAGAGGGCAGATTTGGGCTAGATATAAGGAAGAAATTTTTTACAATGAGGATGGTGAAACACTGGAACTGGTTTCCCAGAGAGGTGGTAGATGCCCCATCCCTGGAAACATTCAAGGCCGGGTTGGATGGGGTTCTGAGCGACCTAATCTAGTTGAAGATGTCCCTGCTTATTGCAGGGGTTGGAACTAGATGATCTTTAAGGTCCCTTCCAACCCAACCTGTTCTATGATTCTACGATATTCTGGGTACAGACTGTGAAGGACCAAACTCTATGAAACACGGCAGGTTACCTATATGAGCATTATCATGCTGTCCTGCGGAACAGATGTGTACCGTATGTCCTGCTTTCTGTCTTGACTGCCTGTTAGCGGGGACCTCAGCTCCTTTCCTTGCCTGTGCAGGGTAAGCAGGGCACGCAGGGAGCAAAGCACATGCCAGGGGTGTCATAACAGCAAAGCAGGAGACAAGCCAGCATCCAGAGGCAGAAAGCACGCTGGGGTCGCACAGGCTATACACACCTATAGAGGCCCTTGTCTATTTTTCCTTCACAAGAGAAAAGAAGAATAAATTTCCCAGTAAGTTCTTAAAACTAAACTCAAATAGATGGCCTGGCTCCTGCACGCTAAGGGGAATAAGCCTCTAATATAGATGTTCAGGGAGAATGTCTCCTTGGTTGCTTAGAGCAGATCAAATGCCCTCCATAGCTCAAGCTAGGTACCCTAACTGCTAAGAATGTTTATTTTAAAATCTAGTTCATATGCCTATGTGCATAAAATTCAGAATGTGAATTATCTCAGGATCTGGACCATTTTATGCTGCAGCTTACATTGAGTCTTTTTGAGCATCACTTCGCTTTGCTACATTTTCAGGAAAAAAGCCTGTCACTAGGATTATATATTTTATAAGAAATGCCAGAACTCTTCAGAGTCCTCTTAAAGGATCTTAAAGAATCTATAATTGTCTTCTTTTTAAACCCACTGTATAACATTAATTCAGCAGAAAGCTGAAATTATTTTTTTAAAGACTTTGAAAGGTACAGACACTTTCTCATTCTGTTGTTCAGTAGCACCTAATGCCCTGACATCCTTGGATATTAGTGTCTCTAAGAACTGTGTGAATGTTTTATCTTCTGTGGATCAGTCACAAACCCGGGACCATAACACAAACAGAACACCAACATTTTGTACAGCATAACATGAAAAAGATTTGTACTCCCTAATTTCCTTATATGTGTCTAAATGTCAAGTGAAGCATTTCTGGGGCAGCATGTTTTTTTGGTGTTTATTTAGAAGAAACTTTTCCAGTGGAACTGAGAAATCTCTTCCTACATATAAAAATAATTCAAAATGTGTGTACGGGGCACTTAACAAAGGTATGTTTTGTTCTCTGTGTGTTTTAAAATGGCTTTGTTTAAATACATTACAGTGCTCTGGAGTGGATTCTTGTCAGCTAAATTAAAGTTTTGTAGCTTGTGTGCTGCTGACAAGCAGCAACAAAGAATAGTATATTTGCACAGTGATTGCTTACAGTATTTGGGAAAGGCTGTACCTTTGTCCTCAGGTAATAGAAATGTCGAGTGAACTTGATAAAAAAAAGTCATAAAAGGAAGCTTATAAAGACATATTTCTACGGCTAACACTTTCATGAGGTTTTGGACCGAGTCTCTCAGCTGCACTCCTGGTGAAAAATTGCATCCTGTTATGTGATTTGCAAATCTTGAGTGCAAATGTGCCATTCCTTAGAAACATTGCAAGTTACTTGCTCAAAGAGAAAATCAAATCTGTATGAATTAATTAAGGTAAACACAGGACTGTAAGTATGCATGATGAATTTTATGTTTGTCTAAAGAAGTGCTGAATCAAATGAATGAATATTTACACAAATAAATAGATGTATACACGAGTGACATATCACAGATATCAAATCCAGGTATTATACATCCTTCCTAGAATCCAATCCCTTTCTTTCCCTCATAGGCTGGGGAACAAAATTAAACTGCAGTAAGATATTTTCCTCTGTGAAAATTATTTTTGGATATTTCCTCCCGCTGCAGCCACAGGTTTCCACAAAATGAGCACTGAACTGTCACATAACCCTTCGGTTAGGAAAAGTAAATACACATACACACTGAAGTTAAAACAGACTTAGTTTTTTATAAGCTTTTATAGTGTCTGAAAGACAGAAGCAACAGCTGGGAGTTTTAACATAGGTCCTACTCACTGTGTGAGTCTTCCACCCATCTGTAGAACAGATATAATCACATTCGTTAAGTTTTGTGAGATTTAATTTATATTTATGTAACTCTTTGTTATGCCTAGTTATAAATTGGGAGTAAGGTAAGAAGTTTTAATTGCTTCATCTTCTCTAATGGGCATCTTTCCATCTTATTAAGATGTTTTCCCTCTCTTCTGATAAGGTTTTGAAATCTAAAAGATTATGGGTTCCAGCACCTGTCTGCAGGATACACTCTCCACTTTCAGCTTATATTACTAATGTACCACACTCATTAAGCTGAAAATGTGCCCAATTTTATTTTAAAAGAACAGATGTTTAAGAATTGTGACTTTCCAAGCCCCATATGGCATTAGCCCAACAGTAAATTCTTTTTCTACAACTGTGAAAGCATCATGTTCCTGGAAGAAGTTAGAGGACAATGGAAGCCTTTGAAATGAAGCCTGAGAAGGAAAGATGCAAAAATGATCAGACATCTGTATGTTAATCATATATATTTGCAAACTTGAAGCAAATGTAACTACCACTTAAAGTTCCACAGCAATACACTTTAGGTTATACCTGCTAGTAGGATTTGCTGTCATATTTTATGCAAACGTATGCATTTAGAGACTGGCTGTGTTAATATTCAGGTTATCACTAAATACAGGAACATGAGAGCAGCTGCATCAGGTCAGATCACAGCTCCATTATCTGTCTACACTGCTCAGAGAAAGCAGATGTCCAGAAAATAATGTCAGATAGGGCAGACATATAGGATACTTCCCTCTGAGAGTCTCTAGCCACTTGTAATTCAGGGCCTTTCTGAACCAGGCATCATTTCTATCTGTTCAGTAATCCTCAATGGACTTTTTTTTTTAATTATTTTTCTCTATTTTCATGTTCATTAACTTGTCCAGTCCCTTTCAACTGAGATAAAATATTTCCTTCTTCATCAGAGGCTACAAAGAACAAACTACTGTCCCACTCTACCAAGTGGACCATGTATTACTTCAGTAGTAGAGAGAAGCTTTAAATTACTCTAAGAAAGCAATTATCTCGTTTCTATATCAAAGGCCATAAAATAATTACTCCCATGCATAATTTACTGATGTTAACAGGAAATGTGCAAATAGATTTAGCGTGGGTTTTCATCCTTAGAATAGGTAAGTTATTTTGATTAGCAGGCTTCTGTCATCTGTGTGATTTACTATATGCACTATAAATTGATTGTGTCTTACTGTAAGAGCAATAGATAATGCCAGTGATGTATATGTACTGTATGAAGTAACAAAACTGGCATGGCTCTAAAGTTTGTTCATCAGTTATGCACCATCCCTGTGCACTGAAATTCCATACCAATGTAGAAAAAGTATAGTAACAGTCCTGTGTGACCCAGCTGGGGATGGCGACCAGGCAGCTGGCATGACAAGGTGGAATGACACTGTGGGAGACGTGGGAAGGATGGCAAGGATTAATGAATGCAGAGACATCTCAAGAGGACATAAAAAAAAGGTGTGAAAGCAAAAGAGCTACATTAATCTCTTGGCGTTGGTGCTTATGAAAAAGGGAGCTTGAGGAAGTTCTGACCACTGGGGAATATGTTTGAGGAGCCGTCAGATTTCAGTGTCCATAGAACTGCTTTGAGAAGAAAATAACAAGAGGAGTAGTAATAAATCCTGACAATCAGGGAGGCCTAATAAAGTTGTCTGGCAGCAGACCCAAAATGGACAAAAGGAACACTGTTTCTCACAATGTGTAATTTAACTTTGGAACTCACTGTCACCCCACTTAGTAAATGCAAAATTATTGGTGTGTAAATAAGGTGGTTAATGCAGTGATGAAAGAAGACCCACCAAAGCTATTAAGCAGAATTATACTGACACAACCTTAAACTCAACAAGTCTCTAAACCGTAGATACATGAAACTGGGAGTATGTACCATAAGAATAATTACTCTACAGTTGCACTGTTTCCCAAGCATCTGTAGTGACCACTACTAATGACAAAATTGTGTGTTAGGTGGGTCTTTTGCTCTGATCCATCTCAACTGCTTTAGTGTTCCGCATACTCCAGAGAGTTGTAGATGGTATCACCATTTTTGCAAATATGGGCATAGGTTCTTTATTATAAAGCAAGAAAGTCTTTTTATATTTTGAACTTCAAGAGAAATCCACGCAAGTAAGACTTTTCACATAATTGATAATAGAAGATGTACATTTTCGCTCTGGTGGGCTTTGATAGTGTCATCACCTCTTTTAAGAATAAAGAATGTACTGTATGTATAGAAAGAAAAAGACAATTAAGAGTGATTATTTCTGTTTGTACAGTAGTTAAAAATTGCTGTACAAATATTATTTGTGATCTTCACTCATACTGTGCTGGGAAGGTACAGCTGTTTCAACAAAGCAGATAAGTATGCAGTGAAATAAGAAACAGACTTGCTGTGAAAAAAGTAAAAACTGATATTATGTAAACTGTATGCTCTGAGGAGACGAGACTCTTTCTTCTTTCTCCACCCTGTTTCATTTTATGTTTTTTTTTTCCCCAGTAGCTGTAGTCAAAGGATAACTTGTGCAATTGCTGTGTGTTCCAGTAAGCAAGACGCACAAATATTGGGCTGGTGCATATGAATAGAGGAGACATTTGTGAATTCTGCGTTAATGTGCAAAATATTGAAATGTTTCTGCTGAGACTTTGAAGGCAGAATTCAACTGGTGACAGGGTTTTTCACATGTAGTCTATTAAAGAAAAAACTGATTTGATTTTAACTCCTAAAAAGCAAATCTAGTCTGATTAAGTTTTGAATCGATTCTTTGCTCAGCAGCAACGAAGAAGTCATAGGAGAGCAAACCTGTGGTTTCCTGGATTCTCCTTTTTGCCCTTCTTGAATGTGAGTGGCGTCTTTCTTTACCCAGTCACCAGAAATCTCCCTGGTTTTGCCAGGTTTTGCCAGGTTTGCCACAACCTGTCAAGGATGATAGAAGGTCGCTCTGTGAGGATGGCAGCCAGCTCCCTCAGTGCCCTGGATACGTCCTACCCAGTCCTGTAGGCTTGGCTTGGCTTAGGTTTGCTTAAGGGGTCTACAACTCAGTTTTCATTTACTGTGGGTAGGAACCCACCCTCTGGACTCTGCCACAAGCCAGTTAGAGCTGAAGGTCTGAGAGAAAACCTTGTCAGTAAGGACTGAGGCAAAAATGGTAGTGAGGAATTCAGGCTGTTCTGTGCCCTTCGTCACTGGGACGCAGCAGCCTTGTTTTCCTTAGTCTTCCTCTCACTCCAATGACCCTGTAGGAGTCTTCCTTGCTGCCCTTCACCAGTTTTGTCCTGAGTGGATGTTTGGCGTGCCTGGTTCTGGCATGTCCAGGATATATATTTCTGTACTCCTCCTTGGGTAGCCTGTCCTCACGTTTACCCCCTGGGTGTTTCCTTTTGTGCTGGATTCCAGTCAGGAGTTCCTTGTCTCTGCTGCCAGGCATCCTCGGCTTCCTGCCCGCCAGGACACCCTGCTCTGCTCCGAAGAGGTTGTCTTTAAAGATCAACCAGATCTCCTGGGCCCTTGGCCCTTCAGGCAGCCTCCCAAGAGATCCTGTCACCCAGTTCCCTGAATGAATTCTAAGCTAACCTGACTGTAGGTCCTGCCTAAGGCGCCTGTGCCTTTCCTCCATAGTGCTGGATCCCTCCGATCCCAGAAATACTGAGCTACGCAGCGGGGCGCCGATTCCTGACTCCTCTTTTCCACGCTGCAGGCATGTGTGTACTGGCACTTGGGAATGGTCCCTGCTTGTGATTCTTCCTCAGGGGCGCTATGACAGCCTCCCGCACTGGGTGGTCCCCCCTGGGCACACTGTCTTGTCCCCTGCTTCTCCGCTTCTCTTCAGACCCAGCTCTCCCCCCTGGCCCCCCTCCCACACTAGTGTAACGCCATGCCTATGAGCTCAGTGAGCATACTGGAAAAAAAGGTCTTGATTCGCTTTGTAGACGGGCCCCACCTAACATATTTCCTAGCGCCAAGGTTGAGAAATGAAAGACGCAGAAAAATCATTCTCCTTGCACCTCTAACCTTGACCTTCAACTGCTCCATTTAAACCTCAACTCGCCCGTTTGCATCCCAATTCTTGCAGCTAGGCTTTATATTTATAAAAAAATCAAACAAAACGACATCACTATGTAAATCTGTTCTGTATGTTTGCCCCTTTTCTGCAGGTCCGTAATTTTATCAGTCAAGCAGCCAGCAGTATATATCTGGTTTATCTTTTACATTTGCTCTCCTAACTATGTAGTCTCCACTTCCCATAGCCTGCCTCAACCTCTTTTATTCTCCACACCTTTTCTCCTTTTCAAACTGAACGCAAATAAAATGGTTATTTTGTCTTAAATGTCATACTTCAGTGTTCAAAATGTACCTTGTTATTGATGATGGTCCTTACATTTTCTGTTGTGGGGAGATATAACTATATAGTATTAATACCATATGAGTGCAGTGGTTTTTTATTTAAAAACTGCTTTCCTGTTTCTGATGTAATTTATTTTCATGATAGGTTGTGTATCTAAATACGGGTGAGCAAAAAGTTCTCTCTCAAAATAACCATAACCTTTTTGTTCATTGTCAGAAACTGTCACTTACCATGAGGTTATCACTTTTTCCATCCTCCTGGGCATACATTATGGTACAAGTAAATTGCTGCAGCACATTGATTCTAAACTGCTAAATTGCTGGTGTCTATCATGGTATTCAAATGCGTTTGCTCCCAGAGAAACATTTTTTCCTTTGCTGAGTGCTCTGAAGTAAAAGTAGATTAATAATTTACGTTTCAAGCTTGCTCCCAGCATATTCAGTGGCAAAACTCTCCTTGCTTTAGGGACAGCGGGGTCCTGCTTCCTACACAGAGTTTGGGGAGACTGGTGTGGCTGTAGCTGAATGAATTAAAAGTTCCCATCAATATACTAATCCATGTGTGACAGCACTGTGAAGAAAGCACTCCTTTATTCACTGAATGACAGTAACCAGACTTATTCAGTTGAGAACATTTAACAAGAATGCACTTGGACAGATCTTCCATCATTCTCACCAAAGCTAAATTTAAGCAGAAGCACCAGAAAATATAGGTCACTGATTAGTTCACTGAGATTCTGCATACTTGCTCTGCAATAATTACTTAATGACAACTTACAGCAAATGCTTCAGTGTAATAATTAATTCTGGTTACACATTATTAAGGTCAGAGGAACTAACAGGTTCACTAATGATTCTATTTTAGAACATAGGACATTTCAATCAAGAGTATATAAAATACTAAAAGTAAGGGATTTTAACAGCATTTACTGGCTTAGTACATGATTAAACATCGATTCCTGCTCAGCATGTAGAGGTATTAAATGCTGCCATTCTGTCAGAGGGGACATCCAACATTGTTGCTGAAATAAGCACTTCCAAAACTTTTTATTCCATTTAGTTATAATTTAGCAAAAAATCCCACACATAGTTAATACACTAACAGACAGAAGAACAGTTCTGACCTCTCCTACACGGGAATAATCTACATATGTAGAGAGAAAAAAGTGCTGTATCTCTAGACAAGAGAACAAAGCAGGGGAAGAAGTCTAACTGTCATAATTCTGTCATTGGATGCCTGCTGAAGCCTGGGGACACATGAAGGTTCACAGTTCACTCAGAAAAGCCCTCTTCTCACCTCCTCATGCCCACCACAGCTGCTTGGCAATCTAGGTGGATGGGACTGTAATGCCAAGTTTACCTGAGGTACCCACCACACAAGAAGGCTCCAGAGAAACCTGTATTCAGAGATCCAGACTGCTGGGCAACTAACAGGTCTTTATACATTACTAACATCTTTTTTCTTCCCCAGGGTTTACAGTAAATGTGTCTGCTTCTTTCCTGCTCTTGCTCTTCAAACTGTGCAGACAACCTAGAGAAGGGTTTTTGTAGATTCAGGAGAAAGAAGATGCTCAACTTCTTGAATATCCCTTTCCTAAAGATCTAGATACCCTCAGTAAGTAGGAGAAGGGAAAATTGTGTCTATTGGTGCTTTATTAAATTCTTCCTTTACACTGCCAAGGAAGTTTTTCTAAACCAAAAGCTTAGGAGACAATCTGGCCATTTACTATGAACATGTTAGTGCTACTACACCAGTAGGTTGCCTGCCTAATTAATCATAGTATAGACTGGAAACTAGCATTAACCCCACCGACACCTCTCATACTTAGCTGTAAATGACAATATGAAATGTTTACTAGCCTCATGGAATTGCTTATTCATCTCACAGACAACACTTCCAAATCACATAAACTTATTTATCACCCTGATCCCAGTGATTCCTTTCTCAATTTGAAGATGCTTATAGGAGTTGAGAGCACCCCTACCTTGCTATTCCCTCTCCTCGTCAGGTCCAGAATGAAGCTCTGACCTAATGATGGATGGAATGGTGAGTCTGTGAAGAATAACCCTGGTTTTGACTGTCTCCAACTCACCCCAACATGGCTGTAACATCTTCATGTGTGCTCTGGACCTCCTGCCTTGCTTTATAGCATAACAAACAATGTGGTAGAACAATGGTAACAGATTACACGGTGAGATTGCAATTTTGCCCATCCTAAACAAAAAAAAATAATACAAGACAATACTTCTTGGAGAAAAATTAGAACTCTTGATGGGGTTTTGGGAGGAGAAAGGTGGATATTCTTTCTTTTTTAGTTCTGTCTCTGGATGGAATGATGTATTATGTGTTCCTCCTGTCCAGTTCCCTAATAAAGTTCACAATTATTGGCAGATTTCAAACAAATATAAGGTAAGGATAAAACATTCAGACATAAAAAAAGTTTCTGTAAGTTCTGTGAAAACTAAGTAGACACTGCATTGGAAGAACACTTAGGTTAGTACCTCCACATAGGAGAAGCACATAGTGCAAGGCTCAGCATCATTCTGTTCTGTTTGGCAAGTATCAGTGAGGCAAAAATCCTGACTGATCACAGAGAAACAGCGGCAGCACAAATTACTTCTTGTGGAGGCAGGAATCAAAAAAAGCACTGAGAGCTAGGGTACTTCCAGAGAGACGTGGGTATCGCAGAAGGTGATGTCCAGCAGAAATGAGAAGACAAGCTGAAATTACTGGGAAGGTCAGGAAGCGTAAGACTAAGGAGCAGAAAGTCCTGAAGAATATGGGCTTCACTAGGTCCACTGCTTACAAAAAAACTCCCCAAATTCAAGATACTTGTGTGAATTTACATGCTCCTTAATCCCATCTCCATTCCTTGTCTGAATTTCTGGGCTGTATTCTGGTATTTGCAAGTTACAGAGACCAAACAGTCTGTAGTCCTACTGGCTAAGTTCCAAGAGTGCTTAAATCACTCAGGCAATATAATTCAGTTAACTGAAGGTAGTTTGGACAATTTAATTTGTAGAACATAAAAAAAAAAAATCTAAAATTTTTGTTATAATCCAGCAGAAAAGAGTTCACTAAAATTCTGCATACCTAAAGTTTGTCTTTGGCTTTCAAATTTTTATATTAGCCAGAAGTTTTTTAATCCTATAGTCTTATGCTCTTCTCCATTTGTAGTCTAGGTGGGTTTCAATTAATAAAAGGCTAAACAAATCAGCTGGTGTGTCATCTGTTTTGGTGCTTAATCAGAAGGTAAGTTCAGACTCATATGTCATCAATCAACTTTAAAAGGCAATAGAGAAAAATACTATTTAGGGAGCTATTGTGAAGTTTTGGTTGTAAAGGCATGGTGGTCAGCATTTACAGGTGCTTTAGGAAAAGAAAATAATCTGTCTGCATTGTTGAATCCAAGAAAAAACAAAGCTAAGAAAGAGATTAAACCTCACATTTTGCTACCTTCTCCACTCTGATGTATGGTAAGAAGATTCTGTATACAATAACTTATGTGTGGCCTGTTTGTAACACCCAGATAAAGGGTTCATGTGATCCTTTTTTTATTGCTCATTTTTATTTTTTAAGTACTGGATCTGCTACAGAATCAGTGTTACCACTTTGCATGCAAAAATTGACTTTTCTCTGCATCTGTAGCAATTTTACCATTCATCTTGCCCTCTTTGTCATTGCTCTGATTCAGATTACCCATCTGACTTTCTCACAGAGATGACCATTAAAGGGACTATCACAAGAAAAGAATGAAATAATCTCTTCTGACTCCAGAATAACTAAAACCAAATAGCAAGTGCAGCAAACCCCTAATGGGAAACCATGCACATAAACTTCAGCTTTATCAGTTTAGGTTTTGGCTCATGGATGAGGCTGCAAAAATAAAATAGAACACAATCTTTGTATTATTAAAAATTGTCTTGTTATATAGATTTACAAATTCTATAGCAATTTTTGGCCGTGTTTGACTTCTGAAAGATTTTATTTTTATCATCATATAAAAACTATGTTATCCTTTAACATGTTTTTTAAATAGATCTGACCATAAATTCAGTTTGCCTGTACTTGCATCGCATCCACAATGAAGGTTTATCTCCTGAGCAAGAATGGATAACCTAAATAATAAAGACTACTTCTAAATGGATATTTAAAATCTGTTCATGAAAGCTCAGACATACTACTCTTTGAAAGGGGTTCTGTGGTCTTAATTTACAATGACCAGTTAAATAAGTGTTTAGAAATGAAATGTTCATGCAGTAAACCTTAATAGTACCTTCAAGAGTGCCTGGAGAAAGCTGTAGGAGGGTGAAAGTTTTTCTCCTTAGCTCTGCTCTTATTTTGCAGATCAAATCTGTGAAACAAATGGCTTTGACTTTGTCCAGTTACTCTTGTGACTGATGACACCTCCGATGCACTTGTGTTAAAGGATTATGTATCTGCATGCATGTGTGCAGAAAGGACACACAGACTAAGGCTAGGCTGGTATCTCTGCTTACACAAAATGGACAGAAGTTTGTTTAAATCCTTTTTCCTTCAGTTTGTTTCAACTCAGTACAGTCATAAATATTTACTGTCAAAGGCATTTGCTGTCCCAATCAATAAACCTCAGTCTCTGCCATTCTCATTTAACGATTCATAAAATACTGTAATTTCAAACGAGTGCATTACACTACCTTTTGCTGCTAAGACATTGATTTCAAAAGAAGAAAATCTGAGAAAAGGAGACATAACTAAAGTCTCATTAGGGAAATGGTGGTATCTTGGATACTCAGGCAGAAAGCTGCATTTCTATCCTAACCACCAAATTAGCCTTGTAACTTATTGTTAGGTGAAAAAAGGAACTGCAAAGTTCCCCAGTGAGGGATAAGTGCTAGAGAGCATCTGGCCTGATGATTTACTTTTTCTCATTTCTTCCTATCTCTGAGGAAGTGGATTTTTTGCATTACCATAGCTGTGTTGTAGTTCCCACAAAAATAAAAAGGGGATGATTAAAATGTAAAAGCAAATTTCTTATATTATTCTGTAAGCCCTCCAGAACAAGCAGAGCAGGTATCCTCTGAGATTTATTACATTTTATCTCAGGAAAATAAATCTAATCTGTGTTGATTAATGGAAAAAAACCTACATATTTTGTTTATTTTTTCAAGATCATCGAAGATTATAATAGGCAGAAGGCTATTTCTTACAGCTTGGTATTAGCTCTTTTGTTCTTGATTCACTCTATTAATACCTGAAGTAATCAAAATTAATCAAACCCATGATTATGAATCAATACAAAAATAACAAAAGTAATCTAGGATGATGATATTTTAATGTGTTTCACGATTTTTTCTTATTATCTCAGTACTTAACAGTCTTATCTCAGCAATTTCAGAGTCCACAAGTTCGAATGCCACTGCTCTGATCAGGACAAGGCACTACTGTTAAAAAGAGAGTCAAGACTCACATATTCACAGGAGACCAGAGACCAAATCTCGAACAAAATTACAATTACAACCACAGTTAAACCACAACTTGCAACTGTTGCAATAAAATTCTCACTGTGTGGCTATCTCAGCTTTCTCCTATATGAGACCCACTCTTTAGATCTATTCTCATGTGCTTGGAAGCCAGTTTTCTCAGTAAATGCAAAATGACTGTTTTGCACTTTGCAATATGTAACGTTATAAACAAAATTTATAATGACACTTTATAAGGCATTGTAAGAGCCTTGATGTTTTGCAAATCAGTGATGATGATATCATTCAGTTGCCATTTACTCACAATGAATTTTACCTGTTGCTGTATCTAATGGTAGAGATGATTTATGAAGATTGATTTTTCTCTTAAAAACTGGCACAGGTTCCAAAAATAAAAGGTATCCAGGACCTGTGCACATAGGACAAACTTTACTGTATCTAATAGGATCCTCCAGGTACACAGGGGCTGTGCTGTGTTCAAGGAAAGCATTTCTTTCATGCTCAGTGTTTTTCTTTGGCTTCCTGACAGCAAGTAACACCTAAATTCATTTTCCAGATGCCACTTCCATGGTAACGTGAAAAGTATTGTGGATAAATTATAAGACTAATCAGTAATTTGTCACTCTGTCAAGTGCTCTAGCTATTTCTTTCTTGACAAGACTCAACAGACTGGCATTAGTGCTCAAAATTCCTTATCTCTCATGACATGTCTTGCGTAGACATCACTGCAGCAGCTCCAGAAGCTGGTTGCAGGCTGTTTATCAGAGATCAGGAGACACAAGTGGCCTCTGGAAGTCTGTTTGCTGTTGACACCCCTCCAGCCTCTCACTTGTTAATGATGAGAATTTTCACAGAAGTTTCTTAATGAGTTTTTAAAACGTCAGCAAAGCACAGCATTAAACTAATAAACTGCATAGGTCAGAGAGCGGTAAGAAACCGTTACCTGCTCATTATGCCACAAATTCCTTGAGAATATTGTCATATAATTTCAGAAATCTTTCAAGGAGTGGTTATCCACATAGGTTTTAACTCTTAACTTTTTCTTCTTTTTCTTTCTCTCCATTACATTCAGCTATGTTCAACTGCATTACACTCAGCTGCACACCCGGTGTGGAGATGCTCTGACTCATGGAGCGTTATGCCAGATGTCACGGGCACATCAATTCAGGTAACAGGGTTTGGACAAAGAGATGCATAGGAAAAGTATGGAAGAAAAGTTGGTATCCTCTAGAAAAACATTGACATAACATAAACCTAAAAGCCAAGGTTTTGTATGGGTTTTTTTTTGAGCCATTCTTTGTGATTTATTGCACTTGGTCAATAATTTCATCAATCAAGCTGTACCTTTGAAATCCAAAATTCAGAGGGAGGAATTGTCCATTTTGTGTTTAGTTTATTACTTAGGCTGAACTATACCCTCTGTCAAACTTGCCTCTTCTGAATTTCAATCCGAAAAGTGTATGTCCAAATGAAAAAGTGATTAACAAAAAATATACACAGAAATAAAATACCTCTGTCAACAGAAGGCACCTGCAGAGAGGGGTTCCCAAACCACATTATTCAATGTTTAATTTAAAGATCATCTTCTGGACTTAATGAATGTTCTCGGTCATAATCCACAACAGAATTGACCTGACACATCTCAAAAATAACTAATAAGCTGAGGTTAAGAAGGGGAAAACAGTACTAAACAAAAACTTATGTTTTTGTGGACATGCCAGATACGTAAAACATTTTTTTTCTAAATTTGGATCAGTCAGGTAGAGAAACACATGGAGACATTTTGGACGTGAATCAACAGTAAAACAAGGAAAAATAAATAATCATAAAGGACATCTGGGTTTATTGACTTGAAAATCCACTCACAACAGCCTTGTAACACACCAGATGAGGGGGATAAGCTGTCAACTGTGATGCCATTTGGGTCATTGTGATTATGTGGAGTTGAGAATTCAGCATCAAAACATGCCTTTTGAATGCTGCAGTGTCATAAATGTCAAAGTAATGAAACCATTTAAGTCAGTGAGTGATGCAGGGAGCCAGCCTCCATTGCAGAAATGAACATTAACCAGTGAACACCACCAGTGAATCATCTGGTGTTTTCTTCAAAACATTCCCTTCCATTCCATGTATACTTTTTTCTAGTTGTTTTTTTTTCTTCCTCCTGTAGCCACATTTTTTTTTTCTCCTGAAGTCATAAGAAAAACTCCTAGTTGCTTCAATATAAGGGTTCTCAGTAAGTGAATCATCTAAACCAGAAATCTACTTTCTCTGTCCAGGCATGAATAGAATAGAGGTTTAAAACAAAACAAAACAATACACAACAACCTCCTAGACACAAACTGTTCATTTTGATCTGAATAATCTCTCATATATAAAAAATTATATTTTTTATCTGCCATAAATATTTTGATGGAGTAATAATGGATTTTAGTGAAAACCATATTTCAGGTGATTAGAAGGTACAGATTTACTTGTCTACTGGAAACTTGTGAAGAAATATCTACTGCATTGTTACACTTCTGCTTTGTTTATTAGATGACTACGGTTATTCATACAATCAGAAATTAACATATCTAGTCAGAACAAAAAGCTAAAAAAAATCAGTTTAGGTAACTGAATTTATTTTTTTTAAGAACGTATTTAAAATAAATATTTTCATGGTAAAGGTATGCAGTGTGAAGTGCCATTCTTATTCATGGTTTATAGGCTCCTAGAAAGTTAGAAGAATGTAAAACCTGGGGTATACAAATTATATGGCAGACAAGACACACAAATAAAGGGACTAAAGGATAAATATTACGCCTTGGAAGGCATGGCTAAATATTTGTTCTTAAATTACTAAACCATTCTATCAAGCTGAAAAGTTATCCCTTACTACATAATTTTTTCAAGGTGGCTATAAAACTATTAGCAGTAATGAAGCGTAAATAAAATGATTGATTTTGCCAATCACTGGGAACGTACCAGACCTTGTGTTATGTAACATGCATCGCAGGTCATCTGTAAACTTCATTAATCATGTACAACCCATTCATTCACGAGGAAAAATGATGAATCACTGTCTGTGGGAGCCTAACATTAACCTCACTAATCCCGTGGAAGTGCAGGATATATTGTAAGCTTTTTTCTTCCATTTAAACATGTCAGAGACTGTAATCTGTAATCCTGCACAACACTTTAATCCACGTAAGCAGATAGTTACATCCCATGGAGCCCCACCGATTTCAGTGGTTGATGCCTGCTCATGTCTGAGTACAGCATAGTTTTCCTACTGTCGATTTGACGATAAAACCGTGTACATATAAAGAAGGGAGTAGGGACTTCATTTTACCAAACTTCAGCCAACCAAAATTTGGGTCAATAATAAACCCACAAAAAGTGAAGGGAAGGCACTTTTCTTTGGGTTATTAAATACAGGCAACCAAACTGCTATAGAAGTCATGTTACATAAAACGGATTGAATGTAATCTTAAACATAATTAGTTCAGGCTCCAGCTAACCTTGTTTTGGGAAGCTATTCCAGAATTTTTCTTCAGTCACGGCTAGAGACTGCCTACCAACACTGCAACTCTTTATTCCTATACTTACAGTGTCTAATATTGTAAAATCTTTCCTCTCTGAGCCTTTACCCATGATATATTTATAGACAGCAATACTACCCCCCACATTTTATTAGGCAAAACAAAGATTTGAATCTTTTAATCTGTTCTCATGAAATGGGATCTTTTCCTCTTGATTATCTTCAGGATAATCTTAAACACTGGTGACAAGAGACTTTTGCAAGTTCCAGAGTAGGTCTCACAAAAGACTTCTGCACCTCTGTTTCTACCATAAAGTACTGTAGGTGACAAGTCATTTGCTCCTTGTCTTAAAGAAAAAAGGTACTTGCAAATAACGATACTGTTGGTGTCCTGAAAGAGCCACCTTGTAGTGCTGAGGTGTCCTGTCATTCTTGTACTTTATGGCTTTCTGCTTGCTGCCTTTAAATTTTTTGCTTGTCTCTTTTCTTCCACTTAAGATTGTTGTGCTTTTGTTAAAGATTTTTTGTCTGTGTTTTGTACAATGATTAGCGCAAAATGGTTATTACTAGTCACCCCCTGTGGTGATAGTTATGGTAATAATAACAGCAATCTGAACATATGCATTTTCATCCTCTCCAGATAAGCCATAATCGTGTCAACATTCTTTTTTCTCTTTGCCTAATGGTACTGTGGAGTTATCACAAGGAATATCTGTGAGTCATTACAATTACATGCTCTCCTAACCTCTGTGGTACTTAACTCACACTTTAAAGGACATTTAATTTTCCATAATCCCTAGATAACTAATCCATTCCAGTCTGTCTGCAATCAGAACATACTGCAAAAAATATCTGCATTCTGCAAGACATACCTCCTTTTTTACTGAATTAAAAATAAACGTGATTTCACTGGCATAAGTCATAGGGTCATTTCTTAATGTGAACAAACCCAGTTTCATTTCAAGGACTGGAAAAGATTCCTCTCAGCTATTCTGAAATACACACCATGCTCTGAGATAATTTGTTTCCCCGTGTAAATAAAAGAGAGCTCTGTCTCCAGACCTACACGTGTAAGCATTAGCTTTATCTTATCACCATAGCCATCCTTAGATTGATGGTGAGAGACATTGCCTCTGATGATTGCTCATGCAGTAGAATGCACATAATATTGCAAACTGACATTTAACAACATCTAATATGCATTCAGCTGCTACTGGAAATTTTTTATGTAACACTTTCTAGATTTTGCTTTAATTTACAGATTACAGAAGAGAGATGCAGTGTACTGAACAGTAAATTCCACAGCAGCTACATTCACTTTGGGGAGAAAAAGGTGGCATTTGCTTACATTTCTTGAGCAGAAGAAATGATCACAGCTAAGATAACAGCTGAACCTACAATGCTGTCTTTTAACCTTGTCTTTAGTTTAAATTGCAGCGAAGTAAACAAAATGGATGATATTAAAACTAGAAGTAACTCCATACAGTTTTAGTAACTGTTTTAGGAAATGACAGTTGCTATCTAAACTGATTTCAAGTTTAATGTTCTAGAAACTTTTGAATATCTGCATCACACAAAGGCCCAGTACTAAAATTAAAATCAAGAAGAAACCCACAGGGAAAAAGCTTGAGAAGGTATTTATTTGTAATAAACTGAATACCCCTTTCTTAAGCAAACAGACCAATGTAATTAATAGATTCACCTGAGATTCAGCAAGCTTGGATTTTGATCTGAGACTATTCAAAGCACTCTGGGGGATTTAGATGCATATTAGTTATTGAAATTAAATCCCTTAGACTACTTTGAAAACTCTCAGCCTTGAATTCCTTCAGCCACATGGGAGGCTGGCTGGTTTCAATTACAAGAGGGTTCATGCACAAAGCAATGCAGGTGAAAGGAAGACTGCAGACACCAAATAATCATTAATGATACTAATGAGTCAAGAACTACTGGATCTGTGGACTGTATGATGAAATTGGACAATTAGAAAGTGAAGACATAGCTGGATATGTGGTATTTGATCCTTCTCTCAATGAAAAAATCTATCACACCTTTTCTTAGTTCTATTGTGTTTCCTCCTTAAGGCATTGACTTAGGGAATATTTAGAGATTCAGCAGTTTCATCTACCTAAGCATAATATCTACGCTTATTACTGCATGGTTATTTGTCTTATTAGCTCTTACAATATATTACATAGAATGTTCTGTGTTTATGTTAGCTTCTTTCCTGGATTTGTTGATCCAGTTAGAAACATTTCATCATTAAAACATCTCAGGTCTAAGTAGTTTCAATTTTGTTTTCTCTTAAGCTAACTAAAATCTAGTATAAAATCAATTAGAGACCATTTTAGACTGTATAATTTTACAATTGAATATGTTTTAGCTATGACAGAAAGTAGAAGCATTTTAAAGTTATTTAAACAAAGGGTAAGATGACTTGCAAAAGAATAGACAGTCTGCAGGTGAATAAGGAGCATACACACATAAAGCTCCTGTTATGAAGTACAAAACCACACGTGATGTTATCACACAACTGTAGTCCTGCATCCTTGCAATAAAAATTAATTTTTAAATAATTATCTCCCTATACTTTGCAAAGCCTAATGCTTCTCTGCTGTTAACAGTGACATCTTTATTTAACTTCATTCCTACATTATTGCATGAGCCTGTTACAGTTGTGTGCCATAGAGAACTCTAAGGTATTCCTCGTTTTGGGAAATTAATCTCAGGTGCATTAGGCTGAAGTTTGATTGGGGGCAGGGAAGGGAGTCTTTATTAGGAAAGAGCCAGAGCAAAAGAAGCTCTTGGGTTGTTGATGATGTGCTGTGTAATGGTGGCAGTTACAGAACTCAAACTGTGAGTTTATTTTCTATTTTTCCCCCTTTAGTCTGTTTTACCTTTTCTATTATCTGATAACCTTTATGTTAATGCCATTAGTAGGAGAAAAGGAATGACTAACATCCCCCACTTTTAAAAGGCTTCTTTAAGGGAACAGCAGAATAACCTTTCTGAATAATCTTTGAGGAAAACGGTAGAATAACATGCAGGAAATAGTGCCCAACGAAAATATTTTCTTGAGTAAAACATTTCCTCTGCTGTCTCAGTATCATTTGGCTTTTTATTGTTTTAGCTTGATGTACTAACTTCCTATTATCTTATATGAACATGTTTATTCTAAATCTGATGGTAGGAAATAGATGGAAATAGCAAAGCACACTTACCTACGAAGTGTTGTACTTCCAATCTGGGAGCATAAGCTCTGGGATCTGTATGTCTGGTGTTTGATTCACCTCCCCCACCCTCCCCCCATATAAGTTACATGTAGGTTTTAGTATCATAATGGTCACTCAAACACTGCATTTGGTTCTTTGCTGATGGGAGGAAGTTTGATGGAAATTTCAGAAGGGTGAAAAAAAAGAGTCTGTGTGAAACACTTTATAACAATTCATGAAGAGTTAAATAAGACAAGTCCTTCTGCCTTTCTGGTTTTGGAGGTTTTTGTTTTTTATTTTTGTTTGTTTGTTTTTTCCATGATTAGGGAAATTTTTGCTCCTCTAAAAACCTTTTCTCAGAAATACTTGTGTTAGAGATTTGAGGGAAGAGAGATGCAAAAGCCATGTTTTGGAACTTAAAATGATGAATGTGGTGATGCTCACTTAAACCTGCTTCAAATTCAAACCTTGTTGATGGCTTCTTTTTCTCAAAAGGGAACAGGGCCATACAAACAAACAAGAATTCCTCCTTCCATAACCGTTCCATTTCTGAACCATTTAAAAATACTGATACAATACTGTCATTATAATAAAGGCTTCTGAAGAGGGGTCTGCAAACGATGGTAAGGAAGGGTGATACAGAAAGCTCGGATGCAGAGTAATTAGTGTAGTTAGTTAGCAGTAGTAACCTTTCCTCAGAACTAACATTTCAGGGACAAATTGGTGTGACTACCTTTCTTCCAGGGACCTATTGTTTAGCTAGTGAAGGAGGCTTGTATTATTTTCCCTGGTTCTAAGACAGATCCAGTTCATTTAACTAGTGCTGATCAGATTGATGGCTGTTCTTCGCCCGCTCCCAAGCGTTAGCTTCTTGAAAGAACTTCTTGGCCAGTTCAATAGCAGGGAGAGGTACGTTCATGAAAGAGCTGACTCTGACCATCAGCAGCATTCCCCACCTCAGCCACAGCTTCCCTCCTTTGGGGACAGAGGGCTGCCCTGCCACCTCACTTTACCAAAGATACTTCCATCTTTTCCTCATTAAAGTAGTTTAATGAAATCTTCCCATCACAGGATGTCTGGCCCACTCTGTCCCGTTTTTATTGCCACGATGGGTGTGCGTAACTCCTAATACAGAATGATGTGTCTTACTACACTATGAGGGCTCAGAACCAGCTGAACCAACACAGATGTTGGACAAAGAGCAGCAATTCAATTTCTGAAATCTTCAAAAAAGACAGGCAGAAAATATTTTCAAACCTGCTAGGGTCTTTGGCACAAAAGAAAAGGTAGTGTTTCTTCTGATAATCCTAATTCCTTCTTTTGTTATCCAAGCAAATACCCTGACAGTCCTGGTAGCAATACATACTTCTAATTTATCTAATTTCCTGGCTCCATTTCTTTGTCTATGTTGCTTCTTGCAGACCTTGCTAGATCTTTTCTTTTGGGCTTCTCTGACTCTGTTACAGACCCATCTTGCTACTGAGATCCTTCCAGGAGCAGAGAAAAGCCTGACTTAGAAGCTGTGGTATAAAGTAAAAAGTATTTTGATGTCCATGTCATCTGCAGAACTTCTAGAGAATAAATTTCTTGACTAAATACTGATCAGAGTAAAAAGCTAATAACACTGTTACCTTCCTACTTTCTTCTCTCACTTCTCCCAAGGTGAAGGTAGGAAACATTAAATGTAGCTCAGTTAGGCACCCTCAGTTTTCTGAAACAGCTCCCGTTAATCTAACACCAAATGTAAAAATCCCTGGAATAGTTTTACATTGGCAGTAGCACAAACCTTTGGTCTCCATCTTCAGACTGAATGCTTGTTTCATGTATTTTATGATTCTCATTGCCTTTGGGAGTCTATACTTGCTTAGCCTTTTGTTAAATGAATTCATCTATCAGTATCTCCTGAGATATTACCTCATTCTGAATAAAGAAATATTAACCATCTTTTTGACCTGTAGATGGCCTACAGCTTATCTGAATTTTCTTCTTGTCTTTGGTATCTCATAAATGATGTTATACTGATGAAGTTAAAATAAAACCTTCAATGTAAAAGTTAATGGCTATTCACCACTTTTTTTTCTGGACGTGAGGTACTATGAACAAAAATAGCCTTGCACACTGCAACTGCCTGAGTGCACATCAGCTGCTTCTCAGTTTAGTCTTGTTTTCAATACTAAATCTGATTTCCTTCCTCTCCCCCACCCACCCATTCACATTCCTTTCTACTTCAGTTCTGGAATGTGTGGTCTGTGGCCAGCTGACAACTTTTTTTTTTTTTTTTAAAATAAATTTGAGGATATTTAAACAAGGCATTTTAAAGATCTATGGGTTGTGAGCAGGGAGAGCGGCTGGAATGAGAAGACAGTAGCTTGAATATTTGAATGATTTCTCTTCCCCAGCCCACATTTCCCATCTATGTCTTTAGTTATGAGACTGGCTGTTGTTGACATTCAAAGTGCTTTAACCACTTCTGCTAATCCGCAGTGCTAGCAAAGAATGCCAGGAGATACAGGCATATCCTAGGAGACACACAGCTCCAATAACCTGTTTGCTTAATTTTAGCCTATACTAATTTTTCAGACATTTCACACCTGCACCTTTAAGTTTTATTCTTCTACTGCTTGCAATAATTCTAATTCTAACGCAAACTGAACTAATTTATAAGCAAGCTTGATTTCTTGGAAACTTGCAGGTTTTGTCACTGGGGATCAAAAAGGATCTATATATTCTCCTATACTACAGAAGTAAAGTGGGGCTCCAGGCAGACATCCTTTCCAAATGAGCTGGGATTTCCATCCGAATACAATGCAAACACTGGATCAAAATTCAGTAATGTAATGCCTTTTTTTTTTGCTGTATAGGACAAGTTGTAATTTGTACAACAGGTCTTGCGAGCAGTTACTGAATGATAGAATAAGGTCTGAGACAATGAAGGAACAGTTAAAATAAAGCACCGTAGCCTGCTTCTGAAATCACTCGATACACTTAAAATAAGTATGGGATAGCTGGCAGGCAACATAGATAGTGGTTGTTTCCAGAAAGCTGAAGTTTAAGTAGTTGCTAGCCCTACAGGTGGTGGACACTGGGTTGGTAGAAATAAAAATCTGTGGATCTGTCCATCTTCTAGAGACAGAGAGCAATGGATTAAAAAAGAAACCCCACAAACTAACCAAACAAATCCAAGCAAAACTCTCCCCATATATTAGCCTCAATCACAGATGTTGAAAGACCCACTGACCAATATTGATCTGGCCTCCCCCAGCTCTGCTGGGAACTTTTAGCTCGATGTCAGAAAAATCCCGGGTCCCAAAATTGTTGCCAGAAGTCTTGATCCTGCCTCTGCTGAGATCAATGAGAGCTTTGACATGCAGACTGGAAGAAGGATTAGCATTAAAATCATGAAGTATGTAATAGAAATAATAACTCTTTGATATCTTTTTGCTAGTTAATTGCAAAGCACTTACTAAACACAATGATCTGTAAGGGAACTAAATCATAGATATGGAAGGTGATGTGGCAAGATTTCCTAGGAAGCTGGGGACAGATTGCAGCTCTTTCAAGTTGTGCTGTGGTGCTTTAATACATTCAACTGTAAAACGTCTGAATGTGTGTCCTTCAAAGTAATTTTCTGCAAGGAATTAACAAAGCAAAGCGAGTCTATCTTTCATCCTACGTTTCTTTAACAAGTGCCTTAACCTATTTCCAGAAGGATTTAGTGTGGATGTTCACACATCCATATTGGTCAATTATTTCTTGGTGTGAAGTTTTTTCATGATAATATCCTAGAGCAGAATACCACCTCTCTGAAGCTAGTGCATTTACAGAGTGTTATAATTTCTGGGTTTGTGATATTTTATGTGTTAGTGTTAATAGTCTGAATTGAAAAATGAACAGTGGTCTGATAAAATTGCATATGCACCTGTGGGTGATATGGCAAGTAGGGGATAAGTTGAAGAAGACAGCTCAGTCTGACCATTTCAGATTTCCCAGTTATTCTGCAACTTCATGAACTCCATCTGGTCAGCAGTCCTAAATTCCTTTTGGAATAAAACTTACTTTCTTACACTAAGCGTTAACTACATGTAGGTGGGTACTACAGTTTTCCTTTTTTACATCCTGCACAAATTCAAGGAAGCCTAATGCTAGTAGATATAACAGGGAAGGGTGATGTGAACTGAAATGACAATGGCCAGATTTTGATCTTGCTGCTGTTTTGGAACAATCTTGATTTGAGTTTGTTTAAAAGGTTACTCCATTAAAAAAATGTTGGATCCTCTAAAATAACTGTTTTTAATGCAATCTACTCTAAGACGATGATCTGTGTGACTAATGGACATATAAGGATACTTACCTGTCAGGTAAAACAGGGGTAAGTTGTCTAATACTGTTTGCATTAGTAAGTAAAGGGGATGGGGATGGGGACAGCAGGAATCTGCCTTATCTGACCTGAAGCAGTACTGATGAAATCTCCGGATGTGAGTATGGGAGACCATGTGTTTCACAGTTACAGTGCATTTATGATTTATATGTTTAACTATTCAGCAATCCTGTTTATAATAAAACACCCCATGTATTATAAATACCTTCTTTCTTCAGATCAGTTTAGATACTCAGAAATCATTCATTTTGGTGAGAAGGAGCAAATAAGCAAAGAGAAAGGCAAATGACAAGCTTTTCTTGCTGATTTACTTCCAGACTCATTCCTTGTAAGTGGAGTGACATGAAGCATTTATTTTAATTCCCATTGAGGGCCCTGTGAGCACTCACTTCCATTTGTTTCTCTGTCTTCCATGGTGTAGACTTTTTTTCTTCTGTTCTCTAAAAGAAATTTCTGGTAACCAGCAGAACACTAGGCTGCCTTGGGACATCAGACAGATAGGAACTTAACGAAGTTGCTGACTGAATCTTAAATGTGCTAGGGCTGTCTGGGCTTCTCTGAGCCTGTTCCTGGGTAAACCTGTGAAGAAGTTCTTATCAACAGGAGCATCAGATGTCTCCAGCTTCCATAGCCAGCCCGCAGAACTTTGACAATTGACAGCAAAGTCTTCACTGTACAGATGACACTCATGAGCATTCGTTTGGTACACATCTGTCATACACAAGGCTGTTATTTAAAAATAACATAAAACCAAATTTTATTCAAATCATGTGAGATGAGTTTAAAAACTGATTGTTCGTGTTAAGCAGACTAAAGGTAAAAAGCCTTTATTTTCCCTGTGGACTCTTTCCTCCAAACAATCACAGAAAACATAAAAGGGAGAAGTAGTGCTTAATCACCACCCTTGATGGTATTATTCTTGTTATTATAACTACTTCAGGAACATTCAGGAAATATATGCAAGTTTTAAAATATATGCCTCCTCCTATTTCATTTCGTAGACTTCTAAACCAAGACCTGGATTAATTTTAAATCCTACTTTTTAATCTGTTCCCAAGTGGCATGGAGAAATACACCTACGACCTTCTGTGAAGGTGTACTAAATTCTGAACGTCCCTTGGCAGACTTAAAGAAAAGTCTTAGATATGCTGGATGTTTTGGTTCATGTTGGGAAACAGGCTGAAAAATGCCGGGAGGACAACCTGGTGCTGTTGCAGGGTCTGCATTTCAGCGCAGCTTTGCTGAAGCCCGGGGTGCCCCACCGGGGCCGTGCTGCCCTCGCCAGCACAGAGCCTGCCTTCCAGCCCAGTGCTCCCTGCAGGCATTTCTCCGCCCTGGACTTTATCCCGTGTCAGGCTATTGGTATATCAGCAAAATCACCGCTGTCATGATCGTTAAGGGGGAAAAGTGGTTGGGGGGAAGGCAAGAAGCAAAGAGGGCATGCTTTCTTCTACTTTTGAAAATGACCAGGTGACTCTGATGTCCTGTGGGAAGATGTGTTGGACCTTCACGCTCCCACTGCAAAGATTTGTTCCATACATGTTCTGCGTTACCGTGAAATATTGAAATGTTTGGCTGTAAGGATGGTGGTGACTGAAAATTAGTGATGGAGCTACCCAGATAAAAGTTTTAATTTGAAGGGGAACGCTTTGATAAGATTTTCAGTTCTTCAGTAAGAATGTCCGTTGTGCAAGAGGAGAAATAGTACATTGAAATCGTACCCTTTAAAAGCAGTAGACTCTTTTGGGCTTTTTTTTTTTTTTTTTTCCCAGTATGAAAATAAAGACAAGAAAACTGCCTTCAAAAAATATTCCTAATGCTTAAACGATTCTCTGGAATATACAAATGTTTAGACTGAGGGGGAAAATGGAGAGTAGATGAAGAGATTATTAAAAAATATTATTTTCTAAGTCAACTGTTACTGTAACACAGCTTAGCTATACAACCATCCAAAAGTTTTATATTCTATGACAATATTTGAACTTACTAATGATCAGTATTCGCAGCCAGCCATTAGTTTACTTTGGTATCCAATAATTTGAAATGTCAAACAAATTTTTTCTTTATCTAACATGGACTGATAAGAAAATATTATTCACTTAGGCCATTCAAAGCAGGTTGGATTACTTGGCTAATTTTAGAACACACTTTACCACACTGAAAGCCTGGCCAGAAGAATTAACCCTTTTCATGAACCTGGGTCCAAATATTGATGGCAGTAACATGTTTTCGAATACGTTTGAAATGGGCAAGGTTATACCTCCATGGAGAAGAACTGCAGCTGAGCGGTAAAATTGTGACTGAATCTCAGTCCAGCAGCTCCAATTGAGATGAACTTACCTGACGCTCCTGCAATGTCAGTGTACTTGTCCCTAAAACTGAAAATACAAGGAGGTTGTCATCTGGCTGTCCTATTTCTGAATAAAGACTTTTTAAAACTTTCTCTGAAGCTTTAAAATTAGGCCTCAGCTAAGCAAAAACTCATTTTTTTTACTTTTTTTTGCTGGCACTCAACTTCCTAGAAACGATAATTCTATTATTTTTTGTGTGGGTGAGGATGGTTTTATGGGTTGTGTTCTTGTGGTGATGCTTTGGTTTGTGTTTTGTTGGGAGCATTGTTTTGGGGTTTTTTTAAGTGTTTTTTTTTTGGTGGTATTTTTTTTTAGTGTTTGTTATTGGTGTTTTTGGTTTTGTGTTTATCTTTTTTTTTTTTTTTTTTTTTTGAAAACCACAAGTTCACACAACTCATCAGAAGACTTGTCTTCCTACTGTGTATGAACTGAGTTCGCTTGCACCCAGGGTTACTTATACTGTGATGCCTTTTGGAATGACAGTGAAATTATTTCTGAAAACCATCTGATACCCCTTGCATGACCTATGCTGAAGAACAAGCAAAGTGGGTGATCCTTCTAATGAGCCTTAACATAGCTGTGCATCTTCGGCAAAAGATAGCTAGGAACTTTCTTTCCTGTAATAGAAGGAAACATTGAATACTACTACTATTTTGTTTTACTTAAAGTGGAGTGAAGGATTAGATCAATTTGGCAGCCATGCTAAGGATTTGCTGTGTGTTGTGGTAACAACTTAAAAAATTCAGGCTGTAAAATATCATTAAAACTGGGATTAATCAGGATTAACACACATTGGGGGGTGGAGAATGCATTATTAAGTCTCCCTGTCACCTTCACAGATTTCAGGGCTGTGTTTGACATGAAAATAAATACCTCGTGGGTTCCTCCAAGTTTCAATACCTACATTATTATTGATCCAATATAGACATCCTCTTTACAAGAAAAGCATTTAAAACAAGTTTATATTTACCAAAGCAGTACATCCTTGGGTTATTTTGGGTTTGTTTTTAATTTGCTTGTCCCCTGACCCTCTTGCTTATTTCCTCTGGCAATAGCTATTCCTAGCCTACAAATGTGCTCTGAACCAGAGGAACTCTGATGTTAACTAAGATTTCAGAAGTGTAAAACTATGATACTAAATAGCCTAAAGTCGAGAAAGACTAGATGCTAAGCTTTTTTCTCAGGGCCAGTAGTAGCAGCAGTTTGATATAATATATACAAACTAGAGGAATATTTTTTGGTAAATATTCTTTTTTGCTTTTCCTGTTTCCTAGTGACACAGTTGGAAGCAGGAAACTCCTTCCGAGTTTTGAGCTGCAGTAGTCCAAAGGATATCCTTGTCTCTCTCCACCTCTATAAATAAAGTGGGAGAACTTTTACCCTGCCTCTAAAAATCATCATGGGTAACTTCTAGGCTGTTTACAAGAAGAGTCAGAGCTGTTCGTAACTATTTGCTTTGTTTGCAGCTAATGAGATTTGAAGTCTCACACACCCAATGTTACTTTGTGAGGTTTCTGACAGTATTAGGTCCTGCCCCAGCCACACACACGGAGCCTGGGCACTTAATTATTTACTTCAGTTATATAATTCTACCTGCAAGGGAAGAACAGATTTTGGTTAAAAGGGGAAAACTTATTTTATTTTATAGTTGGACAATTTTGGGGTGTCTTTCTTTCCTCTTCCACTTGGTAAATTTTCCAGAATATATCATACCTAAATGTGACCCAATATTTGTATTGACATGATGAGCTGAAATGGCATTTTCCTACCTTGTTCAGTGAAGCACAATGAAATGCCTTTAGAATAGTCTAACTTTGGTTTACGCTTTCAGGTTTTTCAGAGATTTACTTCTAGAACATCGGCTTAATCACTCAGCCGGTTTTCTACAAGTCTGCACCAAAATGAGTGGAAATGTGTGGTTTCAAGGAGGAGCAGTATCATCTTGTGTGTAGCTGCCTGAATATCAGGTTCCCAATTCCAGCAGGAAAATGTTGGAATGGTCAGACAGGAACCACAAGAATGAGAAGGGGATGTAGAACTTCACATAAAAACTCAAGAAGCTCAATCTGTTTACTGTCTTCAAGTTAAAGGTATTTTTTTCCCTATTCTATAACAAATAGGGTCTTGAAAATAGGTAACTCTCCTATTGATTAATTAAAAGTAGAAAAAAGTTTAATGTCTGCAGTAAGAAACTAAGCAAATTCTTATAGGGACAAGGTGCAGATTACGTAGAAATGGCAGTAATTAACCTTTATGCTGAATTTAGTAAAGACCACAGTAGATTTTCCGTTGCCAGAAATCCATAAATCAAAGCTGGATAACTTCTTTTCTGAATGGTTATTTATATTTTATTTCTATTTAGGGTGTAATTCAGGAAAGTCCTAGGGTTTCTTTTATACAGAAGACCAAGCTGTCAGAGCATCTATGGGATCTCTGATTACTAAGTATTCTGCTACTTTGTCAAGATTTAGTGGGTAAAAGCCTGGCTATGTGAGTTCAGTGGAATAACTGCCACTAATTTAAATTATACCATAACTTTGGAATATTTTATTTTCCTGGGTTATCGAAATAGGCAGTACTAATTGTGGTTTATGTATTTGGATTATGAATTATTATTTTTTAAGTGATGATATAGTCAGGAGATGAAAGCAGGGTTTTCTCCTCTGCAAACAGGGAAGCAGGAGGCTGCATTCAGCCGTGCTGCCGACCGTGGCTCACAGCCTGTACATGATCCAGAACATCCATCCAGCGCCTTCAAGACAGGAACTGTCAATGGCAGCATCAGCAGATGGAGCTCCCTGACTTTTGCAGCTTCTCTAGAAATTCAGAGCTTGCCTGTTACCTCAACCTAGCAGCAGTTCCCAAGCGCAATGGTACTGAAGGTACCACAGTTGGGAAATTTCTGCAGTCAAATTTTCCATCGCTCCTCCAGTTGAGGAGTGACTGTACCTTTCCAGTCAGCATAGACAAGGCTGGGTCCATCGACACCGTGTAACTGCTATCTCTGGGAGGAATAAGGTTCGTGCTGGTGCTTTGGTGTTGTGCCACCTGCTGAGATAAGATGGAGGAACAAATCTCTGAATCATGGATCAGTAATTTAGACATCAACTTTGACTTTTCTACCTGCAGAGAAGGGTGATTTCACTCACTCTGTTGTCAGGATCTAGCAAAAGACAGTCAGAGGAGGAGAGAAATCAGAAAACTGCTTGCAGTTTCTTGTACAAAGGGATCTAAGAGAGCAGAAAAGGAGCAAGGAAATAAATTAATATATTCAGAAGGAATTTGTGTTAACAGACAGACCAGGAATCATGCAAACAAACCAAAACTGGGCAAACCCCCAACATGTAATTGCTTTAACTGTTCCCTCCCTGTTTTCTACCTGCTCCGTATACATGTCAGGGGGAACACAAGAACTTCCATCCACCCCTTCTCTGAGCACCTCCAGACACACACAAATGCTGACTCACTCTTAGTTTTCACTAAGGGATGAGAATACTTTAATTCTCTCTGTCTGGAAAAAAAAAAAAAAAAAAAAAAAAGAGTAATCTTTGCAGGGAAGATGCATGTTAGTAGCCTCTTTCCACCAGGACTGTACCGCTTCACTATCTGACAGGCTGTCCCTCAATATCCCAGTCAGATGTCTGCTTTTCCATCACTTGGTACTTTCACTAGGGAGATTTTTACCTCACCGTGCAGTTGCAAGGTGGGAGGAGGAAGAGCTGGGAACCCCCACAGAGATGGAGGATGAGGGTCCCCTACATTCTTTCTCTCTTTTTTTTTTTATTTTTATACCACCACCCACCACCCCCCAAGACGGGGGAGTTCTTTGGGGTCCATTGTTTTCAGCTTCTGAGCACGCCATGTGATAATGCTCCTACGGCTTTGCAAGAGCTGCACCTGCTGAAGGGCCCCAACTCTGTTTGGGGCCCCCTGTGCCAGGCAGTGTACAGAGACCTACGAAGGAATGGCTTTGCCTGAAGAGATTTAATTTAAAAAAGGCCAGTGGAAAAATAATGGAAGAAAGCAATACTGAGACACGCAGTATGACCTACCCCTGTTCACACCGGGAAACCAATTCAGCCTAGTGGCTTCTCTAAAACACTGCCATTACTATTGACTAAAAACCAAAGCAAAAGCCTACTCCAGAAAAGGAGCTACGTCAGGTGAACCTGGTGCTTACTGCTGCTGGTAGGCACACCTAGAATTGTAGATAATATTGCAGGAGATATAGAAGCGCCTTTACTTCACTTATTTCTATCCTGTTCACCAGCATGCTGTTCGAAGAGGTTTAGGCTCTGCAATGCCGTTGCAGTGGTGAACATCGTGCAGTAAAATCCGTGGTGTCAAGGAGGCATCCCAGTTCCCTGAACACGGCTTTGTACCCCAAAATCAGGCTTATGGAAAAGACTGATCCGAGTGACTAACCACAGGAGCCAGCTGGTCAGAAAGACTGAAAAAAAACGTGTTTTAACTTTTCCCTAGGATTTTGTACCCATTTTGTTCTAGATCTGGAACCCATGGAAAAAAAAAATGGAGCAAAATGTTTCTGAAGACAAAACCACAAATGATGAACAGAAGGTGAAAAGGGCTATGGCACAGTTGTGACATTCTCGTCATTTATTCTGGTTGTTAAAGCAACTCATTTTGGATGCAGAAGGCTTTTTCTTTGCCTGAGGAAACAAAAACCCACCTTGCACTGAACAGTCTGTCTGTTTGTTTATATGGGAAATGAAGACGGCCTCTCCTGTTGAGGCTGTTTCTGGGAAGAAAGAGCTGGGTTTGGCCACGCTAAAGGCAGGAGAGCAATTCGGTCCTCGTTTCTGCCCTTTCAGCTGAAGCTAGAGCCTGGGAATGGGGACACTTATATTAAAGGGGGCTGGGAGATGCTGGTTTGCTTTGTTTCCAGACTGTCAAATATAAAACTATTCTGATAATATGTATACAACTTCCTTCTAGTCCTCTTTCTTCTTGCAGCAGAAGTAGCTATATCCCAAGCAAAAACAATGTTTCATCCTGTCAGACTTGGGTGGAAAGGGGAGGGGATGATAAAACATGAAAACAATTAAAAATGTTTATTTTTAATAGTGTCTGGCAGTAGTCAGAGTTTTTAAAACTATAAATAAACAAAGGTCACAGTCAACGATGAGAAACATATGCCATACACATGTTTTTGAAAATGTAGATAAAGAAAACAGATAACAAATAGTATTATGTAGGTGGCTCTTTACAGGAGGCTCATCAAAACTACCATTACAAAGGTCGTTAATACCAGAAGGCAGCTGTGCCCCTTGGCCCTGGGAAGAACGTAAACCCGGGGTGCCTGCGTCGTGTTCCTTGTGTTGGTGCTCTCCTGCGGGATTTCACCTCCTCTTCCCCCTTCTGTCGGTGTGGGGACAGGAGTGGCAGGGCCTGGAGAAGGCATGTGTACAGCACAGCACGCCCAGAGCTTTGCACCAGCCTGCGGCTGCTGCTGTCACAAGTGCAGGATTTAAAAATCTACTCGTATGCGGAAAGTGGGAATCTACGTTCAGTAACTCACAAACGCGAAAGCTCTGGCAAAGAGGACAAAACCTAAATTTCTGGTGTTTGAAAGAAGATGAGGGCAACTGAAGGTTCAAGCCCGACCATGAAGCTAGCACAAACCACAGTGCGTGGTCAGCAGCCCCTCTCTGTGCTGGGGATGGGTGCAGGAATACGGCTCCAATTATCTGAGCTATTTATGTGCACTTGCTTTTGGCAATCTTGCTTTGGAATGCTGTTTGTAAAAGGTTTCATACTTTTCTATTAAGCTTCTTAAAGGGCCATTATGCATTCACAAAAATCCATATCCATCTGGTAAGGAATGTTTCCTGACTCAATTAACACCGTATGCATACCAATTGCTGCCATTCTGGAGTGTGATTCAGTATTCCAAATGCGCTTGCATATTAAGAGAGGAGGTTAGGAAACAGAGTGGGAAAATGGTACATTTTACAAGAAAAGAATAGCTTTTTAGTGATTCTCAGGAGCTAGAAGTCTTCATTTAAAAACCAGCACTCACCAGCTTGTTTTGTGGTAGGTTTAGTGTCTGATACAAGTTAATACCTGTACGACACAGAGCTTTACAAACGAGAAACAAATAACTTCAGAGGTCTTTGCTGGTTATTTTATTTGCCTGAATATTTACCCTTATTTAAAGTAGCATATTTGTGGGGTTTTAATCACAGATATTTAAACTGGTTCTTTATCTCACCATTTCAGAGAGCTTTAAAAGGATATATTTTTTTTGTGAAATTTTTTCCCCTGTAGGCTTTTTGGATATTAGTGTTTCCAAGTTTTAAGGCAACAGCTACATTTTCAGCATCTAGTCCTGATACCGTAAGATTCAGATGTAGGTGGGGCCCTTTAAAAGCAATACTGTTTTCAGGAATCATCTGTACTATGCTTGACAGCAATTTAAGATTTGCAAATACATATGCTTTTTATTTTCCATGCCTGTAATAAGACTGCTTTTAAGTGTTTTGTTTTGTTGTTGGTTTTTTAGTTGACATTTGCTGCTGTTGCTGTACATAGTACTGTAGTTACATAGTACTTTGATTTCTTCTAACACTGAAGGTTTTCCTTTCTAAAAGTACCAAAGCAAATGATATAAAAGATATAATGCTTCTTAAAAAACAGGATAGTGACTAAAATATTATGGGGGGATGAGTTATTCCGGATGTTTTTACATGAGGAAACCAAGGCAATACTTCAGTCATCTAAGAATAAGTAGTAAGTATAAAAGCAATTTCAAAAGCTACTGACAAATCTAGAAGACATTGGAAATAGAGGGAAGAAGGCATCTACCTGACAGAAGAGGTCAGTTTCTAAACCACTTTTAAGTTGAGGAAGACACAAGCTCTCCAAAGGAGCTTGAAAGAAATAATATGTAATAGTGACTGACACAATTTCGAGTGGCTTGAAGTGGGAAATGAAATGGAAATGAGAATATGTAGACAGAAAATAACAGACGCTACTTTCTGCTTTTAAGGCAACGGGGACAGAAATTTGTTTTGACAGAATGAATTTAGAGAAAGATGGAAGTGTGTTAGAATTTTGTTGGACTCAATGATTATTGATATTAGCAGAAGTGTTGCACAGCTGTTAGCGGTAATTGGATTTGTTGGCTTTTTGTGTCAGGACTCATATCAATGGGCTTTCTAACTTAGCAACAAAATACAAATCTACTTAAATCCTCTACAAAATTTGTTCAAGCCATGGTATAGTTTATTTTTTTAAAACCTGTTGATGTATAAATAAAAGTTCTCATTTAGTCTTTATAATTAGTTTTCCCTATGTTTTCAACTGGCCGTTTAAAAACAAGTAAGTTAGAACCACCAGCTATGCACAAAATCTCCTCTAATATTACTGTTGGCAGTCAGAAAGGATTCAACATCACTGAGTGACAAGGACAAAATGTAATAGGCAATGCAACATTTGTCTATCTTAAGCACTTATTGTACAATGAGATTCTTATTTTAACCGTTATCTTTCAGATTATAAATTGTTATTTTCCCTTTTCTGCTGCGAGTTAAACAGCAGGCAGTAAAATACAGGTTAGATTAATGTGTCATTTTAATTCACTGGATGCGTGATAGCGGGAAACCCAGCAATTTACTGAATATCCTTGCCATTAAGTTGATTAAGGAGGGAAAGAATAGAGTAATAACTACTTTTATTTTGCATGATTCATATATTGTCACAAGATGGTACAGTCATACAAATAAGATGCTGAACAACTGGCTGTGGTTTGTTGGAGTGCCAGTGAGGTTGCGGGGGGCTAGAGCACCCGACAGGTAAGCGAGAGCGTGGAGTTTTGTTCTGCCTGGACAAGAGGGGGCAAAGGGAGGGTCTTAATGCTCTCTTCAGTTGTCTAAAGGGTAGTTGAAAAGTAGAAGGCAGCTTGGCTTTTTTTTTCCAGAGGAACACAGCAAAAGAAAAAGAGGGAATAGATACAGTCTACACAGTCTACAGCAAGGGAAATTATTTTAAGACCTAAGGAAGGGAAAAAAAAAAAAAAAAAGTGTTCTTTGCAGGAGGAATGGTCAAACACTGAAGTGGGGCCCAGAGGCTGTGAAATCCCCACCTGTGTGGTGATTCAAAATGTCACTGGACAAGCCCCGAGCAACTGAATGTACTTTTGAAGCTGGTGCTCTTTTAACTGGGGACTTGGACCAGGTGATGTCCACAGCTCCCTTCTGACATAAATCATTCTGGCATTCTCTGACTGTGCTTCAAACCCAAACTCCATTAACAACTGCTATAAAGTGTATTTAAAGTCAGTTAATGAAGTTAGACAAATACGTATTGCTTTTGCTATTTATGTCTATGACCCTCGTCATCTTCCTGACCTCAGAATACCCACTTACCATTTTATGTCTCTTCCGCAATGAACAGAGTACCTGAGCTGCCACCTCTAGAAGTACAAAGGAGGGTGTTAAGAGATCTTCACAATTCAGAAGGGTGTGAAAAAAGTTATTTTGACCTTCTTCATGCAGGGAGATGACAGAGACAGAAAGCATTTTTCTATGACAGGAAAATAAAGTTTGCAATAGCTTTCCACCCCCAAAAATACTGTTTCCAGGCTGTTAGGGTTTTCTGTGGTTTTCTCTCTCTGAGACAAGGCGTGCTGCTAAGTCAGTCAGAATTCTCATCTATCTTAGGAATGAACAATGCTGAGAAGCACTGGCATGTGTACAGCAACATCCAAAAATATGTCCTGCCATCGCACCTCAAAACCATGTGTGAGAGGAAAGGGTGGCTCTCCCGGAAAGCCCCACATTCCTGCAGGAATGGATGCCTGGGTCTGTGGGACAGCAGGCAGCTGCCGTCCCGGCTGTGCCACCCCCTCGGCCTTCTGCAGGACGGTGTTCGGTTTTCAGTGCAGCGTTGCAGTAAGAACTTTACTCCATGTGAGACCTCAGAAGGTACAAAGTTAAAAAAATAAAAGCTGCTTCTCCTTGGGCTGACCATGCAAAAGTGTTATTCTTCTGCTACTGTGTGAGTAAATAAAACAGCATTAAGAGATGAAGGCTGGAACATTAAAAAACATGTGCCATTAATTGCATTTCTGAACAATTTCAATCTGTTCTAAGAGGCAGCTGAGGGACTTGGTAACAGTTGGAGTTGCGTTTGGTGGTCATCAGAAATTTGCACTGACATATACTCCCATGTGGGTATCTTTTGGTTTTGGGTTTTGGTTTTTTTGTTGGCTTTTTTTTTCTTTTTTCTTTTTTTTTTTTTTTTTGTGGGGAGGGGAGTTTCTATTATTTGGAAATAACTTTGAAGTATTAATTGGAAAAAAAACTTGGCTCAGCATTGCGAAACAGCTAATACTCTAGTTTTTTCCTCCAAATATTACTTATTTCACTGTTGCTAGTGTTGTCATAATTATTCCACTCCTCACTAATAGCTTAGTATTATTTGTGTATAATTTCAGAGCTAGTTTCTCAGTTTCAAACAGAATTTTGTGTCAGTCTCTGCTACAGTACAAGTAAAGCCCCCCCCTTTTTTTTTTTTAAATTGGATGTCTCTAACTTCAAGGACCTCCGTATTTCATTGAAAAAGTTCAGTGCAACTTTTTGGAAACCTGTCACCCTGCAAGGACAGAAGTGTTCAAACCCATTTTGATTTCAGATACAAGACTACATTTATAACCACAAATATGATGCACGATGTAAATGGAGGGAAAACAATGCAATGGTATTTGAGGGTTTCTTACCTTATAAATTCCTAACGTAAGAACAATACAGAGGTGTTTCTGATTGTGCTGATAGAGAATAGCAAAATGGAAATCCTGTTTTGTCAGTTATTTCTATCACATTGTCCCCCTGGTACATGATTCCCTCCTCTGATTACTCCAGTTCTGAATGACTCAGTTTCTGCATTTCCTTAAAAGATTACTCAGTCTGTTAAACAGCTTCAGGATGGTTTTCCTGGGAGTCTATATCTGCACTCAAGTTTTACCCGATCAGTTCGAGTGATTGGTAACAATTCTGAACAACTTTGCTTTTATTGTTTTGTTATCTTTGTTTTGATATCATCAGTGCCATATATGAGCTCATATATCAAGCAGGACTAAACATTATTTGGTCCTTTCTAGATGAATGTTGTAGTGTGTTCTTATTCATTCTGTTTTTTTCCTCTATCACCTTTCAAATGTCTTTTCACAGAATTCCAAGTGTCCCAGTGGACACCTGTTCTGGATTGTTTTTCTCCCAGCTACTTTACCTATCCTTTTTCTAGGCTGAATCCCTTCTAGGCTTGTTTTTGAATTATTTCTTTGCAAAGGCTTACCGACACGGTGCTATGCTGATGTGACAAGTAGCATGAGATACAGTCATGTATCTCATAATAACAGTGTTGGGATATCAAGGCACTGGAGAAAATGGGGTGAATGATTCATTGTTTCACTGCTGTCAATAAAGGGTCAATGTTCAAAGAATTAAGAGGGCTGACAGAGTGCCAACTTCTGCATAAGGAATAAAACAAAAGCCCTGACCAAAACCTGTTTGTGGTTATTAAAGTTTCCATGGCTCTGTTCCAATGCTAACATACAATCTTGAAATCCTGACAAAATTCAAATTGACTTACTTACATTCTGCCTCCCCATATTTCCTATTATTGTATAACACATTTTGTTACTTAATTGCTGTGTAACGTCCTGTGATGCTAAGCAGGTGCTGCTGCTGTTTTGTGCTTGGGAACATCATCCAAATGCAATGTAAATCTGTAATTTAAGGAATCTCTCTGTGTCTCTATCCTATGATTCCTTTTTAGAGTCATAGAATCATTTAGGCTGGAAAAGATCTTTAAGACTGCCAAGTCCATCACTACACCATGTCCCTAAGCACCACATCTACGTGTTCTTTAAACACCTCCAGGGATGGTGATTCCACCACCTCCCTGGGCAGCCTGTTCCAGTGCTTCACCACCATTTCTGTGAAGAAATTTTTCCTACT
>JAVJGJ010000062.1:25497859-25547523 GCA_035590215.1 Microhierax caerulescens
TTAATCTCCCCCCCCCCCCCTTTCTTCTTCTTTTCTGCTGGAGTCAAAACTTATCTAACCGGTCTAGATGGCCTTCCCGCTGTTGCTGGCAGTGTCGGTCTGTCTGCTGCCTACCGCAAAGTCATTCCAACAGCGGACCTGCCAGACGCAGGAGCACCTGGTAGCTGTACGCTGGGATATGGGTAACACGGGGAAAATAACTTGTGCACGCTTTTGCCTTTTGGGAAGTTCTTAACCAGTTCATGTGTGTGTTGGCCAGTTGTGCTCATCTCCTGCAGAAGCTGGGATCACATCCCATTGCAGTAAGGTTCTGGGCCCTCCTTGATCATCTTTGAAGTTCATTCCTGACTCTCTGAATCCGTACTGGAAAAAGTAACTTCCTTTGGTGCAGCTCCTCTCTGCATCGACGGGTTGATGTGGAGACAGAGGTTCTGATGAGAAAATGAGCATAAGGGGAGTGACAGTGATGCCTTCAGATGGTCAGTTATGTATTAAAAATAACAGTCCTCAATGTCAGTTAAGGATAAGAATGCGATCGATGTGCGCACATATGCTGTGGTTATTCAATTGTTTCTGCATGAAAAGTTATTACTATTGCTTATTTATAGAGTACCATGAAGATGTGCTGGGTTTGTGCGTCTCTGAGAAGTAGAAAGGGAGGCAAGTAGACTAATGTTATCAGGGACTTTTAAGTACAGGTTGAGTTCAACAGGTCTCACTGAAGAACAAAATCATACTTTTTTTGGGTGGATTTATATATGGTAGCTCCTGGATTGCCCTGTTGGGTCGACATGGTTCTGAGATTGCCTCAGTCATTTAATCCCACAAATAAATTGATTGGTAGAAGGTGTTCAGTAAACTTTGAAGGCGATGCAGGAGTATCGAGTCTTCAAATACATGTTAATTACAGTAATAATATTTTGAAAGTCTGGAGACTAGAAAAAATGATTCCCAGAAGGAAGCCAACAGTTCCAACGAATTAACCTTCAAAGAAAATCTTCAAGTATAAAGAAATAAGAAACCTCTTGGATGCTGATATATCAAAATTATCTTGAATTTTATTATGAGATAGTTGTAAGAACATAGATTTTGACTGTGTTAGGAGAGAATTAAATGAAGGATGTATTTTAAAATACTTTAGTGTCAGGGCTGTTTCTTAACACAAAAGTCATTATCATATGTCATATTTTATTTTTGATAATTTTGTTAGATGCTTATGCATTGAACCCAGGAAAAACAAAGGAGGGTTTTTTTTTTATTAGTTTATTTTTCAGGAGAGAAATACATAGGGCCAAATGTTATCCTTGGCAGGCATAAGGATTGGCAAGGTTTGGCCCTCACTTGGTATTTTTAAACTGTTCACATTTTGCACTTGTATCTACTGAGTACTAATGAAAAATCACTACTCCCCCCATTTTTACTTTAACCTTTTTTATATACAAATTTTGGAATACAACAATGTTTCTCTTTTTAAAAATAGTAATGGGTCTCCAATGAAAGTATTTTACTAAATCAGTAAACTAGAAAAGACAAAGTTTCCATTTTACCTTTTTTATGCTGTGATAATATTTTTGAGTTCTAACAAAAGCCCTCATCTGGTAAGTGTTTACACATGGACTATATAAACGCTACTTATAGCCCTTCATACCTCTTTTTGACACAAATGAAACTGGCAAAACTCAGTACTCTGAACTTCGGAGGGTGATCAAAGACATAATCCCCAGCAAGCGAACAGCGAATATTTATAAAGCTATAAATAGATGGATGCACCAGCATAAAGAGTAAATAAATATATTGACTGGATATAATGAGCATTAAAGTTAAGAGGGAGCTTTAATGAAACTGGAGAGGAGGTGAAGTGAAGAAAATAAAATGTAGGTATGGCACAAATACTACTTATGAAAGCAGCATTCTTTTCAAAAAAGTTTACCACTGCAGTATAAAAAAATAAAACTAAGTTAGTCTGAGACAGTGTTCTTTGATTGAAATAGAAATAACTAAATGAAGCAGCAAATATAGTTGATATGAAAGACAAAACTGGTAAAACAACTAATGCTTATATAAAATATATCTAAATGCAGGGATTGAAACTGTGAAAGCAGGTAATGCGATGATTTAAAAGGAAATTTGGAAAAGAAAATGTACAATGAGAAAATCTGTTTACACTGGAGTAACTTAAAAGGGCTTCAGGCATACATTAATTGATGTTATGGGGTATTAAGCTTACTGAGGACAGACTTTAAACAATGTGGGGGTTTTGTCGTTCCTTTGAAGTGTGCAGTAGTACTTCACACAGTCAGAAACAGCATTGTCAATGTACAATAAAACATATCAATCAAATAGATAATTCCTGTATTTGTGTGGTGTTTACTACCAAAGCAATCACAAATTATTAAAAATATTTTAAATGTTAGGAAAATGCAAGAAAACCCTCGTGAATGCTAATAAAAGTAGTTAGCTTACAATGCTGGTTTTGTTTTAATAATTTGCTGAGTGTTGACATATTAAACAAAGTTCATACCCTTTTTATTTATTGGTGTGTCAGCTGCTCTTTTAATATGATGTGTGCTTGGGACAATATATGTGGGGTAATATTTGTTTGGATTTTTTTGGCAGGTTTGGGTCAGCTGCATATTTTGTTATTTTACTTTTTCCTTCCCTCCACTTCCCTTAAGTCAGGAACCATAGCTTCCTGTAATGTGGCTTTCAGATATTCTCTAAGGAAATTGAATTTCTAGATTCAAAAGCTGCCCATCTCAAGTTCAAGAGCACTTCTTTCTTCATGAAAACATATTTGTGAAACTACACAGATTAGGAAATTTTAATCAACCTTATGAAAGTTCTTTCTCTTTAAACATAGTAGGAAAGCTGCAGGAATTTGAAGATAAAGGCACATTGCTGATGTTTAGGAAACTGTCTTGAAGGTTCATAATAACACCGTAGGATTTAGGAATTTAAATTCCTTTTATTATAGAATCAAAACCAGCCCCAAGCATATAAAATACTTTGCCTAGTTTACAGACTTAACATTCCAAAGCAGCACGTCCAAGAGCCCTACTTTTATTTTGAGCTTATGGAACTATTAGTAGCTCCATAGCCTTCTCCAGGGAACAGAGTGAATGTTGTAAAGTACCGAGTACAGTTGGAAAGCAATCCTAGTGTATTTTGTTTAGTTATGCTGCACATTAGAAATAAGATATTGGAATTTTCACTTCTTTAAGTGATAATTCATCTGGGAATAAATGAGGCTAGTGGTGGCTTGTAGTTGATTTTTGCTGCTCGTTCCTTCTGGAACTGTGCAGCTACAAAATTATGTAGTATAAACCATGCAGCTACAAACTGTACTTGTCTTGTGAATGTTGTATGCCTTGGGCTAATACAGCTTATAAAATGTTGTTGCAAGCTTAAAGAAGTATAAATGAAATAATATCAGATGTACTGTATAAGCTTGTTGATACAGACGATGCCATTTAAGTTACATTCAAGCTAAATAAGAAATCTGTTAATGTTATTCTTGCATACCTATTGAAGCCCCCAATAATTTTATATATATTTTTTAAAAAAATATGTAATAAATTGCTACCTAAAATATGTAACTGCTGACTAGTCAGTGGTTAGCTGATGATTTACAGATGGGAGTGAGATGATCCAGATTGTAGGCCAAGGAGCTTTTTATAGTTCTGGTATATCATTTGGATAAAATTACAACCATGGATGCTTTAGAAGGGTGATCAAGCAGTTAAAGTGGGGTACCTTTCATTAGGTTACTAAATCTGTTCTTCATTTGAGTATGGTGAATATGGTGAAACACTGGGACGTTCATTGAAATGTCGATCTCTTGGGCATTTCTGAAGGCAATACTAAAATCTAAAGAGAAAGGGATGAAAAGTGAATTCACTTCTATAATTTCAGTCTGATCCAGTGAAGTATTTGCCTCAGTCACCTCTATCCTGAATCTTCCCTTGCCCTCTCCTGGCTGTTGTGTGCAGACCAGGACCTCTCTTCCACATTTTACTATAGGTGGTAAGAGACTTCCTCAGGTGCTGAGCTGAGGGAGGCAAGAACTTATTCTGATGAAGGTTTCTAAAGCACATAGGATGATACTCTGCATTGCTAAAATGGGTACTCTCTGAGAATATTCTAGCTCTGTGCAAAGTTACTTTGGTGAGGAATTGCCTAGAAGTGTGAAAAAGAGGCTTATACGTTGACCTTCTGGATTTCAGCGAGACTTGCTTAGCTAGTTGATGGTATTTGGTATGAATGAGTGGCAGACTTAAGTATTAAATCAGTGTAATTTAACATGATTGAAGGTTAATCAATTAATTAATAATCTAGTTTTAGAAACATGTAATATAGAGGTAAATTGAAGAAAAAGTAACTCCAGGTTTGGTATTTTGAAAAGCACAAATCTGTTACAGACAGAATCAGTGTTTGTGGTGAAATCAATAAAATCTTGAAGACACTTGTTAAGTCAGGTAGTGTTAACTGCATTTTGAATGGGTTTTATATTTATATAATATTATATATATATTAATATATATACAATATTTATGTACTGTTCTCCAAATGAGATTGGTATTTGACTGTCTTATTCAGTTCAACTCTAAGGTATTTCAGGAAGTTGTTACGTGTTAATTTCGTTGTTTTATTCTTATTATTCCCCTTTCCCTCTTTCTTGATAGTTGAACTCGAACAGATGCTAGAGCTGTGAAGGTATCTGATTTCAAGCTCCAGTGCTAGCAGTAGGTCCTTAAAGTTCTGAAATAAACTTTAAAAGGTCTACAAGAGTAACCATCTTATTTTGGAGTACAAGCCACAACTGCAAATGCGATTTCATCTACATTTAAGATAAATTTGCGGTTGCACAAACTGCGGTAACGGTGATTTATCACAGCTGTAAAAGTTCTGTGCAAGCTCAAAACCTTATCCAACAGCAAATGTTTTCATGAGACTTATTGCCAAGGTAGGTATAGAGGGAGTTTTTGTTTTTAAAATCACAGATGATTTAGTTGATCAGAGCGAGAGCAAAGTGGCAATTTATAATTGACAGACCGATTTAACAGTTTTTCTGTCAGACAGTATTAGGTGTGGATGAAAGGTCAATGAATGCCACCACAGTTTTTCATTGCTGTTGGTAGCCAAGTATCTACATAAAAGTCAATGTCAGAATTTCACCAGTTGACAACCGATTTAACCCTTCCTGCACCAATTCCAAATGCAGCCACAGTTGTGAGCTGTGGCACCCGTTAAATGAAAGTACTTATCTTTAGCTGGGTTCAGTTGTCGTCTTAATCTACAAGAATGGTTGTAAATTTTCCAGCCTTGTGCCCTTCAAATATGTGTAGAGATTATAAGAAAATAAATCTTGACAGACAAAATCTTCCTTTCAAACATAAGTACTTAAAGCACTCTGTAAAGATGCCATCGAGTCCAGCAATCTTTTTTATTTATCTCCTACGCTGAAGAGGGAGTTGGCATCTGACACCTTGATGGAGCTCTGTAGATGTGGTCTCAAATGGGATTTGGTTGCTGCTGCCTTTATGTTTATGATGAGCTGTGTGGATCAGCAGTCAGATTTTCGTGTACTGGGTTTTAGGTCTTTTGGTGCACAGCATCTGGTAAGCAGAAGTTGGTCCTGGCTTTACAGCTTGACTTTGCGAAGTCCACGCTTGGTGTGGTGTATTCCTGTCCTTTTAATCTTGCCTGCTCAAATTGTGTCAAACTATTCCTGAATTTCTATCAGATCATACCAGTTAGAATTAGTGAATGCCTCTTGAAAGCTCAATTGAATATTCCTTATGGTTTGGCAACAGAGAAGATACTTGTCCGCATAACACTTGTTCTGTGATGTTAACAGAGATATGATCTGGCACGATACCTTGTGCATAAGAGTTTTTAAGGTCACTGATGTGGTCTACATGTAGCTTAAAGTTGACGAGGCTGGAAGTAACAATTACCCCCTTTAGTTTTGCAGATGCTTGCTGAAATGATGCTGCCAGCTTTTATTGTGGCATGTTATTCTCTGAGGTGTATCATCTGACAAATCCCTAAGTATATTACTTACAACAGTAGGTAGTTAATTTTTACCTCGGATGGTGGTATACGGACAAAATGAGCTTGGTCTTTGTTTTGAGGTTGTCTCTCTCTCTCTGCCCAGAAGAGCCCCTTCCCATCCATTGCTGGGCTGGTGGCTGTCCCTGGGAGGGACCACTGTCACCACCCTTCTGCTCAGAGCGGCTTCACAGCTCAGCGTGATGTTTCAGCTGCTTCATGCTTACCAGGAAAAACACCAAGAAAGCTTTCCCAGAGAGATGAGCTAGTGCTCTGCTGAAACGTAACTGGTTTAATGTAATCCGTAAAATGAATGTATGTGTGTGTGTTGGGTTTTGTGTGGAGTGATTTAAAGAGAAGCTTTGTCTTAGGGGTGAAATTAACTTTGCCTACACAGGTGCAGCTGGAGTTGTCTTAAGCTTCCCTAAGTTGACTCATGCATCTCAGCTAGTTCTTGCTCACAATTTTTTCTCCGGTGGTCGTTCTCAGCTATGTAGTTCTCATTCAACCTAATGCTCAGGTTGAAATCAGTGAAGTGGGGATGAGAGTTGCATGGTCAGGGTTGTACCTGAAAGGCCAGAAATTTTATTTTGTTGCCAACTCGGCCACAGGTCCAAACCCACATGAATAATTCTCTTTCTGGTACTTTGATTCACTGTCTGTGAAATAGTAATACTGACATAAATGGGTGTAATTTTAAGTGTAAAGAATACTCAGATATGCTTTATAAAACAAAGCAGAATACAGCTTTCAGTGGTAGGGTCCTAATGAACATCTAATTTTTTTCTTTGACTACACCATTCCGGATTTTGTCTTTGATCATAAAGCCTTTGTGAAAGTTTAAATATTTTGTTTTCCATCATTCCTTTGCTTGTGATCTAATTGTTCTCGATACCTGTTATTTTGCACTGGAAGTGGATGGAGCTTGAAATCCTGTGTTTATTAACGTCCTGAGTTTTTATCCAGATAATCTATTGCAAAATAAAAATGGTCTTAGTTCCATTCTGTTAAAACCAGTGAGAGAAGGCTTTGCAACGAAAAATAACCTTTGACATTCAGCATCATGCATAAGACAGTTTGCCGTTTTAAATATTAGAAAAACTGTTCCTTTAAAGAAGGTCCTTAATTGAATGGGTTGAACATTGACTAATGTGAAAGAAAAGGCAAAGCAAGGTAGGAAGTGTTGTGTGTTAGATGGAAGTCAGATCAGATGTTAGGTTTCTTTTGTATTATTTATACCGGTGTTTTGAACAGTCGTGCTGAAAGCTTTATTTCAAAGATTGCAGATATAACTAAAATGGAAAGAACATCAAATATTGAACATACAGCCTTGGGAAGATCATTTTAAGTACGTGAACTGATAGATAGCATCTGAGACTAAGATTAAAAAAAGACCAATCAAAGTGAGACCGTCACTGACCATTTAGCTTGGAAGCTGAGAGGTAGATGCTCTTGGAGATGGTTGCTCCTGCATTAAATTCATTATGTGAGGTGAGAACTGCCTTCCCAGAGGTATTAGGAGAATCTTGTAACCCATTTTCTTAAGGTAACTGCGTCGCCCTTCACCAGTGCAAAACCTCTTTGAGTGGTAAGGCACAAGAATGTGGTTAGGCACAAAATTGGTACATTTAACTAAGTAAACTGAATCTTCTGTCTGTAATAATTAATTATTAATTCTGTCTGCCAATTTGGTACACCTTAATGTATTTTCAAATCAGAAATAAAAAGCTGGCTGAAAGCTTCATTATTTCTAGAAGATAACATGAAGTGTTTGTTCCTTTCTGTATATATATTCAGTAATAATATATTTTGATAGGGAATTTTTGAAGTAAAGCCTTTAATAATATTAATTAGTGCCAGAAATAATGGAAATCCTATAGAGATTCTTTGCAATAAATGTTAGGTTTTAATATTTTTCCAATTTGACTTAGGTGGGCAATATAGAACTGGGATTTGCTATGATAGATGATACTGTCATGGTCTCGCTTGTGACATATGGATCCTGAAAAAACTAGTTGAAAGGAAGACAGTGTCAGAGAAATGAAACAAATCCAACCTGTAGGCTACACATTGGTGGTTTTGCTGTGTAACCCCTAGTACAAATATTCTTGGTCCAGTTAGGAACCTGTGCTGGATGATGCAGAAGAAGATTCAGGTAAAGCTCAAGGTCTGCCTCCTCATGTTTTAGGTTACTGTATGATACTTCTGACAATCCTGTTTTTTGCCATAAATGTCTGGTCTCTGGAGCAGGTATAAAGCAGAGTACCTCTGTGCTGTCTGGATTTAATTTCTCAATGCGAGTTTTTCAGAGGTTGTTTAATCTCTTGTAGTCCACTTTATATATAGTGCTTAAAGCTAAAATAATCTGCAATGGCTAGTGTTGCCGTTACAAAAAAGTGTCACCATTTCACCGCTCTGAGCGGTGCCGTGACCTAACTGGACCTGCTTTGGGCAGGAGATGGGACTGGATGGCCTTTGGAGCTCCCTTGCAATCTAGGTGATCCAGAGATCATGGATTAGCTGTGGTTCTGCATTTTCTACCTCAGCTGGATGCTAACCTGAATCTCACTTTTTAAAACCATTTCCAAGCCTTGCAGCACCATCAAAAGATCTGTAAACTGATACAATGGTCAGCACGTGTCGTGTGGGGGTCACTTGCTCTCTGAATTACATAGGAATCATCACCAACCGTTTCAAACTTCAGGATCTCGCCCTGCCAGAGCATGTATCAGCAGTTGTTTGAAGTACTTCAGAAAAACTTCTTTGTCACTCCCTGTTAGCAGTTAAATCTCCGTTCCTCTCAGTCTTGGAAACCAAATAGAGGACTAAGAGGAGTGTTCTGAACATGCAGTCCTGCTGGATGAGGCAAAATAGAGCAAACAATTTAGTTTTAATAACCTAGCTCTTTGAAATGACTCTCTTTATGAGAAAAGAGTTTCTCTTCAAATTCAGCTAGGAATTATTTTGTTGTCAGACCAGTCTTTTTTTCAGGCTTTCAGTTTTCAGAGATATTACCCAAAGGATCCAGAATGGTTTGTATGTTATTGAATTATCAGATGATGTACATCATAATTTTTTTAAAAAAATAAAATACTGCAGTTCTCTTTTGCAAAACACAATCTGGTTCTGCAGTCCCAGAAGAACCTAAGAGTTAAGATATAAACCATTATGAAACCAAACCAATTCTGAGAGAAATCAAAATAAATTACTACAGTGAAAAATTTTCACTATTTCTCTGGGTTTGTATTCAGCAATTGTTACTGCTTATCTATTGCAGTAGCTGCAACACGTGAGTATTTTGAAGACAATTCTGAGCATGTTTTTCAGAAGTATTATGGAAACTTTACAATGCTGTTTTAGAAATACATACAAAATTAGCAAAACTTGGAAAAACAGAACAGGTGTTTCAGGGTTTAAAAGAAGAGCAGTGGGCTGAATAAGGGATCTTAGGAAGGAGATAAAAGGTAATACAAAAGGCATGATTAACAAGGTATGATGACTCAGAAATTGTTAATCCTTTTCCAAAATGACTTAGAAGAAAGAAAGGTGTAGCAAAATCCCAATCAGGAAAGGTGGGTTACTTCTTAAAAAATGTTGACCAAATAAACTATTAAAATTTAATTAATCTGATTAAAATTCTTGAACTTAAACAAGGATTCAGAATTTATTTGTAGAATAAAGCCACCTGACTATATTGTAGGCAATGTGAACAGCAGGTTTGGCCCACCTGTGCATGCTGCAAGGCAGGTGGGGATGCTGGTGATTATTTGGCTAAGCGGCAGGGTACAAACCCAGGAGAAAGGAAGGGTGTGCTGTGATGTTGACCTTACCATGAATCGCAATGGCAAATGACTTGCAGTAACCATTTGGAAGTGGGGAATCTAAATGAAACCCCTTAGTCCCACTGAAATGAGTGTAAAAATCCCTGTTCTACAGGATAAAGATGCTTCATGGATTGTCGCTGTTTATTTGGTGCCGAGCACATTGAAATGCTCAAATCTGCACGTTGTTCTGCACATTATTCACTCAGCTGCTCTGTTCCTCCTGGTGGTGTTTGCACCATTGCTGTCAGTGAATTGTGTAAAAGTTGGAATGAGAAATAAATATAAGAATGCCATTTGCCTGTAATGCCAACTGAGTTGAATGACAAGCAAATCAAAAGCCAATTTTCCTATAAAAAAATCACTGAATCTATTTGCATATTACACCAGCTTACTCAGTGAAGAACTTGGTATTTTTTTTATAGTCTGTATCAGTCTCATTTTTCCCACTAAAAATGCATTTTGGTAAAATGATAGAATGGTTTGGAGTGGAAGGGACCTTTGAAGATCATCTAACCCACCCCCCCCTGCTGTGAGCAGGGACATCTTTCACCAGACCAGGTTTCCCAAAGCCCCATCCAACCTGGCCTTGACCACTTCCAAGCATGGGGCATCCACAGCTTCTCTGGGCAACCTGTGCCATGGTCTTGCCACTCATAACATAAAAAAAAAATAATAAAAAAATCTTCTTTGTGTCTAATCTAAACCTACCCTCTTTCAGTTTAAAACCATTGCCCCTTGTCCTGTCACAACAGGGCTTGATTAAAAGTCTCAATCTCTCTTATACCCCCCCTTTATATATAAATATATATTCATTGAAGGCTGTGCAGTGAGTCAAAGGCAAGACCAGGAGCAACAAGGCATGCAGAGCCATGCTGTCACCAATTGCCTACATGTGCTTTTAGAAATGGTGTTTTATTGAAGGTTCAGACATAAGGACTTCCTTCTCATTGCAGGGAGAGCTTTGAGCAGTTCCTCCTGTTCTCCAAAGAAAATGTTGACAATAGAATCTTTGATCTTCAAAAACTAATGCACATGATAAATTTAATTCATGTAAATAATTCTGCTAGACTCAGTAGGACCCATCAAAGAAGTTAAACACACATAACTATCTCTCAACTGAAGACCAAGCACATGCTGTGTATAGTGGCATAGACCGAAAGTTCACTTAGATAAAATTATCTCTTTTTCAAAAGATTTATTGAAAATGCTGTCTTATCGGAAGATCATGTGGTAGGTCTTTTAGATTACATTTGAAAATGTTATCTGCACTCAAGTTCAAAACTTCTAAAAGCAAGATTTATCTAGACATTTTAATGATGTTATAAATACATGTACGTGTTGTAGTAATATAGTAATGATTCATCACGTTTTTATATCCTCAACAGTTCAATATTCTATGATTTCAGGAAATAGCACTGCATAATTTTATTTTGTGTACTGTTTATTTATTGTCAAACCTTTTTCTACAATCATCCACTAACGATATGAGTTCTCCAGGTGTTGACTTTATTGAATACAATTGATTACACTTTGAGGGTCGAATCCTGTATGGTACACTGGGTCTGCACTAATCTATAGATACCTTTACATCTGGTGGGGAAAAAAACCATTTCACCAAAGAGGATCATCTAGTGCAGAAATTTCCTAGTGCTTAACAGAAGTCACAAAGTAACCAACCACATTTCTATTCTGAAGTACTTACGCTCCTAGTAGTAACGCTTTGGTCCCTGCTGCTTCTTGTCCTGCGCAGTTAATGAGTACCACCGATCATCAGTAGCGGAGGGGGCTTGGCTCAAAAGCTGGAAACTCTTTTAACTCCCCCACTGTTAAAAAATCATATTAAGATTCCTACTTGAGAGTGACCTCGCTGCTTCCTTTTGTTAATACACTAATACCACTGAACCAGTATTAACGAGAGGATGAACTGTGTATTCTGCTAGTGAATATATATATATATTATGTTTTACTGTTTGAATTGTGATGTGCTTGCACAAAAATGCTCTTGAATATGATTTTAGTTAATTAAATCGGTTGGTGTGATGATTTATGCAAGAACTCTCTGGCTTTGGTATTTTGAATGTACCTAGCAGTCTCCTATATCACCCAAGAGGACTATTGATGAAAAGCCACCAGCATGAACACTGAAGCAACAAAAATAAGATTTTTGCCTGGTATTTAGTATTTCTGAAAGTGAGGCCATTGGACAGTGGTTTTCCATAAAAGCAGTATTGTGTTTCCATAACACGAGTGGCTAGCTAAGCTTTCTCCTACGTTCCATTAAAAGTATGACAGGCTACTTGCATTTCTTTGCACTTTTGGAAGGAATTTCATTTAAATAAATTATCACCCACAATGAAATTTATTGGTGCTTATGGTTTATTGCTTCTTTTGCTATCATGAGATAGTGTCAAGATTTGGAAATACCTGTTCTACTAATATATTTCTAATTAGGATAATTAGTGCACTGTTATTGCTACTTTGGCTGTAGCTGTTTGGGGTTTTTTGCCACATGTAACACACTAGCTACAATGGAAGGTCAATTTTGAGTATTTTTCTGTTTTCACTAATGCTTGGGATTGGTTATGCTGCAAGTGAATGGGTTTAACAAAAGCTAGTGTATACTGAAGGTAACGATAACACCAGCTGGAATGAGAGATGCAAAGTGACGAGGTTTTATTACTTTCTATAGGATTTTTGCATGATTCCATTTAAGAATGTTGACAACACGCTTTTTTTTTTAGCTTGAAAAGACAATACAATGAGCCACAATCCCCTTTGGGAAGAGAGGTCTCATTTGAGACCATTATATGCATCTTTAGTATTCTGATAACTCATCTTTATGCTTTTTCACGTTCTCAGAATTGGACGCAGTAGCAGGCACTATGAATTAATGTACATAATACAGTGATTTATAATGAATTGATAAATACTTCTCATATTTGTACAAGGTTTTCCTCCATTCTGTTTGGCTATCAAACTAACTATAGGTGTCTGCCATACCCTGTTCACCTAGGAGGTGGCAATGCTGTTTTCAGTCATTTTTCTCTCTTCAGTGTTCAGTTGGTTTTGTTCTTGTTCTGTGACTTTCCTCCCAGTTTATCTGTATGATTCTGGTATTACCTGTTGAAGCCCTGGGTATTAGCTCAGCTGTGGTCTTCAGATTGGAGGGAAAAGAAAGAAATGCAATTACTATCTGTATTTTATGGTAGCTCCATATGTCTCTACATATGTGGCACAAAAAGCAGGCATTCTTTTTTCCTCTCTATTCCTGCATTTTTGTGGTGCAAGCTCCTTCTTAATTTGTTTTTATGGTGCAACTGTCAATGAATTATGGATGTTGTGGGAATAAGCAATATTCTGGTTTACTGAGAAGGATTTTAAAACCTTAAAAATAGTTTTTCATTTTACACTGTAGTATTTCAATATAAATGATTTTAGTCTTATTCTGATACCATAAAGAAATTAAATACATTTTTTCATGCCACTGTGTCCAAGTATTTAATAGATTGTCTGCTCATGCTCCTTTACACATGTACCATGTGTAAACTGCAACATGTCAACTGTTATCAGGCTTCCATGTAAAATGATTAACTACTATTAGTACCTCATTTTTTATTTTAAAATAAAAGTTATTCTGCTCTGCTTGAACTGAAAGTAGTATGTCAGAGAAACTGTGGAACTTGAACCACAATTTTTAACACAACTCCAACACAGAGGTCCCAGATGTACAGTCTTAGTGGGCTGAGCTTTCTATCTTTTGTAAATTATCTTGGATATCCATCTTACACAGTTTTTACTTGAGAAGTGGAAAAACAGGAATTAAGAAAAAGTGCACGGTAGGGGCAGGTATGGTTGGTCTCCTGGTAGGTGCCTCCCATAGTAAGTATGTCAGTGTACCTTCACCTGGTCTCTGTGAGTGGGCCTGGAGAAAAAGGGATTTCAGAGGGATTAATTTTCTAGATGTTGGTTGCTCATCTTATCTATCAGCTACAGGACTGGGTCAAGTCTGGTCTGAGCCAGTTCTTGGGCAGCCCAGCAGAAAGTCAGGTGGAAGCTGACATTTCACTGGTTTTTTCATTAAGTTTAGGTGGGTTTTTTTTCCCTTGTGGTTTTTGTTTATTTTCCCCTGTGAATATTATCAGAGGAAATAAATATTTTCAGTAAAGGGTCACACTTCCTTCTATGTTTGCTATGCATTTGGGAATAGCATTCTCTAGCTAAATTTCTGTCTTGGATTTGGTTATTTGAGATGTGCTTTCTCTGTGAATGCTCTGCTGTGTGAGCTCACAGCCTTTAGGCTTTACTGGGTGGGATGCAGTGCACTGAAGAAGCCTCAGCTAGGGAATTTGTTTGCTTTGTAATGTCAAGTGAACCCACGTCCATTGACTTTGAAGGCATGACAAAAAGATTCTTTCTCTCTGCTTGAGGGATTATAGGAAGTTGGAGTTTGTTGGCATTATGATTGAGAGGTTTTTATTTGATTTTTTTTTTTTTTTAATACTACAATAGATTATTTTATACTGGGCATGTTTACACTTGAATGAGACTTTGTAGGACAGGATTACATCTTTTTGCACTTTTAATGGTTTCAGAAAACCAAAAAAACATAGCATCAATTTAAGCAAACTGTGACTTGTGGCTTCTTTAATACAAATGGAAGAACCAGAAAGAAAATCAGAGAGGCGGCTTCTAGCCCGTTACAACAGTTCATCCTTTTAGATGTGCTGATACTGCTAAAGGAAGAGGTCCGAGAGAGAGTGGAAGCAACGGTTCATTGACCGTCCGTGCTTGTCAGCTGTTAGTATGCTCCTTGGCGTGATTTTGGTCCCTGTGCACATGTGATGTTGGTTGATCTGCATTGTGAGACTACATGTATGGACTACGTGCTTTAGGGTCTTACTGCAGGTCAAGAGGAGGTGTTTGAGGAATATCCCTTCAGGGCCTGTGGGAATAGGGCTGGGGGGCTTCACAGGGCTGGGAAAACACAAGACAAACCTGGTGTAGAGTTCACAGTTCTTCTGAACATGCTCCCTGTGGTAAACTTTCTCCTAAAGTGTCTCGGGAGAAGAAGCAGCAGAGACATAAGTTTTGAGAGGATCGATGAAGTGAGCAGTTTGTAACGTGCCTGATCAGCAGTGGTGCTGGCTAGTGGATCGCTCCCCAGCACTATTTCAGTTAGACGTCTCCTGTGAGGGCCATGGCTGAAAGCAGCACCATTGTAACTTCCAGTTACTCGGGGTTTGGATCATTATATATAGTGCAAAGGCAGTTTGCAAACTGAACTTGAAAATAAATGCCTTCTCAGAAAGTTTCTGCAAGAAACTTGTACATTTTTTTTTTTTATTTTTTAAGAAAAGCAAAACTTCTGAAGTGGATTTTGGTTTTGGAAAACAGTTTCACTGAAATAATGTGTGCTCATTTTCTTAGTGTTTTTCTTCTTGGAATGAAGTATTGCAAATGTGAGATTCTCAGCACATGAGTAGAAACTGATAATTATTTAAACCAGCTGCCTAGTTGCAATGTTTATTGCTGTGATTCACTAGCACATAAGTAAAAAAAAAAAGTGAAAATGCTGTGAATAAATAAAATGTGAGAAATACTTAATCATAGTGAGTGCATGGTGGTGCTTTGTTTTAAAAATCCAAACTATATTTAATCTTTTATTAAAAAAGGTGACATGGTTTCTGTTACATCTGAAAGTTATAGTTATGTTATAAACTATCCAAAATCAAATACATGAATAGCACCTATTCTCATGTATTTATCCACCAAACCTTTGCATCTGTAAGTACAAGAAAATGATGATTTTCATGTCTCTTCCTGCAAAATTTCTGCAGGTCTCTAATTACAAACATCTCCCTGTAAACAGGTGACTGTATTCAAGGGAAAGGAGATACCTGTTTCAGCCATACTTCATACATTTCATGTCCATTCTATTACTTTTCAGAAGTAACATACAAAATTATTCTATGTAATTTCAGCATCAAGAGTAAGAGCCACAATTTGACCAGGTGTTGATTACCCAAAGAGATTTTTCTTCATCTGTAGTTAAGCCTCATTTCTGAGTTGGTGTATTGAATGTTGTAACCAAAACTTTCCTCCCTTCTAGCCTCATTCCCACAGCAAATGTCCTCAGAAGGGAAGAATGTTATGAGTTGCGTCAAAAGTTTGACAAGTGATTCATTACTGTATGAAAAATAATGTGATTTAAGTTTGCCATGGTAGTTGTTCATTAAATTCTCAGAATCGGTCTTCACTGCGAACCAAATCTTTCTTGATAACAGCCCATCACAAGGTCTTGGACATCACTAAAGCTAATTAAAAACAAGTGAATGCTTCCCATGTAGCATACCAACCAGCTAAATAAAATATAGATAACTTGTATTAATTGTTAGAGAAGATTCCCCCCGCAACCTTATTGTAATGCTAGGATTCACTAAAGCTGTGATTCTGAACAGAAAAAGAATCTTATTTTAACCATAATACCCATATTACTTTGTTTATAAAACCTGAATTTTGGTTGGCACTGTAGAGAAGAGAAGGCCCTGAAGGAAACTTAATTTTTGAAATCTGATCTCTGTGTGAAAGTCTCTGTGAAAGTCTGCTCTAAAGATTTGAAAGGTTTCATTTAGAAACTCAAATTTGCATAGTTCTATGATTATTATTATTATTTTAAATTTTTTGGTGTCTGTTACATTTTTCAAGACAGTTTATCTCTCAGAAAAATGAAAGCAAATGACTAAATGAGATAGTATGGTAGAACGTGGGCTGTGTTTACTAAGTATTCTGTTTATGAACTAAATGTTCTGCTTAATCTTGTGATTTATTACTGGTTAGATAGTTCTCTTTAATTTCTAGGAGTTTGTTTTATGTTGATGGATGATACTGGTTTCAGTCTGCATGCTTAAGGCCATACAAAAGGAGACCTAGAGGTAGAGAGTAGGAGACTCGTGTGCTGCTGACTAGTGCTGCATTTTCATGGAGTGGCTAGCAAAGCTCAGGCTGCACTCTTTTTCTGGGTGGAATGAACAGAAGGCTGGAAAAAAAAATTGCACCATGAAAATTTTTGAAATACAGAACTATTTGTATCTAAGCCAGATGAGAGTTCTGAAGTGCATCTACCTTTGCAAATCAGGCTATGCAGAACAGTCCAAATATAATATTTATATCTAATATCATTGTAACAGACCTCAAAGACATTCTCTGTAACACAGCATATAACCAAATGACCCAATATGAAGTGGAATTTATGATGTTAGTCTTTCCAAGCCCAGCCAATTTTAATTTTTGGACTTAATTTTTTCTTGAAGGACACAAGTTCTGTGCGGCCTCAGAAGAAAAGGTGAATAAAAGAACAGAATAAAATAATAGAACATTTCACGGGTTTACATTTTCTAGTTTAGATACTAAAAATTTTAAAACAATTTTCCAATTTAGTCATTGCATGGGCATATAAGAAGGTCAGAAAATCGGACAAATGAGACAAATTGAAACAATTTGCAGTCTTCCATCACATCAGTGCTGAAATGTATATAGTGAAGAGTTGGTAGATGAAGGAAATATTTAATGTCATCTGAGAAGTAGAAAGAAGATCTTGCGAGATGTGGAGTTTGTTAGCTGACGTCGATAGGCGGTGCGTATATTGGAGCATACTTAATTTTTGTCCTACGCATAGGCTGCTGTGCTCTTTCAGGTGCCTGGGTGCATCTATCATGAGCAGTTCCATGTTGCCACTTGAGGGTTATACCGACTGTGCAGCAGTGATGCTGCTGCACAGGTGTTTTCACTAACAACATAGTGTAATAACATCCAGGTGAGATCTGAGCTGCTCTGTTCCCCGTGTTCTCTGACAGTGGGCTATCAAATGACATTAAAACATATTTACATGTTTATTAATGAATTTTAGAAATTACTTGCAAAAATCTCCCAATCTTAATACATTACAGTATTTTAACTTCCCTACATCAATAATTATTTTCTATTTCGCTATGGGTCAGTGTTAAGTGTTGTCTTTTGCACCTAGAAATGAGATTTTATGTGGTATGTGTACGCTGGGGCAAAGCACTGTTCATATGCAATGGGAAATGCTCAGAGCGAGGCAAGTTAAGGTAGTCTCTTGTCAGATTGTTTTAAAGCTTTACAGAAGTTAAAAAGTTGATTCACGAAGTCTCAAGTCTGCTAGTTAAGAGCATAAAATTTCTTTTGACTTTTTTTAATTTCTATCTTTATTGCAAGCTATGTCTCATTTTGAAATTAAACTTTGTGTGCTAGAGAAGTATAATTTATTGTAAATGTTACATTAAAATACTAATTTCTTGAGCAGTTAGAATTAGATTTTTTCAGAGATAAATATTTTTTCTTTGCATTGCATAATCACTAGATCTGTTTAAAAAAAACAATTTCATGAACTTCTAAACCAAATTGCATTCCTTTTGCATATTGGAAGGTTTTTAAATAGTAACATCTTCAGAATGAGCGCTAGTTCATATTGTATTGCTTCTGAAAGAGCTGGGAGAATGTAGTGACGAAAAATGAGTAAACTAGAAAGAGCCACCTGTGACATCGACAGTAGTTTAATATGAAGAGGAAGAACAGACAACTTGCATGTGGGGCCAGTTTGCACGTGTCCTTGGAGGGTTACTTCATGGGCCAGGCGTAGCTTAATTAATGAATTTCTACTGTGCAGAGGTTGCAACAGGAAAACATTTTTGGACTAGTCTGTTTTTCTGGTAAAGGGGTGGGGTTTTGTTTGTCTTTCCTCTAGACAATTCAGTACTTTCTCTGTACCTGTCCACCACCAATGGTGTCATTCTTTGTACATCCCTGCTACAGCAGCCACTGCAAAGTGGCTGTGTTGTCCTCTGATCCACTGAGACACCTCATCAGCCTTTTCGCCAACTGGGAAGCCAACAAATACTTTTTACCACTGGAAATTTAGAATCTACTAGTAAAGTGTGGGCATTTATCGGTGTTACAATTTTCAAGTTGAATCCAAAATTCATTTGTTGATATACTTCTTGAATGTGCTTTTGTTTAATAAAGAAGAAACGATGCAGTTCAGGAAACTGTAATCTTTGTTTACTGCTATGATAGGAAAATGGAAATGAAGCAGAGAATTTTGTGATTAGTATTTTACAGAGCAGTCATTTACTATAATTACATGTTTTTAATCAGTGGAATTATCATGTTCTATTAACCAGATTCTTTCCTGACTTCTTGTAGGATTCTGAGTAACAACAAGATCTTATGGTTGAAGAATGGCTCTTTCTTTGGGCTGAGATCCCTGGAGAGACTGTAAGTAACTGATCAATCTCCTTCCACCTTCAATTAAAAAGTCTTTGTATTTTAAATATAAAAGCAAACATCGGATAATGAAGTTGAGATGTTCTGAACTGTATTGCACAGTAGAGTTTCTAGACAGACAGTCATCAAGTTAAGAAACAGCATAAAAATGAGTGAATGGGGATGGACGTGTAAAATACAGGAAAGCGCTGCCATCAGTTTGGAACTAAAATAAACATCCAGTCAAGGACTTGTACTACACTATGTACACTATCACAGTGAAGACTGGTATATGTAATGGTAACACTACTATACCTGACATGTAGTTTGTGTAATTTGACTCATTGGTCTCCAATACTTCCATTTTAGTTCTGTTCTCATTTTAATTCTATTCTATATTTTAATTCTGTACTGAAGAAACTGGACAATGATTACCACTGGAGCAGACAATGGCATTGATGAAGCTCCATGACTTTGTTTGGAGGGGGGAAGAGCAGCTCAGGAACAACTGATGAGTTAGGAAGAAAACATTTGGAATCTCCAGTGGAATAAACTAACAGTGACAGCTGTACTGTAATAACACTGCTGTCTGTATATACGGGTCTTTTACTTGCGAATAATCATGTGAGCAAGTCTAAAAGGCTATTTTTTATATCTATGGGCAACTTACTTAGCCAGTGCATCTAAAATGAGCAATTATATCATGCCTATCTTATAACAGCTCCTGCAGTTTAAACTGAATTATCGTTATATTGCTTTGTAAGAGTACCTTCATTATGTAGAGCTGTCGATATAAAGCAGTTGCTTACATTCACGAATGCGTGAACATATTCTATGATGTATGAACGTTTCCATATGCAAAAAAAATTACACATCAACTTTAGCTAATGTTTTACCACATATGTGTGTGATGCGCATGCTGTTTATGGTTGTGTAATAAGGTCGGTAAGTATATGACACTGAGGTATTTGAATATTCTAACTGCAATTTAAAAACAATGTGTTTCAAGGTCTGGAGCAATCCCTTAAGCACCTTGAGGTGTTAGGATAAAGGTAACTGTCTGGACAGTTATGTAAAAGTATATTACGTTTTCTCCACATATACTTATAGATGTAACAAATACTTCTTTAATATTAGGAATATTAAATGCTGTGGAATGAAGAATAGTTGTGTATTATTCACTAACCTAATCTTAGGTGTAACAATGATAGGAGGTTTATAAAGAAGTTCACAAATACTTTAGGCAAAACAATTTAGAATAGGGGATAGGATTACAAATTTATTGCAAGAAAGGAAATTAGTAAATTAAATTCTGATGTACTGCAAGTGAAGCATTAATGTTTAGAAATAGAGGAATACATTTTCTCTTTTTTTTTTTTTTTAAGGTTTAATTTACATCAGGGAATCATACCGAGCATGTACTTTAAAAACTTTAGTACTTAATCTAGTTAGAGAAATTCTTCAATCTGAAAAGACATTGCAAAATTGTCTTGGGAACAGTAAGAAAACAAAAAAATGCCTTAGATGTGTAGCCTCTAGTATCATCATCATCATCTAAACCTTCTTAATTTTATTTTATTGATTTTTCAGAACATTACAGATAAAATGAGTGTGTATCATCTCCTCTGTATGTAATGCTATTTGGCCATGGTGTTAATACAGAAATCCATAAATGGTCCTTGAGGCAAAGACTAGAATTCAGGTGATGACATTCTCATCAGATTCGGATGCTCTTTCTTGTTCTCTGGACCCATACACTTACCAGCATCTGCTAAGCCCCAGTTGCAGCTGGGAAGGTGAGATAGGAGGTGGGTGTGAATGAACTACATCTGGATGAGTGCTCCTAAACCTGGGACAAAGAAAGCTTTCCCCAGCTGTGCCTTTTCCATACAAGCTATTTCAGAGTGGTACTGCAGGTGCTTAAAATGAAGAGCTATGACAGCAGCTGCTGTCAGTGGTCACAGCTCATTAAAATGGGCCAACGAGAACTTTTATTCCTTGCCTGAACGGGGAGGCAGAGAATTTTATGAAGTACAGTAGCAGGAAAATCCAGCTTCCTTTAAGGTAATGTTATGTTTAAAAGATCGGGTGCTTAGAAAGGCAGGTGTGCAGGAGTTAAGGATTACTCATTTAATTTGGCTTTGCACTCCTTATGGTCCTGTTCAGAACAGAAAATTAGTAACGTGAATGCTGTAGAGACAAGAAACGTGTGTCTGTAATTCTTTTGTGATTGTCTTATCATGAGCCAGAAGAGTGTTATCTAACGTGGAAAGTGAAATCAGTCTATGTCAAACCCAAAAACTTTAGAGAAGTAAAATTTTACGTGGAACTGAGTGACTTCATAAAGAATTTTACAAGTATTTTTGTAAAGAGTCAGAATATTCTGGCTCTTTCCTGTACTGGAGTACTCAAACCTTTTTTTTAGCAGAAAACGATTTGAAACCATACTCCAATAGGCTAGTGACAACTTTCCCCTTATTATTTTGTTTTTCAATGCATGTCACAACAGGAATTGGATTACAAAAGTGTCAGTCCTCCCAAGTTCTGGTGATTTCTCAACAGCATGTTACACAAGCAAGAGACCTCACTGAGCGGTTTTCTCAAGCTAGGACTCCTCATTTTATGCAACTTTAATCAAGCAAACTAAGAGACATATGTTATTTGCCCTTTAACTGTTCATTCTAATAGTAAGATGATTGTTTCTCTAAAGCTATTTTAGAATATTATGCATGAAATGCAATTTTTTCAAAATATACTTGGACCTGGTTTGTATTTGTTTCGGTAGACTTCTCAGAAAATTGCATTTTTTTCAACTATAGTGTGAGCATCACAAGGTTTCTATTTCAGATTGTCATAAATTATGTTGCTGCTGTAAAAGGAAATCAGATATTGGGTTTTCGGGGTAACAACCAGCCAGCCAGAAAAAAAATATGTTTGGGGATCCAGTTATTTCCCTTCTAGTATTTCAAAGTTAATTCTGTATTTACTAGTATCTTATTAGTATTAAAAATGAAACATTTAATAATGTCTGTAATAAAATATATAAATAATAGCGATCAAAATACATTTATGAAATATCAGTATTTTTACTGGGCAGTTTTTAAAAAAGCTTTGAAAAACACTGTCTCACAGAAGGTGCTTTTCCTGTATTTTGTGTGTGGGTGAACAGAGATTCATGAATGATCTGTAGAGATGACACTTTCTGTCCGCTTAGCCTGAGTTTTCTGGAACTACGAATTGCTGCCTTGTGCTTGTTCAGAAAGGTTGACTCACATGGGTGTTGTGGCATCGGGATCGTGATGCACCTCCATGCCACGGGGCTTACCTTGTACCGCTAAGAAGTGAGTATGGTTGCTGACATACCACGTGAGAACAAGAACTGTCAGTAAACTTAGGTTTTGTGTGGTGCTCAGTTATATCGCCCTTGTTTGGAATCAAAACAGAACTGCAGAGAAGAAAATAAATGAATAGTTCTGAAGCGAGTTGTTTGTTACAATATGAAGAGCTTTGTGGAATGTAACCAGAAGAGAGCTACAGAGCATAAATTCTGCAGGTGAGAGTGAGCACCTCAAACCCATTTCTGTGATAGACCCTGTGGAGATGGCTTCGTGTTCAGGAGGCTGAGAGTTCAGTTTGGGTCTGACGCTTGGGGCGAGGAGCTGGCAGCTTCTAATGGTTTCAGTCCCAGTGCCAGCCCTGTCTGCAGTCAGTGCCCTGTCGTCTTGGGAGATGCGTTGATCCCAGCAGGACAGCAGGCCTTATTGTAGAAGTTTAAATAAGTTTTTCATATGCTCTGGGTACCACAGAAGGAAGTCAAAGTGGGCTCTCAAAACCATGACACAGCGAGGTAGTCCTTTCAGGTAAGTCTCGGCAATCCAGAAGCTTTCATTTAGTTGAGATTTGGAGGATCTGAACAACTGAAAAGTTGTTGATATAATTTTATAGTCTATCTATAGTAGGTAGAAAAATTTGTGATTTAGTTGTGGGTTTTTTTTTGTTTAAATTATTGTTATTTATTTGTTTATTTTTAATGTATAGGCAGTGGGGTTAGCCATTGCTCTTACCTAAGGAATCATAGGGCAGGTTACCAGCTTGCTAGCAGATACCTTATCACGGCGGTATGTGGCATGGACCCTGCTCCAAATGTTGCAGTCTCTGAACAGCATGCCCCAAAGAGATGTTAGTAACAGCTGTGGCAAGTCTCTTTATGCTTGAGAATATTTGGTCAGCCATAGTCTGTGTGATGCTTCTGGGGACAAGGACTGAGGCCGGGCATGCTGCTCCAGCTGTGCTGGACCCAGAGTCAAAATCTAGGCCAGAAAACTAAATCTTATACTCTCATCCTGATGTCAGCTGGCACAGACCAGTATGCATCTGAGCTATTACCCACACTATGGAATTTTTCTTACCCTCCACAGCAGCAACTGCATCACAGTTGCCCGGGCAGCCCCTGTCCTGCGCTAACTCCCCATGTGCCTCTAGCTGGGGGCAACCTGCTATGGCTGCTTCTCTGCTGAGGCTTCCTGAGGTTGATCTTGTACCTGGCATTTTCTGAAGTGGGTGTACAAAGTCCCCTCTCTCTGTTTCATAACTTGTTTCATTAAGTTTATAGGAGCATAATTACCTCTGGGACTGCTGTTCCTTTGTCCCCTGTGGCTGAAACTCTTTAACGAGTTCAGAAGCTGTTTGGAGGGAACCAGCAAATAAAAACAGACAAACATACACAAAAAGACCGTGATTGCATAAGCAGTGTTTCCTTGGGAAATCGGGATAAAAGATCACTAAGCAAGATTGCACAGTTTTCACAGCTGACCCAGAAGAAAAGCACCCCAGGCACTAACACTGCAACAGTGATTGTTTTACAGGAACTTGCTCTTACGTTTCCCCAAGATTCCTAGACACATTTCTAGACAAAGAAAGATAATACTTTGTACTTGTATTTGTAGGAATTTAGCATTGAATTTATTTTTTGTTTTGATTTTCTTTTTTTTATCTGTGAAGATCAGTCTTACTGGACCAGATCTGGCTTTACGTGTTGCTGTACTGTAAAGTTACCACCTGTGTGGCAATGCTGTGCAGTCACGCGTTGTCCTCTATCGTGCTGCACAACTGTAGCAGTGACACATTAACAGGAGGGAATGAAAGGGCAGGAAAGACAAGCACACCAAATTAAATCATAGAAAAAACATTGTTAAACATCTGGTATAAAAATACGGTATTTAGATGTTATTTAGCAAAACTCAGGTGATGAAAGGGTAAAATATTTTTTTTACATTTTGATGTACTGGTGTGCTTCTTTAAACATGCAATTTATGTTCTCTAAATTACTGGCTACTTAGCTTATTTTCCTGCCTATACTTTTGAAATGTGTGTGTGCACACACATACACATGAAGAAACTTAAGATGTTCTTCCTAGGCACTGTGAAAGATTAGAAATATGCTTAAAAAAATTGTTAGACAATTTTATTTTCAGCACATATGTATCTTTAGAGTTAGAATCTTCATAAATTAAATTTAGAATTACATGTGGGGTATTTTATTGTTGTAAAAATAGGAAAATACTAGTTACTATAAGCTAACAATATTTCAGACTCGCAGCCAGGATCCAACTGTAAAACTTTTTTTTTTCTTTTTTCCAAAGAGCTTGCAGCCGAGGAGTGTGCCCCTAACTTCATGCAAGTGTTTTTAACAGAAAATAAATTAATGATCTTGGATACCTTAAATGACCACGTTAATTCATCTCAAATGCCATTTAGCCATGTGTAGAGAAATGCTGTGGTGTTATTCAGGGAAAGCGCATTTTTAAAACCTGTTTCTTGGAGCTGTTTGTTGTGTAAGTAGTCATTGCATGATTGAAGCTGTTTGGTTTTATCTAGTTTTTGTGTTTGGATACATACGGAGGAAGGAAAATCAGTGCAAGCTCCTTTCAAGCATCTGAAGTTTTCTTGCCACTTCAAATCCCAATGGATTTAGTAAATTCTCTAAATCCAGTCGATAATGGTAACAAACAAGTTCTTTGTTCAAATTCACCTTAAATATTACCAAAGAACAGAAGTACAAATGCTCCAACTGTTATTTTTCCTTGTCTAGTAATATGTCTAGGAGTCCTGGGGAAACCTAAGCAATTTTGCATGTAAAATTTCTTGATGTGTTGGCTTGCTGGAATTGTTTACAAAAAACTCATTATGCTGCATTACTATTTGGTGTGGCTGAGCATATTCCAGTAGGTGAGGAAGGGTGGGAATAGTCATGGGGAATGATTTTTCCTGGAGCAAGACTGCACTTCTGCATTTACTCGAAACGAGACTGAAAACAATTCATGTTCTTCTTGGTGCTCATTGAACCTTGAGTCACCCTTTTGGTTTCAGTGTCAGATTAAGAGATCATCTTTCTAATTACGGTGATGCCAGCGTTTACGTGAAGTAGGATAGTTCCTTTTGCCACTTCTAGATGCAGTTAATGTGGTGTTTCTTTAATCAATGTTAAGTATGTTTGTCTGCAATATATTCAGTACTAAGGCAATTACAAATATTGAGCACAGAAAGGAAAGGTCTGACAATTAATGAATTACTGAAGTTCTTCCAGAGACACAGCTATTGCTAATAACAGGTTTGAAAGGTTGGAAATTCTCAGAAAATAAAGAGCTTAACAGATACAGGAAAGGGGGAGGGGAAGCTATGAACCTCTGTCAGGCAGCAGACAGATCAAAAAGAGGGAAGAAAATGTTTACCTGTAAAATAATTATCACCTAAAGTCAGAGTAGCTTTTTGTGAAATGAATGTTCTTTAAGGCTCATCCAGGTGCAGGGAGAGAGCTGATTTCTACTGAGAAAATGAGTGTTGAAGTGTATAAACCCTGTACCTGAGAGGACAGTGACAAATGCCAGCAGGGCTGCAAGGGATGTGGCTGAGGTCACCCTCTTGTTGTCTTCTGCTGCTGCTGCTTAGCTTTAGTCCAGACATAAATGTGGTCTGTTCTTCCACTAATATAATCTGGTGTAATAGAGTATCACACTGAAAAATACCAATAAGATGGATCCATATATAAAGCACTTGTATTAACACACAGTCATTAAGAATTTTTAGAATCCTGCTAGCAAATACATCAACTTGAAAAAGATATTTTCCTTTTCCTTTTTTTAATGGATGGAAGTCATCCGTAGCTGTCCTACTGAATGTATTTTTTTTTTCTGGGTTCAGTGTTGTAAGTATAGAATGAGAGATCCATGGATGCCCGGACTGCTGTAGCTCAGTGAAAGTACCTGCCTGGTTACATAAGCAGCAAGAGGCAGCAGCAGACCTGAAGGATCCTTTGAAAACATCATGGAACAGAAAACTGGACTTGGAAAACCCACTGTTGGTCCTGCTGTAGGATTAAAGGAGTGCAGGGTGAAATGCATTTCAAAATGAATATCATTTGGCTGCAGGCAGTATTTTAATGAATTGCACAGAAGGAGGATATCTAATTTTCAATTTTTTATAGAAATTTTTAGAAACCGGAGGTGAAACAGAGGCAGGGTCAACATCACAAGTCAAACTGGGCAAACTTAATTAAAAATTACCTTTTCATTTTAATTCTGTGGTCCTTTATGGATTTCTTGATTACATCCCATGACTAAGTTACTCATTTAGTCATGCAAAAGTGGTGCTTTTTTGACACCACCACCACCCCTCCAAAAAAAAACCCACCCCAACCCTCCCCAAATTCTAAGTGCCAGTATCTATTATGTCCTAGTGTGCAGTATCAAAAAGAGATTTAGCATTGTATCAGGAATTATAAAATTCTTCTTATTCTTAGTATGACTGTCAGAAACAGAGGAGTTAGAAATGAAAAGGAAAATTACATTACCCTCTTCTAATAGGCAGACATACTGTAAGTCTTACAAGCATGAAGTAACTATCAAAGACTTGTAATGTAGTCTGACAGAAAGATAATGTATTCTTTTTCTCTAGTCATTTGTTATTTACAAGTACGAAGTCACAATACAGACTATTAGGCATCACATACGTTATATTTTAGAAGATGAGACAACAAGAAAATACCCCATATGTCTCCTTGTGTAGAGCTGCTATACCAGAATGTGCAAAAAAAGGGGTAATTCTAAAAAGAGAGGATGTTTCCTTTTGGATATTACAGTGCTGTTTAAAAATAGAAGTAATTAACTCTGAAAAATAGGTTAGTAAAATCGGTTCTATAATTTTAGTGGAAGGGTCCAGAATCAAGTGTGTTTCCCATCTTTTCTTTCTGCCTTAAGCCTGTTTCTTGTTTGTCTCCTAAACTGCCACATTAATTTATCTAGTTCTTGTGGTATTTTTTTCCCCCCTCTGATAGAAACAACATGGGCTACCAGGCCATGTCTTTGCTCTTAATTCCATGCTTCATAATGAGATGTGAGACTTGCCAGCGCTGCATTCCCTTGCAGGCGCTCCTCAGTGGCGTGACGAGCATTTATGCCATTCTGCATGTGCTGCTGGGATTACATTCCTCCAGGTCTGGCGTGAAACTATGGTTTCAGCTTGAGCACGAAGTTGCCAACTGCTGGTATGTATGTGGTGTAGTAATGATACTGAAGACATCAGTGGTTTGCCAGGTTGCATTGCTATACTTTTGAGTGTAACTATTTGCATTTTTCTGCCTGACAAAACACATTTCTGTTGGAAATGCAAGCATGGCAAAATAAAAATGTTCTGTGGGAACACAGCAGTTTCAGGAACATCTTTGTCGTAGATATCAGTATTTCATTTCAATGTATTCACATAATATAGAATCTTTTTGGGATGATAAAGCTGAACAGTACCACCTAGGACTGATGCAAGCTTTTTTATAAAGAGATGGCAGACTGTTTGGAGAAGTAGGAAAACCAGAAATGTGGTTGAAGGGCAGTTTGTATGAAGTCACAGAGCAGCATGCTGGGAAGCCAAGCTGATAAAAATTAGTGTGAGCTGGTCAATAGCTGAGCTAATCTTGTGAAATGAGCTGTGAGCTAAGCTGATAGCAGAGTCCTCTTGTTCAGTATTTTGTGGTTTCAGTCCCTCAGCTGTAGGTTATTTGTGGAATAATGTTTTCAAACTCCCCAAAAATATTATAATATTTCTAGTATTCATATGCAACATGGTCTTTAGGGTGTTTACGGTAAGAATACCAAAGTTTGGTGCCTCATCTGGTACATCCTTACATGAAATGCGAGAGACCTCAAGCTCTGAATAGGAACATCTCAACACCATGGCGGTCTTATGTAAAAGTTAGTATCAGAAGAAAAGCTCCAAACTCCATCCTTCCTTCTTGGAGAATTTCCTGGGACCTCCTGATGCCTTTTTCTTTTGTGTGTGGTGTTTATCTCTGACTTGATATCAATTGACAGACATTTCTTATTTGTTTACTTACAAGAAAAAAAAAAAAAAAGCTGTAAGTTATTCTCTTCCAAAAGTTCATGTCTAGACTAGCCTGTGGAGTCTCTGAGGAAAACATGCTATTACTCATTTATATCATACTAATCTAGAGATCCTCCAAGGGTACCCAATGACCCTGGGAGCTTGTTGCCTTCAAAACTTCTGGGGATGCCTACAGAAAGCATAGCTTGTTCTCTGACACTTGTGCTTCACCAATAATCTCTGAGAAGGCAAAATAAATAAAAAAAAATAATTGAAAAGAAATAGAAAGAAGGGCTATGTTTTATGCCAATTTAGTTTAATGGAAAAAAAATCCCCCAAAAGAGTTGTCTGAAGTAGTTAGGAAAGCTGATGTAATATAACAGCTGTGGGCAGTTTTTCTCCCCACTTCTTAATATAGACGGAATTGATTAGTTGGGTGTAGTATAGTGCTGCATGTGTCAAGTAGGTACAAAATGGTTGTTCTCACGAGAAAATTGCATGCAGACTTAGCACATGATAAGCTGTCTTGTGTTAACACAAACTGCCTCGTTCTTGAAATGGAAAGTGACTGGGAGAGCTATAGAGGATGTTTGTATAGTCTGAGCTATGCACATATTTTGTGAAAAAAAGAATTACAAAATTCCTCTATGCTCTGCTTCAGAAAGTGTTTTGCTGAGGGGAATACAGAGAGAAACCTTGTGCTGCAATAAAAATTTGTATTTTTATTTGCTTGTGAACTTGAAAGAATAAAATTGTTTTATGCAATGATAGTGAACTTCGTCTTGTAGAAATAAGCAGATTCAGTTAAAAATAAGCCACTCGAGTTAGCATAATGCAAGGAACTTGTTGAAGCACAAATAAAATGTTTTTATCACGCCTTTGAAACCCACAAAACTGCCAAAGGGGCAGCTTGTATCTCTTAAAATCAATTCATTTCTGTCTACGAAAAAATATGAAAAATGTTAAATCAGGAAAAAATCTTTTAAATGTAGATATCTGAAAAAAACAAATTGATTATAAAGCATACAGTCTCAACCATGACAGTAACACTTTTGCTCTGATGCTATAATTAAAGGCTAATGAAAGAAACTTCTACAGCTAATGTACATTCCCCAGACACATGGTACATTTGTTATTTTCACCAAGTGTTCTACTTTTTTGATGTTCAGTGTTCACATTTGTTTATTAATGCAAAGTAAGTTAATACTCTTTTAAAGACCTTAAAGACATGCCTTTCAGCTGAAATGGGAGTTTAAAGTACATTATGTTCAGAACAAAACAGTGTTTTCTGTACCGTGTCAGCAGCTAAGTTGAGAATTTGATAGCTTTTTTCCCCTTTATACCATTAATTGCCTTTAGGTATTTCTGAGAAGTGCAAATGCCTCACAAGGGACAATTCTCCCTTTGGAGTGAAGTTTGAGTACTGTATTAAGATTTCGTACTGTACAGTTATGTGAACTTACAAAAATATTTAGGAAGGTAAGACCAGAATGGGTTGCAGCCAGGCTGAGTTTCCAGGGGCAGAAAGAAAATTTGTTCCAACTTTCCCTCTCATCATATACACCATAAACTAACCACTCCATTAATTGCTTTCCAGCACTCCATTAAGAACACTGAGACTTCAGTTCAAAATAATGTGCCTAAAAATTATAATGTGCCAGAGAAGAAGAAATTGTAATGTGTCACAGGTTGTGGGTTGGTTGTTTTTTTTATTATTTTCTTTTTACAAGTCTTTGCCACTGTAACCAATAAATCCTTATCAGTCCAAATCTGACAGTTGCTTTAACTGTGAGTAGGTCAGCTAGGTATACCAACACAGACACCTGAAAATTTTTCAGTACTGGACCAGTTCAGGTTGCCAGCAAAAACTGTCCAACGCTCCCTGTCTTTAGCCTTTTTTAGCGAAAAGGGAGAAGCGGGGCAAGCTCCTGAAGCAGTGTTCTGCATCAAACAAGAAATAAAAATGTTGCTGAACCTTGCAAGTGCCTGGAGAGGATTTGGCTCTGGATATGCAAAAATTCATGTCACAAGTTGCAATTACTAACTCTAATAAGCCCTGTCCAGGCATAAACCCCTTTCTGCAATAATTCAAAGGTTGCTCCGAATCTTTAATTCTGTAATAGCTAAATTTTTAAAATTTTCTGCCTTTTCTAATCTGTGATCTAAATGTAGCCTATTTTTATCCATATTATTTTATAGTACTGTTATCATTTAACTTAAACTAATCCTTTTCTCTTTGTAGGATTCACCATTTATGAACAATGGTGTAATACTCATTTTCCTTGTCTAAGCAAGCCAAAAATATGATAATCTCTTAGTAACATCATGAAAATCACCATGAATTGTATATATCCTTAAAAATACATTTATGGGCACAAAGCCTGAAATGTTATCTAAAAGTAAGATTTTTATCTGCAAAGATTTATTTTGTATGTCATGACAATGTACTCTTTTTATAGTCTAAAAAATGCATTTGAATCCAGTTTGTTGAATACCCAGAGAGGTACAATTTCAGCTTAGTTTAACATTCAGAAGTGATGTTAATGTTGTAAAACTCTTACACAGCTGAATACAAGGAAGACCCCTCTGGAGCAGATATTTACATGCAGTAAATATCCTTGGGAAATTCACTGGGACTTTGGGGCTTAGGAAGTCTGTATAAAGCTGCTTTCTCTGGGCCTGTGTAACCAGCTGGTGCTGACCAAATTGTCTTTTAGAGAAGCTCGGTGAAACTTTAAAGCATCCTGCTGATGACATTGCATTGATTTCTACTTTTCTTCCTATTTTTGTTTCTGTTGTCCCTATTTTCAGGTTGAGTGCTGACATTACTGGATAGGTGGAGGAGGTTCTGTTCTTTTTGCCTTCTCTACAACTGAGAATACAGTAAATTGATTTTTTTTTTTTTTTTTTGTAATTCAAACTGTCATCTGCACAGAGATAAAGGGTAAAATACAGACCTTTTTGTTACAAGACTTCTCTCCCAATTTCCTTGCATTCAGGTGCGAGTAGTGGTCTGTGATGATTGCTTTGTAGTTTATTTGTGTAAATCAAATTAAATGCCTTTTCAGAACCAAACAAGACATTTCGCTTCTTTTTCCCTGTTGACTATGTTACTGCACAGCAGCTGGTCCCAAGTTTCATATACCTTCCTGGTCGTATTCAGGTTCTTACCGTAAGAGAAGATTTATCTTAGCTAATCTGACATAATTTCTCCTTCATTCAGCCATTTCCTACTTTTTATTTGCCTTGTTATAAATTATATTAAGCAGTGACAATGAAAAGAGAAACATTTAACGACAGTAGAAAAATGGTAACATAAAATCATAAATATTAGCAGGGGGGTGGAGTACACGCATGGAACATAGGGGTTAGCAATAGCACATGTTGGAAATGGTCTTTACGTAGACTTATCTCCTTTGTACATGCTGGCATAAGGAAATCTCTGACCTTCCCAGCTCAGTGTTGAGTTGCCATGCTAATTGGATGCATGTCCTAAGTTTTGTTTTCTCGTTTCAAGTCTCTTCCATTTGAAAATTCCCAAAAGTTTTCTGGTTTTAGGTGAAATATTAATTTCCTAGGCATGCGATTCCTTAGCATCATGAAAAAGAAAAAAAAATTCTGTCCTTTGTCAGTGTAGTTGTGTTCTTAAGTCGTTCTGTTTGCTTACCCTTATTGTGTTGAAATAACCTACCAAGACATGTACTTCTTTTTTATGTGTAGTATTCTACACTTTTATAATTATTTAAACAGTTTCCATAAGTGTGTGTGAAGTCCTATACCATTACTTTAGGCCCGCTGTCCCCACAAATTGAGTAAAACATTTTCATGTGACAATTCCTCAATAAAAGAATTAGGGTTTAATTCTCACATAAGTGAGCTACGCCAAGTTTCATCTTTTCGGCCCACCTAATGCCTCTCAGTAGCCCTTGTGGCTTTTCACACCTCCATGTTATGGAGGTGCTGCTCCTTAATGTTCCGCTCTTCTTCACAGGAACATATTTCTTCAGGTACGTATCTGCTGTGCTGCTGAGCAGCTATTTCATTACAAGCATTTTAGCGGAAAAGATAGGTGCAGGCTGGGAGGTGAGGCGCTGCTTGCTATCTCCCCAGGTATGGAGCCCTGATTTATGAAGGCCGCATACTGGACACGTGAAGTTGAGCATGTGCCAGCAACCAGAGCATGAACTCTTCAGGACTCTGGGCTCATGCCAATGTATGCAAAAGCCGGTATAGGCATGTCATTGTTGCCGCCCTTGCTTTAACTTGTGTAACGTGCTAACACGTGGTATGCCATGCTTTCTGTTTGTAAATCAACCTGGCGAGTTCATTTCTGTGAATACTTGATGTGTCTTAGTGAGGTTGAGGTTCAGTGGGCTAAAACTCTGGCACGTTTAATGAGCTGTAGAACATTGGCTGTGCACTTTATTTATTTTAATGCTTGCATGTTTCAGACGTGGTAAATATGTTGCTTTAGTGTATGCTATTGAAGTCACTGGTGGTACACTATGAAAAAGTCCCGTCGATTGCCCAATTTTCCTGCTGAGTTAGTCACATATAAAAGCAGTTGTGGATGTTTTTTTCATTAATTGGGTTTACACAAAACTTAAAACTTGTATCTGGGAAGGGTGAACAGCATGTACACTTCTTTGTGATCCACAGTCAGACTGCCATGAAATAAAGAACATTTTCTATAATCAAAGCTTTTCTGATGACCTATTTAAGTCATTGTATAGTTCAACAACATTTAAAAGGTGATGTACGGGATATGCGAAAAACAAACCCTAATGAAGCGCCGTGAGCTGGCAAAAAGCAGACATGATCACGCAAGGTACTACCAGATCAGTCTCGCAGAATGACTGAAAGAACCTTTTATACTGGCTTACAGATTTTACTGTCAAACTTTAGTAACGGGCTAATGTAAAAAGAGTAATCTGTGAGAGCAGCTGCTGCTGACTTTCCTACTGCAATCCACAGGCTGAACTAAAACTAGAAATGGTTTTCTCTTGTTTCAGTAGTAATTTGTTGAAATAGTAGTAGAGCTGGGCAACTCGTATCGATCTTGACTTCAAGAACACTCCTTTTATATGCAATGATATTTTGGTAGTATTACCTCTAGCTCCTAAGTCGATGTTCTGGCATTAAGAATAGCACGAATCATCATGAATTGCTATCTTAGAGCTACACACAAACATACTGTTCACATCAGTTGCTAGGATAAATTCAGGTTAACTAACTAAGTATGAACTGATAGATCAGAACAATACTGCCAGTTTGGCAATATTTGTTCTAAATGCAATTACCTTTCATTTCCCAGTGAAATTTCAAGCTCCCATGTGAGACAGAATGAGCATGGACTCAAAAAAAAATTAAAAAGAGAAAGCGTGTGTCTGGATGTGTAGTATCAGTGCCAGTTCACCAGCAGTGAGCCTGAAGGAAGGCAGCCTGCCTGCTCCACCACTCACCCAGAAAGTTAGCAGAACAGTCAATCAGCCAGTAACCCAGCAAGTTATCTACATCCCAGAATGCTAAGTCAAAGCAATTTATTTTTGTTCTTTACTGGCATTTCTCCTTTTCCATGCCAGCTATTCCGTGTGTTTTCTTTATGTTAATTTTGGAAATGTATAAGCCTTATTTTCTTGTACTTTCCTCACCATGTATTTATTTCATTTTATTATATTGCTGAAAACAAGGGATTTCTAAGTGTTATTTTTATTACTGTTATATTTGCCTAAGTATACCCATTTAGTTTTATTCTACCTGACTTTATAGAATTAAATTGAAGGTGGCTTTTTTTTTTCTTCTTTATTCCTAACAACATCAGAGAAAAGACTTAGGGGAATGAGGCAAGAAGGGGCTGACAGGAACACAATTAGGAGTCACTGCTGCAGGTTGTTATCCTCTGACCGATCCCTCTTTGCTCCCTTCTCCTCTTCTCTCAGAGACAGAGGTGATAGAAGTAATTAAAGCTTACCAAACCCCGGGGAGGAAGGTTCGGGTAAGGAAAGTATTGCTATACATATGTATACACCACCCCTTGATGATTTGTGCTTCTTATTTCTAGGTTCTTTTGTTTATTACTGGCAGGTAACCTTTATCAGAAGATACTTTTTTTTTTTTAATGCTGATCAGTGATTGTGACCTCAAAATCAATTGGCTGTTACCAAAGCCAAAGAAGTATCATTTACCTTAACCTAAACACACCTTTGTCTGAGGTGGTGCTGGAGGTCAGTCTGTTCTTGATATAACACAATTTTCATCAGGAACCATTTGATCTTCATGACTTTTGCTTAAAACAATGTCAACAATCCAGTTTCTACACATCTGCCATACTGCTGGATTGCTTTGGGTTTTTTGTATAATCTAAACCATCATAAATTTGAGTGCTATTCCTTGTTTACTTGGTTGCATGATGAGTGCAGGTCATAAATTCCTTTTTTGAGAAAAAACATCTAATATACTGCAGCATAGACCCTTTCTATATATGTTTTATGCACTATTTTTATAACTGTTTAATAGAATTGTATACTGTATTTTCCTAGAATGGAATAGGTACTGTCATTAACAGTAGTGTTGCCATCCTTCAGGCAAATGTAACATTATGTACATTATTTGTACTAAACTGTCCTTTAAAAATCTTCCAAGAAGTGGATTTTTTCTCAAAAACAAAAAAAAAAATTAAAAGGTTAAAACTTTAATTTTGAGATCTTTCTTCTTGTTCCCTATTCAGAAGTCTTTTTTGAAAGCTTAGTACAGATTTGTTCTAATTTTGTATTTTTAATCTCTAGTGCGAATAATTTCATCAGATCTTTTGGTGGTTGTTTAGTTTGTTTTGGGTTAAGCCAGGGGTTAACTTCTTACAGAGATTCATTAAAAACCAGCTGGGCTTTTTCTGAGAACAAATGGAAAAGTGTTTTGGCCAAGTTTTAAAGAAATTATGCAAAATTGTGATTTTTATCCACTCCCCTCTCCTCCCTCAGCACTGTTATGTTCAGATTTGAAATATTCAGGCTTTGAAATCTGGCAGAGATTTGTCCCTGTGTTTCAGATGTGGTCTTGCACAGTTCAGTAATGATCTGTTTTCATTTGGCTGAGATGCAATCTTTTAAACAATATACGTTACAAATGTGTAACAAAGATTTATATTAAACAATGAAATCAATGATCTAACACCATTCGCTCAGTATGTTATATGTGTGTGTGTATCATATATAAACAGTGAGGAATTCCCAGTAAAAGTAATTCTTGCAGTAACTTGTTGGATTTGTGTGCATAAAGAAAATAATATAAAGGAACTCAAATGTACAAGGCTCTGGACTATAATTAACAATAGTGTATGTGAATGAAATGCATTGATGGAAAAATTGTAGCCTTATTAATTGGGGACTGGAGTATGAGAATTCTGATTACCAAGTCATTGTATGTGATGATAGATTTATAATATCAGTATTTGTGCCTATAAATGAATATCTAAAAGTTGTACAGTGAGTTCAATAGAAAACATTTAATAAAAAAAGATACTTTTCACCTGAAAAGCTAATATCATGTTGTCACATAAAAAAAGGATTAATTTTGCAAATGCAATAAACCTTTGAACCTAGGAATTCAGGCAAAAAAAAAAAAAAAATCTAAAAATGAGGAAAAAAAACCTTAAAAGAAAAATGAAGGATTGCCATGTTGGGAGGCTGTGGTCTTCTGACATATGATGAAGTATGATGAAAGCTTCAATTTCAGAGTTCTGAATTGACCTAACAGAGATTAGCCATGCAAGCATTAATTGCCAAAGTATTTTACTACAAGTGATTCAGATGAGATGATCTTAGCAGAATGAATGAAGAAATACTGAGCATATGGTGATACAAAAATGTCAGTTGGACTATAGATTTATCTGCCTTTTCATTTTTATTTTACTTGTTAAAAGAATTTCAAGAAATAATGTTTTAAGGGTCAGTGTGGCTGTAGGCTATAGAATGCCATCATAGAGAGCCTAGAAATTTCCTCTTGGTGATGTATCAAATACCTGATACTGAGAATTTCAAGTATCCTCTCTCCTTTTTCTCAGAAATCCAGTTGTCATAAACAGGAATTGCACTTACTGTTTACAGTATTGTCCAGTAGAGTTGTCAACGTAAGATTGTCTTTGCCCATGTGAGACGTGGGCATAAGCATATGAATAAACTTCGTTTAATCCTATGAAATACCTAATAATAAACACGCTATAATCACAAGGATATATAACAAAGTAGGATTATGTTGACTGGTCAAAGTTTGAGCAGTATTATCGAACAAACTCACATTGATCAAATTCACATTTTGCCTGTCTTCCCAAAAGTTTGTTGCTGCCACCAGTGAGGTCGCATGCTTTTGTGACTGACGTTTATTGTAAGAGTAGGGTCTAATCTGTCACTCCTAATGTAGCTGTAAGATATTGTGAGCATGAAAATTTGTAGGCAGAGTAGTAGTACCCTTTACTAACTTCTAACTAAGCCTGACATGGTACAGATGTGGTCATTTGCAACAAAAATATTCTGTCTTCCTGAGGCCAATAGTGAGATAATTATCTTGGGATATAGAGGACTTCCTTGCCAAATAATTCTGGGGAATGAAAGTCAAACAGAGAACACTAAATATTTTACTAATAGCATTGGATTTATTATAACAAGAAGCTAAACAGAATTGGAAATTAGTGTGTAGGAAGGCAGCCTATTTTATTAGGGATTTACATGTCCTGGATGGAGTGCAGGGCGATACCTCCTGAGCCTCTCATCTGCACTGAAGTGTCACAGCACGAAGCCAAATAGCACATTAACCAGCGTGAGGGAACTGTGCGTGCTCGGCTGGGCTGCAGATGAAGGTGATCTTCATAGATGATGATACCGTTATTAATTCTTAACTCACTCTAAGGCCTCTGCTTTTAAAAAAAATTAGTGGAAAGGGCAAAAGAGAGGTTAAAAATAGGAGCAGGAGAAGTGGAGTATGAGATTAAATAAAAATCAAGATGGAAAGAGCTGGGTTGGACAATTTGGGTGGGTACTACAGTGGAGATGGCTTGGGAAGATGTAAATACAGGACACCTGTGACTGAGTGGTGGGATGCTGATACTAAGAGTGAGAACAGAGGGTACCAAAGAGCTGCTGAAAACGGAGCGAAATTAATTACTCTGAATCTGCTTAAACCACAGGCATGTGGCGTTACTGGAGTGGGCTGGCTAGGCCTGGGCTAGGACGATGTTTGTTCAGTGTTCCTCATCCCTAGAGCGAGCGGTGAAGGCCACGGGGGGAGTCACATGCCCCGTACAGCGGAGGAGGAGGAGGAGGAAGTAATTCACGCTGCTGAAAAACAATACGCTACAAACATGCATTGCAGGGCACTGAGAGGGGGATCTGCCCAATGAGTGGTTTGTGTTGCATTAGAAAACATTATTTAGGAGTGTCTTTTGGGGGAAAAAACCCAAGTTAAATACTGTAACCCCTCTGCAGAACAATCCTTACGCAGTTATCTTCTTCACTGCAAGAGTTCCTTTGCACAGCTATGCTGGAGGTCCAATGACGTGTCACTCAGACTTCCTGCAGTCCCCAGTACAAGCTTGGATAGTTTGCTGAGGGATTGCTGATGCCCGTCTGCCTTCTGTCTGAAGTCAGTGCTTTTTGCCAGGTGCAGATAGCTTTTTGGCGAAGAGGAAAAAAAAAAAAAAGGAACCCCTGAAAAGTCAAATGGGTTGTTTGTACCATGGCAGAAAATGACAAGGAAAAGAGTAGCAGAAAGCTCTTCACCTTTCCAGAGAAAATAATGTAACAGGGTGGGAGATGTCAACATTACCCAGCTTGTGATACACGTCCCCATTATGCTTGCTCCTAAAGAGACATCTCCACTTTTAAAATACAATGGACTATAGTAGAGCTGGAGGATAAACTGCACCAGAAAAGATGATCATAAAGAAAAAAATCAGCGTGTTCTTAAACAGCAGGTAGGTCCTGCTGAAGCTGTAATTATCCCAGGCTGACCTACAGAAATCCAGTGCTGAGCCTTCTTGTTCAGACTTCCAAGTTAGTGTAGGGAGGGCTCTTCCCCTTGCATGGTTCTTTTCTACGTTTTCTGCCTTATTATCCTTTGCAGCTAAGGAGCCGTTCAAGGTGCTTCCCACTGACAGCCTGGTGATTGTAGAAGAGGTTTGTGACTAAGGGACGTGATTTCATCCTTTGTTGGGGCAAGAACATGCAGAAATTCAGAAGTAGGAAACGGGCAGTGGGGAAATGGGCAGCGGTTGTATGAACTGCAGCAGAAATACTGATTTGTTTTTCATCTGTTCAGACCTTTCTTAGAATGGCAGGCTTTTGCAGCAGCTGCGCTTTAGCCTTTAAAAAAGGAGGTTTCTCTCTCCCATGAAAAGGGAATCAGTTAAAAACCAGTAAAATATCTTCTTCCCACCCCCACCCCCCCTTTCTTTTTTTTTTTTCTCCTTTTTAAGGGTTCTGGCTATTGAACTGTAACACTGGCCACATGTGCTTTAAAACTATACAATCCTTATGAATTTTTAATGGGGAAATATTCGTGTGTGTACAAAGTAGGTGGTTTTAACAGAGGCACCTCAGTCACTTTTAATTTTGTTTCCCTCACCATCCCCCAAATACCTCAAGGGCTACGTTCTGCATTCCTTACACATTTGCTCGGGAAAGTCTCTCATTCATGTTAATTGAAAGACATCACCCCTTTCCTCCCCAAAAAACCCACATAACAAAACCAAAACTCTGTTTAAAACTCATTTTGATCTCAGAAAAGCATATTAAGACTTTTTTACATGATTATTCTCTGAGCTTTTGATATGGGCTGAGGAACAGCTCAAAGAGAATTATTGTAACTGCAAAGAAGGAAACCTTTTACAAGTGGTCAGGCCCTGTGTTGTGGTGGAGGGAGTTAGTAATGTTGTAATGTTTCATTATAGTTGCTGCTGTAATTAGGAAGAGGGAAAAAGTGTGCCCGCTCTCAGGGCAGGCAGAAGCAGAGAGTCCAGTCACATCCCGAGAGGTCAGCGGAATGGCAGAGACGAGGATGCTTCCTGCTGGCTCCACGTGGGACCATGGGTAACAGCCTCCTGGTTTTGGTTCACTATTGGAAACGATAAAGGTCAATGCCATTAAAAATAGTGTACGAGTGAAAAAGCTAATCTTGCAGGAAAATCTCAGAACTTGCTAAACGTGGCTTAGTTGTGAGTTTAGTATAATATTGATGGTGTTATCTTTCTTGTTTGCAGAGCTGTGTGGTGAATGTGAACAACAGCATAGGACTGTGTGAAGTCCCATCCTTTTTATTAACTTGCTTTGCTTAGGAAGGTTGTCCTTGCTTCATCGTCTACATTTTGAAAAGTTACTCACCTTGAAGCATGATTCTATTTTTAAGGAAAGGAACCTGAATAGAGAAATTAATATATTTGAAATGGAACAAGAAACACGTTTCAGTTTGTCGGGTTTTTTGTCCTAAATAAGGCTTCCCAGTAATAAACATAGTAGTGTTTGTGAAGATGGATATAAAATAGAATGATGTGTGAAAAACTTATTTTTACCTCTGGAGAGGACAAGAAATAGTTGTTTCTCAAATAACAAGTTGTTTGCCGAAATACCACTGTGAAGTATTCCCAGCGTCTCAAAATAAGCCTTCACAATGGAATTATTCCTCTATTGCTATTCTTAAAAGCAGATTCTGAAACCTGTTTTGAAGTCACAGCTATACGCAGTTTCAAACTTAGTGTGTTAGAAATAAATCTGATATTCAGGGCAATACAGCTTATGCACACGCTGTGGTTTACAGTTCTCCCATTTTTGGTGCAGCAGGGATCTATTAAATGATAACGGGGGAAGCAGGTTATTTTTTGGTTATCGTGACTATGGGATGAGGAGCTCTGCAGCCTGAGCCCTCTGCAGGTGCCCATCTCAGAAAACAGGACACCTGGGGTGGATGGTTTGTGCCTGTGGACAGTAAGTTGGACACCTTTGCTTTAAAAGCAAAGTGAAGTAATGGCCTTGGTTACTTTACATACATGCTTGTCTCCAGTCAAATTATATTCTTTTTGGTATCCTGCAGACGTGGCTTTGAATAACACTTACTGAGAATCTAGGGCACAAGGAAGCTGGAGGTGGGATGGGATTGTGCATCTTTCTGGAATCAATACTAGGTGCAGGAGGTTACCCTGAGCTCGTAGTGATGTTCCAGGGACTATTTTGGCTCTTGCAGCAATCTGAAAGACAGGAAATATAAAGATATGAAACTTTATTTGTTTCCAAGGTGCTATTTAGCTATGTCTTTGGACCACCCTTTTCCCAGGTCTTTTCATGTATGGTACCGTCCTGTGCAGAGATAAGAGAATTTAATTTGTTTATAGGTTTATTTTGATGAAATTTATAGAAAACTAAAACTGATAAGGTTTGGATTTGCTATGACTTAAAGAAATCAGTACTTTGCATGGAGTTCCAGGATTTAAGCTTTATCTGTTAAAAGAGGATAAACACATGGAGCTCAGCGTGTCACAACACTGACCATAGATAAACAGCATGATACCATATAGTAATGTATTATGCCAGCTGGAACTGCTGGCAGACAACTTAATTCAACCATCAAATTGTAACTGAGGTTAATAGTGGCAACAGCACCAGGCTGTGCAGCTGCTGCTGTCCGTGGAAATTTGTCATATGTCAGTAGGTTGCCTTTTAAATGTTTTGAAATGCCCAAGAGTTTGGGGCATGACAGACCCTCTTAGGTGTATGTTGTGCCAGGTCATATGCGGTGTTTTATGAGATACTGTAATATAACCTAGATTTTCAGAGAAATATTCCAAGTAGTCCAACACAAAAGAATTAGTTTCTTTTTTTGCAGAACTTAATTTTCTTTTGCCTAGTGCATACTTGGCCACCCAGAAGATAAAGCCAATACTGTGTAAGTAATAAAGTTGCTTCACTTACAGGTTTGAGGGGTTTTCAATGAAATATTATTGTTGCTATGCTAGACAGAAGGTTTTTGCATAGACGGTGTGTTCTGTTTTTCTCACATCATCAAATGTTTAACGTACGAGCTGTCTGCAATAAGGATATAAAGCTTGTGAAATCCTTTGTTATAGTGTGCTACAATTGTAATTCTAAATATTCTCAGCTCAGTGGGTGGTTTAAATATGATTTTTTTTTTTTTTTTTGTTCGTTATGAGCCACACAGCTATGCTGGTATTAATTGATATGTTATTGAGCACTTTTGTTGTTGTCTTCGCAAAAAGGTATTTGGACAGTGAACTGACCTAAATAGTTTCTCATCTGTGTATATGCTCGTATTACAATGGAGTTTTATAAGGCAGAAATTTAAAATAAGACCCTGTATTAAAAAAAAATAAATAAATCCAGAGCTGACACTTTTTAAGTGTAGTTGTGGTGCTCTGAATTCAAGGAAATAAAATCAGGAATTTGTGAATTAAAATGCACCACTGTAGCAGGAAGTTACATTTTTTCCGATCCAAGCAGCTGTTTAACTGTTCAAAACATTGCAAGCAAGTATGTTTTGAGAAGTTTATTACATAAATTTTTATTAAATGAACTCTAAGAATACCTAGCTACAGCTTTGTTATGTGTGTATTACAGTAATATATTTAATCTTATTAATAGAATGCATTATGGAAATAATATATAATGTACTATAGATAATGCAATTATGTTCATGTTATATAACAATGTCTGTAGATACCTATGAGACTATGGTTTTATAGGTAAAATATACACACCTACCATTTCCCTTTTCCTGGTTTTCCAAGAGAAGCAAGACTGCTGTACATTATTAAGCTTGCAAATACAATTCCCAGAAATACATACACTCCAAATGATATCATTGTTGGGCTAATTTTCCTTTTGTTTTTTGTTGTTGAGTGTTTTCTCACAAGGAAACTCACCAAACAATGCAGTAGAACTCCCTTTATTTGCACTCATAGGCTAATTTATAGCAGACGTCGGGGAAGGTGTCCACTTGTAAGCAAAACCAACCTCCTGCGAAATATTCTGAGTGACTGAAGCAGCTGTGTACCACTTGGGCAAGAATGCATTGTCTAAGTGAGGAATTTTAAATTAGTCCTAGCTATATATACAGGCTTGCAAAAGAATGTAGTCAGGGAAGCACATTGGGAACACAGTGTGGAAAAGAGAGTGAGTACCTTCTTTGTGCTCCCAGCCACCCTCTTGTACCCCTAAATGCAGTCACCCTTTTATTGAAGTCCCAGGGGAGAAGTGACTGGTTGCAAAATGCAAAGGTTTTGAAGTTGAAAAATAGGGAAAGTCTGTTGGCATTACTTCACATATTGCTGAAGTAACCACTTTGGATAGATTTTTGCACTGCAAGATCTTTTGCCCAGTACTCTGTTGTTTTACTGGTCAAATTTAATTTGGAAGTAATGGAAAACAGAATCTTTCCTAAAGTAGGCAAGAGAAAAAAGGAAAAAGTCTCCAGGCAGAACCTGGGACCTGAACAAGTGTGTGCCTGTTTCCCTGCAATCGTGAACAGGGTGATGAACTTAATGCACATTCAGTTTTAGTTAAAGTTGCTGAAAGATTCTTCCACTCCAGCCATACCCAACCCATGGGAAAGCATTATTTGCTGAAGCACTGCATGTCATCTGTTCTTGTGCTGATTACATTTTGGTTACAGCCAACTTCCCTAGAATCATGTATTCCAAATCAGATTTACAGTTGCCATGTTAACAAATAAAAAATTACCCTTTGTCTGTCTTCTGCAAGATCTTCAAAGAAAAATGGAGGAAATTAACATCTAGTGTTAATCAGGACTACTGAAGTGCTAGCTGTTTTCCAACCATTTTCTTTTGCATTACTGCTAAATATAGGTAATCCTTAATAATTCCCTTGGGGAATGTTCTTCTGTTGCTAAAGAACATTGTGGAATTCCCATTAATTTTCATTGGTATTAATGATGTCAATTTCAAAGAATACTTCCAACAGGTAGTTGTAAAGTTTGTTGAGATGGTCTTGGTTATGTAAGTTAATAGATCATTAATAGTATTTTACATAGTAAAACAGATTGAATTTTATGCTCATTTCCTCAATTTATGAAATCAGTCATGTTACGGCTACTAGGGGCAGGGAACCTCACCTTCTGTTCCCTAAAGAAATAATTCTTTCTCTACCTTGATGTACTTCTATCCCTTGAAAAATCTGTCTCTAAGAAAAAAAAAAAAGTAATTTTAGGGAAAATGCTGAGTGTTTTTCAAAGGCCTACGTACGCAAAAAAAAAAAAAAAAAAGGCACCAAGTATTGCTTTAAGGTAGGTTCCTCACTACTGTAATGAAACAGAGTGACAGTGTAGCAGTCGCCCTGTTCACTGGGCTGGGGTCTTAGTTATACAGGAAAGCGTTGCTTTTAACATAAAAAATATACTCTGCTTCCTGGATTTCCAGAAAGTACTACTTCAAATGAATACTATGAATGTTTAAGTAAATGAGAAAATAGTTGTTTCCGTCTTTTAGCCTTCCCATGTTAACTGTTTTTTGTGATAGTTTTGTCAATTTGGCTCCTTTTCCCTTCTTCTGGACTCCTGTAGAATATTTTGCTGATGCTCCTCCCTTTCAATGTGGAAGCTTTTCTTTATCCATGAGTGGATAATCTGAGTTGCAGGCTGTTCCTGCAATACGTTTGAGCAGAACGGTGGATGTACGTAGCTATATGGCTTTGACAGCTGCATATTCACAGACAGCGTCACAGTTTCGCGTGGCACAAAGCTGGAGCTTACAATGTGTGCTGGGTGGATCTCTGCTGGGCCTGGGAGTGCTCAGAAATCTGGTTCAGAGATAATAAATTTTCAAGTGAGTGACAGCAAAGTAAATACACATAGGGATGAATACAGTACTGCATGTAGGCTCCTCGGTCTTTCTGAACACCAGCGTCCTGGGAAGGACATGGCAAAGACACCCGAATAGCAAAGACTTCTAACTTGATGGAATTGGATTTCTCTGTGTTAACAACACATTATCTCACTTATTAACTGTACTTTCTTATCATGTAGACTCTGCAGTCCCCTTTGCCCTGGATTAGAGACTACTGAATTTGGTAACCCATGGTGGTCAGACGGAGATTTACAGGGAAGGGGATGGGATGTGGGAACCTGTTCAAGCTAATCTTTTCTTCGAGATGCTGTTGCTTGATAGCAAGTCTTTCCGTTCTAATGAGTGTTTGCCCAGGAAATCTCTTAGTGAGACCAAGCTTCAATTTACTTTTAAAATACTTCATATTTTGCCTCTCTGTTTTTCACACAGAACGAAATTTCTGTTGTTTCCCAAAAATTTGTGTACAATTTTTCAAATTTTACTGCCTGTGAGCTGACACAGTTTAAGATGGAAGTTTCAAATTACAGGAGTTCCCTGTATTTCTTTAGGCATTTCAGCTGATTACTGCAAGATCATAGTTAGTCTTGAATGCTCATCATGGTTTACCTAGAATATTTTTTCTCAGTTGACTCAAATGGAAGAAAAGCAAGTAGGTTGCTAGTTAAGGTACAGGGTTGTGAGCAGTTTTCTCTGCAGTGTGCATGCACGTGCAGTAGTAAAATAGTGGAGATGCATTGTTAACTGCTCCCTTAAAAAGCTTGTGTTTGAACATGCTCTGGAGAGCAGTTAACAAGATTGCTTAAAAAAAATAAAAGTAATTGTATTTATATAAAATCAGTCTTTTAAATCACTAAAAGATGTAGTAGGGGAGCACAATGCAGTAGTTTCTATATCCTGTTTTATGGTCATTATTGCTTTTACAAGTTAAATCAATGTCAACATAAAAAAAATGTAAGAAGTGATTTGTGGCTTTTTTTCTCCACCCAATATGTAAAATTCAGTCAGTACTTTGTTTTATGCAGGTTGGTTTATGGTATAGTTTTACGGTATTCAGTATAGGCATATGCATTGTTATGTGAAATGCCATTGCCACAGGTGTCACACCTGGGGGTTGGACAGCTCTATGGGAGACTTCAGAACTAACCAAAGCCTCAGTGAGCAGCATGGCAAAGATGCACTACTACAGCCACATTACATGGCTCTGTATTTTTTTTTCTGGAAAACCTCAGGCAAAAAGATGGATCCATGAACTAGATGAGCATGTGCTTTGTTTTTGATCTGTGCATGTGCAGTAAATCCGATGGTTTGAGTTTCTGGGCATATGCTGACCTATGCGAGCCAAACAACGCTGGGTTCAGTGTGTTCCTGAAGTGTCACATCTGTTATGTGCACTCCCAGGTGTCTGAAAATTTTGGACAAACAAATATTCTGGATAGTGACACTGGCAAGCTGAAATAATTGGTGTTTTTCTTCATCTTCTGTTTTCCTCTTCTCTGTCATCTTTCCAAAGTTTTTAACAACAATTTGTATCCCCTGAGTAGTCAGTGAGAAATACATTTTGTAGAAGCAGACCTTAAATATGGTACTCAATGTGACGGTGCACCTCATGTACGTGCATTGAGGGCAACTGTCATTGAAGCTAAAAGTTACAAATGTATTCTGGAGGTATACTCTATTTACGATGGCTTAAAGAGTTTGAAACATTTTAATTTTTTATCATTCATTAACACTAATCTTATTGAAGTGTTGTAGATGCCAGGTTTTCCATTGTGTCAAGCAAAATTTTAGATTTTGGGGCAGGAAATTGTGTATACATGGAATGTTAAAGCAAAGAAGAAAAAAAGTGTGGGAAATAATTCTTCACAGTATGTAATATGGAAAATATGACAAAAGTGGTGTTAGACTGATTTGTGTTTCCTGACCTTTATCACCTGATGTCAACTTTGCGTCCCATTTCCTGGTAGTGACAGACATAAATCCATTATGCTGTATGGCAGTATAGCATATTTCAGGCTGTTGAAAGTTCATCTTTTGACAGTGGTTCAGATTTTTTTGCATCTCACTGATTTAACTTGTTCACAGTTGACAGTCTGATGCTGAAGCAGGGTAATGCTTGTTTGCCTTCTAAACCTTCTTCTACTTAGGAAACTTCCTTTACTTCCAGCCCTCTCCACTTTTTGAAACTTGGATTTAACTCCTTTTATTTTTTATAATGATTTTATGCCTGCACATCTTCATACAAATGGAATGGCAGCTGCTAGTTTCCCTGTATGCAGCCTTCCTTCCAAATGAGGTTGTTCACTGCATCTTGGCTTTGATAAAGCTCAGCACTTTGGTTTTCAGATAATGTGAAGACATACATGCTCCGGCAGTTTTTGCAACATGCTTTGTATTTGATTCTATTTAAAAAGTTGACTAAAAAATATTTTTTCCACAACCATAAATTTTCATCCATACCACACATTTTAGACTTAGGATTTAAAATTTGTCTTTGGTTTTTCTAAACTAAAAAATTAATTGTATTTGAAATTTGTTCCTTCTGTAAATATAGCAGGGATAAAAAAGGTCAAGATGAAGGGCAGCGGTGCTTCCTGCACTGAATGCCACAGATGCCTTGGCTTTGTCTAAGTCATGTTCAGCCACAGCTGAACAGGAGTTAATGGAGAAGCCTTTACCCGTGTTTTATTTTGATGAGTAGTTTTAGTAGAATCCTAAATGCGTCACTTAATTCTGTGCATGGCGTCAGTGTTCAGAGGGCCAAAGAAATACTGTCTTTGTATGTTTAAATGATAAAGACTTTTTGATGAGAAATCAGCATATAAAAGTAATTACACTATGAAAAAGTACACTATATAGAAGATTAAGTCCACATAAAAGTAGAGAAACACCATCAAGTTAGAAAATTGCAGTAACATTTGTAAATATCTGTGAATAGGGTGATTATCTGTGTCACAGTATCTGTGATGATCAACAGTACATTAGATGTCATATATCCAGTCTTTATTTTAAGCTTTGTATTTAACTTCGTAGAGATTTACATGTATTTATAAAAAATATTTAGCATCAGTGCTTTATATTCTATTTTTTTATTCTGATTATTCATTGATTTTGTTCATAAATGAATATTTTTATGAATGTGTTTGGATCACGTTAGAAATAGAAAGCAAGCCAAGGAACTCTGTTGCCAGTGACTAAAAGTAATGCCTAAAGGTAGCAATTCATTTGGAACTCAGCTAATGTGATTAAGGCATGAAAATACTTTCTCCCAAATTATCTTTTCTGCTAAGTAATAGGCATGGCCTGATTAAATAGAAAGAAGTAAGAACATCTGTACAGATTTCAGAGGTCTGCGGGGTGTGACCCTCTCTTTTATGTAAGCCTACAAAAAATGCCTGGAACCACAGTACTTTGAATACTTTTGGTACTTTTTAGTAGTTTTTACTATGAAAACACCCAGTAACTATTCAATAGATGTATGTCAAACTTGCTGTGTAAATTTTCAGGTTTACATTGTAGAATAGCCTGGTTGGTTAAATAAGTAGAATTGAGAAGCTGTGCATATGTAAAACTGTTCGATTTGTTCGATAGTGTAGAATTTTGGTTTAGGCAGTTGGTTCTTGAAAGTGGTGTGCTGCACTTAGATGTGCTCCACTCGTGGTCCAAGCCTTAAACGGCGCTTCCCTAGGCAGAGCCACTGTAGGGAGCAGTGGAGAAACCCACCTTCTGGTCCTGGGGGGGTCCGCACCCGCAGCTTGCTAAGGTGAGGTCTAAGTGAACGGTGCACAGAAAAGGCACACAGGTCTGCGTGGTAAAAGAAAATGACTGGCTTGCTTTTTGGTCTCTGGTTGGGTAGAACTGCAGAACGGTTCTTCAGAGGGCAGCGTTGGTGAGGAACACGCTGGGTGCCATTTAAAGAGCTTATTGATTAAAGTAGAAATAGATTGAGCCCCCTTTCCCTTTCCCTTATGGTTGAGTGGAAAGAAACAGTTCAAGCTGTCTTTTGTGCCAGTGGGTTTATTTTAATAGGATCAATTTTATCAATGTGAAATTGGATTCAGTTAATGGTGATGGTCTCTCAGCTGAAAGCCCATAATTGGCTCTGAAAGACAGCAATATAAAATTTCTGCTGCTCTTCTGTTATGGGAAAGTATGTATAATTGATCATATTTTCTACATATTTGTACATAATTATATAATTATTCATTCTTTAAAAAAATAATTATAAACTGGAAAATAAAAGATTGTGTTGTCCCCTCATAACTGCTTAATTAATTGGCCTCTAGCAATTTGTTCTCTAGACATCGCTGCTGCATGACTGAGGCACTGAAGCCTACTCTTTCCAATAAAACATCTGAATTAAACCAAGAATATTTGCTGCCCTTTAATTACTGCAGTGAACCTATCTCTTCTGTTTCTAGGGCACAGTAATAACTGTTACAGGGCTGCTGTTCAAATACTTCATATTTATAGATTTTAAAATAGATGCACAAGTCTCTTTACAAAAATAATGATCAATAGAGTTAGGAAGAAGCAGAAAATCCTGTGCAAGAGAAATCATAAAGGGGGTGTTGGTGGGCTGGGGTCTCTGGTTGCTTGTTTCCTCATCATATGTTGTATTAGATAAGGGTAAGTTTTCCCAAACCTTGTGCAAGTTTGTTATGTACAAGCATCAAACCTAAGACATTAATTCAAGACTTTTCTATCCTACCAACTTTTCTGTCTGTTAGAAGTGAGATACAAGAGCTTTTTGATTTTGTGAGATTTGTTTGGACAGATGAGTTTGAACAGATTTTTTTTGGGGGGCGGAAAGAAAATAAAAAGGAATCAAAACCTGTGTTTTATGAATTTATATGGCTCAGTAGTGTCAGTCACATCATGTATTTATAGCGCCTGTGTTTAAAAACTCATATTTTCACTTGTCTTTTGTCTTAAATAAATATGCAACTTAGTTGAGAATATCTATGAAATGTTTTCAGTCATGTCATAACTGATGGGTAAGGGAAATTACCACCTCACTGACCTGTTTGGTCAAGCAGCTAGGTAAGAGTTTTTCATCTTAAGAATGTAGTTACAAGTCTAAAACCTTTTTATTTATTTTCCATTTTTATAGTTATATTTACATTCAATAGCAGCTCCTATGGTATATAGTGGCTGGAAAGCTGCCTGGTGGAAAAGAATCTGGGAGTGCTGGTTGATGGCTGGCTGAACATGGGCCAGCACCGTGCCCAGGTGGCCAAGAGGGCCAAGAGCATCCTGGCCTGTATCAGAAACGGGGTGGC
>JAVJGJ010000062.1:25548328-25563995 GCA_035590215.1 Microhierax caerulescens
GTGGAGCCCCCCCCCCCCCCCCCCCTTTTTTTTTTTTTAACCAGCAGATTAGACCTAGGCTTAATTTTGAAGTTTCAACTGTCTACAATGAAGTCTTGGCAGATACAAAAAAAAGTACAAATTGCAAATTCTGTAAGAACCTCCTTTGAAAACTTAAAATGAAATATGGAACTGTACTAATGAAATATGGAGCTGTTCAATTGGTGGAGCATCTGTGGGGACGTAAATGGGCTTGTCACATACTTTGTTTAAAAAAAAAAAGGCAATGAAATATTGCTGAGTTATGTCTGAGGGTTTTTTTTCTGATTTTAGAAGTACTCTTTTGCATGACAGTGGCAATTTGAACCTTAAGACTTCAGTTTGTGGTTGTGTGCAAGTCAGGAAATGCTGTTGAATCCATCACCAGTACAATTGTGACTAATTTATGCTTTAATTTGATGAAGGGTTGTTTAATTCTAGAGTGGAAAACTTCACTGTCAGGAATTAAGACAGCCTGCTGTATCTTCTCAATGACTAAATGATGATGAAATAAATGTGGTGCACCCAGCTCAAAGCTGGGAGCACATGAGGGAAGCATCACTGTTCCTCGTAAGCATTTGTTGTGAGTTTCCACTACTGGCCACAGCTGGATACGGGACTCAGCTGGATGGACTTTCAGTCATCCTGGCTGGTAGCACTTGTGCTCCTATTGCGTAGGAAGCTGAAGTGCTTCACTCGAGGCTCTGACTGCAGCCAAATGTTTAAAGCCTCAGCACTTGTCTTCATAGATTGAACCCACAGAGTCCTGAAAAAGCAGCAGGACACTCACTGACAGAGCTAATAATATCTTTCAGAAAACTGTGTCCAATGTGCCAAATGCTATAAATACGCTGTAAATATGAGGTTCCAACTACTTTGTCCTTTTCTTTTGGTTTTTCAAATGTCACCGTTGCTCATGAAGAGAATGAAAATGAATGAAAATACAATGAAACAAATTGCAGTTCTAGAGGAACACGTTCATCTGGGACCAGCAGGCTTGAATTTTCAAAATAGAGATACAAACAAATGATCTCTAATGAAAAACTATGTAAAAATAATACTGTAATTTTAGACATTTTCTGTTTTCTATGCGGGGTTGGATTTTTAATTTTTTTTTTTATGTTGAAATGAGCAATTATCAGGTTTGATTCAGTGTTTTAAATCCATTTGACAGTTTATGCCTGGCCCAGTTCATAGAAAACTCATGCATCATTAATATGGGATTTTCATGCACTTGGAAGAATGCATTCTACACTCTTCCAGCAGAAAGCAGCCTCTTTAGTATGTACAATATGTTCATTAAATACCTTTCCTTGTTTATACAAGTGCTCATGTCTCCATTATTCATTCAAGCAGAAACTAATACAAAATGTGGTACATCTGCTCTACCATGTAAAAGTAACTAAACAAAAAAAAAACAAAACAAAAACCCACCCAAACCAAAAAACTTTTACTTAGGAGGTAATTCTGTTCACTTAAGAGGAATTCTGCTGGATGGTTTCTTCCATAGTTGGAATGTCATCTAATTTCTTATGGGTATCAGGTGTCATTAGAGTCCTACATTTGCTTTCAAAACTGGGGGAAGGGTATTTTCTCTAATTCAAAACTGAAAATTTTTGTATAAATGCATTGGTGACACTTCCAGTGGGAGGGGTGGCTGGGCCTCCAGGCGGTCCCTGGGCCTCCAGGCGGTCCCCGAGGTAAGTGCCTTGGCAGTGTTTTCTCTTGAACCAGTCCGATGCAGGTAGTGTGATTTTATACATACAAAAAGGAAAACTTTTGAGAATTAAAACTGACAAGGCATTTCCCTAGGATCAGGAAAGCGCTGGATCTGAACATTTGTTCCACACTGGGCAGCGGTGGCCCTTCCCTGTCACAAGGCATGTCCTGCCTGCTGGGCTCTCAGCTGTTCTCCATCTCCTCTTTCCTTCAAAAAACATTGAGAAACTGATTTCTTTTTCTAGTGTTGAAAGAGAAAGTAATACTAAGCCTCCAATTTTCATGAAATAAAAACGTTTCCTGGCCCTCCCTGTTATTACTGTATTAGTTAACACTACTGAGAAACCTTTCCCTAATACACTGTCCACCCAAATATGCTTTTTATTAAAGTAGTGACAGCTGGTTTCATACTCAGAAAAACAATGGAATATAATTTTGCAGATGTTCTTTTAAGGTTTGAAGATGAGGACTTTGATCTTTCAGCACAGTTATAGAAAGATGGCTGCGTTTTAGAGGAACAATTCTCCATATGGGTTTTAGGAGGTAGCATCTTGGTCTCTGTGTGCAGCCTGTGTGCTGGAAAGATCTGAAAAGATCTGAGTGATTTGGAAATCAGAGCTGATTCCTTGACGCTGGGGAAAGCACTGTCATTCCCAGGGAGCCAATTTGTGAGGGCATTGCATACCAAAGGATGCAGGGATCATGTGCAGCTAGATATGCGTCCAACCTCTCACCAAAAGACTCCTACGCTTGATAAAGTATGTTTGCTGCAAGTATAAGGCGATGTAAGATCCTTCTTGATGAAGCAGACAGTTCTTTGCATTAACCCTGCTGTGGCAATTGCTATAAGCCTTTAGATAAACGGTTAAAGTCTTGCAGTATCTTTGAGCAGTGATTTATTTTTTTCTTTTTAGGAGATATAATCAGGTGAATTGAGAAACTAATTGTGTAATGCAGCTTTAAAGTAACACTCCACTTTGCCATTCCATTATGTGTATCTGCTGTCAACAGTTTATTTTTTTAATGTGAGTTTCTTAAAAGTTTGGAAGTTTTCTAAATCCTGGTACTTTAATACGGACTGTAGATGAAATATAATCCTCATCTATTCATAACCAGTCAAAAATAAACAATTTTTTCAAGCCATTAGACCATGCAGAGGAAAAGTTCATGAACCAATCATTTGGAGCTTTTGGCAGACCATACGGAACTTTTCTAACAGCTATTTATAAGGTCCTAATGTGTTTATTTTCACAATAAATCTGACTTATTGCTGAATGTGTTGGTTTCATAGTAAAATAAACACTGAAGATGACAAATATAACCTTTTGTAAAGTCTTCTGAAAGCTGAAGGCTTAATTTAATAAATGTGATGTTCTCTATATTGCCTGGGAAATGCACGCCAACTCTGAGAATAAAGGAAAAAAGAGCAACAGCCTGAACCCTTGCATTAAATTACAAAATCAATTGTCACCAAGTTTACATTATAGCTGAGCCATTTGGCTCAGTATTAATAATTGACAGATTGATAGATATAAGAACTAAGAAGGGATAAGTGAGGGAAGAGATGTACCTCAGTGCTGCTGTTGAAGGGCTATGTGGAAGAAATGCTGTGTCTTTATAAATACACAAACTTAATTTCATTTAGAGATCGTTTAAATTTGTTTAGCTTAATTCTGTAATTTACTAACAAAGCCACATGTACTTAAGCAATTTTGGAGTGCTCAAAAGCATTTGCATTATGGCTTTTACTGGTTTAATTAGAAGAATTTAAATCATCGTGCTGTAAACCAGTGTTTGTGCACTTTCTCCAATATTTTGCCCCTTGCCAGTGCTAGAGATGAGCATCCTAATCCACTAAAGTTAGTGGCTCTATTACCCATGTTGCTGAGTCAGGATTTCAGCTCAGATGTATGACGAGATTATCAAATCTTCAGAAAAGGCAATTAAAGATTTTTTTAAATAATAATAATAAAAAAATCCATGCAAAAAACTTTTGCTTTTTATAATGTGTCCTCAGAAATACTGTCTGATGTGTATGTGAATGTCCTCATTAGGTATATATTTCCTAATTCTTTTAGTGAGTCCTACTAAGCTCTTGACCTCAGTGATATATTTTGGTAATGACACTGTAGGTTAATTACATATTGAGTTAGAGTACTTCCTTCTGTCAGCTCTAAATATATTGCTTTTGAACTTCATTAGACACTCCCTTGTTCTTGTCATATTAAAATGTATCACTACCAACCATCAAATAGACTTTTGTGTTGGAGTCAATATTTTATTTGTCCGTTGCTAAACAGACTTCATCTTTTCTTCTTCACGGTAAAGTCCCTTCAAACTTCAAGTGAATACTTTAGGTGCCTCATAATGAAAAAATTGCTTTATGTAAGCTTTATTGTGCTTCTAGTATGTCCAATTGCATGAGTGGGAAATGAACTTGGCTATGATTTGGTGTAACGCTGAGCATCCAGTGTCAGAGAGGCTGCTTTATATAACATAGCATTGTTTCAATATATCATTTATTTTCAAAAGAACTTGAATCATGGCCATAGAATGTGCTTTATGTGCATGCTTTGTTCTCAGATAGAAGCCTGCAGGATCTCAAACAATTAAAAAGAAGTTGTCATTCCAGTTGCTGAAACGCCAGTGCTTTGGGGATAGTTTGGGAACAGTTCCAAGGGACATGCCTGGGAGGGTGGACCTGGATAGCAGATTGTTTTTAAGAAAACATCCTTCTTCTGAGTGATTTTATATAAAAGAAGAAAGAGACCATTGAAATCCATTAAAAATGCTTTGTATTTTTGGAAATGTTTTTTAAAGTTTAGAAAAAACGGACCAGCTGGACTAAGGATCATAATACATGATACAGTAAGTTATCTGTTTTCTGGGTGACACTGCAGACATTTATAAATGCCAAAAATGTTGGTCTATGCCAGATTGGTTGGGTGTTTTTATTTTTAGGGTGGGGGTTGTGAGGTTGGTTTTGTTTTGGGTTGGGTTTTGTTGGTGGGGGTTTTTTTGTTTTGTTTTGGGTTGGGTTTTTTTTTCAGAAATGGGACAGGTTTTTTCTGCTACTGGAAAGGCTGCAAATTTCTGATACTTCCTTCAATAATTACTGTCTTGTGAAGCTTTTATGAATATTTTGTCTTCCCAGTGAATTAAGCTGTATTTGATTAGTTCAAAAGAAAAAAGGTTATAACAATAAACATGGTCATCACATTCCCTGTTTTTCTGAAAGTAATTAAGACTTTGCTGGCAAGAGTTCACGCTGTGGTAGCCTATAAATCTTATGCAGATCTTTAAATACTGGTGTCACAAAAACATTAGCTAAGTTGAACAGATTGGTTGGGAAGGAGCTTTTTAGTAGAGTCAGTATCATGAAAAATCTGTGCCCAGGGAAACGCTCAGTTATAGAATTAACTTAAAGTGAACCCTCCACAACTTCAGAGCAATCTGGGGCATTTTATTTTGTTTAAATCATGTTTTATTTAAGTTTTATTTCAACTGCTACTTTGTATTTCTGTTGCATTTGAACTAAGTTGTAAGACAAGATTTTACTTCATTCTGGTCTCTCAGGGGTCAGTGACAAAACTCCAGTGAATTTTATTCTGATCTCTCTAGGGCAGGCAATGTAACATCTGTGGCTGATCCTGCAAACAATTGTATATGGGTGAGCTTATGTCCAGTCATTCTATATGTATACAGAATGTGAAAAAATGTGTTTGCACAGCACAAAAGAGCTCCATCCGTGACTGGGACCTTCTGGAGTCTTCTGTAAGATAAATATAAAATACATTCTTCTTGTTGTTGGTGCTGTTCCTGGAAAAAAGTCGTTCAGCCAAAAGTATACGAAGTGCAAGAATAGTTCTAGGTAAAATCTTACTGGTGCAACTGCTGAAATTATTCTGGACATCAGCCTCTATATTTTATCTAATATGTAAAATTATCGGATCTATCGGCTTAGTAGAATGTAGCAATGCTTAGTCATGTGTAGCTCTGTGATTTTAGGTGGCTGACTTGTGCAAGACTAGTACTACCCCAACCTGTTAGTAAAACTAGAGTCACAGCTTACTCCAAATGCCAACAAAAGTTTCTAAATGAATTGCAGTGCTATACCCCTGAAAAAGACCCACATGTAAGATACAATCAAATTACAAAAGTAGGAAATAAATCACAGGTAGAAATGTGTTATTTCTAGTAGCTTGCCATGAGACTATTTAGATCATCCACTGAAATGCATGCACAGTTCAGTTCATACTTAAAATCTAGTGGTGTATGGAAATAACTTTTTAATTACCTAATTCTGTTGCTCTCTGCACTTGTAGGTAATATGTCAGGGAATGATTTTAGATTTGTACCACCTATGTAATTTTTTTTTGGATCAGTCACCCATATGTTACATATAGTCATTATAACTTTGAATCTGTTTAGCTCTACTCTACGTGAGAGGAGCTCTCATTTAAAACAGAACAAAAAAGAAGAACCTCACCTAGCTGTCAACATTTTCAACACTCACAATTTTTTAATAGCTGCAGTCACCAACTTGGCACTTAAGTAATAAAACTAAATGACTTAAAGAAATAAAATGGATACTTAAATACACCATAAATCTTATTTTATACATAATAAACAAGTGTGTTGTCATCATCAGTTTTGGAGGAATACGTACATGGTGCAACTAAAACTACTAAACTGGTCTGATAATCATGTATTTTGCTGGATTTTAACTTGTAAATTTTGACTTTTTAATCTGCAAAATATTTTTGAAAACTGCACACAAATATTTCCATTATCGCTTTCACGTTGACTGTACATGTTTTGGTAAAGCATTTACATTTGAATTTCTTGAAAATAATGTAGTAAAGTTATCCGAAATTGTGCAGGTTACTGTCAATATAATGTTAAAATAATATGGAACTCATATTATAAGCCTCTCATTTTGTGGTTCTGTATGTTCAATGATACGTGCCTGTGCTTTTTTTTATTATGCTGACAATTTCAGAATCAAACTATTAACATAACTTTCTTGAGTGAAAAAAACTTATTTTCAAAGTTAAACAGCCTTAACTGCTTTTTACTATTTTTGTTATTATGTGAGTTTTATTCCTCTGAAATTTAAAATGGTTGAAGTAATGCGTAATGTTTATTTTGTCATATACTACTTGGCAGGAATGTGGTGGTCTACTTAGTTGCATGAAGTCAAGATCAGCCTCTGAGCTTCTCTCCCTCATGTGTGTATGTGCTCGAAAAAGAGACAAGGGAGTGAAGAAATCCAGGCCTATATGTTTGCTTGCATATAGCTCTACTCAAATCAAGAGGCTGCTGAACAAATTGTATGACAACATTGTTCTCTTTTTAGGACAGTTCTCCCATTAATGAGTCTACTTCCAAACAACGGCAACATTTTTTTTTTCTTTTTTAATTGTGTTTTTAATTTGTTTCTGTAGGTAAAAGCATAATTACTTCAGCATTGTATTTGATTTGCACACAATTCTTTGCAATTGGCATTTTAAAAGGAAATTATCTTTATTTTCTTGATGTGAAAAATATTATATATTGATGGATGAGCATGTAATCTGTGTGAAAAATGTTTTGTTAAATCATTAACACTAGGTTGTTTGTCTGTTGGATCAACGACCTTTTGATGGCAACAGAGATTTCACTGTGATAGTTTTTAATATTCTTCTTTTCCCATTAGGACAAGGAGCAAGAGTTTTAAAGCAGCCTCTGTTTTCACTTTGATATGAATAGATAAATTGTCAAAGCTGCCAACAAGAATGCTTCCGTATTACGGGGTGTGTTGTAAGCAACACTGCATGCAGTGTTCTTGCTGGTAAACACAAACTGTGCATTTAGTGGTGCAGCTCAGTTCTCATCCTTCAGCTGAATTTAATGAGCTGAACACTGTGATGAGATTTTGGAGAACTGGGTTAGTGTGTGCTGAGTGGGAGACAGATATGGGATGACATTTTTTCTGAGTTGCCCTTTCCCACCACTTATCAGCAGAGGGGAAGGGATAAGAGTGGAATATGTGCACAGTGTATATTGTTCCACAGGAAAACGCTGTTCTCCAGCATTAACCCTTTTTGCAATTCTCTATATTGGAAAGGAAACGCAAAATCATATTTAGCTGTATGCTCCGTCTGTTTTGAAATTAAAAAGGATGATTGGTTTTCAAAGTGTTGCCTGCAGTGTTTCTTAGGGGTATTACACTTTTCATTACTTCTTAGAGATTTGAGCTGCAATCCCAAGTGTGCACCTCAGCTCTCCGCGTTGGAAGGGAGCATGTGTCACATTAATTATGCTCTCCACTCTGGGTTGCTCCTACTGTCTTGTCTGGTCTTTGCTTGCTGGATTGAAAAGAAAGTTGATTCTAGTCTTGGCCTATTTCGAAGCCATCTGAAAACAGCTAAAAACAAACTAAACCCCAGCCAAATGGATAGTAAATAATACATATAGTCCTTAAACAGAAAATTTAGCAGCTTGCTAGCTGAGGAAGTCGCTAAGGCTCCCGTCATCTGTAAGATATAGTAGGCTTAGTGGTTCTCAGCACTGTCATGCGTAACACAGATATTTAGCTTTCAAAATGTATTTCGCATCTATTCTTTGGAGGCCTGAGCTCTTTATACAGCGGACGGGGAGAGTCAGTTGTGTAAGAGAATCCAGCCAGCCACCATGCTGAAGGACTAAACAGGCACCAAGTGGCCGAGGGAAATGCTGGAGCCTGACGATTCTTTCCTGTGCAGCCCTAAGTTGGAATCCTTTGTGGGAGAGGGATTTGCAACCTCGTACTTCTTCTGAAGCAATTCTTCTTCACAGGTGTAACTGACTCCATATTTTCTTTGGTAACCTGGTCATTGTGCTTTTGTTCTTTCTCTGCTGGCCTGCTGGCTGGAGTATCTGCATGGGGAGAGGACTCAGATTCAGCCTCCTCAGCCTAAGCACATTACACATTCGCTACCTCTCTGGGAAAGGCCTTAACCAGAATGTAGGCCTTGCTGAAGTGGAGCTGTGCCAATACGCAGTCAAGAGCTTAAGATTTATGGGACCAAAAAGAAAAAAAAACAACCCAGAAGTGGTCAAGTGTCACGGGTATTTCATCAACAAGGAGAAAATGGGTTTTGCTGTAAACATTCATTTGATAAAATACAGTAATACTGTTTTAGGGAACAGAGACCCCTGTCTGTTTCTTCGGCTCCTGTGTGTTTTAAATGTAGGTATGCATCCCTTCTTGGTGAGGGCAGTACTGGAACAGTCTTTCAGTTCCCCAGCTCCAATCACTAGGTTGTTGTAGAAAAGATGGATGGCAACACTTCCTCACCCCTTGGCCGTTCTCCGGGATGCTGGGCTGTGCTTTGTTTTTTGTGGCTTTGCCGAGTACATCCCCTTAGCCTGCCTGGCCCCACAGAGAGCCAGGGTGTGGGCAGGTCTTGTCTGAAAATCCCAAAAGAGCTTTTGTAGGAGGCCAGCTCCGAGGTGTGCAGCACATGGGGCACCAATTCTGCGCTTCAGGAACTTGGCAAGTGATGACTGAGCCTCCTGCAGCCATTGGGATGTGTAGGAGGTGGTGGTGGTGGTGGCTGTAAATTGTACATTGGGACTTAGGACCTATGTTCCGCTTAACTTTCACTTTAGTCGGCCTAAGAGCTTTTTTGGACCTGGGCCAAGACTTTTCCTGTTGTGCTTCGAGTGACCGGTACATATAACTGTGGCTCTGCATTAGATACGCTTTTTGAGTATTTAAAAGTGTTGAAAATTATTTCTGCCATTCAGGTCAACTGATTTGAAGAAGAGATTAGCTGGTCTTGCTTTTTATTTCAGAAATGTCTGTGCTCCTGTTTGTGAATACTTTATGTGATTTGACTAGCTGTTTCCCAGTATTCTTTACTGGTAGTGCTTGCATAAATATAATAGATTTTTTTTTTTAATACTGGCTAGATGAAAATAACCTACAAAAGGAAGACTTCCCAAAGAACAACATGTGCGTTATTTATTGAGCTCTCTGGCAACTGTTGCTGATCTCTTGAGCTGTTTTCAGAATTCTCAGGAAAAGGATTAATTCAAAATTGGTATTGACCTTAGAAAAGTCAGTGTGACCTGTTCCCTGAAAAACCAGTTTCACATTAAGGTGTCTGTTAGGGAGATTCACAGTCATCTTTTAATAAAAAGGTCAGATTCTGCTAGTTCACAAGTAGATACAGTGAACTTTAATTCACGGTTACCTGGAACTGAAATCAGCGTGAAGCACGGGGTTATTAGTTGGGTTTCAGCTGAGAAGGTTTGAGATTGATTGCAACAAAAATGGCAATTTAGGAAATACTAGTTTGGAACAGCATTGTTTCCCTATTAATAAATCTCTCCTAAAGGAAGAAATATTTTAGTGATTTTGCATAAAAGGGAGACACAGCAGGGTCCAGGGTCAGGTTTGGTTTTCTTGACAAGTGAAGTATCCGTTGAGGAGAGACACTTTTGCGAACAACCAGTTGAGAGGTTTAGGTACTGCGATACAAACTGCATGCTAAATGGTAAATGTAATTTCAAATAAAAGAACATAATTTTGTAATTAAAGCAACATAAAATACTAAATGTTACAGTCCTTTCTAAGTTTTCTACTGATGGATGTTGTTCGGTTGGTCATGTTATATGAGACTTTGAAAGAATAAGGAAAATGTAGTCCTATTGATGTATGGCAATGTAAACTTTGTTTGTGAACGACTAGTAAAGCCTCATCTATGAAAATTTCCTTCATGAAGAGATGCAGGAGGCATTTGGAATACAAGATGTAATTTGACTTGACCAGTACTTAAATAATTATTTAAATTAGATGTATTATGTAATTGAAATACTTGGAAGCTTTCTGCATGCCATCATATTTTACTGGTGCAATGGTCATTATCTTTGTATTCCTTATGTCTCTGATACAATCAAGACATTTTTACCTTTATATTACATTAATTATCCTGGTATCTAAACAGTTCATATCAGGACTATAGCAAAGATTAAGATTATTAGATTTTTTTAGTAGGAATGATTGCAAGTGATGGTCATAACCCACAATTCAATAACACATTTTACTGGATAAAAATCTTAAGAAGCTTTTTTTTTAATTTTTGGCTAAAAAAGCATTTAGATCACAGTCTAGTAGTGGTGTTTTATGAGTAGGTACTGGATTCATCACTTTTTAAAAGGGCAAAACATACTGCATGTATCTTTTCAGGTGTAAAAGATAAAAATGTTTCAAAGTGGGAGGAATTAATGTAAGACATATTTTTATTAAATATAATCCCAGGTAAATATTTTAATGGAAAAACATCTTCAAGATCATTACAGTTGTTGTATGAATACAAAATGTGCAGAACATGACAAAAGCCAGGAATTACTGCTTGAAATTCAGTGGATAGAGATATAAGCAAAGGGAAAGAAATACAGGGAAAATCACTAGCGGTTAAAAGTGTGTGAATTGTTCAGAAACAGAGTGAAAGTAAGTTGTATTTGACAACTGCAGGCAGAAATGACAGGTCACAATTTGCAGATCACTTTTGCTGTCAAGTTAGAATGAAAAGGATCTTTCCTGTGTTGTCAGTCAGGGCAAAGCATCTCTACAACTAATACAATACCAGTTCCTCAGGATCAACTGTAGAATAGGAATATTGGCAACAGGAATACAGACTCCTGACTTGGAATAGTCTAATAGTCTACTAATTTAGTTACATTTATTAGATGTAAGTGTTGTTATTTTAAGGAATTATTTTTATACGCTTCTTAAAATTCAGGTGTGTAAAAAAACCTTTGTAGTGTTTCATAGGAATTTTGCCTGGACTCTTGCTGTTAAGTCATCATTTTCTTGCAATATAAATTGTTACTTGTATTGTTGAACAAACTGGTTGATTAGACACTAAGATTATTTTTGGTATAGCATAGTCATGAATAGATCTATCAGAGCATTCCACTGTTCTATAAAAAAAAGTCTATATTAGTAGTCATAAATGACAGGAATATAACATAAACTAACTCTTAAATCTTAAAGCTAGTTTATTAGCTATTTAAATAATTAACATTTCTTTTATTATTTTTTTTATTATTATTTATGTAACATGAGGTTTAGCTGTATTTCAGAAAGTCACTTAATTGAATTTATGAGCATCTAGGCTCCTGTTTCCCATTAGGACCACAAATACTTCAGTTAGTCTGATGTGCAGTCAGCCAAGGTCAACCCACCACAATGATACACTTGCTCATCTGACATTTTATGTAGTGATGTCATTAAGATAACAGATGATTTGTGTCAGATGCTGTCACTCTTTAAGAAGATATATCAAGTGCAGATTTATAAATACATGTGGTAAAATAGCCACCATAAAGCACCTTTGCTGCCACCAAGTTTCTTTTTTAATACTTCCAGCTCTACCAGCACTGGAAAGTATTAACAGTTTTTTCAGTAGGGAAATACTTGGATTAGGATTTATCATGTATGGGCATGGTTCTGAGCTTTAAAGTGAGATATCCATTGCTGATCAGTGTCCTGTCTGTATGCTTTTATTCTCAATATAGTGTATGCACTTCACTGAGAAATACAGTCTTTAATTCATTTCCACAACTAACTGAAGATAAAATAACCCATTAGGAAACCAGCATGGCACAGCTGGCTAGGCAGAGAGTGGAGAAATTGGGTTGTGGCTCTCCAAAGCACCTGTGGGCTTTTCCGCTCCTTCCATGCCTGACTGAAGTTTTGGTGAACAAACTGAATTATTCGTCAGAGAGAATAGTTGGGTCCCTGGCCTTCCGCAGGGAGACTGGGGAAACAAACACGGCACTGCTCCTGAGAGGCTGAGGGAGACGCCGTCTGAAGAAGGTGGGATAAGAGATGCCATGAAGATACGGTTGAAAAGACAAGCTGGGAAAATTTTTATTACTCTATGTGGTGAGAAGGACAGAAAAAGAAGTGATACGTGACTGAACAAAACATACTAACAGCCTTCAGCAATAATTATCTCCAACAATAACATGCATCCTTCTTTCCTTGCATCGTTTTTTTGTGGTTCCCTTCCTGTTTTCTCCATTTTTTGGTATACTTTCAGGGCTTGAAGACCTGTGGGCGTTCCTGTGTCCCCTGCTGCTACTGTGTATTATTATGGGTGTGTTGATTTTTATTTTTTTTTTAAATAATATTTGCATATTCTAGAGCTGAATAACTGAGGCATTTATATAAAATAAAAGATTAAACCCCTGTCATTTTGTCCAAAACACTAGGAAAAAAACAACACAGAATGGAAATAATTGAAAAAGAACATTTCAAGTGAGACCCACAGGGACATGCTGTAAAGTATATTCCAAATTCTTAATATTTATAATAGGAGAGGTTTTGGCTTGAAATTAGTATCAGTCTGGCACTTCTGAGGTAGAAGAAATAGAATTTGTTAGTTTGTTTACAATAATTTTTACTTGAAAATCTCACAACATATATATTGTATGGCATAAAAAGTACATGGTGATGAGTTTAAAGAATGTGTAGAAATTATACATTCACATAGATCCTCTGGGCTCCTTACTTTTCAGCCTTCTAGTTTGCTCCATCATCCATCTGTATTTCATATGAAATTTTAGCAAAAAGTATTTTAAAATGTCTGGCAAATACCCACGGGAAAAGTATAAATATAAAAACTGTGCAGTGCAAATACTTAAGGAAATTCTTCAGAGCAGTTGAAGACAATACTTGTTAACCTGATTTCTGCAGAAGACAGTTCTGCCTGCCTTCTTATTGGCATGTGTGTTTTTTAAATTACTTACATTTGTCTAAGTTATTACCAAAGCCCCATTTTATATAAAACAGAGGCTTCAGGGGAAGGATTCCCAGACCAGTCTTTCAGAAAAATTTAATTCCTCTGAGCTAAACTGCTTATAGACAGTTCTCTTCTGTTATCCTTAAACCACTTCTTACTGACAGTTTAAATTGGCAGGTTTTTTAGTAATTAATGTTCCCTCCAACGTTGGATGAATTACATATTCAAATGGTCTCTTTTTTTAATCCCACCCCCACTCCAGAAAAATCTTCCTAATCTAGGCGATGCTTGAATTATCTGGGCATTGCTGTATTCCCAGGTAAATGGGCAGAATGGCTTTGAGTGTACGTGTTCCTGGAGATGAGTGAAGGTTATGGCAGTCTTGTTCTGTCCATCTCCCATCACAAGCTAAATAATGACTGTAGGTCCCTCGGGATGCGGTGTATAATCAGTGAATATGTTCTTTGTGATATTGTTAATTAAGATTCTTTTTTTAATGAGATTGCATAGAAATACTAAGCAGGCAGAAAGATGGAGTCCCTCCTTGACATTTTATAATTGAATCACCTTATTGTTAGAAGTGTTCTACTTCTGTCTTATGAAAACACTACAATAAAATAAACATTATAGGAAAGATGATTCATATTTTATTGATATACACTGCACAGTAAACTATTATTTGGTTCAAAACTACTCTAAGCTAATCTGTGGGCCATCTGCGGGTACTTCTCTTTTGCTTACAGCTCAGGGTGGAATTCTTTCTTCTTTTCTTTTGGGTGTTTTGAGCCATGGGAGAAAGTATTTCTCTGAAATTTAAATTGAAATTCAGTAAAGAATTGCTTGTATTTTTCCAAGTCAGTGTTGTTTAGTAACAGTAAAAGAATCAAATAATTTTTCCTTTTAAAAAAACCCTAAACTACTGAAAACTCCATGATACAATGGTTTATATATTTTATGCTTTTTATAGCTAACCCCCCCATACTTTCATTACCCTGATACCTCTGACAATCTCCCTATTTTATTATGGAAAATTAATTCAGATGCACTTCTGAAAATACTGGATCAATTTCCATTATTTCATTTTCAAAATTGTAATTATGCTGTTAAACTGATGTGCCAGAGTTTGAAATTTGACCTAAGAATATTGGACACACATTGCTGGAAATGTGTTACAGGCAAATAACTTCAGTCTTAGAATGTGGAATAACAATTTCTACACTCAAGTTTAAACCTTTCTCAGTAGAAAGTACTTTTTATTCACTTTCTAAGTGTCTGGTTTACATTTTGTTTTGTCTGTGTACTTCATATAAAAAAAAAGTTGATGATACTTTGTTCCCTACTTTTCCACTTTCTTTGCAAACAGTTTTCTCACAGGTTGGAATTCGGCTCAGAACTGATTTTTCTTCTTCTTCTTTTCCCCCCAATGGTTAGCCTTTTTTTGAAAAGGAGTAGGAAACGTGTCAAGCAACCTAACCCATGCTGAACTGCCTTCTAGGCATGAACACACGCAGAAGTCCCAATGGGTATAGAAATTAATGAAACCTCTGGCTCTTTTCAGCCACCAAAAGTTTCTGTGCTCGTCATGTCTCGACCTAGTCATGGATAGACACAAGCTCCACTATCGTAGCCAACATAACACCAAATCTATCACTGCATACCAGGGCATGGGTGCCAGTGCTCATGGAGGTATTTTGTGCTGGCCCTGCGGAGCTGCCTGCAAAGCTGTGGGAACAGAAATTCACTTTATGTCCTTCACTCGGCATTTATTGCTTCTGACGTTTCAGTCGTGTCTTAGCCCCATGGAACTGATCCATGGGTCTCCTTCTGCTGGGCAACACAGCAACTCCGTCTTGACTCCCCAGGTTGCCACGGCTAAGCATGGGCTTTTGCACCTACACAGCCAATAACTTTCAGACCTAATGTGACCCTACCATATATCTCTGTGTTTGTGGCATTTCCCAGGAAAAGAAAACATATATAGGAACTGTTGTGGATGTTTGGAATTTGAATATTTTGCTGAGTTTTTTCTTCTTGAAAACAGGACAAAGTAAAAGAAACTGGAAAGCACAGGTGATTTTGCTTTGTTAGAAAATGCATTTAATTTTGAGCTATAAATAACAAAATTCTAAAGTAAAGTCAGGTGCCAAACG
>JAVJGJ010000062.1:25575882-25591796 GCA_035590215.1 Microhierax caerulescens
TCCAACTGGCCTTGACCCATCGCTCCAGCCTGTCCAGACCCCTCTGCAGAGACTTCCTACCCTCAGGCAGATCAACATTCCTGCCCAGCTTGGTGTCATCTGCAAACTTACTGAGGGGGCACTCAATCCCTTCATCCAGATCGTCGATAAAGGCATTAAACAGAGCTGACCCCAACTCTTGTTAACTCTGAGCCCTGAGGAGCACCACTTGTGACCAGTCATCAGCTGGATGTAATTCCATTTACTACCACGCTTTGGGCCTGGCCGTGCAGCCAGCTTTTTACCCAGGATAGAGTATACCTGCCCAAGCCATAAGTAGCCAGTTTAATGTGGCGTTTCTATTTGTGATTAACACTTTAATTTCTTGCATCTAGTCTCTTCGTGCATCTCAAGTAAATGTTTACATTTCCCTTAAGATGGGGCTAACTTTCCAAGTGGGTGTAGATCCAGGACTTTCTGTATCATTTTCTGTCTGATGCCCTGGTTTATAACAGAAATTTGAATTAGACCTTTCTGAAGTATAATTCTCAGTGACATTCTTCTTACACTTTTTCACTTTGAATAATATTACTTAATGAAATTACCAAACCTCTCATCTTCAAGAATGTTCACCTCCTCTGGTATGATACTTCTCTTCATATTGACCTTGTTTTTTTGTTGCCAGATTTCCTTTCCACGTGCTTATATTTCTGAGCCAGAGTCATTAGTGAAAGCACTAAATACAATCAGTCACCAGACTGTTTCAGCAGAACAGCAGTGATGTCTCACTCTGCTCCCTTCTCTCCTTCCATTATCTTACGGTGTCTTACAATAAATGCACTTAATGCCAAGTTCTTTATGCTTTTATGGGTGTTATGTCCATGTGTCAGTGGAAAGAATGATGATTCTGGTAACCTGTTGGTCTGGCCTCGTGTTTGATGCACTAAGTGAGTTTTGAAATAAAGAAAGAAATGTTGGCAAATCAGAAATGGGAAAAAAAATGGTATTCATCTCTTGACAATGTATCATGTAGTCATATAAAAAGATCACTAATTCTCTAGACAAGGAAAATGATTTTTTGGGTTTTGTATACATCTAACATGATACTATATAGGCAAGAGAAAACAACTACTAGTTGTTTTCATGTGAGTAGAATTATCTTAGAAGGTGTCTAGTTGCCCAGGTATTTTCTGGATTTTAACTAGTTCTGCAGAGCAGCAGTTGTACTATAAATGGTCTTGGGAAATGTTGTTTCCAGAATTTAGTATATGCTTCTCCCATAAAGACCTATAATTAAAATGACCAATCTTGCTGAACAGAATAGAAAATAGTAGTAATGGGATTTATTTTGGCTATATATAATATCTACTGTTTTTTCACTTTTTCTAATATAGTAGTATTGTTAAAGTGTCTTTTGCACCTTGTTTTCGTATACTTTCCAAAGTTTAACTTAATTTTTGGTAATTTTCATTGTCCTATGCTTCCTGTCTTTTTGCTAACCTTTTCCTGTTTGTTATAGTCTCTCTACTTCTTTGATCTTTTTAAAACTTGAATTCTTTTTTCAAGGTTTGAGATTTGGTGACTGATCCATTTAGTGTCTTCCAGTTTTCTTATCTGGGTGTTAAATTGCCTTTCTACCATTGACTCAACAAATGGGCCCATCCTGCCTTCCAGTTCATGTCCTTTAGTAGTTCTTTGCTAGTTGTTATTTTTATTTCAAAAGCATGTCCTTTGAAAATCAGAGGCATAGTAATAGATAAGTGTAATTCCCTCACATCTGAAGGAAATCAGTTCATGATGGCTATGTCAAAATTTATGACTTGCTCTTTTGTAGGGACAATCGTCCTTACCAAACCAGTCAAGAGTAGCATTGCTTTTGTTGGGTCAGTGATTATTTTGTGAAGAAATACAACCACAATCTCAATCAAGAGGAACTGTGCTTTGCTGCTGATAGTATCATTTGATCCTCAGTCTCAGAAATTTCATATAATGGCATAATGCTGATAGTAATTATTTGAGCTAGGATCTCATTTGCGTCTAATGTAGGTGTAAGAACTGGTGATTGTTCATTGACTGCAAGCTAATGCCACCTGGTACTTTTCTAACACCATCTAACTTTTTTCCCCTTGGAAGTTCATGCAAACTTCCCAGAATCAAACTTTTGGAACATTTTAAAAATATAGTTAGTCACCTTTCTGTTGCTGCTGACACCTTGACTTGTGTTTACTTTTCATTTCAGGGGTATGGGAAAGCTGTTATGGAGAAGCATTTACTCGGTCTAACATGAGTGTATAGAATTGTACCAAGGAAAAGATGACAGGTTCTTACACATGGAACTGGTTTCAGAGCTGTCAAGTGTGGTTTAGATTACTGAAGGAGCAGTATAAAGATATATATACCTATGTGTTGATTTATGCAGTTGTTGATTGTGGTAATTAGAGCTCTCCTCTGTTGGCAGAGGTAAGTGCAGAAGGATCTTTGCAGGCTGTTGTCAAAACCAGTAGGGAGAGCCATGAGTCCACTGGAAGGAGCAAAGGACATAAATCTTTTCATGCGTCTTCTGTGAAGTACAGAAATGAGATTTTCTTACCCTGTTTACAAGCAGAAATACCAAGCAAAACAAAGTAATATAGTGTGGTTCACTCAGTCTTGCAAGTCTAATTCAGTTTGCAAAAATGGAATTGGAGCTAAAAAATCAGTTCTAGGCCCAAACTGACATGTGACATTTAACCAAGTGATACGATGCATGTATCTAAACTGAGTAGGGTAAAGGTATGTTTAAATACTTCACAAATAAATACAAAATGAAGGGTGAGAACTGCCTGAGCTTTCAGGAATAATACAAACGTTCTTCAGAGGGCTTGATCATTTTGTGCAGTCTGTTTTAGAACAGGACAGCCTACAGAATTCCTGAATTAAGAAAAAATGAATTAGTATGAATCACCTAGTATTGTTTTGGAAACATGTACGCATACAGAAACCACAAAAAATTATAAACCTCTTGGTAATGTAGAAAAGAAGACTTTTACCCTGACTGCAGTCAGGATGTGTATTTCAGTGATTAGAAATTGAATTTCAAGTTACTAATGAAATCTAAACTTTCACACAGCTCCTGAAATTACTGCAGCCAGTGAGTTGTGATTATGTTCCTTGAGACTGATCTAATTTTTACACCTTCTTGGATTTGATGATTTATGCTCTGGAAAATAATTCCAAAATGCTTTCACATCATATGACAGATGTAGCTGACAGTGCCTCAGACAGTATAAGAGAAGATTTATTATGTCTTCTAAGAAACTAGCTTAACTTTTTTGGCTTATATATTACCCTTTGGCTGTGTTTATACTGTGATGAGGTGTGCATATTCTAACTGGGAGTGACAAAATTGAATGCAACAAATCTTCCAAACCTCCTTTGGCCCCTCAGTGTCCATGTTCAAATGCTTTGTTCCAGAATTATGTATGCAACTATATTTCTGCTAGGTAACGGAGCTGCCATTCAAATTAATTCTCTTTATATTTAATCTAAATATCAAGAGCTGTGGAATACTGGGATAATGCCACTGTACTGATATACCAGATTTTATTTCCTTAGTCCCCTATAAGTCATCTCTTTAGGTTCTGAAATGTTGCAACCTTAAATCCGTTTCAACAAGCAGGTACTGCTGGATCTTCCTTTTGGAAGTTCGAAACAGACCTTCCTTCTTCCTTCGAGTTCTTTGATTAAAGGATATCTGATTTATTCTTCATCCTGCCTCTGAATCATCATCAGCAGTTAGCTTTATGATAACATTATACCATAAATTCTTCTGTGACTTTCTTGCCATCATTGAAGCAACTAATCACTTTGTATGGTGCCAGAAATAAAGTACAAAACCAGTAACATAGTGAATCAAACAGACCCCACGTTAGCAACATCAAGAAAACATGCACCATAACCTGCCCTCTCTGTATTTCTGTTGTCATTTTTGACACTTCCAGTCTTTTTGCACAGATCAGTCTCTCACCCTTGCTTTCAGCTTTTGATTTTTAATACTGGTCATGAGTGAAGCATTCTTCATATTCATATACTCCTGCTTCGACCTATATTTTGCCTCAAAATGGTCCTTTGAGATGCATAACTCCCTTTAACTGTTTATGGCATTTGTTATTTATATTAAAACTTTTGGCAAAAGTGTTTTATTAATTTCTGTAAAAGCACAAGAGTATTTTGTATATATAAAAAAGTGTAGGATTTTGTTTGTAAGACCAAACTGTTTTACCTCTGGTACAACAAAAGTGCATGTTTCTCAATGGAGTAAATTAATGGCATAGTAAGTGCTATCAGCTTTGGAGTGCATTAATTTGTTATGTTTGAAATGTTTGCAAACTAGGTGATACAGATGTTTTCAGGACAAATGTCCTTTTAAATCAAGCTAGAGTGGGGTTTAGGATATCTGAAATGGTGGAATTTCACAACACTATGTATTTGGAGATATTTTAATATGTAACATAAATGATGTGAACTGACAGAACCAGACATTTTCAGGGTGCTGCAGAGATCTAGCTCAGAAATGCATGTGTTATTGGGGTGATTTGAGAGGATTCCTGAAAGTTTTGTTAGAGAATAAGCTATTCTCACTGTTGGAGATCCAGATATTGTAATTATGTGTTTCTTGGGCAAAGAAATGTATTGCTGTATAACTTATACAGCCCTTTGAACATGTTCGATCTTAGTTTGCTAATTATTATCGGTAATATAGAAACTTCAAACCAGGTCATTGCCAGAAGAATATGAAAGAATATGAAAATTGCCTTGCTGGCTTGGTGCTGACTTCTAAACTGTCAGGAACTCAATTATTCCAGGACTGGGCAAAACCACTGAAGAAAAGGGTTACATACTTCTCTGTCACAATAGAAAGAAACAAAAAAAATGTAAATGGAATATGAGTTGGGCATCTTCAGATTAACAGCTCCGGCTAGATTCTTCGGTCGATTTGGTAGGACCTATGGAAAACATGTAGATTCAGTAGACACAGAATCAGAATAGACACCATTGGCAGGTACGTAGCTACGGTACATCTGCTGAACCCTGCTACATCACCTGTGGAAATTACTTCACAGTTTTTCCCTGTTTCCTAACATTTTGACCAGACGTAAAGCCTTCCTTTGGTTCAGATGCAATTACCAAACTTTAGACTTGGTTTTATGTTTGTTCTGCTATATGAAACCTGGCTAGCTATCTTGGGGAAAAGCTGGGATTTGTTTCAGATTGGGAAGGTTGTCATACTGCAGTGGGTTAAGGCAGAGAAAAGCAAACCCTGTATTTCTGCCTTCTGGCTGCCATTCATGCAAAGCTAGGCAGATTGCTTTCCCCATCCTTTGGTTCAGCATGATTGTCCTCTGTCGGCAAGTTTATACTACTGTAACTGCTTTCATATTAGTGGAACTACTTCTGATTTACTCCACTGTAAATGTCAGGGTTATCAGTTTCTGATTTAGTCTGTTTAATATCCCAGTTCACTGCGTTGCTCCAGCATATGCCTCGTCAGGGCTTATGTCCAATAAGCACATGAGTAGATCCATTTAATTTCAAGTAGAGAGGTGACTGAGTCTTAGTGAAATGCTCAGTATCTTTAGTTCCTGTTGATAAATCCAAAATATTAAAGGAATAGAAATAGATAGCAACAAGCAAACATTCATTCCAACCTGTAGACATATCCACACTTGAAGAGATACTTGAAAGCCCTTCCATTTCCATGAGCTTCGCACCGCAGCTCTATTAAAGGTGCACTGTTGAACAAAATCTTAACGAGTTCAATTATATATGCACATCCCATCATCACTCAATATAATAAGAACTAATTTCACTTAGCATTGCTGAGCCAGTTTATTTTTTGGTATTAGTAGAATTTTGCTTTAAACTACTATGAAAATCTGAAGCATTCAAAGTTCATTTTTTTTGTGGGTTTAGTGGTGAAAAATTATGTACAAAAATAAGATTAGTTGTGGTTTCAAGAATGTTCCGTAACTTTCTTAAAGTAATTTATAAATTAGAAATATTTTATCTTTTTTCTTGTATTCATTGATCCATGCATATCTGAATAGGTTTCTGTAGAAAGCATGGTTCTTGACTTTTTTATTCTTCCTTCCTCTATGAATCTGGTTCAGATCTTTTGCAGCTTGGTAGATTTCTTACTGGTGGAACATTGCTCCTGCTCTGAATTTGTATATTCAATTTAATATACATCCTTTACTTTGTAGATATAAAATTAATAATTATAAAAATACCCCTTTTAATGAAAAAGTAATTAAACCATTTTCTTTGTGAGTCTACATTTTTTTCTATATGTAACAACAAATGTCCAGTGAAGAGATCTGAAATTTCACTGATAGCAGAAATTTTGCAGCCATCCTTAAATTCAGACATGTAGGCTTCAGGCACTGAATAGAAAGGAAAATGTAACCGTATTTCAAAAGTAGGTAATTTGTATGCTACAAAATGTTAATCTTGGATACTGCACTAATTTTTCAGTTTACTGGTACAGAAAAAGACAGTATTACTTGACGTGAAGCATTTAACTTTTATACTATTAAGGCACTGGCAGAACAATCCTGTTAAACTAAGCAAAATTGAATTGTGTCTGTTTGCAAGTATTCAACCTAATCTATTCAGCCATCAAGACAGAAAATAGTAAAACAAAGCTGAAATGGAAATGCCCTTAATTTAAGGATGGGAAAAATCAGTTTATTTAAAGTCCTTTGAAATAAAACTATTTGTGTAGTTACTTTGAAAACTCATTACTGTTTTAAGGAATTGCTTGAGTTCTTTTGAGCATTACTAAAGACACTGGTTTTATTTCTCTACCTTGAAGTGGCGTTCTACATATACTATGAAAACACAACATAGATCTCACTGTCTAATCATCGTATTAATATTTTCACTTAAATTCTAGAATATTCCCTTCTACATTTCTATTCTATTAAATATGCAGAAATATTCCTGTTCATTAGACCAAGTGAGTTTTATATATACCTCCTGTGAAAATAAGAGAAGTACAAGTGTGTGATTTATTTTAATATTGCTGTCATTTATCAAAAAGCAATGTACAAGTTTAAATATGTTTTTATTGTTGTGAAGAAAGCAGAATTTCTTAATTAGTGTTGGGAAAATTGCAACAATTTTGTTTTCTTCTTGAATTTTTTATAACTGTAAGTTGCTTTTTTCTAGGAATTTGTCAGGGAATATTTTTTCAAGTCTCATGAATGGACTTTTTTCTGAGCTGCTCGCTCTGAAAGCACTGTAAGTATGGTTCCTTATGTTTGGAAGTCTGATATATTCAAGAAAGACATTAGAATAACCATAGCAGAGTTGAATATGAATTCCAACAGGATTGTTTCTAGCAATGCATTCCAAATGTAAAATATGCAGCATTTTGTCATCAATATCTGTCTCACTACTGATGAACTGCCATCTTCTACCTGTCCCAGTGAAATGAATAGATAGCACTGACAACTAGTCCCCGTTCCTGACTAGTCCAGTCTAACCATCCTGACTAGCATTCCTGGCTTTTTATCCTTATGATCTTATACCTTCCCATGTATTCATGCATCACATCATGAAATAACTAATACACAAAAACACTTCACGTTAAATATTTTTTCTGTAATTATAATAACAATTTCCAGTTATTTGTATTAAATTACCTCTCTGAGATTTAAAAGCGTATACTGGATGCTTCCATGGTCGAGTTTCTACTTAAAAGAGTTTTTAGTAGGTTAAAGTCTGTTATAGTATGACCTTCTACAGTAGCATATACTCAAATTTAATTCAGTAGTTGGAGTTTTGGCATAATGTCTTGAAACTTGTTGACAGTGGGACAACGTGTATTAGTTGTCTCATGATATCTTTATAATTAGACATCTGTAATTATACATCCATAGTTATGCATCTGCCTAGAATTAGTTCTCTTGGGAATTAGATAATTTGAATCTAGCAGGAGAAAGTATGTTTATGAAAACTGCATGTGTACCAATTGTGATCTTTCTTTGCCTTCCTAGACATTTCAACACCGATTCACTCATTTGTGACTGCAATCTGAAATGGGTCTTGCAATGGGCCAGAAATGCTTCAGTTCGAATAGCAGAGGAAACAGTTTGTGCTTACCCCAGTGCTTTACAAGGACTGTCATTTCATAACCTGAAGGAAAATCAGCTGATATGTGGTGAGCTGTACTCTCATTTAACATTACAAATTGAGGTGGAATCCAGAAAGAATACTAAAACCCAGAAATTATGCCAAAAAAAACCCAAACCAGTAATAAATCTGACTTGCTTATAGACAAAAGAAACACAAATATATGGCACAGAAAATACAAGATTGAAAGAATATAGAACAAAATACAAGGTTCTCATTTCATACAAAATTATATATATATACACACACATATATATAAAAATTGCAAGAACACCACTGTCCTGTCTATATATTAGGTAACATGTAATTATGATTTAAAACACGAACCCGTGATGGTAGCTCCACATTGTATACTGCATGAAACTGAGGATTCCTGCAGGGGTTTATAGAATGTTCTTTTCAAGTTATATGTCTGACAGTGTGACATAAATGTCAGATTTCATTCTTTTTATTTTGCATTTTTATAAACCTGTAACTATACATTTTACCACTGCGTCCTGGGGATGAATAGAATTTTTACGGTGAGCTCCGGTTAGGTGAATTCTGTATTTGAAGATCTCTAAGTGAATCTCTTTTTTTGGAAAAGATTTTCCAGCATAGCAAACATGATGAATATGGTGTGAGGAAGGAAACAAAACAATATAAGTGAGCAAAGAAAATTCATCTCACCCTGAACACTGTCTAGCAAAGAGTAGACTAAAAAAGAGATTTAAAAAATATCACATACTGCAGACAAAAAAATCACTGCCTAAGATGATGCTAGTGGGTTCCATAATCAGAAGTATAATTTCACACACACTTGACTAATCACAGAATCTTTGAATATTTGACTTTCTTGAATGACATAAAATTGCTGGCATGGTGACTTTGTTAATGTCTTATACAAACAAAAGTCACACTTTTATCCTAATAACCACAAGAGGAATGATGTGTGTTAGCAAACATATTTATAGCAGAAGGGAGATCAGAATTGACTGAAGTAATAATAAAACATTTGGTTTTAACAGCAAATACAGATGTTTACAACTTGGGAGCGGTGAAAGGATGTGAGTATCAACTACAGACGGTCCATGGGCTGAATTGTTAAGGAAACACAGATACCTGTCTGGAGGCAAATAAGGAATGAGCTGTTAGCAAAAAGCAGAGGAGTTCCCAGTAGCCTGTATTACTGAACATTTGAAAATCTGCAATACTTCCTAAATATCAAGCTGCCATTTTATAGGGACCCAGCCTGGGCATCTTTATAGAGGTCCATTTCCCAGCAGGAAGAGTCCTTCTGAAAATGCTGGAATGATGAGAAGAATTGATTTAAGGGCTGTTAATCGATACTTCCAGGTTGCCAATGAATATGAGCCTGTGAATTTTACAGTGGAAATGAAAGCAATTTCTCTGAATTTCATACTTTAGTTCCTAATAGGACTCCTTACCACACCCCTGATAGAGAATTTATAATGCCCATCTAGTTCTCACAGCTATTTGTGATGTCCACAGGCACGGACGAGGTTTATAATGACTGCCAACAGCTTGATACTGCGTTCAGTATCCCTGCGCTGTGGTTATGTTTGCTGAGCCTTCCACCAGCTCTGTAATGCCTGCCAGGTACTTCACAGTGCTTGTAATATCTGTTGGGCAGCTCACAGTGCTCACAGCATTTAGCAATTTCTTTTTTAGTAACTTAGTTGTAATGTAGGCATAGAAAAAGACTGGCACCAAAATAATAACTATTTTGGATGGAGAACTATTGAGGAATAAGCTATTGAGAACGTTTTAAAAACAATATGTGTTGAAATATGCGTAGAGCTGATCAAATTAAGCGTATCTTAAAGAAAATATTGAGTGATTTAGAAATTAAAAACTCCTACATGTGAATATCTTCCATACTGTCAGACTTTGAACGTATAGTTATTGATCTTCCTTCCACATGCCGCATACCATGCGGTATTGTAGTCACAAGATGAGTGAAGAAAAGAAGAATGCAAGCAGGCAAGTCAGGGAATGAACCAAAAAGTCAAAGTATGTAGAGAGGAAACTAGGTAGTAAAAAAAATTCTGAATAGCTACAGGGAGCTGTTTGCCATAAGCTTTTTAGATTTATTTGATTTTTTGCTGGGAGAAGAAATCATCTTTCACATTTATTTCTGGCAAATCTTTCTCATGCGTCTGATAATTCATGTTAACCAATGTAGTCACCCATTGAAAACAGTTAAAAACCTGTTTTGTGGATTTTTATGAGCTAATTTAAGTAACTGCATAGCTTTGGAATTCACAGGGTTTTGCTTTCATATTTCATTACAGTTTATAAGAGCTACCTAAATCTTCTTTAACAAAAATCTCCAACTCTCAGAACTGTTTGGCTATAAACCAATTTTTGACAACGTTGGAAATAAGGCTGAGAAGTTAGTTTGGCTAACTAAGTAAAAAAATAGTTTTGTCTTTGTCTTCTGCCTTAATTATGAGGGACCGCAATGAATTCATAGCGATATGTAAGAGTATATTTCTGAAAAATGATTGTGAAATTTGCTTCATGCAGTGCCTTGTTTCTGTTCCTCCTTGACTCCAGATAAAACTTACTCAATTTACAGGAGGAAAATTACATTTTCCTGAATACCAGTGCTATAAATTCCACCTGAGGTCTGATAGGAGTCTTTGATTTTTTTTCCTTCTGCACATCATTGGCAGAAAAGGATTCTGTAGGCCAAATTCGTCACTCAGGAAAGACCTGTGTAAGTTTTTGTCTTAAGGGGATTACAGAAGATTGCTCTTAAAACTGGGTTTTGATTATTTACACTGATGAATGAGGCATTAGAATTTAGTTTCTCAGCCTCAGAGCTGTGTTGATGCTATTGAACTAACAGCACTAAGTAGTAAAAGTTCAGTTGTTCTGCAAATTGCAATTGACCTGTAAATCTGTTGAAACCTTTTTCTGTTAGAAAATGTTGACTCATCAAATGGAATGTTTGGAAAAGTGCTGACTTTCTTGTCCCCCCAGTTAGATTTTATTTAGAGTTCAGAAAGTAGTTGACATAATATTAATCTTTAGATAAATGATTTGGCTGAAAATGATGTAAATATTTACTAAATTATACAAAAATTATTGCAGAGGTCAAAGTATAAAAATAATTTTGTAATGCTTCAAGCCATCATTATTTATTTATATCGATCACAGAGAAAAGTAATTGTCCTGGGACAGAATACTGTTTCTCATACAGAACTCCTACAAATTAAAGTATTGCTTTTTACATATACACTTTCTCTACAGATGCTTATAAATAAGTAATTGGGACCATGCTATCACCTTTTTTTGATTAAAAAAGAAATTGCTTCAAAAGTAATGAAACATAAAAGGATATCAAGAATTTTTTTTTTGCTTGGATGTTAATTCATTTATACATAATAAATTACATTTTAATTCCTTACCATTATGCATTTTTCTGTGCCCAGTGGATAGGTTCAGTTCTTTTCTTAGTGTCAGTAGCATTTCAGGTTTATGCAGTCTAACATTGGTCATCATCATCTCGCGTGGACCTATAAAGCAGAAGGGTTAAAAGAACTAGATGTAGTGTCTCGTCAGTGCTCGGGAAGTCTAAACGGTGAGAGGCACCTAGATTTTTTTCAAGTCACTTTGCACTACCCGACCAGGTGCTCTGGTATGGGACATCCGCACCGTCTCATCACAGCACTTTCAGGCAAGCTGGCTGCCACCCTTCTGTCCCTGGGGTTGTCCTCCCGTTTGCCACAGGCTGCTGTAAGGCAGGCTGGCTGTGAGCCTGCGAAAGCAATCTTTACTGGTCTGGAATGGCTCTCGGGCCATGTTGGCAGAGCTCATTCTAGCCCTTTGCGCTTGACCCTTTCACGAGGAATTGGCTAAACGTAATCCCCCAAAACTATGTCACCCTCTTTGTCTGTGCTATGCACAAGTCTTTTTCTTGGAAGAAACATATTAGTTGCTTGTGTCTTTGTTATGCTTCTGCACCAATTTTTTCAGTTTCCCACTTCCTTATTTGCGGTGTTCTGCTGAAAGTGAGAAAATGTCCTTACATGTTGAGCTGCTTTAACACAGGACTGTAGGACAAGAGTTAAAAGAAGTTCTAAGGTACAGCTTTATTTTCTCACCTGTATTGTACACGTCTCTGAAAAACCCATGTTGCTGCAATAATTACAATCAACATGGGCAAATGGAGACAATTAGCAAAGCTAGTATGAATGCATGTTCTTTGTACACCATCCTGAGTCAAGAAACTTCCAGAGTAAGGAAATAGATATAAGCTCAAACGTTAGATACGTTCATTTAAAATGCAGTCTCGGGGAAATATGGTGAAAATATAACTTGCAAAGCACAGAGTAATGGCAAAATTACCAAACAAAATGTCACAGCTGAACCATTTTCCCTCCTTGTGTTAACGTGGCTGAGATAGCATCTGGCTTTATGTCGTGTCTCATCTACTTTAACGGGAGTAGTGTGGCCTCCCTAGGCTCAGGAGCCTGCTTCTCAGACACTCTTGAGTATCCAGAAGCTGGGTTTGCATTCTTTTGTTGCTCTGGGTGCTCCATGTTCATGAAAATCAACTGTTGTGTTTCACGTGGTTTAGAGGGGTTGTTACAGTATGTTATTTTGCAAGTATGTATTATACAAATTGTGTATCCTGTTCCCAGGCAGCACACCTGTTGGTTGTGATGCATATAGTTGTAACTGTTTACATCAAAATCATAGTGAGAAATTCTTTGGGTTGGTTCGTAATGTACTCAGAAGTTTATTAGTCAATTAGGACTTTCACTATGGATGATGGGGACTGAGTACTCAAAGTACAGAACTGGAGTTTTATCTGTGTAAGATCTGTGTGACTAGGATTCTAGCATGCCTTAGGGGGCTGTCTGCTGAGAAAAGTGAATGCTGAAGAGAATAAAAATCCATCCTACTGAAAAAAGAGGTAAGAAAGGATGCAAGATAATAGCTGCAAGTTGTGAGCCTCCAACAGTGTTTGAATTATTACTCAGTCTCTGAATTCTGTAAACTACCTTAGTTTATAGTGTTAGCTCATGAACGAAATTATCAAGTTGTGACTCATAAAATATTACTGAAATGTGCCTTTTTTTTCTTTTTTTTTTTTTGTTTTGTTTTTAAAGCAATAGTTTTCCTACTTAGGAAGGATACAAATTAAAGGAAGGGATAAAAATCAAAGGCGTAAATCCTTTTCTGGCTTCTGTATTCTGCAATACAATTCTTCAAATGTTTCATAGAGAATGTAAATAATACGTTGGGAGGGAGGGGATATGGTTGTTAGGGAACTGTTCGTACTTAACCAGCACCTTGTCTTTTGTAGTTTGCCTCACTTCACTGAGAATCGGAGTATTCATCCTCTAAAGGAGCAGAGTCAGGTTAAAATGTAAGCCCTTTCTGCTCTGATACTCCGTACCTGTTCAAATCGAAAGTGGTGCAAAGCAAAACATAGGAGAGAACACATTTATATGCTTTATGCATTCTTTCTACTTGTCCTCTTAGTTAATAATTTTTCAGATTACATTTCTTACATAGAAAAGTATGAATTACTTTCACCATTACTTAACCACTGTCAGATTTTCTAATCTGCATTACTTATGCTTAAATACCAGCAGAACGTTAAGGCATATTTCTCTTGGACCACATGCAGCTCCCTAGTCTATTTTCATAAGTAATTCTTTTTTAAATCTTACCTAAATACTGCAAAAATTCAGAAAATTCTAATTTTAAATCAATTAGAGTAATACTACTGGGGAAAAAAGAGAACATTTTCTTTTCTATACTTACTGTTTAAAGTACTTTAGTTTTCTGAAACAGCTTCTTGTTTCTTGACATATATTGTTATTCAGTGTGGCTTCAAATGCTTTCTCATCAATGGTAGAATAGTGATATTTTAGATGCTGCATGTGTTGAAATATCCTTACAATTTTACCTGACGGACTTGTGCTTTGTTTTCCCTTCCTCCCTAGCAGAGTAAGTTTGCTTCCACTGTCTAATAGTAAGAAATTTGACAGAGATACGTACTTTTAGATTGCTAAAAAAAAAAAAAAAAAAAAAAAAAGGTTAATATTGGGAAATTTCATCTTTGAAAGAAGACCTTATTCAATATTTAAATTTAAATCTGAAATCGCCTGAATGCATTCAGCCTGATTCTGCATCAGCTTTTAAGAATACTGCCAAATATTTTGCACTAGGGATATTGGGTGAAAAATGAAATTTGAAGTTTATTTTTCATATGGTGAGAAAAATTAATTATCTACATTGCCATTTGAATCTTAAAATGACAGCTGTATATATATATGCTCATAGATTGTTCTTAAAACCTTTATATATATTACATAATAACATTACATATTATATTACATAATAAACTATATATTACAAAAACACTGGCTCAAAGTTAACAAGTAATATTTTTTCTTCCTTTCTACTCTCAGTGTACACAAAACGTTTTTTTAGCCTCATTTGTTACTTACTTAAACTTAGGGATGGGCTTGAGATTGTGTCAACCCTTTCTTTCTTCATTTACAAGTCATTCTACCTCCATTAGCACAATGTAAATATTGAACTGTGGGGTTTTTTTTTTCAGTATGTAGTAACTGACTAAACTCAAAATCTCAAGTACAAAGAATGATGGATTAATTATCCAGATTTAGATTCCAGTCCTGTAGTTTCTTGGCAGCCTACAGGTAGCCTGCTGCATTCATGCAGAGCATCATTGTCTTCAGGAATATGCAGGACCAAGACTGTAGCTCCAATTCTGCAGGGAATGCCTAATCATATGAATAGATCTAATTATATTGAAATAGGAATATTTGCATTAGTAACCTTTCACAGGATTAGGTTTTGCAAGATATGGGTAGTGATAAAATTAGTTGTAGTTAAATCCTCTTGCAATTTTTTCTATTTTACAATGTTAGCAATCCAGGATTTTCTTTAATAACAAAATATGCATAATGCCTATAAATCAAACAATTTGACTGTACATTTTGGATCTTTCAAAGACAGATGTGGTATTTTTGTTTTGTGTTGGAGCTAAGTGGCCATTTTGTATATCAAAGTTGGTTTTCATACTAACATTTAGTAATGTGAAACCAACGTTATTCTAACATTTTGGCTCCAAATTCTGGATTTGTAATTCTAAATTGATTAGTCTCAAACTGGCAAAAAAAAGAAATACGTTGCCCTACATTTAATATGAAACATTATTATCTAATTTTCTTAATGGTAATTTAGAATACTGCTGCAAGGTTTGAGGCACAAAACTAGTTACATTTAAAACTTATAAACACTAAATAACAGAAGCATTAAAATGGTCATTTGAGAAATTTAAAGGATGAAGGTTTAAAGGTTTACTAGGACATATTTTCTTGCATCTGTGCTTACATATGAAAATATAGTTTAACAGAACTTTTCTTCCCTGAAATCTTGCTGATTTATTAGATGCTGGAAATGTACCCAGTTTGGTTTTCTTCCCATACCTTGCTCTTAAACTCTATCAGAGGTTTTCAGTGTATAGTTGTGTCTTCTTTTCTACATGATCTTTGCCTGCTTGTCCCAAAAAGCATGTGAAGTAACTGAAGGAAAATTTAGCTAAGATGTAGTGAGGAAAACATCAGCAAAAGAAAGCCTCTTCCAAGCTTCTACCCTTGGAGACTTGACTGGCCATCTCCAAAAGCTAGTTGCTCATGAGCAAATCAATGGTAAGACAGCCAGTCTTGACTAAGGCCCATGGAGTATCCCAGAAGATAGATTGTTTTTGC
>JAVJGJ010000062.1:25591896-25620801 GCA_035590215.1 Microhierax caerulescens
GTACTTGCTCATGTGCAAAGCAACAGTAAGACAGCCAGCCTTGACTAAGGCCCAGGGAGCATCCAAGAAGATATATTCTTTATTCTTAACATGATAACATGCGCAATAAAAGACTAGGGTTAAATTTTATACTGGTAATTTCTAGAGCAGATTGTATAAGCTTCTTTACCAAACTACATTAGTATTGTCCAGTTAACAGCACTTACTGAGGTTTGTTGTAAAGAATCTTTGTTGTTCTTATGGGAAAGTTCTCTCTAAAGCCTTCATCCTAATAGTCTGTGTTCTAAGTAAGTGGAGTATACCATAGTGATATTTCACATTTTTATAGCACATTTCATCACACAGCGCTGTCTTTAATATTTGTATAAAAGTGGCCGTTGAGAGCTGCGGTTTCTGACACTGTCAGCTGGGCTGAGAGGAGTTTGCAATGGAAAAATTTCATACAGTGACTGGGACAAGTTCTTACTTCAACAGAACTGTCACTTGTTCAGCATCTTTTATGACTTTTACATGTCTTGTTTGGCATTCTTGCAGCATAGATGGGTCCACATGCAGCCTGCTGGACTCTGGGCAATTAAGAGCAATCACTGCCACTCTTGGGACCTTCCTGCTGCCATGTTTCCATGGTCCAAGTGTGCAGTAATGACAAGAAAATAAAAAGAAGGTGGCTAGTGGTGCTTAAGGTTTGGAAAGATGACTGCCACCACTGCACTTCCCAGTTAGATAAAGCTAATCAATATCTTTTGTAGAGCTAGGTGCTTTCCCTTGCCACCACTCAGCCATTTTTATTAACTGCAAGCTGTAATGAGTGTGCATAGCCATGAGCCTGCCAGCTTGCTTGCCATAAGGATAATTTCAGTAATCAAAATTAGCAACAATTTCTGACTCTTGCCAGTGAAGGAATTTGTGCTGACGAATCTTTCAGTACCATAGCTGTCAATATGTCGAGGTCTTCAAGTTTCAGGGTGCGGCAAATAATCAAAAGCTCACCAGCTTCTAAAGGAGACTTCTGGGACAATTTGAAAATGAGAGATGGAAAAGTGGCAGCAGTTTTATTTGATAGGAAAGGAATCAGTGATGAAAGAAGTCTTTGCCCATTCTTTTAAATTTCTGCTAGATATGCCAATGCAAGGCGTGGGCTATATTTTGCCTGCATGCAGATAATATTTTTGATTAATTGATTAACTAGAACAAAACCTTGAATTTCCTGTGGTGGAAATTTTTCAAGTAGCTGTTGCCACTTTACAAATTAATGCTATGATATTGGCATTTATATTAAATGCCGTTAAGTGAAATCTGCTACCTCTGTATTTCTCTACCTCTGCTTTCCTACCAAGTAAATCACTGCTATCATCAGGAAGTCAGAAAGTGTTTTTCCACTGCTCCCTCACTTAAAATGGTTGTAATGGATAGAACACACATCAGTCCCTAGACCCAGTGCAGAAATGATAATTCATTTTCACAGGGGCTTATAAATCTGGGGGAAACTCCTGCAGAGAAAGGTTAAATAACTTTGTCATAGCTGGACTTGTCATCCACTTGCTGAGTGCTAGCTGAAACCCATTATGACTTGAATTTTCTAAAAGTGATTGGATTTGAATTGTACGTTTTCCAGCTCAGCCTGCTTTAGTTTCTACACAGATGTAACTTATTTTAAATGAATAAATCCGAGAAGTTATGGACTCCAAGTGCTTCTCAGCAAGGCTGTCATCCAAAGCTATGATTGTAGCTCTTCTTGGCACAACTGCACTGAATTTCATCTTCTGTTTTGTAGATATGGATTATGTTTATGAGATTAGCTAACCCAGATAACGGAAGCACCAGTAGCAGTGGACTGTGACAGCCTGGGCTCGCTGTAGTTCTAACTCGGGATAAGTCCTAGGATTGCTACTTCTTTTCAGCTCCCTGCAGCAGCATCTATGTTATCAGTGCCTCAGTCCACTGATTCTGCTATACCCGCTCATGAGACATACACCCTTTCTCTCTCTTTTTCTCAGCTTTGATGGCTTTACAGAAGTTTGCAAGAGTCAAACGCAATACAAAATTTGTAACTTAAAATAAAACAGCATACTTGTCTGAAGTCTTGCTCTTTGTTTAGTAGCTACCATTTCAGTGTAGCACTTAGCATTACAAAGTAAGCATAAACCTGTGATTTAATTATGAGATGCTGCAAAAAAAAAATACATCTACTTTATGTTTCTATCTGAAAAGCATGTAAAAGGGTGAAAGGGACTGATAAAATGGTGTGCAATGTGCCTTGCCCTGCCAGCATTATGTAGTTGGTGGAAATAAGAAACTATTGCAGAAACAGAAGCTCCACTTTTCCTGCAGTGAGTGGTAAACATACATGTTACAAAGCTCTCTTGTTCCAAGCCCCAAAGACTTATTTTGATGTGTTTAATACATGTTGGCATCTGCATTTTCTTGATATTATCTTAAAACTGGAGCCAGGCAAAGCTGTTATTAAAACTGAAGCTTGGCTCCAGTTCTGTATTCATTCTTGACTTCTCTGACATATGGCGCTGTCTGTGACCTTCTACACCAAACCTTTTGTTATTGTCAGCAAATTTTGCAACATGGCAATTGGCGTTGGTGCGCTGGCACCTCCACTTCTTGGCAGAACTGGCCTTTGGAGCAATTCAGATCACTCTCTTCAGTTCCATTCAGTACACATCAACAGCTGTAATGTGCTGTGTCAGAAACTCAAATTTTTAACTAATGTTTTTCAATTTGTTTTCCTCATTTTCATCTGTCCTTTTTTATTGGACCTGTTCCTTTACTTTGTCCTCACTTCCAGCTTCCCCCCACTGTGCTTTCCATGCACATTTCTTTCCCACTGAGATTGTATACAAATATTAGAGCTCTAACTCACACTTTTGTCAGCAGGATGTGCCGCACTCTGTAGGCACACTCAGTTCAAATAAAAAGCCCATTGGCAACACAATAAATCAAGTAATTAACAAGAAGCAAAATACCAACCTTTGGCTTTTTTCTGTCCCAAAAGCTTGTGGTACACTGTAGCAAACTAAATTTTCTACCAAGAGGCAGAAGTCAGTGGTGTATCCTGAGACATGAGCAGTGTAATACCATGCTGATGTGTGGGCAACCTGGAGAAACCTGTGGATTTTCCTATTTCTGACTGTGTAAAAGCTGCCAATATCAAGCAAAGGCAGTTAATGTAGGCCAGAAAAAGTATAGCAGAAAACTGTGTTTGTGGTAAAGTGAACGGCGGAATGTGCTAGTGTAGTACCCAGGATTATGCCCTTAGTAGCTATTTAGCTGTAGGGAATTGTGCTGCCCAGGTTATAGGTTATGCAGCAGAAAATGCAACAAATGTGGCTGGAGGTTGGACATAATTTCATTTTTCTCTGATAATGTCTCTGAGACAATGGCCAATGACCAGCCAGCTTTCTGCGGTGTTTAGACAGCCAGCTTTTGTACTTACAGATTTGCTTTTTATCATTCACCCAGAAAACAATAGAGTTCATTCATTAGAAGTTCATACATTCTAAATGTGATCATATTGGATTTCAAATGTAACTAAAATACAGGTTAGCAATGCATTTTATATTATATCTTTTACATGCATTTGTATTCCATATATGTTCAGTTCCTTCACATTCTTCTCTTTTCCTTCTTTTAAAACAGTAAGCAAAAAAAAGGACAAAATTTGATGGAAAATTGAACTGTTTTTAAAATCTCAAGAACTGAATTGTAAAGAAAAGACAGAAAGTGTTTCATGTGTGTGATATAAATTGTTTTATGTAGATATTAAAGGCATATGCATTGGAACATTTCCTTAGAGCTTCAGTGCTCTGTTTTTCAATTTTAGTTAAGGGTTCTTAATATAATTTCTATTATAATTTTCAATTTTATATACATCTTGGGTCACTGCATGCATTAAGATGTTCAGGGATATACTTTCTGTGAGAAGGACTCTTAAGAGATATTCTAATTTAGTGGTATTTGTGTAACCTGATTCCTCCTCCATAGGTCCTCAGTGTTCTAATCCAGGGCTAATCTGAAATACAAGACTGGATTACATAAAGTCTCTGGCCTTCAGTCAACAAAACCCTTTTCTGCTGAGAAGTGAAAGATCAAGATGTAATTACTGTAATGATGGGTTAGACCTTTGGATTCATGCTGCAATGAGTGATTCCTGTGGTGCTCTGCCACAGTTGTCGTTTAGTGTTGACTAGAGAGAGACAGGACAGGTAGCCTATGGAACACTCATTCCATCAGCCCTTAATCTAAATGCCTATAGGTGAGTCACACTGTTTGCAGATGGCGGTGCTGGCTCCAAATTCAAGGGCAGCAGAATGGATTGTCTTGGAAGGATAATCTTAGAATATGTTTCATGTGTGTAAAAAATAAATAAATAAAATCCCCCTAAATTTCTCCCTCCTTTCCCAGGATACAACAGTAAACTGTATATTAATTTTAATTGTATGAGGCTATTGTATCTGCCATATACACACACTTACACACACCCATACATATGAGCATCAGGTATGATATATATTTAGTAATCACAGTTTAATAATCACAATTTAGTCTTTAATAATCACATAATCAAAAAGAAATTTCTGTTGGGAAGGGATATGCTTGTCAGAACTCTTACATTTCAAGTGCTGTCAAATCAATGCCAAAATCATTCCAAATACTTTCAGAATTCCTTACTTCATACTTCTGAAAGTCAAGCTTGAGAACGTGTGCACAGCATTAGTAAATACTTTTATTTTTATTCTGAATTTGAAAGATTGTTGGATTATGGATTTAAAAATAAGTATTTCCAGCTGATGCTGATGGAACTATACAATCATTTTATAGCCATTCAGGATAAAGGGTATTGGCCCTAATCCTGAAACTCTTATTGATGCAATTAATCCTTATATCTGTGAGCTGTGTCACTGAAGTCAACTGGAACTTTTGCATGAGTAATAGTCGCAGAACCAGCCTCAGTCATTTAAATCACAATTATCCCTGGAAAACAACTGAAGATTAGCTCTGGTAATCATTTTTTGTAGACATCACAAAAATTAAAAGCAGCTGTTTTGCAGAAGTACTTAAGTGTACTTCCTTGGTCTGCAAATGTCATAATCCATTGAAATTTTAGTAGTTTCACTTTGAAAATGAGTTTGCAGCATTATTTGGCAATTTGATCAACCCAAATAGGTAGTTATGCAAAGGGTTTAGCTGGTAAGAAGGTTATCCTAGTATGAGGGTAAACCAAAGGTATGTTTCATTCGCTTTGTAGCGAATGTGTTCATTCATTGCTGGTAGTTGGAAGGATTTGCAAAGAAAAAGAAAATGAGTAGGTTGTTGATATGCCTGATGTCAATCACAGGATCATTTACTCCTTTTTTTGATATGCTGCAGTAAAAAAAAAAAAGGGGGTGGGGTTCATATACAAAATCTGTACAGAACACTTCATTCCAACCTCGTTTCTGGGTTTGGTGATTCCCAAGGCTGAGCAAGAGAAGGGATAACAGAAGAGCCTCAGAGACCAACTATAAAGACAGAGATAAATTCAAAGTGATAGTGTAATGTAACACCACATCCATATGCCAGGCAAGTTATTTAGCTTGACTTAAGAGATATTGATACTGTAGCTTGCACTTTTACTACTTCATAGCCTCATGACACAATGTGTCACTCACTGCATGACCAAAACCATTTGACAATATTCTCAGTTAAAAATTACCGTATTCACCAAGAAATTATTTCTGTGAGTAGTATATTTTGCTGTTATACTTGTGACAGTATGTTTAATTTTTCTGGACACCATTTTCATAATCATTCTATTAATTATGGCTAAATTTCCACACCAGAACTTTTCCTTATATTCTGTAATTGACTTCATAATGCAATGCAAAGCATACAACCTTTTGGAGAAAGATGTTCTTTCCCTCTTCTACTAAAAACCTTTAATGCAAATGACTGAGACCAAGCCTGCAGCTATTATGAATGAGGTATTAGTCTGGTTTACTTTCTCTTTAGTTAGAATCCAAAAATCATATAAAAATACTCAGTAAGTTTCAAGAAATTTTTAGTAGCACATCCATGTCCACAAATAATAGGAGCAATAAGAAGACAAAGTACAGGATGTATACACAACTGAGGAGGGATTTTTGCCATTTATAGTCACAGACTTGCCACGTTTCAGTAGCAGACTTACGGCATTTCAGCAGATAGTAGCTAGTCCCGTAACCCTCTGTGTGCTTCTCCCAGACAGCAATATCACATATTCATTCATGTACAAATCCTGCATATTTTGTAGGCCAGCATTCTTCCTCTGTAAAAATGTAGAAATGATCCCACTCACTTTTTATTTGAAGCAGGTGATGAATATACTATTTAATATTTAAATTACCCAGTAGTATTGAGGGCCCAAAGCTAGGTTTATAAATACAGCTTCTCACAACTTAAGTGTTTCAAAGACATCTGAATGACTTAAAGAAGCTTATTAGAGTGGTATGCTAAATAAGGAGAGGAACACAAATTTTAGCAATTTTACAACCAGTGATTATGGCTTGCAATCTTGTTAGGCATGGTTAAGTTCATCTGTATTTATTATGGGCAATGGCGGATTTTGAGGAGAAAATATAAGGAAGATAAGATGGTGAGCAGTGAAATGAAAAAGAAAAAAAACACGTTAAAGTACTTGTCAGAAAAATAGATGTTTGAGATAGTTCCTAGTGGTAAAAAAGTGGAAGGGTGACCTTTTAGCTGACAACCCTGTAGGCTGGATAGATATTAATGATGAAAGGCCTTTAAATGAAAACAGAAGAAAAATAAAGGAGAGGAAGATCTAGCTTAAAAATGCTCTTTCCTCATCAAGGTAGAAGAATTTCCAAGGTGCAAGACTGTAGGCATTTTGTCTGAAATGAGATTGCAGTAGTGAAATTACAAAGTGACCTGGGCTCAGTCATTGTTTTGGCATTGTAGGCTGAGGTGAAAAGCTTGTATTTTGGGAACCGTTGTGCGGGATGTTCACAGTACTGGGTTCATCAGTCACATATGTGAATCTTTAGTATTTTCACTACCATTAGCACTTCGTACAATGATACTGAAGTATCAGAGGTGTAATTTTCTTCTCCTGCCTCAGAAGACTATATCAGAAAACAAGTAAATAAGGTTTTCCTTGTATTCCTTATTATCCCATAGAAGCTGATCTTCTTTCTTTAGATGCAGAGCCTCATTTCAATTACCTAAAATGCTCCTTTTCAATGTTTGGCTACTGATTTGAAGAAATAGCATAATGTCTAATATAAAGAAAATATTTTACAGAAGTTGTGTTAAGGTAGTTTCAGGATCCAGAAATAAAAATGGAAGAAAACAAATACTGTCTATATATTCAGTCTCTACAGAGACTGTAGGACTGAAGGAAATAGCCTTCAATCACTGTCAAATGCATGAAATTGGCAGACTTTCAACAGGGTCGAAAATGCATATGCCTTCCAAATTTATAATGCTATTTATTTTTTAATTGTGTTTAGGCATTTGGATATGTGATTATTGCAGCTGGTTCTTGTAATATTCTGCTTAGAATATGCAATATCCACATTATGGGGATATTTCTTGGGTAAAGACAGGAGAGAGAAAGTTCATTAAAAAAAGATGGTAAAATGTACTCCACTATTAAAAAGTAAAAAGAGCTATTTAGATAAATACTTAATGTTGAGTAAACATCTAGAGAGTAAAGAGGACTTGTGGAAGAGACAGGAAGGATGGTGATATGAAAAATCATAGGGACAGCTGAAGTTCAGGGGGAAGTTTAACTTTTGTTATTAGCCTTATTATTATCATCCAAAACCCAGGCATATGAGATAGTTTAGGCTGTCTAGAGTGAGTAAATTTCATTCTGGAGCACAGCAGGAATTTCATCCACTGACAGTGAAGTAGTCTTATAAACTGTACTAGTATTAGTAACCGTATTTTTTCGTTAATTGGAAGGCTCTGTGTGTGTGTGTTCTATATACCCTGTGGTAAAGCATCCTTCATTGAGAAGGAGGCTAGGCTGGAGCATTTCAAAAGATCCCTTCCAACCTCAATCATTCTCATTCTATGAACTATTCTGTGAAATCCATTTTCTGCAGATATTCTAGTAATCCTGTAATTATCAGGACTCACACCAATGAAAAAAGTGTGAGCTCTAGACCTGACAACATGATCAGACTTAAGTGGGTAGCTTCTGGGCATATCTTTTGTATTAGTGCCTTAATGTGAAGATCTAGGAAGCTAGAATTGTATACAATTAGTTCACTTTACAACACTCATAAGGGAGGAATTTACTCTTTTGACCTATTTTTCGGTTTTGTTTTTATTTTCCCTGCAGCTGGGCCTCTGGAACTTCCTCTTTTTGAACTGATCCCATCACAAAGACAAGTGGTTTTCCACGGAGACCGCTTGCCATTTCAGTGTACTGCAACATACGTTGACAATACTACCCAGGTACATTGGTACCATGCTGGTCGCCTGGTTGAAACAGATGAGGAGAGTGGCACATTTGTGGAGGACAGCATCATTCACGACTGCTGCTTAATTACACGGTAATGTATGCCCCTTGTTATAGTCAGACTTGTAGGCAAGGTGAACATATTCAACACCTGCAGTAAGTCTCATGAAAACATGCATCAGGAATAGTTTTATTTGAAGCAATTCAATTGCATGCTTGAGTCTGAACACACACAGGTAGAGATTTTTATGGTTATGAATGGTGTGGTTCCAAATCATATTTTTTGTGTCTACATATCCAGATTTGAGACACTGTGACCTTGAAACAGATAAAAATGGTTTGTTATACAGTAATTCATGAGAAGAAACTGAACTTAGAACAGCTTCAGTAACATATGAGTGACTTACAGCCAAACTACTTCTTCCTGACACCATCTAGAATCTTGAATTGTGATCTATCTGTGAAGAACTATCAATTTAAAAGGCTTGGATTAATTTTTGTAGGTTCCAAAATACTGGATTCTATATTCTTTAGTTAAGTGATCTCATATTTGTTTTATATTAAATTATTTTGCAACTTCCTATGACTTTTACCATCTGTATGCCTCTGTGTGCTTGAGAGGCACAGAGATCTACAGAAACCTTTGCTGATGTGAAAAAAGGAAGAGAAATGAAGCCGAATAGGCTTCTATAAAAGAATTAACAACTCATATTTGGCAATGACCATATCATTCCGGTTTTGCTTCAGTTTTTCCTTTTAAATCTTACTTAATGAATTATTTTGAATGTCTGTGTTTATTTTTGTCTTTCATCATGGAGTACTGGCTTATCACTAAAAGCTGACAAGCTGTTGCACACATCCTTTTGTCCTCTGCCAATTTCCATCATTGATCAAAAAAAGAGTCTGAATTTGTGTCCAATTTCTGCCTTTCTCTTTGTAGAAGATGGCGTGAAAATAGCTATGCTAATTAGCTCTGGATCATCATTAACATCTCTTCACTCGACCAGTTTCTATTAATATAATTGACCCAAAATGCTTCTTGAACTATCAAATGAAAGTTATGAAGGGAATCAAATTAATTCCTCTCCACTGGGGTCTGTCGTCTATTGATTTTAATTTTTTCTACTCGCTCATTATTTGACCCCTTTTGGAGTCCTATAGATAGATCTAGAGGCGTAGATCTATTCTCACAGCTACTGGCTTTCATTCTAATACCAATGTGTATGGCTATAGCGAATAATGAAAAAAACTATTAGACCAATTAGTATGGTAATGCCAAGTGCATGAGCTATTCTATAACTGACAAGCCACTTAAATTAAAGCATGTTCTTCTTATTTCCATGATCTCAAAATTAAAAGACATGCTGTTAATCACTTCATTATATTTTTCAACTAAATTATATTTTGCGCTATAAGCAATTTGTAAAGCATAGTAATCAACTGAAACAAATTGTCCAAAAATGTTTTTTTAAAAACAGCTATCCTTTTTAAGAAGCTAGTTTAGAAGTAGCTTGACTGAATTTTACTTTATATTGCTTTATTTTTTGTCATAGTATAAAATAAAAGTCATTGTCTACTACAGCAGGATTTTGATAAGGATGGTTGATCTGCTACCTCCCTCATTTACTGTGCCATTAAATAGATGACCTTGATGCTCATGTTGCAGTATGCACTGGGATCAGTTATTCAGAAAAAATGTTTTACAAATATGTCATCCCATTTGCTGTTATAGACCAGAAAAACAGTTTGATTTGTTGAAGGTATGTGATACAGAATGTCAAAATGAGACAAAATATTTTTTTTAATTAAACTCAAAATCTTTCAACTGCTGTTTAAAAGCATACAACATCTTAATTGCTCATTTATTTAAGCTATATGTTTCACTTCACAATATAGTAGAGCATCAACACTGCATTTACTGTACAGCGTTGTTCTTATCCAGTGAAAAATACTAATACTCAAGCAGTCGTGCCTCTGCCTTGATCAAGGGGCTGATCAAAATTAATTTACTAAAGGCATGACACACCTATACTTTTCAAACTAGCTTTTAAAAAACATACAATTTTGAAGTCAATGATTTTTTTAAAAAAATAGAGATGTTATTGCCATCTCATGCTGAAAATGAGAAAACATTGGTCAAGTTATGATTGTAAAAACTGTTTTCAGCATTTCTTAATTTTAATCCCATCATTGTGACCATGCATACTAAACTCCATTTATATAATTATTATTATATGTTAAAATAATATGTAATAGCATGTTTATTACATGTTACTATACTTTGTATTAATATGCTCGGTACATGCTATTACACACCAATTTGTGATAGTTCTTAAGGCTAAATCACAGCACTGTGAGACATCAGAAAGACTACGCCTCCCTGAGGTTATCATATGTTAAGTATAGGATTTAGAGTAAAAATAAAAGGAACTTAAAATCAGTTCTTACAGTGTCATATTTTGCCTTCCTATACCTACTCTTTACAGAAAATGTCCACTGTCTGTGGCTTTCTGTGGTTGCACTAAAGGACAGGCTTTGGCTTGTGCTGCTTAGCAATTTAAAGATTTCTGAAGCTAGTGTTGAACAAAGAGGTGTAGTCCTGTTTCAAAAGCTGCTTACTCAAACATTTTTAGATGGTTATTTTATTGGGTAGTTCCAGATATTTCTGGAAGTGGATTTACAACACAAATATCATACTAAACCCTTCTGTTTTATTAAGTGGCACAGTAGAAGGATAAAATATCCAAATGTGTATTTTTTGTCTCCTATGATAAAGCAGAATAAACTAAAATAAATGTTTCTGTTACAATAATTAAACTAAAGTTTTGAACTGTGTTCCGGCCTGTGACATTTTTCTTGGCAAAGAGTATTCCCGTATAGGAGATCTTGAGAGGGTGTTTTCAATTCTACTGCTAGCTCGCATTTACCATGTCTTGCCAATGATAATAATATTTGATTTTGCTCATGTTGAATTTTCTGTCATTATGCCTGTGTATAAATGTCATAGTCATACATGAAAATGTAAATGTGATATGCAACTAATTTCCTGTCATCTGTGAATGGATATAGCTGAAATTGTTACTTGTGTTTCCATGAAGACAGCCTAATTTCTTAAGCCTGGAGTACTAATAGATTATCAGTTTGATCACAATAAGCGGCAATGAAACAATCCATATCCCTGAAGCCACAGAGACGGCAGATTAGGTCTGATCCTCTGCAGCACAGCATCTCTCCAAACTTCCCCACTGTTCCCCTTCAGTGTTTGGAGAGGCCAGCAGGACAGGTATTAGAATATCCAACTAAAAAAGGAAAATATTTTCACTTTATGAATGAAGCAACTCTGCAGCAGTAGAGAGACTTTAATTTTCAGGAAATTTCTTATTTACCACGTAGGCTATAATGACAATTTTAAAGTCTTTTTAGTTCTATTCTGTAAATACTTGTGTATAGAGTGTTTAGCAGTGCTTACGCCTCTGACAGCTGTAATGGCTGCTCTGGGACCATTACAGTTCACGCGTGCTCCTTCTGAAAACATTGAACTGTGCAGAAAGTTAAGAACCCATAAAAAGGAGTGCTACAGCCGGAGAAACTAACATGCTCTCAACTAAAAGTAGGATAACAGTATCAGAAGTGTTCTTCAGATGGAATTTTTGTTATGTAGGTAGATTTGCCACTGGAAATGGTCTATTAGGTCTTAACTGTGGTCCCCCTCAAATAGTGGTTTTCTTTTAAATTCTGTCCTAAGTATTTCAATCTTCTAAATATGGCTGCTGAATACAGGATACTTAAACCAAACCAAACCAAACCAAAAGTTAAGCCTAAGAATCCGCATTGTTTAAAGCATCAAATTGTGCAAAGCATCATAGTGCTTCCTCACATTCTGACAGCAGTCAATGCCAATATAGGATGGTCAAAAGTAAATAGAAATAGTAATGTACGAGATAAGACACTATGGACCTCCACCTGATCCTTTAGGTGTACCAAGGATAGGAGCAAGAGTAAGAAAATAGATTTTAAAATTTGTGCATAAAATGTGTATATTCATTTTTGAAAGCCGCTTTTAGAGGTATATGATTATGTGAAAAGCTTCAAAACTTCCGTCCACAAAGTAAATGTCTGCTAGCAAGGGAGAGTTTCAAATCATGATCCACTTGTACTATAATAGTGAAGAAACTAGGAAAAAAAAAGGGAATGAAATTCTGTGGATTAAAAATTTTGATCATAATTTTTGTAATCTAAAGAGAGTTTTGAGTCCAATTAATAATTTTTCAGTGTATGAAATGATCACAGAAGCTATTAGTATAGAATTTGGAATTTGGTTGAGACAGTTTCACTGAAAGAATAAGGATTGTTTAAGGACGATGATAGAAGGAAAAATGATTCCAGGAGTAGACAGGTGGTATCATGACAAGTTTGACATCTAGACAGGCATTCCTTGTAATAAAGAACAAAACACTTCCAGAACTTTTGGGAGAAAGGCAGAAATTCTACGTCTGTATTTTGTGGAAAGTCTCCAAATGACCCCTGAACACTTTTAACAGTCTGTGGTAAGAATACACCTGGAAAATATAGGAGCCAAGCAGCAGTGGTTGGGACTGCTACAAGGTAAAGAACTGTCTCAAGGTGGTACATCACTGATGAGTGTGTTGCTAGGTTGGGCCAAATCATGGTAAAATATTGGAGATTCACTCTGCACATGATGAACCAAAATAAATGTTAGGACAGATCCAAAGAATCTGATTCAGAAATGCAGGTGTTTTATAATGGCTTCATATTGTACTGTCATGAGTATTTGGAGAGAAGCAGCTACGGGTCATACCGAGAAGCCCAGGGAAATCGGCAGAAATTGTTTAGTGCTGATATTTTGTTGGTTCATCTAATTGACTCTGTCTGACCCTTAGTTGTCGAGCAGTTAGGAAAGAAATGAAGCTAAATAAGCATTTAAATTGTAAATCAATGTTTCTTTATTGTTTTGAGATTACTTAAAACCCTGTAGTCAATGGTCCACAGCTTACTTCAGGCACTGTAGGCAGCAAAGGACTAGTGACAGATGCACCTTTACCAGCAACTCTCTCATATATCAGTCAGGAAGATAATATTTAAAATGATTGCAGAATATGAAACGCAAAGGATAAGGGTTTCATTATCTGAGATTAAGAGAATCTTCATGTGAATTAAATTTGGAAGATTAATTAAATTTAGGCTTTTTCTCTAAAAAATCTTTCAATTATCCTAATAAAACTATGACAATTTTCCTACTTATCAGTTTGGGGAATAATTTAAAATATAACCTGTGGAAAAATACACTGATATTATGAGAAATGAAAGCAGCAACTGTGATACCCTCTACCATTAAAGGAGTAAACCGTTACGGAAGAATTGTGCCGTGTCATAAAAACTGTAGGCTTTATTTGGGTAACTTCTTATTGAGAAATATATATTTTCACAGAAAATATATAGAAGTATTTTTGTCTGGTAGAATAAGAGAACACTAGAAAAATAGTAAGTCAGAACTGTAAAAAAAAAAATAAAAATTTGAGTCCGTCTTGAAGAACTTCTTAAAGAAGAGAGTATCCTTCTTTTGATGTTGAGACCAGATTAAGATGCCTTGCACAAAATGTTGGCCTCTCATTTTCATCTCTGCTTACTTCCTGCAGCTATGAATGGGTCCACCCATCCACACCGCTCAAATGAAATGTTCAATATTAAGAACAAAAATTTACACTTTCCCCCCACAAGGTGGAATCAGTGGAGTTTTGCTTTGACTTTTTAGGCCCAGAATGATTTTAATGTGGTGGGACCTGCGAACAGCTGCAGCTGTACAGCTGAGGAGATGCTGTACTGCAGCACCAGTTTGGATTGAACATCTCGGGACTGACCTTTTTAAAATTACTTTTCCTGTCAACACCACTGTAAGGCATAATTAATACATTTTCTCTCAGTCCAGGGCGTAGTTTGTAGCTGTGTGAATCAGCTGTGATGATCAAAGCAATTCTGACTTATGCGTAGATTCTGATGTACTCCTCCTACCGTGTCAATCACCCTAGGTACTGGTGAAACAAACCATTTAGTTAAAGCAAAACACATGAGAAATATTACTTTTTACTTTTCATGTATTTCAGTTTATTCAACACCGAAAATGTGGTTTAGGACATATTCCTTATGGACTTATAGAAAGCATTTTTACTCCATCAGCATGCTGGAATTCCATGAAAATAGGTCCCAGCCCCTCCCCTTCTTTCACCCTATAGGATAAAACAATCTTATTTTTAATTTTTATGGTATTTTGATTAGATGACTCTTGGCCATCACAAAATAATGTTTACGATGTTGGAGATACACTATACACTGGAGAAAAAAATAAAGGTTGTTCCTGAAGTTCTTGTGTAGGAATCTACTATGTCTTAACTCCTTTTTAAATCTTTCCAAATTTCTTGCAGGTCAGCAAATAAAACAGGTCAGTATTCTAGCCCTAATATACAATTGTTCTATCCTATAAAGTATTCATTAAATAATTAATTTCTACATTTATATTGTCACCACTGACTAGGAAGAGCAGAAATTTCTGTCAAAGTAGCGTGCATTTGACAAATAATTTGAAACTGTTATATTAATATGGGGGTTTTGTTTGTTTTCTTTCATGTAGGGTTGGGGTTTTGCTGGTCACGGTGGCATGTAATCATATAGTCAAGAATTTTCATAAGTAGTTAATACTTCTGAATCATTTGGGGAATATTTTACTTTAGAAGCTTTTAATGCAATTTTGGCTGTTGTGCTGCTTGTCTTAGTGTTATTTTTGTCTAAGAACCTCTGACAGTGTGCAGATCACGAGAGTTATGCTAATGAAATAAGGCTTCCTCTGGATATAACACTGCAGCATGCAGGCTACTTAAGGGCAGACGAAAGGCGTACAGCAGGTGTAGCACCATTTCCCCAGAAGACTGCAGTTACATACATCCTGCAGTCAAGCAGTTTGCTGGTAGAACAAAATTAAGAACAATAAACACATTTGAGCATCCCTAAATCTTCCACCAACTGACAAAGAAGCTCGATGATAGACAACTGATTCATGAAGTACTTTAAATAAGCCCTGGCCCAGGTGTACTCTCTTCAGACAGTTTTCTAGCACTGTGCCATTACAGACCTGCCAGCTCTATGTAGGTTTCTTCAGCAAGACAAAGCTTTGTGTGCTCTAGAGCTGTTGATATATTTTTTTTTTCTCCCCACTTTAAGTTTTCAACTAACTAGACTGGCATGTATTGACTCTAGGACAGTGGGAGTATGAAAATAAATGCAAACATCTTTATGCACACCCTTCAATGCAGGCAGTAGCTGGTACCTGACAAGCTCAATGAGAGAGAGAAGGCTCATACAACAGACTAAACCTGTTGTGGTATGTTGTGGAGCTATTTAAATTTCTGAAGATGATTCAGTAGAGTCACTCTAATATTAGTAGTGTTTGTTTTCTTAGTTTTAAGAAACAAATTGATGGCATATAAATGTAGGTCAGATTACTTGACATCCACGTATAGAAAACACATCTCGCTACTGGACAAATGTTTTCGTAACAAATGGATAATATTAGACTGTGACAATATTTTTGAACATTTGCATTTCAGTTGAAGTAATCTGAGCAATACAAAGGAAACAAAGTGAGGTAGTTTGCTAACTGATATACAGGTCTTTTCTCCCATTTTGGAAGTAGGTTTTGTTTTTTTTCTGTCAATATATTGTCATTAAAATTAGGTCCTTTCCATTGGCATCACTGAAGTCAAGTGTAAATTGTCATGGTCCCAGCATATTGATGTGAACAAATTAGCTGACAGACAAATCATAGTAGAGTATGTTATAGCATATTATGTTTCTTGGGTGGCTACAGATAGTATTATGTGGTAAGTTATGCTTTGTTTTTATATTCAATCAGAAGAAAAAGAAAATCATATGTATTTAATTTCCTATGAGTATGACAAATTGGTTGCACTGGAAAATATTTGTTAGACATCTAATGCAAAATGAGTACCAACTCTAATCTTTAATTTTCCTTTTCTCTTGCTGTTACCTGGACACAAGCTTTCTTTAAAGGCCATCAGCCTTCTAAAGCTATTTCTTTCATGGGTAAATAAGTAATGTCAGAGAGATCAGACTAGCAATTTTAAGTTCAGTTCAAGTGCCTAGATTTACACATTCTCTCTTCATTTTCCATGTTCTAACCTTATGTCTCCTGTGAAAAGCTGTATTCCAAGCAGCAGCGTACTGTGGAGACCAACACTGATTTTAAAAATTTTGTGTTAATAATGCAAGGTGGTATGGGTTGGATGCAGGCTATGCAGGCCTTCTGCCTGAGCTGTAGAAAAGCACTCATGATTTATCTGTCTGAAGAAGAATATGAGCAAACCTAAATGTTTTTTGTGTTTGAGTAATTAATTTTTATTTTTTCTCCAGGAAAAGCAGTTGGTTCTTCCCAAGTCTTACAGAAACTCAAGTCAGACTTTTTAATGTTTCTTGTGGAAAGCCAATCAAAATACAGTGTTAAAGTCGCCTCTTTATTTGTTACTCTGTTTCCTGGCATGCAAATGATTGCTGGGGCATACAGTAAATGTCACTAAGGTATTACTTCAGGACACGGTTGAGTAAGTTTGCATAATGAGACCTACTTCTGATTGTCTAATTAGTTATGCATAGATGTAACAATGAAAAATTATGCCTCAAATAAAAAAACTATTGTCATAGGTTACTCGATTACATGACTAAGGCTTCTGCCTGTATTATAGTTCCTCTTTTTGTAATGACAAATGCCACAGGCTTCTGTTCAACACTGTAACAACTTTTTCAAGCAATTGCATCAGCTGTATGTTTTAATTAATTCTTCAATATGTCAGTCATCACATTTGAAAAAGGAATCCTACCATGCATGAAATTTCCCAGTATAAAAAAGAAACATGTATATTCTCTTTCTTCCTTTCAATGTTTTTACTGAGAAGGCCACTATAATTTCAAAAGAAAACTTGATAAAAGCTTGCTAGTCATCCTTTTGTTCTCATCGGGCAGCAATCTCCAGACTCCACTTGCTTTGACATCATCTCATGAGTGTCAGACACTGTTTTGTGTCTTGGTAGGTCAATATTTTCCAGAAAAGTAGGAACTATCACACCTCTGAGGAGTGGGATATGATTGCTAATGTGGAGAGAGCAGGAACTCTTTCTGACATACTCCTTCCTTAGGAAAGCTGCAGAGTAGAAGCAAGATCATTTCTTTTGTGGCCTGGTGTTTATTAGCTACTGTGAGATAGGATAATCAAGAAAATTATACAGTCAAAGGTGCCATCCTCTCTTAATTCTTTTGTGCTCTTATCAAGCTTCTAAACCAGAGAATCCTGCCATGTTCTCAGGTCATGAGAGAGTTTTTTATTAAGACTTGTTGCTATAGCCAAGAGAGATTGAGAATGCCTTTCTGCTAAGAGCAAGAAAAACAATGGAATTTCTGGGCATGCTAATGTACTAGTGTCAAGACTTAAAATATGTAACTGACCTCTTTATGAAGAGGTTTAAAATTCTGTACAGGACCACCTTTTCCTTTTGGTCTGCCAGGACTGTGAAGTCATCAAGGAGACTGTGAAGTCATCAAGGATTATAAGTGGAGAAAATGTTAAAGGATCAACTTGACTGTTCTTTTTGAGAATTAAAAGATTATTCTTTTTTTTATTTTTTTTTACTCCAGTCTCCCAAATTCTCCAGGGGTATAAGATCAATTTATCATTTGTCATATCCAGATGGTAAGTAAATGAACAGTTTCACCATTGGGTTTGCTATCCAAAATATTCCTAGAGGAATAAAAATGAATGCATCATTTACAGTGGCCAGATGGCAAGTCAGAAGACAGTTCCATGTTCTAGTCATTACACAGCTTCTTCTATATTGAATAAACCTATTTTGGTTCACCATCTGAAGAAAGGGACATAGAAGATTAAAATGTGAATGTGAGGATTTAGTAATCATTTTAGAGAATTTGAACCAGTGTTCAAGTATTGTGTTTCTACCAGAAGTGACAGTGATGTATCAGTGAATATTTGTCTGTGAAACTGGGAAACTTCATCTAATGACAGGAGATTTGTTTAGTGACAGATAAATTTGCATCAGAACACATTTCAGCAATTAAAATTAATGGAAAATGTACCCCTTTTCTTCATAATTATTTATCCTCATATTGATTACCTGTAAAACTGATAATATGCTCAAGTATTGTATTAACCTAAAATCACCATGGCTCCTGGTTTTACCAAATCTGTATTGTTAACAATAAGTCTAGATATTTTATAGGAAATATATCAAAAGATCAGTGCATCTATCATACATTATATTCAGTTGGGAAGTATTTGGGTCTTGATGCTGCAGGTGAATATTCTGCCTATTGTTTCAGTGAAAAAGAGCTTTTATGGATAATTCTTTTCATAAGCTCCAGAAATATATTCTTTCTCAGCCATCTATAAAGATTATGTGAGATTGTTGTGACATATGAAAGAGAAGATTTAATTAACTTTTGTTATCAACTGGCTAATTTCACTTAAATGTTTCAACCTGAATGTAAAAAGATGTATTAAGCATTAGGTAAGAGGCTGCTGTTATTGGACTTTCTTATCTGACACTTCTTAAGAGAGCAATTGTTTCTCTTTATATGAAAATACTCAACTACTCTGAGAATGGCTAGTAATGCTTTTTGTGCATATATTACAATAAATACATGTTAGAATTCACTAACGTGAAATAGGGGTTTATGAGGTACTTGGAACTCTAAGCCATGATAAATAGGAACAGTGTGAGATTTGTAAAGTTACAGTGTAATGACAAATGTGACTGAATATCTGGACAACTACACAAAAGTTCTGAAGCAATTTAACTTAAAGGCTGTTTACTGTGGTTTGCTTGTTTTCTGGGGACCGAGGTAATGGTCCTGTAGTAAGTACTTGATAAAATCATCCCTCACTGTATGCAAGTTTCAAAGGGAAAATTACGTACATGGCTGGCTAATTACCTCCTGCTTTGATTGTGGTCTATTTTCATGTGTATCAGAAGTAGTCTGTATACAAGGAGATCCTTTCTTGTAGTTAATAAAAGTGCATGTATAATATACAGAGGCTTAAACTGAAAAAGAATGAAAGTTTTAGAAAAGTTTAAAAGAGAAAAAAAAAATTATATATAATTATTCTGTGTATATCTTTCAAAATGTCAGGCTCTTTACAAAAGTGCCAAAGGCCACAAGTAGATTTGTTAAGATTTTGGTTGAAACAGAGACTTGAAATCAATTTAGTAACTTTTTTTATTCTGTGCTTCTGTTTTTATAATGTACCTTCTCCCTCTTTCTGACTGTACTTCGTTTTTTCCCACATAATTTCTAATTGTCTAAACCACAAGGCATATTCAAAGACGAGCCACTTGTGTAAAGCAAAGTAAATATTTTCAGATAATTACTAGCTTCTTTCCTCTCTCAACTACTTTCAAAAGCCGCACTTTCTTTAAAACTGTAGTAAAATTTATTTCTAGCCCAATGGCAGATTTAGGGTATAATACATTGCCTTCTTAAAATGTAGTAGTTAGCATTATTTTTGTCTATTGAAATCTATAAAGTTAGAGAAATCAGATAAAATTCTATCCCTGATGTAGTCAATTGAAAAACTAATTCTTGACTTCATTAGGGCCTGGGTTACATCCATTAGATGAAGGGAAACTTCTCGCCATATTTAAGATATATAGAAAATACTAACCAGAACAGTTCTAGACAATTTTAAATGTTTCTGAAATTATTTCCTCCTTCTCTAATTATACACAGAATATTTAGCTTTGGCAGCTAAATGGTGTGGTGCAATCATACACAATGTTTGTATTATAAGAGAAACCACAAAAGGTTGCTATGTTTAACTTGCCTAACACTCATGTAAACAGTTAATGCAACTGTAATCTGCTGTTATTAATAACTACATTTCATATTTGGTGTAAGAGAGTGGGAAGAAAGTGTATAAGTAGTAAAATATGGAAAGAAATATCAGCATTTACTTCATCTCATTTTGCATTCATCAAGAAAATTACACAGGGCTTCCACAGCCAACAGCTGTGCTAGAAATCTCTCCCCATGCCACCAGGAGAGCAGCGGATTCTGCTGTAGGAGCCCCCATTGTAGCTGAAGCATTTGCTGTGGATTGGTTGCATTGCCAACTTGAAATGCATTTCTGACTTTCAAGTGCTTGGTTATGCATCAAACCCAACATTTTATAGTTTTTGGGGAAAGGAGAATGGGCTTTGACACATAATTGATATTCCATTGTGATGATTTCTCATCTGTGTTATAGTCTGTTACAATCTGAGTGGTCAGTCCAAATTGGCACTGCTAAAATCTTAACACCAGTCACTCACATATTGTCTGTCCTGTAATAACATAGATCAAAACCTGGGTTTATATTTTCATAGAAAACTTCTGAAGATAAGTTAATGTCAGAAAACCAATGACTTGATCTCTATATATTTAAATATATACAATAATTAATCTTTTGTTTGTTTTTTTTTTATATAGTGAACTTATCCTATCCAGTATTGACATTGATGCAACAGGAGATTGGGAGTGCCTAGTCAAAAATTCCTATGGAAATAGCACTAAACGAGTAGAAATTGTGGTACTTGAAACAGCTGCACCCTACTGCCCTGCAGAAAGAGTTATTAACAACAAAGGAGATTTCAGGTACAATTTTCTAGTCTGGCAGTGTGTTTCATTTATCCATATAGATAGAGATCATATTCATGCTTACATGATACTTCAGTGTCAGTTACAAAGTTGTCATTTTTTAAAAATATAATATAGTATTTTATGTAATATAGTAGGAAAGAGGAGCACTGTATGATTTTTATGGGAAATGGCAGCTATATTTCAAGAGCAGAAGTGGTTTCTGAAAGTCAGAGAATCTTCTAATTCCTCAGTGTGAGATTGTAGTCTTTTCTGTAATCTGTGAGATTCTTGGTCTTTTCTGAATTATAGAATATGATGACACTGCATTAAAACATCAGAAGATTAAATCTTCAGTACTTTTCCAACCTGTTCCAGTTCTACTGATTTTGTTCAGCTGAGATTAGATGTAACAAATAGTATAAAACTGTTAGTAAAATATTTCACTGAAGAGAATCAAAATAGCGAGTAAAACAAATAAATAGGTCATTTCAGATAAGCTTAAGGACACACATAGTTCCACCAACAATTTCACGTGACTAGAAAACACATCTCTCCTGCTATCTGAATCTTAGAATCTGCACATTTTTGTTGACTAAATGTAATTTTCGTTTCACTTTTACTTAAATATGCTGGTTGGTTTTTTATTTTATTTTATTCCTCATAAACTGAAGAGAAAGCTAAGGATTCTGTGGAATTTGGTTTTGTTTTCAGTTAGCTCTAAAATACTTCAGTGATATGCATAGATCTCTTAAAATATAATTACCTTCTCAACAACAAGACCAATGTATGATGACATTCCTATTGAGAAATCAAGAATGTAATTGTTACTGAGTGAATTATAAGAATTCACCTCCAATTGCTAATGAAAGGAAAAGTAGACAAGAAAGGAAGCTTCTTTTAAACACTAGAACTTTTTGCAAATACTTCTAACCTAAAAGGTTTCCCTTCATTTTTAAGTTACCTTTAATGCTTTTTCAAAGGCCTTTTGCTACTATTTCTTGTGTTTGAATAAAAGTAAAGGAATGAGTTAGAAAGAAATGGAGAAACTGACTCAATCTGTTTTCTCTTTACTACAAAGCTATCTTATTACATGTTAACCTCAGTTCCAGTGAGTATACTGCATTTGCTGAGCATATTTTTATATACCTATTTAATCCATACATATGGATTAAAACCCATTAGAGAACTTTAATAATTTCAGCTGTAGATTTTTTTGTCATCACAAAAAATGCCACTGTGTTTTCTCATAGCAGACATAGGTAAATGTATTTTAATTAGATCTTTTAAAGTATATATACTTCCTATCAGATAACACAGACTGAATCTTTTAGATGACAACTTTATGGAGTTCATGTTCTTGCCACAAAATGACATCCTTTTCTTCATAAATAAATATATATGAATTCTGCAGACTGCACAACCTCACACCAGGGGCATTTTTATCATTTTGTGTAAATCAAAAGAACAGGAGTGCACATTTCCCTCCCTATTGATCGTCTTTCTAGAAATCCATATAAATTTATTTTTTAAATGTATATCAAAAAGATGCTGAGTCCATAAGTTCTTCTGGCATTTGAGGGAATGGGTTTAAAATTATAGAGAATTTATCAGGTACAAACTCAGCATTAGCACTTGAAATTTTTCCAAGGGTTTATCCTCAGAGTTTCAGCTATCACACCAGTAATTTTTCTTATAAAGTCTTTGAAGTTTTGGTAACATGTTGAGTATGTAAGTACAAAGAGTTGAACCACAAAAGCAAAGCTAGAAAGAACAGTGCTTTTATTGGGCAAAAAGAGGAAAAAAGCATCGACTGTCAGGGAAGTGTGGTTATTTCAGTTGACCAGCCTAGGTGGTATTTATAATTGCACAACTGCAGTAAGAATTAGGCACTGTGAATGTGAGTCAAAATGAAATGGCCTTCTGTACTGAGGTTTTCTCTATGATGGCCATATTTTGCTCATTTTTGATTTTCCGGTTTCTGAGATAATTCTGAAATGCAAATAGTAATGTTGTTATGTCCTATCATTCCTATTCATAAAGGCCAGATTCTGCTGCCTGTGCTAATTCTAGTTTCAGGTTTATCTCTTTAGTTTTACTTTTGAGATAAGTTGCTGCTCAGCCTGGGCCAAATGCATTAGTGAAAATGTTTTACTAAAAATATATTTCAGCATAGAGGCAAAAGGAGAATATACTACTGAACATATTTTGATTTTTGTGAGGCTCCTTTCACGGTTCATTTTGCATCAACTGTTTTTACATCACAAAATTGATTTATTCCAGTGACAGCTATGACATATAAAAGCATTTTTCTTCTTAACTTTCCTTTGTTTGAAATGAGAAAAACTTACATAGCCCAAAACCTGTCCGTATGTTACGTAACAATGCCCAGATGGACATCCCCTGTATAACTGAGTGGGGTTAATATGTGTGTTTGAGCAAAGGTTAATTGTCAAGGTGTGTCTTTACTGGCAGGCAGAATATTTTTGTGATTGATTGGGTTCAGTCATTACATCAGTGCAGTTAAGGAGCCATATCCTTTCCAGACATGCTGAGTTGCTGATGATACGCTTCTGGTTTTCTTTGATTTCTCCCAATTACCTGATCCTGCTATGTCCATACTAGTCAAGAAATTACAATGGATTTGGTATCAAAAGAAATAGATCCCAGTTGTGCTGTTCTGGAGAATGCAGCAGATATACAGAAAAAGAGTATTGTGTAATAGACACATGAGCTAAATAGAATAATTCTGTCTGCTCTTGATTTATAGTTTGTTCTCAAAGTCTGTTTTGGAATCACACTACGTAAGTCATATATACCTAAATAGTTAATTTTATGAGGGCTAGTTCCTTCCTCCTCCATGAGATGTAAACTCTGCTGAAGTCTTGTTTATTGGTTTCTGATACATTCAGGGATTTTTGCTTTTTGGGGCTTTGTGGCAGAGAAAGCTTTCTAATGTTGGATTAAAATGCAAAGACTGTCAGTGACATTTTGAGCATTTACCTTTTACAGCATTTAGTAACAAGGTTTTGAGGTTTTTAGCTTTACGGACTTAACTGCTCTGCTTTGTGCAGTCTGCAAAGATGAATGTAGGGAAAATGCCATCCATTTTTTTTCTCAACACCAAATACCTTCCTGGAATTAATGCAGAATTAATGTATGACCAGCCATATGAACCTGTATAATTTTGACATATTCCAAGGAAACAAAGTAATTTATTATACAATATAATGAGGTAAAATTTAAAATAGCCTTTTTTCTCATATATTCTGTATATTGTTGCTATATTGTAAGTTGCCTTTAAATAAGAAGTTTCATGTGGTAATTTTATATTATCATGTTGTTCATAGATGGCCCAAAACTTTGGCTGGGATAACTGCTTACCATCCCTGTCTCCAGTATTCATTTAACTCCATTGCCTTTCACAATGGCGCAGAAGAGTCTAAGGCATGGCGTAAATGTAATCGAACTGGACATTGGGATGAAGAAAACTATTCTGCATGTCCTTATTCACAAGAAGTAACTCAAGTTCTTCATGCTTTTAGTCAGGTAACATTATGAAATCCAGAGCTTTCCTTCTCTAGTACTGATTCCATTGAATAGCTCACAAGCAATGCCTGTTTAGCCACAAGTTTGGGGTAGCTGGAGTTTTAACAAAATGTTTTACTGTAAAGAAAATGTGTGTGTTTGGTAATTGAAACTGCAGTAGGAAAAAGTCACAATATTTATTGCCTTTTTTTTTTTTTTTTTTTTTTGTAATGTTGGCAGGGTCATCAGTGCTTCACTTCAGTTCTTTCTTTATCTTCCCCTCATGCATTTTTATATCAGAAAGATGTTAATTTCTCTTGAAGTCCTGTATCAGAGTTTTGTCAGCTGAAGTGCCTTTTCTCATTGCCATTGTCCATAATATATTTAAAAGACCTGCAGAAATAAAGCCTACTTTTGGATGTCTTTTTGATGTCTTCCAAAAATGCAGTGCTTTCTTATGGATAAGTAAATGAGAGAATGAGATAAAAGGTAAATTGATAGAAATTAATGAGAACTTAACACGAAACAGCATAGAGGATGGTACTGACCTGTAACTTCCATACTAACTATTATAACTTTTGGTTTCCGTGGTAATTTCTTCCCAGTCCATAGTGCTAGATAACACTACAGAAATTTTGTTTTCAGAAGTGTTCATACTTATATAAGAATAATTACTATATTAAGAGAGCCAATGCAATTATAGGATAAAAAAATAATTAGGAAGGTTTCTAGAATCCAGTCCATTCTCCTGTAAGCAATTAGGTTAGGCCAGGTTTCTCAGGGCTTCAGCCACTCAGTTCTTTAAAACCTGTGAGGATGGAGGCTGCATAACCTCTGGTGGTAACCTGTACAAATGCCTGACTATCCTCATGAAGAAAAGATTTTCTTCATAACTAGTCTGACCTTCTGTAAACTTTCTACCATTGTCCCTTTTTTTCCCACCATGCACCACTGTATATAAGAACCCTCACTGATACCGTTGTCATGGTGGTCTTAAGATACAGGGAAGACAGGGTTAGTAGCCTTTATTTTAAGGTATAATGCTTTATGAGGCACGTTAGTTACAGTCTAGAAAAGGTAGACAAAAAACCTCAGAATTTGTTGGCCTGTTGTGGTGATGTCTTTAGATAACAGCAATGAAATCTAAGACCTAATACTGAAGATGCATTCATATACCCTTGAAATTTATGTCCATGGTACTAGTGATGCATATAAATCCATGTGGCATTACAGCAAACATTATGCAAATGGATGGAATCTCCAGTTTTTAAAACAGAATGAAGCTAGCTGATTTATTACACCTAACGATTCTGATGTATTTTCAGATGCACATCAATTTGACAACCGTTCTTGAATTTTCCCGCCAGCTGATAGCCTACACCAGAGGTGCTTCCCACTTTGCGGATAAAATGGATGTAATATATTTGGCTTATATAATGGAAAAGTTAATTGTCTTCGTGGATGAAGTTGAAAATGTAAGATATCTTCTCTATGCTGAAAAGTATCACTTAGAAGTGAAGTCTTCACATATGGCTCTGTTCTTCATGTGTGCAGACACATGGTGAAGAGTAGCTACAAATAGCGATTGCTGGTACTCTCATTGCAAACGTTCTGCACAGACTGTGATATGTTTCTTTATGCTAAAAAGGAAAACTAAGCTGCCTCATCGTACTGACAAAGGCATTGCTGCTTAGGAATAAAAACCGGTTTTCAATAAGCCACTTCTTTAATTTTCTTTTTAATTTTAATTTCTACTATGTCTAACATCTTCAAATAAACTCAAGGTGCCTCTCTATCTGGTCACCAGAGTTACACATGCTTCTTTTGTTTTCTCCATTTCATCACAAGGTTTTCCCCAAGTTTTGAAAGCATTTATTACTTCATGTGAAGAGAAGATAATATGTCTTTAAGTGCAGCTTTTTACAAAAGCTTTTAGCATAATGTATGGCATTTTTACAGGGAAATCTAATCACAGAGTTATGCAAACCCTATGGGAAAAATAGGTTTATACAGACAACAGCAATGTTCATCAGAGTTTTTACTGTTAATTTTAAGGGTAACTGCATGCATAAAGATTTCATAACCCATAATTTTTGTGCACATGATAGCTATAGTTAAAACATTTGTTTTCTTTTGGTTTGGCAATGTTCATTCCTTTCTGGCTCTGGGGATTGCAACAGTTAACATTTTAGTGCCAATTTGAGAAAGCCTCCAACTTCAATTTCATCATTCTATGCCAGACCTAAAGTGTATTATTAAGTGCTCTCCAATAATCAGGTTTCAAAGCTACAACTGTATTTTGGCTCAAAGTCCTGATAAGATCTTCCTGCTTTTTGACAAAACAAAAATTTACCATCCAGAAGGAACAGTTGAATTTACCACAAAGCCTCCTCTTTATTCTTCTAGCCACCAATGCATTATCCATTAAAACGGAGCACCATCTCTAATGTTTTAATTGATTTCTTTCTTTCAAATATGTTTCAGCTTCTGATTTTTGGTATCAAAACATCTCCATCCTCCACCCTTATCTCTACAGTTCTTACTTTGTAACCCCCTATTCTTTTCATAATTTAGAACATTTATCCTAATTTGTTTCTGTTTCCTTCTATTTTTAACTTTACACTTTTTCCTCTCTCAAGTTCCTCATTCATTGAGCTCTTTACTAACAGCCATTTCTTAACTTTCACTCGTAAGGTAAAACAATACATGTGAAGTTAAAGTGTCAGTAGTTTCACACATGAGGCTGCACTCATGCGATTATAAATAGGTTGAATTTTATTTAATACAAGGCAACATATAAACAAAGGTATTAACCTGGAATTGGCCAGCAGCTGAAACTACAGTTGTAGAAAACCATTGGAAAAAAAAATAAAAAAATGAAAATACATACACAGTGGGTATTTTTGTGATTTATCAAAATAATTTAAAAAACATTTTAGCTAAACTAGTATACTTTCTGTACGTCCTCTCTTGGGAGTGCCTCTCCCAGTTAGCACAGTATTTTTTTTTTTTATACAAGTTGGTACTTTTTCCCATCTGGTGATTCACCTCTCAAACAAGAGAGCTTCAAGAGCTGCATTTGGGACATATTTGCAATATACTACAAATTTTTACCAGGAAGATGTACACATATTAGCCCAGATTTTTGTAGTTTTTAAATGCCATGCCTTTACTCTTCATTAATGCATTTAATTACATTTTAAAAAAATACTTCTTTTTCTTATTTCTCTCCTTTTGTATATTTATAGACTATTGTTCTGCCCTCAGTAAGTTACTGCTTAGCTGACTGGTGTATGCTTTAATCGTTTCTCATAAGTCACTCCAGTCTTTTAAAGTGTTTTATTATTATTCATTGTGTCAATAACTGTCACATTGTCAAAAGCCATCTAGAATTATCTAGTAATTATGTTCTCAAAAATAGATTAAATATTTCAGAAACAGTCACATAAAATTTCACATATATTCTCATTATTTCGCTGTTGTTGCATGAATGTGAAATTTATGTATTCTTATTGAAAATGCAGCACTAACTTCATAAGCTTAGTCATTCCTTAAACCTTTTTCATCATTGCTGAATGTCTTTTTTCCTTCCCACTGAATTGTCTATGTATTTGCCTTATTTTTCTGTTTCTGTTAGTTTGACATCTTAGCCTCTTGAACTTTTCTTTAGCTGTATTTCTCTCAACCATTTTTTGCAGTTCTATACAACTTTTTATTCAGATTTCTTTGTGACAACCTTGTATATTTTTGGCATGTTTTCCCTTCAAAAACAATGGTACCGTGGTAATGTTAATTTTGAAATATCACTCCAATTAGGTTTTAACTTTTTAAAAAGTAAATATTTTAATTTCAATTTGAAATAATTACTAAAAAATATTCAATGATGTTTATTCTTTCTAAGTGTAATATGCTAATAAAAATTTGAAAGTCACTGTCATACTTACAAAAATCTGCAAAATGTCATCTGGCAAAACAAAGACTTTTATCACTTTGGGTTAGCCACAAGGGTGAATTAAAAACATCCAAAGCTGTAAGCCCACACTTTCTGTATAGCCAATGAGATGATGTATGTTTGTATCAGCACCTGAGTTACATCTCGCATTTACCCCACTATGTGTGTAACAAAAATGTCTTTCAAATATATTTTCCATCTTTCACACACAACCACACACCCCCACCCCCCCCACAACCCCACCCCCAACCAACACCCC
>JAVJGJ010000062.1:25620901-25648819 GCA_035590215.1 Microhierax caerulescens
GTTCTTTAGGGAGTCATGGACAATTTTAATTAGTTTAAGAAAGAGGGTGATAGTTTGGGCGTTCAATTTGTTGCCCAATGAAAGACTCCATTTTTATGGTGTATCTAGAAGACAAGCTATAAAATTATAATAAAAAAGCTTTTCATTTGAGTTGCACTTTTCTTGGTCTTTGTTTTTCTTTCCATTTAATTTTCTTAATAAAATCAAAACTGTATTTGAATGATGGTTACTAAGAGAAATAAGGTGCCTATTTTCACTTATACTCTTGTGTGCTCTCTTCCTGGTTTTGTGAGTTTCGGAGACAATACTTTTTTTGTTGGCTTTTTTTTTCTTTCTTTTCCAGATTGGAGATGCTCTTATTGAAATTGCCAGCAATATAATGTTGGTTGATGACCATGTGTTGTGGATGGCTCAAAAGGAAGACAAAGCCTGTAGTAGGATTGTACGATGTGTGGAACACATTGCAAGTCAAATGCTGACCGGCAATATTCAAGTTATATCAAAGGTATTTCATAAGATTACAAAGCTTTTTGTCAGAATTTACTTTTAAAATGTAATTTTTCTTCACAACTTTGACAAACAATTACTATATAGAGAAGCAAGATTGTGTAAGCATAGCTGATTTACATAGATACGCTTGGATTCTGTTTGGGGTTTTTTCCTTCTTGTTTGGAAGACCAAAATATATTTTTTAGTATGACTGATGGTATATAAAAAGTAGTTTTTCTTGACTTTGACTCATTGCATTTATTGTTACAATAGACTTCACAAGACTATCTGGTGGTGTTACTATTCACTCAGTTTCTACTGCTCCTGCCACTATAGTATATGTGTTTATTTTGGAAGGTCTAAGCTGTTTGAGTGAAATTTTTAATAAAAGACAACATGCTCCCTTGTTGCCTGAGGATTTTAATATGACTTTCAGAGACCATTCTAGTCAATACTTGTTTTAAAGCATTTAGAAAATGATCAAAATTATGTATCTTTTCATAAAGATTACTAATTTGTGGTTAGTTTTAGGTTTTTAGAAGCAAACTGTAGTAGTATGAAGTACTTGTTCTTATTCCTTGGCCTCTACCTACATGAATTTGTCACTGAGATACTCAGGGTTGTCATCCGGACACTGAGAAACCATCTTATTGCAAATTTCAGTGTCTAAATAGCAGAAATGCATCTAAATCAGAAGTCTGAAACTTACAGTTTTAAATATTTTAAAGCATTAATGCTCGTTGGGTTGGTTTGTTCAATTGATAGATTTTAAACAAACTTTATAATATTCTCAGCTGTCCACCACATTTACATGAACACACTATTTAAAACTGAGTTTAGTGTTAGCTTCAATTACAGCAATAAGGTATAGAAGTAAAAAAAAAAAAAAAAAAGAATTATAGGCTGAGCTAAATAACATAGTGGCCTTAGTTCCTTCACTGTATAAGTAGACCTTCAAAAAATAGGCAAAAATACATTAGACTTTTTTCAAAAGGAAGTTTTTTATTTAATTCCCATTTACGTAAAAGAATCAAATTGCTAAAAGTGTTTATTTGTATTAAATACATGGAGAAAATAATGTACCTTTTAGAAGTGTTTTACAATGTAATAGCTAGGAGGGCTCTGTTGCTTTACACTTAAATTTCTTTTAAATGTCAAGTGCCAAAGGTCTTTTTTTTTTTTTTTTCTCTTGCTTCTTGTCACTGCTTCAGGAAGCTGTTGACATTACTGTAAACAATAATTTTGTGTACTCAGATGTAGATCTGTATTGCTAACCTTTTTACCATGCTTTGTCTTTTTGCTTCTTACAGTTTTCTGTACAGGAATTAGTTTACTGTTGAGTGCAGTTTCTAAATAAATCTGTGGAGTTTTTCTGGTATCATCTCATGTGATACCAAACACTTCGGTTTGTTCTGGAGGCCAGCCAGAAAACTGTCTCACAGAAACTGCATCTGCTTTGTCTGTTTTAAACAACAGCAAATAAAACCCCCAAAGCTTGGGTAGTTGCTAGCTTATAGTACAATTCCTGAAAAAAAGGAACGTCTATAAACTGCACCAGTCATGTAACATATGCATGACTATGTTGCCTGTGCACTGAAAAGCTACTTGGGAGCCATGACTGTTATTCCTGCATTGGTTTTGGAAGACAAAAATGTTTTTTCTAGTTCCATGAGGTTGTGGAATGACTAAATTTCAAGGTCAGAAAAACACCAGGATTGATACCTTTGTTTACATCTTCTTAAGCCACCCTTGCTGTCAAATGGCGTACAGAACACATTGCAGGAAGAATGACCAGAAGCAACATTAAAATACTATATAATTTCATATATATATATGTATATTAAAAATACGATATAGTTAATGTTTCATTTAGTACTCATAACAGTAAAACAAAGAAGGTGTTCTTCTGCTGTATGGTGTTCAAAATCTTAGAGAAGTCATTAGAGGAAAGGTTGTTTTGGATGCTGAAAGGGCTGAGGCCTTGCTAGCCAGGGCCTGCCCCACTGCCCCCAGCCAGGGCCTGCCCCACTGCCCACAGCCAGGGCCTGCCCCACTGCCCACAGCCAGGGCCTGCCCCACTGCTCCCAGTCAGAGCTGGGGCAGGCCTGGGCAGCTGGGGGCAGCCCCAGCCCCGGGGCCATGTCCTTCCTGGTAGTGATGTGGCCAGATGGGGAGCACAAGGCTACAGATGAGGGTCAGGCTGGCCCCTGGTCAGTGATGGGCCTGGGGCAACTGGGCTGCAAGGCAGCTACCATGGAGTTCTTGTGAGGCTGTGGAGGAGCCTCAGCTTGAGCCTGAACCAGAGGGGAAGGAACTGGAGCCCCCTCAGAAGCCCTGGGCCCAGCCAGAGAGGTGGGGAGTGCCCTGGGCAAATGGGAACTCCTGGGGTGGATCTGTACACCTCAGCACCCGGAACTAACTTCCCTTCAGTACTGTTCTGAGGTGCTGCTTCGCTCCTGCCTTTATTTAATTTCTGTGTACGTGTCAGATGTGCAGTTTGAGAAAGATGACTTTGCACTGATGATAAACCATCTCAGTGGTCCTGTCTCAGGCGTGTGCACTAGTTTTAGAACCCACCCCTGAAGAGGTTTCATTTCATTCTGCAGCCAATGAAACTGGGAGAATATTTTAGGCTAATTGCGTTTGTGGTCTAGGTCTCTGCAGCCTTTGGCGCTGATCTCAGTTTACCCAGGTAACAATCCCCTTGGGTTCTTCTGCTGAGGTTTAGGAAATGGTCACCAAATTACCATTTTCTGTGTCTGTACTGCTTAGAGGCAAGATTAGTTTGTGGCTTTTCATAACATGTACCTGACTGTGGCTTGTTTCCATGGATAATTTTGTTCTCAGTTCATCTGTATCCATTTTGTAGCTTTGTAGCTCATTTTACAATGCTACATAATAATAATCCGACTTTTACCTTGCATTTTATCTGTTTCTGTATGCTGAGAATGCATGTTCACACTGTTTGAACACTGCCAGGCCTTTAAAGGTATATTCTGGGAGTGGAAAACTCCAAGCATCTAAAGAATTTAATATTCAAAAATTTAAAAGTAGGGCTCACTGTTGTGAAATCACTTCAAACCTCATTACAACATTATCTAGCAAACATCTTATTCACTATCACCTCACAAATGCATAATAGAGAACTAGTGTTATGCCCATTCTACAGCAGGAAACATGAAGCAATGAATAATTAAATGTTTTTTCCCATGATTAAAGAAAAACTGTTACCACGCGACTTTTAACTGTGTCATGTAGCTTGAATCCTGTGATATTGATAACAGTATTCTTCAAATAGTAAAGTTTTTAACTCCTTGAAAGGCTAACTACCAATGGTACAAAAAATTATCCAGGTAAACCTAGTTTCAGGTTTTAGGATTTTTCAGTAAAGAGCCATTGGATTTTTAGAAACAAAAATTGTTTGATTCTTAATGGTCTTTGGCATTTTTATTCCAAGTTTAGAAAATAAATCACCTTCAAGCAAGGACAGAAGAGGTGGAAATTTAATCTGAAAAAGAGACGGTTTATGAATCTTGAAACAACTAAAAAGAATCTTTAAGCTACTTCCACTTTAAAAGTAATATATACATATATTACTTTTATATAAAAATTACAAAAAATATACTGTAAGCTTCTGGATTTTGTCTAATTTTGACAAAAAATAAAATAAGCTGCTTAATGAGACTTCAGTACTTTCATTTTGGACGTATTCAGAATCATCAGTGACTGAAGAATGTGCATTCAAAAACTGTTTCCTAATTTCAAAAGAAGAACAGCAAGTTGTGCACTGTGTCTCATTCTAAGATTTTTTTTTTCTGGTACCATAACTTTTACACAGTTAGGCGACCCTCTATCCTACTGTTATTTTTTTAATGCAAAACATTTTTAGATTCATTTATTGGTATGAATTAATGTGGTGATCTTCAGTAATGTCATTTCTTGTCAGCAAGATGTCCTAAATTCTGAAGGATTCACACCAATTTTTATTAAGTGGATTTAAGATACTTCTGTATTGCTAGCTTGCATAACAGAAGCCAAGTACAGTAATATAAACTGCCACATTTGTACATTTATTCTTCTGATAAATCTGCTAGTTTGTGGCTTAAATTGGATATCTTTGCACTGCCATCAACGTGCAAAATACATACACTCACAGATCACTAAGCCTAGAATCAAAACCCGTATAGTTCAGTCAGCGTGGTGCCAGTCTAAGCTAGTCAACCTGATTATGATGTGAGCTATTTACCTCATGCACAGGACTGTGCTGAAATGAATATTCTGGTTTAAGGATAGAGATGCATATATCTGCACCGTGCTATAATCCCCATCTAGACGCATCACCTTACTAAAGGGTAGGCCGAAGGCCTATGACATGGTGTTATATTGAAGAATATAGTCACGTTCAGTATTCTAATGGAATAAGATTAGTAAAAAACAATCCATCCATTCACCAATTAGCTAAGAAGCTTTCTGTTTAATTTCTGAGGTACAAAGCACCTCCTTGTTAATTTTTATAATAATTCCTTTGACTGTTATTGCTAGATCACTTTATAACTATAATGCTTTAAATCAGGATTGATTCCATTGAAGCTGATAATGACACAATTGCAAAATGGATATAATAATAACTGATGTGGCTGATAGAAACTGAGTTATTCATAAAGAAGATTAAGCAAACTCTTTGCTGTTGTAGAATTCTAGATCAGGTTTTTTAATAAGTTCTGTTTTCTTTCTTACACAAGTATGTATGGAAGTGTGTGCATGCACAATCTTTTATAAAGTATATACAGTAAATACATAATGCACATATAATAATGCAATTATGCTTAATGAGTTAGCAATAAATCTGCTTTTCAATGCTTTCCCAGGTGTCTCTTAATATCGCTCTGGAGGCCTTTATGATCAAGCCATATAGTTTCACAGGAATGACTTGCACTGCCTTCCAGAAAATACCTGCAAATTCTGACAAGTCAGTGGTGCGTGATTTGGGAAGCTGGGAAGCAAGTCACCATCCTGATCAATATTTGAATTTCAAGTGCAACACTGGCAATCTGAATGGTTCTTTGGTGAATTCTTCTACCAGAGTAAGTCAGTACAGTTGTGAATATAACAACTGTTTTATCATGCTTTTAGTAGTAACTTTAAGCAGAATTTGGAAAATATGTATTTTATGTGTTGCTAGTAAACTGGTTAATAATTTCAACATGTAAGTGGCCTTAAACTGGTGTGTTGGGTGTAGCATATTTTGTTGTGCTAACGGATATTCCATTAATGTGATCAGGCAGAATGCAGGAATGTAGGATGTAAGTGAAAGTGAGTAAATGTCATCTTTCTGTCTCTGGGTCCAGTTCTGCAAACTTTTCTATATGTCAGCAATCTCTTTAAAGTAATTTGGAAATATTTGTTTTAGTGAGGTGTTATCAGGGGATTTTACATTGCAAAAATGATTTTTCTTAGGGAAGTTACTTTTACTTCCACTAAATAATATTACATTCTCTATCTTCTAAACTTTATACAGAGGGAGTTACACTGGCATTTTTTAATAGTAATTGAAGATAAAACCATAATAAATAAGCCTTTTAATAGAATGCACTCTTACTATCAAATAATGAAGTGGAACAATTAAATTTTGATCTAGCAGGAAATGGAATTTTGCATTTGGCTGAGCATGTTATTAAATTTAAGATTATAGAGCTGAATTTTTGTTATCCTTCAGCTGAATCTGTTTAATGGGCTTATTTCTTGAAATACTTACTATGACAAAATCACACTTTTCTGGACAATATTACTAGTTTATTGAATTAGAAAGTATTTTGATTGTAGTTATTTTCTCTGCTTTTATCTTTATTTATTTTATCTGCATTTTAATCTTCTGTATGGACTACTCAATCAGTGATATGGTAGTCGGTGCTTTCAGGATCTTCTGGTAAAAAGAAATCATCCTAATAATGGAAGAATAGGTTACATTTGTTTCCTACAATGGAGTTAATTTCTTCTGTGGACACTGTTAACATGTCTATCTATAGGAAAGAGAAAGTTGTCTCTGGAAAGAGAAGAGTTTGACACCCATAAGATGAAAATGTCAGAGATCTAAAAGATACAAGATTTCTGCAAGAAGCAACCCTGGAATACTCTGCAATGTTACAGAATAGTTTTGTCAATAGAGAAATATACATGGGATTACAAGAACTGGAAAGGGTTCTTTATCAGCTCTACATATATATTTTGTACTCCTTCAGAAACCGAGTACCAACATTTCTAGTAAATGAATGTCTTAAAAGCTTGATGGTCAAGCACTGGTGTCTCTCTCCTGTTATAAAGGATTCTACCATAAATGCAAATCTCACCTATCAACATGCATATGTTAAACAAGTAGAGTAAGTTAGAATATTTATTTGAAGCTCCTTTCTAAAATGTTGGCAGAATGTCACAATATAAATTTATCAGTAAAATCTTTCCTAATGTGTTTTGAACCTAGCTGACTTTATACAACATACAGGAGGGAAACTCTGCTGACTACACAAAGAAGCTAGGAGAAAGAAAGTAAACTTATTACCATGCAAAGCAATTTTGAAGTATGTGATACATATTCTGGTAGAATTAACTTTATCATGTGGATCACTAGCTCTTGCCTGTACATGACTTTGTAATTATAACAGCACAATACAGGAGATTATAGATTCAGCCAAATGTTAGTTTCATGGCTTTAGGTTTTAACACTAAAGTATACTCAGGTTTTAAATATGATGTGTGAAGGAACAGAGTACATTAAACTAATCCTGAAAAGCAAGATGTTTTCATTCATTATTCTCTGAAACTTTCAGGGTCAGCACTCCTTTAATTTATTCTGAAATGAGTTGCATTTCTTTATGGTTTTGTCAAATGATCTGTAGAATTGTAACTGATAACAGAAAGTGGAATTCTTTATCATCAACCACTAGCAAAATTATATCTGTATTTGCTCAATGTAGGCAAACAGTAAACCTACTTGATTGTGCTATGCAAAGTTCAAGAAAATAATTTGTGATGGAGGTGGGAGCTGCTTGTTTTAGTTACCAATGTTTAGTCACCATATTCTAAATTAATATTATGTCTGACTTCAGAAAGTCATCTTAGATGCTGAGTTTATTGGTAGAATCTTCCTCTGTTTAGCATAGGATTAATCATAAAGAAAAAATCTAATGGAAGTCACTAAGTAAAAATGCTAATTGCAAGTTTAATTTACTTCTATAAAAAATGTGAAAAGCTGACCTTAAAAAGCTTATTAAAAGCGAATATTTTTATATTTTTGTGCTTAAAAGTGTAGCTCTCTTCAAATGTTTAATATTGTAAATCATCTGCTCACTAAGCATAAACAATTGTTTATGCCATCTGTCTGTTGCTAACTAATTGCACTAATAAATTTAAAAAGTGACTCATGAAGCCATTTGATGGAGAAGACTGAAATAGATCATCACACAGTATCTTAATAATACAATCAAAGCTTTTGTAGTTTATCCATAGTGATATTTCCTGGCAATGGTAGGAAATTGATGCAAATTTAGTCAATGATCTGGTGTACATAGTTTAACCTGATCTGATTGTTATGGAATAGAGCGCCCCCCAAAGGGGAAAAAATATTAAAAATTTAAATAGAAAATTAAAAAATTAAAAAATATAAACCCCAAAGTTTAAAAAAAATAAACTTTGAAATAAACTTTGCCAATTAAATAATTTAAAAGGCATTTAGAGAAGTTCAGGAGGTAACTTTTAAAATATACCCACATCCACTTATGGTTGAAATATATGGTAAGTCTTTTATAGACTAACTTGCAGTATTTCCAGATAATCTGAAGGAAAATATTATTGCAGTTTGATACATAATTTTTTTATCTTTACATCTAATTCTGACTCTGTTGCCAGTAACCAATCAGAAAGATTGAAAAGAATAATTTATCACTATTGCAGATCAAAAGTTTCCTCTGGTATGATTTAGACCAAGATGCCTTCTCTTAGATCCCATTTCTGCTGTTAGTAGGGAGATTTTCCTATCTGACTGGACTCTACTGGGTGAAAAAAATGATTGCTCAGCTATATCTTCTTAGTTTTTCATACGGTGGCTTGTATTTTGACACAGTGGTGGTTTTCATCTTTGTTTACACTTAAAGGCATCTTCCCAGCCTGGGATTCCAGACAGATCCTGTCACAGGAATGCTCCCAAGGCACAATTCTGTCCCATGACCTGGCTGTAGTCTAAGGATATCACAGTAATGACACACCAACAAAGCTGCTGTAACGTTTGAAGTTAGACAGTGTGAGAATAGCTTATGAAATTCTAGTACTGTTCAGTATTAATCCAGTGTCTGGTTCCCATTTGATATCAGACCTGAAGCATGCTTTGAACCTATCTCTGTTCCAGCCTGAATCTGTAATCTCCAGTATGCAAAGATAATCACCTATCCAGTTAACCATTCTTCTAATTTACTAAACTTACTTCAACATAAAAGGAATTTTTAAAACTCCTGTACTATCATAATCAAATATGTAGTTTATAGGGGGCTATAGAGTCAATATTTATGCTTGGACTTTAAGAAACATATTTTAATAACATAATGTAGAGTTTTGGCTTCATTGAAAACACTTGTCAAATAAAATTTCTTTTCCTCACTTTTATTACTCTTCTGACACTCAAATTAATTAGCAAGTTAAGTGTCAACATTTCAATAATCTGTATTTTCACATGTAATCCCTGACTTCAGAAATTTTAATTCCCATAATATTCTCCATGCATTCCATATAACTTTCAAATCCAATTTATTTCTTGTATACTCTGAGCCAGACTGACCTTTTGATTTGTCAGGTTGTATTACAAGTGATGTCTGTGTGATAAAATGTTAAAAGTTAAATTGGTACTATGATTGGTAGTAGACATGCTAACCACAAAACAAAGTCTAAAGTGCTTTCACAAAATCCTATGATTACTTGCTTATACCACTTTGAGACATTATAAAATTTTAGAAATATTCTTGTCTCAGATATTTACTGGAAAATATACAATCAGTATGTAAGAAAATGTTTTTTCTTGCATAAAATAAATTTTGAATGTCAGATGATACAAATAATGTATAAATAATAGCAAATTTATATGTAAATTTAACAGGAATGCAGAAAATAATGCAAAGATTTCCACCAACAAGTGACAAGGCATTTGGTGTAGGATAAAGTACCAAGTTAAAAACCCAAAGGAATTGTGAAGGGGAAAGTCTGAAGGTGCAGAAAATAGGTTTTATAATGAAACTGCCTTTCCTACAATCTGCTATATGTGATTGACTATATGTGAAATGTTTCGGATCTCTATAGATAATTAATTATGTGGATTTGGAAGCTACTTAGTAAAGTGTTCAGTAATTAACTTTCTCATTAATGCAAAAACTAATTCTTATATACATAATAATTACAAATTATACTGGAAGTGTCAAAGCCAGAGTGTAAGATGTACGGTTACCAAGCTATAGGTTCCAGAATGGTTTCCTACAGTACTTCTGCAAAAACAACTAGTTTTTACTATAATTTGAGCAATACCTTGTCCTCTTTTGGTGAAAGAAAAGCTACAACAGCATTTAAAAACTTTTATTCTAGCTTTTTAGATCATACATTTTCTTTAACAGGAATTTTCCTCTTGGACTGGTAATTTGTAATGGGTATGTGTATTCTAATCACCTGTGAACCTGGTTGTGGAAAGTACTTTCATTTAAACATATGTTTGTTGTTACTGCTTCCGATGAGTTGCTTATCCTTTTAAGATATGCTTTTCTGTGTTCAAGATGCATGTGTATAGAATTTTTCAAGGCAATAAGATCAGTTAAGGAAATTTAGAATTCAAAGTAATTTATAAAGTTTGTGAACGCAATTAAAATGTAATGCAAAATGAAAATACTTCCCCCAGCTTGCACAGAAGATGGCTACTTCTGGTTAATTTTTCTGGTCCAGTCTATCAGACTAGATGTTCCCCAGTCCAGACTTTCTTTCATTCACTTCTACATTAAAAAATTGCAGAACAGTTTTTCAGTCTCCTGTTGAGAAGATTCACACTTAAATGTTCCATAACCCCATATACCATATTAACAAAATACCAGCCAATGTACCCAACAAAATACTGCTATACTACAGTGTGCCACAGTATATCATTAGGGTAATTTTGTTTTGGTTTGGGGTTTTTCCTAGAGTGTAATAACTAGTAAGTTGATAGGCATCACAACTGTAGCATGATTTATGTTGACATCATAATTTCCATCATGATTTCCTCTAATTTCCCAATGAACATAGCTTCTTAGAGAGTATTAACAGCACTTTCCTCATCAAATATGATGAACTTTGAGTATGTCTGTATCATACAGATTAGTATAACGTTATCCTTTTCTTTTTTCTGAATCTGTAGTTTTTACAACTGCAGTAAACATGCAATAAAGAAAACATTGCCAAGTGAAGCAGGGCACCACCAAAGGAAAGTTGGTTTCTCAGTTTTATATGTATGGCATATTACAGTAAGACTATTGGGCTCAATGCTGGAATACATAGTATCATAGCTTATTTTGGTTTTAAAATATTTCTTCCTCGAAGTATTGTAAAATATATCATGAATAAACATCCAGATCAAGACATTTCCTGTTAGACATCAGAATTTGCCCTGTTCCTTTTCCTTAGGGAATCATTTTTATCCATTTTTCTCTTTCTCTTATTTTTTTCTTTGTGTGTCTTAGCAGACAAAGCATTTTGCTCTTCTTGTATTAGATATTGATATTAATTTGAGAATTTGCTCTGGGAACTTATGGGAAAGTTTTCTTGGGTGTAAATTTTGTGTATTGATTTAATAGTAACCATTCTAGGTCTGTTTCTTCTTTCTCCATGGATAGGTTGTTGGTACTGTCTCAAAGGGATATAGGGATTTTCAATTTTGTTGTATTTTACCTGCTCTGTCCCTTTATATTTATTCTACATTTTTTATCTTTAAAATACTGTTTAAAATGTTATACTATAGTAGTTTGTATTGTGATTTAGAATCTATCCAGACATATAGTATCTATTTATTCATATTCTAAATAATCACATTCATTATATTTTTTACCTTTGAAAAGAAACTTTTAAAATTCTTCTTCATTCTTAGATATAATACCTATCAGGTATAGAAAAGTAGCTGTTCATATCTCTCTTATTGCAGCCATTGAGTCCTTGTTTTAAAATAAAATTTAAACTAAGTAAAAACATTTAGTATTAAGAAAGGATCTGGGAAGAATTTCCACTTATTTTGAATTACAGCAATACAATATATAAACTAGTAGTTTTTGTGCAGACATTAATTTGCTTGTAGGTGTGTTTAGATTGTACACTGAGTACTAGCTATGGAAGAAGCTGAAATGTCTGTCATTCGGTTGATTAGATGGGCTTAATTTACAAATCAAAACCAGAGGAGGCAAACTGCCCCTCTGTTCTTCCAGAATGCTGAAATCACACATTTGCATATTTATAATTCTTACTACTGTTCCTTCTCAGATGATGTCTTTGTATATTTATGCCTACTATGACATCTTTGTAGTTTGTAGCTTGGTATTCTATGTTCAATATACCTTCTTTTCTCTGACATGCACCTGTGGTCTTTTATGATGTGGATGGCTATCCTGCTCTTGCAGATCTTCCTACACGTTGAGAAAATGAAACAGCGCCAAAATACTATTCATGCATGTGTGAAAAATGTCCATTGTTAGGTATACAGAAGGGTTTCTACAATTCTTATATTTGGGAAACATGTTTAAATATATAAATATTAGTATACATTATGTTTTTTGAGAGTAGGAAAAATTTATCTGTTTTTCCTGTTTCATAGATGCTTAAAACAAACTTCAAAATGTGTAATTACAAGCTCAAATCCCTTCTTATTTTATTATGCCCTTTGCCACTTCTCTTTTAGCAAATAAAAAACTTATTCTCCAAATAACATCAGCCACCTGCAAGTGTTTTCTGAATTTCGTTGCTTAAGGTATTGGTGTTTCAGAGACATGTATTGTTTAAAGTTATTTAACTGGTCCTCCTTTAATGTTTTGTACAGTTTAGACTTGCATGTATGGAGAAGTGAAAAGAAATCTGAGTAGCTTGAAGAGAGTAAATACAAGGACAAAAGGACTGTAAAAATTACTAACTGGTATTTTATATAAAATTCTGTTATTTCAACTCACATGTTCTTTCTTTTGAAACAAGCTTCTGTTCCTGGGTAGACATGACTCATATTGATTTTATGTATGCTGTCAATACATATCTGAGAGATACGCTGTCATGCTCTCATCCATAATGGCTGGGTAAAGAACTGTTTTCTTCTGATTTTCTGCACTATTGCTCTTGTTACAGAAAAGTTCTCTTTGGGATTTCCCAAAGGGCATTGTAAGATTAGTTTCCTTGTTATAAACTATCAGACTCCTTCATGTGCATTTTGCTGCTGAATTTGTACACTAATTAAGATAAATCTCATAACAAAAGCACATTGATACTGTACCAGTTAATAACACAGTACATCAATTGTTAAAATGTGTTTTAAATTAATATAGTGGTACAAAGATAATAATGAATAAGTGGAATAGTGAGTACTAGTGAAACTCCCAGTTCTGCATTGACATTTGAGGAATTACACTACAACTCTAATTTTCTTACCATACTAATCAACTTTCTACATTTTTAATAGAACTGCATGTAAGTTGAATGTTTTCAACTACTCTTTTTTTAGATTCTTCTTTATAAGGTCCATTTTATTTTCACTGAGGAAGACTGATGCCATCTAACAGAACATACTTCAGCATCCAATAAATAACTACATTTTTGTTTCTCAAAAGCTTTTTCACTATGTGATTGCTTAGTTAATTGATTGTTACCTAATTTTGCTGTAACAGAAAACATTTCCAGCTTCTAGATGGGTAATATTAGTAACTGTAAAAGTGTTTAAAAGTTTTTCTTCTTTTTTTCTGGCTTGGTTTGATCCCTGTTGGCTTGTTGGACCACAAATAGTTTGATGATGACAAAGAGTTCACTAAAACAAATTGCTTTGATGACTAGCAGGTGATATGGCCAGTATTTTTTTTCTGAGTGTGGGTTCTTCTCCTAGAAACTCTACATGTTTCCTGACTTTCCAGTCCCCAGCTGTATGTGATAATCAGGGGGAAATGGCCAAGAGCACAGAAGTGAGTAGGTTCCTTTTAGAGGATTCAAACCCTGCACATGGCATAAAGGTGCTCAGTGAAAGGTATGGTGTTTTTCCTTACAAAAGTGACGGTGTTGGCTGTAGCTCCTCTTAAGGATCTAATCTGCTCAGGGAAAATGCAGCAGTCTGTGAGGTCACATATTGAAGATATTTTTGAGCAGGTTTTGGTTTTGTGGATGTAGAGGAATTAATCTGTGATTTTCTATGTGGTAGTTAGGACACTATAATTTTTATGTTGCGAGAGTTTTCCAGAGGCTATATATATGTGTAGCTACATAGTCATTATTGTATACACAGTGGAAGTCAGCAATGGAATGCAAGTTGTTAGTTCAGGAAATGGGTATGTTACCTCTTTATTTTAAGCACAGTGTAAACCTAAGGATGCAATTAGGTAGAATGCCTCTTTTGAAGTGATTTATGAAGAGACTGCTATACTGAGGAGTTGATTCATAAAGACTAGTATGCTTCAGAACTGTCTCCATGACAGTGGAAATTGAATTTGAGTTAACATTTGAGTTACATTACTGCCAATATTACCTTGTTGTTTGCTGTTTATGAGGAAATAATTTATTTGGGCACAGTCCTGTTTCTCCATTTTTGGTGGGCTTAACAGGAAAAGGACTTCACCCCTGATTATTTTTTTGTTGTTGTTATTTCAAAAAAAAAAAGGGATGCTATTAGAAGTCTGTCAGTTTTGGGGTTTTTTGTGGGGTTCTTTTTTTTTGTTGTTGCTTTGGGGTTTTTGCTGGGTTTTTTATTGGTTTTTTTGTGGGATTTTTTTTTAAGGGGGGTAAAGGACTTAATATTTCTGCATTTCAATTACTTTTATCACTTTTAATAACTTGAGAGATGTTCTGTATCATGGTGAATCCAGAAGTACTTAGTGTATTCTGACTTGTCAATCTAAAAACTTTTGTGAAGTAAAAAATTTTATTTCAGTAGTTGTGGATGTAATACAGTGATAGTCGCTAAAAACATAGATGAAATAATGAGGTGAGAAACTTTTTATTATGATTTTAAAAATCAAGGTAAAGCTGTGGCATTCTTGACTGTATGAAAAGAATGATAAATTTTTGCAGATCTATAAGCACATACACGCATAGCCCTGCATATATAAAAATAGTTCTATTGTGGATTTTTTAATCAATTTTCATGACTTTGAGGACTGGTGTCCTGGCTTCTTTGTGTATGGGGTTAGGAACAGTTATTCCAGAAGGAGCAGTGCACACAAGGGCAAGTTATATGTGGTTTTGGTGCCTATAAGCTATTTGAGTTTGATCTATTTTCTAAACTTTGAGAATGTGTCCTAAAAAACAAAAGTATAGAGGGAAAATGAGGTAGAAAACGGAGAACGAAAGAAAGGGGGGAAATCAGTAGCTTAGTATAATCAGTTTGCTGGGTTTACAGTCCTCCTAAGATCATTCTCTGTTCTGTTAACACATATATTGTGGGAGGTTGTTGGAAGGAGAGATTTGGTGATGAGGGAGGAAGAGAGAGTTGTTTATTTGTTTAAAAACAAACACAATTTTATGACTTATTAGGAGAGTTGACTGAGACTGTAATTCTTCATTCTTGTCTGCCGCTTTAAACTGAATGTCATGTGTTGCACTTTTTTTAAAAATAGGATGTAAGGTTGCATGACTGCTGTCCCAGTGGGCATCTCACATATACGTCCATAGTATTTCTTGAAACCACCTCAGTGAGAATTGGATTTTTAATTAAATGAATGTTGATATGTTGGTTCATCTTCATACTGGGAACTCTTCCTGCATTATTGATTTATGTATAGTTGGCATAATATGTATTATATCTGTCAAGGAAAGGTGGTAAATTAGTTGAACTGTTACTGAATATAATACATACAGACCTGAAAAGTACAGATGCAATTATAACATAACTTCCTGACTGTGAATTATAAACATCTCATCTTCAAAATTCCATAGTTCTTCATAAAATTTAATTAATTTTTCTAAATTATTGTTACTGTATTCCCAAACTGTCAGTGAAGGAACTTGGAGGTGTTAATTGGGTTTCCAAATAATCAATGAAGGAACCTGCTGGTTTTAAGGCCAAATTTGTTTTTAATGAAGCACTTATGCTTTCTTTTACAGAGAAAGTAATTCTAAATAGGTATTCATTGTTTGACTTTACACACAGTCATTCTAAGTAAAGTAAATGTGTGTCACAACCTTTTTAGGGAATAACACTTACAGGCAGCTTTGATTTGTTTCTGAGAGAACTTTGTGATAAAATATAGACAACTGGATTTCCTTAATGAACTTGAGAAAAACAAATGGGTTTAGATGACTCTTCATCCAGGCCTTGTACCACTTTCTTGTATTGGTATCAAAGAGTGACTAAATAGTAATTAAAAAAAATCCTAATTAGGAGTTATAATTGTACTTGCAAGAGCTAGAAAGATTCGGTACTTCAGTAAGAAACTTGAATCTAACGTTCATTCAAATGTTAGGGAAAAATGGTGAATTTAGAGATGTAAGCAGAGCCATGAAGGGTCAGTCCAAATCTCAGTTTAGCCTTGTTTTGTGCCTCTAGTAGGAGTCCAATAGGCTACATACTTTGGGAGAAAAATATATAGGAAAGGAAATGCAGTGGTACTTGTCTTTCATATCTGCCTTTGCACACCTTATGGATTTCCTCAACAACAGACCATAGGCAAAGATTGTTAAAAGAGGAAATTGGTTTCTTTTTTAGGAAAAAAGAGATCTGAAGTTTTGAGATAACTTAATGGAGCAGGCCTTGCAGTATGACACTTTGCTTTGTTTTTCTCTAAATTATATTACATTTGTTCTTCGATACAGAAATAGTTCTCTTTCTTAATATACCATGAATGCAAATGTAAAAACCTGAGAACAGGTGTGATGATGATTGTTAAGAAGCCCACATCTATTAACATAATTTCTCTGTGTGTGCAAATACATATTCATGCACTACCAAACTGCAGTCTTGGAGGTTTTCTGTCATAATTTTTGTACTGAAATTTTTCATACTTCCTGCATTACTGTTTAAAAGAAGAAAGAAAGAAAAAGGAAGTTGGCCAATTGTTTTAGATCAAAACAGGCTGGAGGCTATGAATTATGGATAGACAAGATAACACTGAATTGTATTCTTTTGCTAAATTTAGATTTAAAGCCCCACAGACCAAAAGTCTGATGAACCAGAACTGAAAAACACAATGGCTAATTCAATATGTACAGGTCATACAGTAGATGTAACAGCTGTGTAGTGTACGCTTCACTGACCAGCATATGCTGCTACTCTAAAAGAAAAAGAGTAAGCTTAGGACTTGACACTTGAAAAAAAAAAAAAAAAAAAAAAATCACGTTTCTTTGACATTATATTGCAGAAAGCCTCCTGTATTTAAGTTCATTGATCAGTACTGTGTAAAGTGTCTAACAGATTTGAAACTTCTGTTAAATATAGTCTATCAGTTGCATAGAATTATCAGACTCATTGAACTGAAGATATTTATAGCTATGTTCTGTTTCTTCAGCCTTTATCGCTGCATTTATGATAGTAGTCATCTGCAGAAATGCCACAGAACACCAAATATACTATTTAAGTGGTACTGATCATATAAATGTGTACATATTTAACTTCCACGTTAAATAGGATTATGTATGTATTCCAAACTATTTTATTAACAGCTTCTGTTCACCAAAACAATGGCTCTCAGTCTCTGTGGGCTTGCAGTGAACTTGATTGATTTGGCATCCATATTTTAATCCTTCCTTTTCAGAAATTTCATGTCCAGTTTAACTGAAGTCTGTAGTAAGTAAATGTCTAGCGGGAGTATATGTCAGAATGTATATAGTGTATTTCAGATAAAGTGCATCTTACCATTAGAGTTCAGTTTAATTCTGTCAAATAATGTATCAAATCAAATGGCAGAATCAAGCTTCAGCATTGTTTTCCTCCACAACGCAATTGCTAGAGTTTCTTTAAGGAAGGAACTTTCAAAAAGAATCAGACTCACTGTGTACCTATTGCAACAGTGGTTCTCTGTGGGTTTGTGGGGTTTTTTTTTCTGCAGTAGTCATTAAAGTGTGGAACATCATTCTAGATATAATTGAAAACTAGCAGTGAATGTTAAAGTCTATCGATAGCTGACTATCTGCAATAATTACTCAGAAAACCTGCTGCTGTACTATTTGGGCCTGATTTACCGTTGAATAATCCAATGGAATCACTACACTGAAAAAGGAGTCTGATATTTATTTTGCCTAATGAACTACAAATTCCTGGAAATATCTTACCCAGTTTCTCATCACTTTAAAAAAAAAAAAACAAAAACAAAAACAAAAAAAACAAACCAAAAAACCCCCCAAAAATAACCCCAAAACATAAAGTGAATAGGGGTACTATTTCATATCTTCATTTAAAAAACTCTAAAAGGTTATCTTTAATATATGTCAAATTTAAGTCATCGGTGAAAGTAAGATAATTCGGTAAGAATCGAGACAGTATAAGCATGAGCTGATAACTAGTTACTTCTCCCAGTTAGCTGCTCATCCTTGATAGGCATTAATGTATTTGTCCAGACTCACACTCACACTAATTGCTTATGTAGTAGACATGCCCTGGCAATGCTACTACTTCTAAAACACCATTACCACTAGGAAGAGGAAGTGTCTAGATGATGATTATTTTCTTTCCGATGTGCCTTCCATTTTCAGAAACATGTATACAGTTGATATGGGCTATCATGTATTTGCTGATTTCACAGTATCCTTGAAAGTAAAATTTGTTGGCCTTATATTTCAGTCCAGGTAATGGAAGTTTTTAATAATTTTCAAAAGAGAGAATAAGCTTTCTTTAAAATTAAATGAGTCTTCTGCAATTGGGCTATGGGTCAGAGAATCAAAAAATGTAATATACCTTCTGTAAGCAAAATGTGCAGATGTGTCATGTGAAGTTGTTACATAACCTGAAGAGTCAGGAAGGAGATGTTTATTCAGCTCAGTGAACAAGTACTGGAGTGAGGTTCACAACCTTAGGACACTGAATTAAACATCATCAGTACAAGAAGGGAACAGGCTTCAGATTTTACATACAGCTATGGCGATGTATGAACTAGAACTTCTGTGAACTAGAACTCTTTTCCTCATGTTGTATCCTTAGCTTTGCTAGTATGTTCTCTTGTGCTGGTGTGAAAGTATACCACACTGACTTGCAAAGAAGAGATAACGGTACCAACTCTATTCTACTTAAAGGTTAAAAGGGCTTGAGAGAGCACAAGCCTCTCTCCTCTGTAGGTTTCAATATGTATATATTGAAATAATGCATCAAATTTGTAATAGAGATTATTTTACAAATAACAATTTCTAGTGGCACTCCATGTGTCCTTTCTTAATTTCCCTTTGTAATCAGTTTAAGGGTTTTGTCTACATGCAGACACTGGGGAAAATTAATCTGAATGAATTTTGGAAGTGTTCAAGTGAAACCCTAAGTAGACACCCTTATCCAGAATCAAAGTAGTATTAATTCCATTCAGCTGAGTTGAATTAATTGGCAAAAGAATTCAGCTAAATTGAATTAAGGCCACTTAGTTATGAAGGAAAATAACAGAAATGTCTTAAGTAGAGTTTATTCGTTTACTTTAAATTAATGGTTTTAATAACTTGTTCTAACTTTTCTTGATTGCCCTTTGCATACATTCTCACCACATGTACACTTCCCAAATTTTCCCAAAGATTTTCCTGTGGAGTGTAAGAGGCACATTCTGTAATACTTCTGCCATGTAGAACAACATTGTCTGTTTATGTAATCAGTCTTGAAAACATAGATATTTTCTTTCTTCCTCTTTTTCCATTTCACTGTATTATTCCCTTCTGGTTGAGTGTTTTATTCTGTTAAGTCATGCAGGAGGACTGACTGACCTCTCATTATCCCAATAAGAAAGAAGGCAGATAATTTGAACTGTGGAACTGCATACTGAAAAATGCTGTACACTTTTTATCACATGGCATTGCTATAGCTCTAAAAGCCATGTTTCAGCTGAAATGGATGTTTGCAAAACACAGTTTTCAGAAATTGCTGGGAAAGTTTCTGAGTCTAATCACGTTCAGAGTGATTTTCTTGACCATAATATCTTTGAGATGTCTTTATCAACACTTTCATACTGTTACATAACAGTAGCTTTCCTAGCAATTATTTTACAGTCCCTTGCCCCCTTAAAAATAAACTTAAAATTAAAAAAAATAATAATTAAAGGATAGAAGAAGTTATTGGGGTTGGGGGAGGTGGGGTATGGTCTATAAGCAATGATAAAATAAAAATGCAATATGTATAAATTTACTGGAGTTATGTCACATAACAGGGTCGTGAAGCCAATTCAGGCTGAATACAGCATAAAATGTAATAAAAATACATATTAATTCCTCAAATTTTATCTCTCTAAACAAGCATGTAAATCTACAGAGATGAATGAAGGGAAACTTATCAGTGAGGAGCCTCAGGTACATAAAATTTTCATAAAGCTGCTGACAGCATATGTCAAGATATCCAGCTGCTTTTGTCATCTTATATCTGTTTGTATTTTGCTGTCGTATTTGGTCCTAAGTACTTATTTTGTAGTACAAGCACTTTATAACCCTTAAGCAGCAAGATAAATGCTTAGAGCTGATTCAGTTAGACTATTACTTCTTGGAATAAATCCTGCTTCTCCCTGCCTAATCACAGAAAGCTTTGCTGGCTATGTGGCTATGTTTTTAAAGAAGCATAAATCTCATACTCTTTGAAAGAACTGTCTGCATTTTCACATTCATCATATCTAACTGTATTCAGGCAAACTTGTTGGAATTTGTTGTATTCCTGCAGATTGTAAGACTTGCAGAATAGGAAGAGAGTTAAGTAGTCGATTCATCAGAGCTGTACCTGTTATGTGATCTGTGGCAACATACAGGAGCATTAGAGTAGTAATCCTGCTTCAGTGACTATTGCCATAGGATAGACTGTCCATCTTTCCTGATTGACTTTCCAGAGCATTAGATACAAGTAAGTCCATAGTAAAAGAAGAATCTTGTATGAAGGAGTTAAAATGTGGTTTAGGACCAGCCACTCTGTGAAATCCCCATGCTCTGACATCAAGTCACAATGTCATCCTCTTTCTTTTTTATACACTAGTTCTTCCAGTGTCTTTTTAAAAAATAAAGTGTTGCTTTGTACTTAGTGTTTTCATTAAAGCATTTTCTCATTTTTCCACATCCCCCAAATTCTGAGAAACTTGTGCATCATGTCACAATAAAATAGAAATGTTACAAACCAGATTTGTACAGAGGCTCCTTAGTAGCTCTCATAAATACCATCAGATTATGTAATTATTTTTATTCTTGCCTAAAAATTCCTTAGAACTTAAGTCAGACTTTCTAAGGCCTCAGCCATGAGGGATTTGCTTATTGATTGAGCAAACCTAGAATAATCACTGCAAATTAAGATAAGAACTGTTTTCAGCCGTTTCTCTTTCACTGCTTTTTCAGTTTCTTCTATGGCATTTTTGTTTCTCTTTACTGTGATGTTTATTATGTCCTTTTTTTGTTGTTGTTTTACTTTTCCATTGATTCTTTTTCTCTAGAGGAAGACAATGCATTATAAAATAATCAGGTAATTTGTTTCTTTTTCCAGTAATGTACTAATGCACAGTTTATCACTTAAATTAATATTTAGTTATTTTGGGCTAGTTTTGAATTTTTAATTTTCTGTTCTCTTGGCAAAGGAAATTGTCAGGCACATCTTGCCTTTCAGCTGCTTGTGATGGTTCTGCTTATGCTCTGCAGATAAGGTGACTACTGTTCTATAATAGGCAGAAAACCTCATGATAAAGATAGTCCTGATAAGGGCTGAATACACGTTTCCACTTCTTGCAGTGCAGAAATTCTCAAGAAATTGGTGCTTTATTATTGTACAAAGGCAGAATGTCATCTACTGGGTGTTGTGTGGCTCCCTTAGGTGGAGAAGTATTTGAAAGGTCTACATTAAAGGGTTTTTCTGGTATTTTTTTTTGTAATAGAAACTGGAAGTTTAGTAAAAGAATTATATTTTCAGTAACTCTAAAAGCTATAGTTGTGATTTTCCAAAGTTAAAATTGCTTTGAATGTGGGATTTTACAATCAAAATCTAAAAAAAATCCAGCAGGAATTTTAGACATGATACATATAAACTTCCACGGAATTGTTTTAATTGTTTGAATATTCTTCCCATGATGCTCTGAGCAAAATATAATAAGAATATAATACTGGAGAAAATAGTAAGTGGACTGTATATCATAATTGTATGTGATTAATTTTAAAAGGTGTCTGTCTGCTGGAGATAAAAAAAAAAAAAAAAAAGCACTTTGACTTTTTTCTTGTATTGGATGTTTACTTCATCCACAATCAAAATAAAACAATGTCATTGCTGGAAAATCACTTATGAACATGAAGACTCACTTTAACTGAGCAGAGGCACTTACCTTGGCAAGGGATGTAGCAACAGCATCAAGGTAATATACAGTTGCCTCTGTAAATCTCTGCAGAGAATTCTTCGTGTCACCTAACCATTTCCCTGAGTTCCCAAAATAAAATAGCTGACAACAGGTAGGTCCCTCTAAAAAGCGATTTAGAGCACAGACTTTGGATGTCACAGCTAACCCCACATTTACTTAAATTCAAAGTTTTGGTAATAGACACAGGGGTTTCATATAGCCACTGCTCTTTGCAATCACTTTCCGATACCAGAGTAACTCAGAAAAACTTAATGATGATAAGTCATGGACATGACTTCTCTCTGTCTTTATGCAGATGTACCTGAAATTTTAAACCTTTAATAAGTATTGATGGTGATGCTTACATTCCCTACATTAAATAATCTTTCTTAGAAAGATTCCAAGTTACATTTCTCACAGCAATAATAACAGCAGCTTATGCACCTATGTATTAGCAAACAGGCTTGAGGGGAAGTTTTTGGACAAGGTTATTGGCCAAACACTTCCATCTTGTTCTTTCACTTCAAAAAAATTCATCAAAGGTTTCTCAGGTGACAGAATACGTTGCCCTGTTTGTTTGGTGATTCTGATCTCAGTTTTCAAAAACCAGGAATTTGGAAAGCCTGCATTATATTTAGGTTTTTATATATATGTGTGTGTGTATATATATATATATATTAGCTTTCCTTCAGTCCTCAGGCACCTCTGCTGTTCTCCATGACCTTTCAAAGATGATGGAGAGTGGCTTAGCAATAACATCTGCCAGCTCCCTCTGCACTTAGGGGTGCATCCCATCAGGGCCCATGGATTTGTGGGTGTCAGGTTTGCCTAAATGATCTCTAACCCAATCCTCCTCAACCAGGGGAAAGTCTGCCTTCGTCCAGATAGTGATTAGGGAAGGTGTGTCCACTAGTGCCTGCTCTTGGTTTGTTTGCATCGTTGATGTTAGCACAAAGAGCAAGCAATAACTCCATGCTGGTGCATTCTGCTCTTCTTACCACTGCAGGTTATAGAAAATAGAAGTTGTTCTGTCATTAATCTTGTTATAAGTAGTCTGACTTTTTCTTCTTCTTCTGAAATGTACACTAGATCAAATTTAGAGGAAGAGGCTGAAATAAATAATTATTTACCTGGTGTGGCTGATACATTCTGTGCTGACCTTATCAGGATCAAAGAGATTTAGTATCAGTAAGGCCAAGTGATGGACAAAATCATGTTATAAAGTAAAATATAACTGCTCTTAAAGCCTCAATATTAATAACTTATAAGTGAAATAAATCTGAGTTTTATATACCCATAGTTTTATAAATGAGATATTTTCACTCCCTTTTGTCTCTAGAAATATCTACCTTTCTTACCACATTAAGAATCGATGGACTCGGGTGTAGGCAGACCTGCTGTTGTGAAATCATATACATCTATACATTATTTAGGCCTATGAGACGGCTGTTGGCAAGACTACTTACAGAAAATTAGTCTGCACTAACAGAAAATAGGACTTAAAGGTATTAAAACACGCTTGTGGTAGTTAACCTATAAATGATGCATTGAAAGTGTTAGTTTTGAAAAGGGTAATTGATATGCAAATAAGTCTGTTCACAGAAAAAAAGCATTAGAATTTATCTTAAGTTTTATGTAAATTACTTCCTTACTGTTGTAGTTGGCATAGGTTTGATGTGAAATATTTACATAATACAAATTCCAGTTTGCCCTACCTAATTTCACATGGTGAACAGCTAGCAACCTCACAGAGCAGGAAATTCTACTGCTGTTCTTTCTTCCATGTGTTTAGAATAGTTCCATGTCTTTTTGTAAATTTGAAACAAAATCACTTTTCAGTGCTTCATGGTTTACCATAATATATATAAAGAAGCTGTGAGAAACATACTGGGATAAGAGAAGAAGGAACCAGCAGTTACTTATTTGTCTTAATATATTAAAATTAAAAGTTCTGTCTTAATTATTGAGAAAAGGAAAAATAATTAGTCCCTTTAGTAAAAATTTATTTGATGTGAAAGTCTGCAAGTACCACAAGTAATTTATAAATTTCAGGGACCATTTTTTCTAAACGTTTCAGTACATACGCAATTTTTTTCTTAGTATCTTATGGCAGCATGTATTTACTTGTCAGGCAAGCAGGAGAAGAAAAAAAAAACTTCCTCTAAGAGAGACAGACTTATAGACGTTACTAGTGACTATGAGGGGTGTAGGGACTGGAAACTGAATAAAGAGTTTGTATAATGAATACATTATTTATTATAATAAGAAGAAGAATATAAATAGTTCTTATAATAATTACATTATTTAATATTTTATTATTAAAATAAAAATTATTATAGTAATAAGAAGCATGAAAACGGAAAAGCAGTGAAACAAAATTCCATTTATAGAATGATTTAGATTTTTATTATAGGATGTATATACATATGTATATATGTGTGTATGTGTGAGAGAGATTCTTGGTGAAAAGTCTCTTCCAGGGATTTAAATGAAATCTTACTAATTTTATACCCTGTGGTGCCAATATGAGCCCAAGTGGCCTCACTAGTGCTGTTGCATTCCTTTTCAGTACAGGTGACCTTATTGGTACATTCCTGTTTTCTTTTTTTTTCTTTTTTTTTTTTCTTTTTTTTTCTTGAAAAAAAAAAAATCCCCAACCAACAACAAAAAAAAAATAAAACCAAACAAACCCAAAAGAGAGAATAGTGAAAGGCTGCTCTAGATGTTTTGGAACACCTGCATTTGGGCAACAGAAAAATTCAAGAATAGAAGTTTATCCTAACCTGAAACTTCTGCGTTTTGGCTTTTGTTAATATAATTTTAGTCTTGTTTGCAGGACTTGGGGTTTTGTTGGTGGTGGAAAAGTCACGGATACCCCTTAGCAGTTAGTTTCAGTCCGTTCTCTTCTTTTCATGTTTGAATTTCAGTATTATCTAACCTATTCACTAACTGGTCAAATTTTTCACCAGTTTTGAGATAAACAGTTGGCTACTTGCCTTTTGATATTTAATGTCTTCCAGAATGGTGTAGATAATCTTTCTTGATGGTGAACCCATTTGGGCTCGTGCACCACCTTTGTAACACTTCTCAGGCCATCACTGGGGTGAGTCTTCCAATGCTTTAATTTTGTTTTCTGACTTCTTATTCCTCTTACTGGTCACAAACCACACTATAGAATAGCTGCCTGTAAGAGGCAACTTCTTTCCATACTTCTCCAGCTCTGCAGAAGTAGCAGGAATTCTTGTTCCTGGCCTATTTCTTGGTCTGTTCTTGCTGGTACCTCAAAGTATTGTGGAGGGGCTGGTGAATGTCCTCCCAAACTCCCCCTTTCTTACCCTGTATTCCACTAACCAGAAGTCATCTTTCGCACTTCTGATATTTTGTGATTTTTAAGATGTTGGATAGCAGTTTCAAAAACAGAAATAACCCCTACCCCCTGTAACAGAAGATAACCTTCTTTGTTGAACTGTAGGAAGCTAAATAGATACAGTGATCATATCAGAGGAGGAGTGGACAATATGATCACATATATAGCAGATTTTATTATCCTAATCTTTTTTGTGAATCTGATTGACAAACTTAAATACTAGCTCTAATACTAGCTGACTTTTCTTACATAATTTTAAAGTAGCAAGACATAAGTTTTAATACACAGATTGTTTGCCTCTCAGTAGAAGCAGAAGAATGTGTTAGAGAAAATTTGATTCAGTCTGTATTTGCTTTCATTCAGAAGCAAACTCGGGTGGATATTCTTGTTGACTGACTTTTCTTACTGAGAATGATGTTATCATCAGTTTAGTGATGTCTGCTTTTTCTAAAAAAGGCTGATTTTTTTCGTTTTGAGTCACTGACGCATTATCCATCATTAGTGACCTGTGTTAGATACCTGAACTTATTTACTCCCTTTTTTATTTAAATCCAGAAAATGTAGTGTAATTTTTCCAGTCTCCCATAATTTTCTTGGATTATAATGATGTGAAAGACATTGTGTTTGCCTGTAATTATCTATGCTAGAAATTGAAAGAAATTTAAGTTTTATGTTGTTACACTGCAACTGCAGAGATGCTTGTCACAACTGATGTCCTAGAAAGTGAAATCATTTGCATATGTAAGGAACAACAGAGAAAGCCCAAGGGCAAGCTCATAGATAGTAGGTTCCCAATACTGTCACTAAAATGTTTGAGTTTTGACCTAAAGAGACCCCCCTAAAGACTGAAATGGCAATTCAGTTTTCATGTCCATTTAATCTTTTTTTTTTCTGACAAGAGTGGCAATGTGGTTGCCAGATCCAATTGTGATAATGTTTTATTTCTGTGTGGAGTAATGAACAGTAAGAATTAAACAAAAATGTGAGAAAACATGTAAGTAAATTTATGTGGAACATTGATTGAACAGGCAGATGACTAAGATGTTTGACTACTACTTTTAAAGCCAGAGTCAGTCTAGTAGTATCAATGTGAGAATTCCTGAATAATTCAATTTCTAGTAGACAAATACTGAAAGAAGCTGTCTCTTTCTCTAACTTCTGCTCCCCTGTAAGGAGGGTATAGCTCTTACACTCTGAAAGTTCTTTTCTTGCAGTTATAGACTCTAGAAGTAATTGGTGTTAAAGCTCTAAGTGTACTGACATACGAAATTCAAATTAATGCCACATTGTTATCAAAATATCCTTTTCATATTTAAAAAAATAAAAGTTGATAATTTCAGATTATTTTCAGCTACTTTTGAAAACAAAAGTAAACTTTATTTTTTCAAAAGGAGGCGATAACTGTCATATTTACCAAGGAAGATAAATTATTACCACCGTAAGTTTCCGTGGCGTTATACAACCTGAAGGATTTCAGTAGAATGTGGCTCTCTTCTGTAGTGAAAACACAACCACAAAGTAAATAATCCTTCACGCAGGCATGATACTTCACTTTTGTTGTTCTTTGGTTATTTTTGGTTTTAAAATCCAGCTGGAAAGTAAATGGGAGAGGGAAAGTTATATATAAATTCCCCTTGCAAGGCTGAAGAGTTTGAGGTAATTAAAGCTAATTCCTATACTTGTCCTTCACTGTAGTTACTGAACTTAATGAAAAACACTGCAATTGATTTAAATCATCAATGTTTTAATCTTGCTATTTGGCACCCTGGTCATTAATGACTTTGAGTTATTTATCAAACAAAGTTATAGATCCAACCAAAGAGGGAGGAAATTTTCCTTCTCCTTTGACAAATGGAAGTCTTGATGCCTGTTCCTACAAAAAATTAATTTCAGGGATCTGAACTAGGACATAGAGATACCAAATCTGAACCTTTTGGAATGAAGAGTTGAAAAATCTCAGAAAAACAGTCTTCAGGAACACCATTTATTTTTGGCTTTTTCTCTAGGAAAATGATTTCAAGTTTTTCATCAGAAATCAGACCCTTCAAAACATTTCAGAATATCTTTAGTTTCTGACTGTTGACACTTGTTTCCCAGTTTATCTGTCTGTAGTGAATTCCCTAAAGGCTGAGACCATCTGGTCCTTCAGTTTATTTAACTGTTTCTCAGTTTTTGTGAGCCTTGAATTAAAACTGTCAGGCTTAAGGTTTAGAATCATAATGATTTCTCAGACATCATTAATTTTAATGTTTCCAGGATGTGTTCCATTTTTGCTCTTACTTTCATCTCCTACAGGAGTAAGAACTTCTTTCTTGTAGAACGTGCTTTAAAAGTAGATTAAAATGAAATGGGGGGGAGGGG
>JAVJGJ010000062.1:25648919-25763330 GCA_035590215.1 Microhierax caerulescens
CCCCCCCCCCCCCCCCCCCCCCCCCCCCCCCCCCCCCCCCCCCCCCCCCCCCCCCCCCGGGTGGAGTGGAGCAGGGAATCACTTGAGTTGCAATCCAAATCTTTATCAGTTATTTTAGATTCTCATATATGAAATAGTTTTTTATGCATTTTCTTGCTTTCATTTAACCTTCCATTAAAATAGAATTAATCCTCTTTTGCCAGTGGACAAACTTCTCATGTAGGTGGGGATTATACAATTCACAGTAAATGAACAAGTAACAGTACATTAATTATTAAAGCATTCTATAAGGGTTAACAAGCTAGTCTCAAACATACCTCTGGGAGTCTAATAAGTAGTATTTATCCTTAGTTTTTTTAATTGAGAGGATGAAGTCTGTTTGACACGAATAGATTGACTTAAGTATTCAAGGGTTCAAGTGCTTTCCAGTTGACTAAATGGGAGACTGAAGTAGAGAAGATATTCTTGCCTTCCCTCCTGAGTCTCTGGTACTAAGGCCAGGACAAAGGGTGTTTGGTTGTTTTTTTTAATTGCTACTCCAGAATTGCTTTTCTGTGTCCAGACACTCATTTATAAATGCTGAAGTTATCTTTCAACTCTTTCCTATAGGAGTTGAATATTTTATATACATTCAGTTAAACTTGCACATCTTTTACTCTACTGGAAGAACTAGTTGCCATTTACTATCCCAGTGAAAGAGAGTGAAATCTTAAATATGTTTTTATTATGATATATATTGTATGTCAGTCTTGTTATTGATTTTTAAAAAAATATCTTAATAGTTCACTAAAAAATAATACTTTTGGGGATCATTATCACTGCATAAAAACGGAAGTTCAATATTGACATAGACATGAAAGATGAAAATGTATATATTGATCATGATTTTATCATGGTTATTTTAAATGCCCAAAGCAAGAACTTACACAGTATAGTAGATAAATCACAGAAATGTCTAGGGATTTGTGGTGGTTTGCTTGTATTCTTGTTTTAAGATACAGGAAAGTTAAATATTAATAGCCTTAGAAAGTGGGATTGTACCATACAATAAAGTACTTAATAAAAACTCTACCGCATAATGTGAACCCTGGGTTATATCATCTACTCCTCGAGTCCATATTTTCCCTTTGCTACCATCACAGATCCTTTGATTTCCATTGTTGTGGCCTGTATCACATGTTTACTCACAGAATGAACAAGGGTCTACCAGACCTTAATAAAGGATCCTTTGTGAGGATCTCTGTACTTCTTCACATTACATACTTGCAGTTCTTTTTGGCAGCTTTTCTATCTCAGGTGCCCCAGGAACCTTTAAGAAAGATTTAATGTTTCTGTTAAAACTTAAAAGTTCTTCTAAACTAGGACAAGTATATTTCATTTTTTTAAAATTGAGTTATCTGCTGAAATATCAGCTTAGCTGTGTTTCACACTTCAATATTAATGATTTTAGAAGTGGTTTGCCTGGAGGAGGGCAGCAAACATAATTTTAAATATGTTAATCTGTATAAAAAAAGTTTTAAGGAATATTCAATGCTTGATTTAAGACAATCTTTTTTTTTTTTTTTCTTCTCAGAAGTGGAGGTAGTTAGGATTTAGTTGGTTTAGTGATGGACTTGGCGGTCCTGAGTTAACAGTTGAACCTGATGATCTCAAAGGTCTTTACCTGATTCTGCCCCATTTTAGCAGCCCATATTATGTACCAGTTGGTGCTATTATAATAGCCAGTCTCAATGCTTAGGAAATCAAGGAGGCACTCTCATTCTTTAGTTAAGATAAAGTTGGCCTGCTCATTCACAGGGTAGAAATGTGCTCTCCCCCATGGTGCCAGAAGTGGAGATGACAGGGGTAGTCTTTTGTCACCAGGGGAAAGAAAATTCTTGGCCCATTATCTTTTCCTTTTTCTTCTAGCTAAAAAATGGAGAGGACTAATAAAGCAGAACTACAAATTACATCATCTTGGCTCTCCTAAGTACAATTTGGCTTTTATTACATGGGTGTAGTTGGCTATTCAGAATCATGCTCCACTCCTAGATGTCATCATATAGATTGGTTTTGTGACTTGACATCACCAGGATAAATGCTACCTGCATATGGCTGTTATGGGATGTAAGAGAGAAGTTGCCTTTTGGTTTTACAACAGAATGGCTGTTGTACTGTCAATACAGCATACAACATGAAATGCTTTAAACATGAGTCTGGTATTTGAGCTGTGTTTCATCACAGTTGTGATGAACAGTCAGGACAGGAGCTCGAGCATAAGACGTTTTCCCTTAAAATACTGTGCTTATATGATGGGCAGATAGTTGCTCCATTTCTGTTACTGCCCAGAAGACTCTTCTGTTCTGTGGATTTCCTGTCTTCTGGGTGTCCAGGAATGTTGAACACAGTGAAATTCTGTAACTGCCAGAAAAAAGTTCTGGTGCCACATCCTTTGGAAAAGAAAATTAGAGAAGTCTCTGTGATGGGCATAAGATGGGTAGATCAGGAGCAATCTGTTACTGTAAAGTGGAACAGATGAAAATGGAAAGGACTGCTAAGTACTTCTAGTTGCATAATATAGTTGTAGACATTTTAATAATATTCCTGATGTCTGTTCCACTTTTTGATGAGGAGTCTACCCCAGTTATACAAATAAAGCCGTATTCATCAAACCTCTTTTTAAGCTTTCTTTTTTTGTTGGACAGATGAATTCATCATTTCATCTTCGGTAACAAATTTAGTAGCAAACTAGCAAAGGCCTCCCCTGTTTCTTGCTGATAAGTACTGCTCATCACTTTTGTAAGCAACATGTTGAGATCAGAAGAAGACATCTTAAAAATTACTGTTTATCCATAGTGTAAGACTTTCTTCTGTATGTAAAAGGAAATTGTAAAGCCAGTTAAAGAAGATAAAGTTGCAACAATTTTTATTAAATGTTTTATTTTCCCAAGCTGGATCAGCTTCTCATATCCATGCTTATGGAGGGGGGGTGGTGTTTATTACTGCATTTAAGCTAAAAGTCTATGATAATTTTAGGGATGCTGGCTAATCCTTCCTTGTTTAGAAACATTAACAATTTTCAAGAAATACATTCTTGAATGCGATGATTGTACATCGCTTTGCACTATCATAACAATCACTTAGTTCCATGTGAGGCCCTTTGTATGACCTTCCTACAAGAACCTGTTGTCTTTGTTGTGCTGTCTAAGCATAATTAATGGCACTCTCCTAGTGGCAGGGGTTGAATGCTAATTTGTCATAGAAAGCTTGACAGAAGGGTTTTGCACTCTTTGTACTTTGAGTGCTACTGTCGCAGTACGTTTATGTTTAGAAGATATAATTATTATTTCTTTATAAGCATCAGCTAAATAACATCCCAAATGAGGAAGACAGCATGGAGTTCTGCCTTGTCAATTGGAATTACTGCATTAGTAATATTTAACATTAATACTGTTGTCCAAATATTATGAAAATATATGAAAATATGGTCACTTGTCCTAATGATTTTGAATTAAAACTTTTAATATAAAGACATCAATAGAATATGTAGAATTTCCTGTGTAAAATCTTGTTTTGTTGCAGATTTTTAGAATCACATCTTTAACTCATATAAATTATCAATGTCATTAATCTATTAATAACAGTGGAGGTTCCATCTGTAAATACTAAAACCACGATCGCTACGGCTTGATTCCTAATTCAAGCTGTTCCCATTTCAATTTCAAAAAACTTTAACCGTAACTAACCATACAGTGGAAGCTCTGGGCAGGTGTATATGTCAGAGATCAGTGATGTGGTCCAGCTCACCTCTAATATGTATTTCAAGCAGAGCTGAGTCTGCATGTGATTACCTCAGTTAGTTGGCTTTGCTGACTCCTGAGCTTTGGGACAAAGGAAAAGTGCAGGAATTTTCCCAGTCCTCAGAAAGGAAGAAAAAGTATTCTCAGCTTTTTCAGACTCTAGCATCTGTATTCTTTCAGTTGGTGTAGCCAGAGACCAGGAATGAAGGAGGACTGTATAACCACATGCATGGGCTAGGTTATGACAAGCTGCCCTCAAATGGGGTCATTGTTGGGATGTCCCTTTAACCAGGAATTTTCCTTGATTTTTCTGCCTTGAATATTTACCCTTGGACAAAACCTGGGTCTCAGGTTTAATAGTATTCTTTTGCCACTTTACACATTGTCAAATGATTGTTCAGCTGCTAAAATAAAAATCTCAGCAGAGTTTTAAATTAAGGATTAGAGCATAGCTGTAAATTAACAGGAATGTGATTACAGATATGCAAAGACAGTGAAAATTAACACTGATTGCTAGGAATGACTGCATAGATACTCCTTTGTTTACAGTTATTAACTAGAGGCTGCTTAGAGGATATTTCTCTGGTTTTCTCATTTACAGGTGATAAATTATTTCTGGAATGTAAAATAAGCTTTACCTTTTTCAGTATTAGGATATATTTAGTGCAATGCCATTGAAGGGTATTTTACAACTAGAGGAACACATTGGCCCACGCCTGTCAGAAGAAGGTACCCAAATGCAAATCTACAAATCTCAGGCTGTTGGACTGTTTATATGACAAAGCACATTATTACGAAGAAGATTGACAGAGTTAACTTGATTCTCCCATGTTGAACCTTATTAAACACTCTCTCAATATTATAGACCTAATTAGCTGGAATCGTAGTTACATCACCTTCAATGATGGGGATAATTGATGTGAGCTGAAATGAGCCTAACAGGTTTGACCTTCAGTCAGTTATGTGAATGGTTAAGAACTTGGATGCATGCTATATTTACCATCTTACTGAAGGTTCAAGCTGATCAGGTCTCCAAAAGAAAGCTGCAGAAGTCAATGCTGAGGAAGTCAAGTGCAGGCATATACTCACTTGAAGTGTAGCACCAAGTTTAACCTTTTCCTGGGCTTCAAACACCGATGTAAACACACTACTTATGGGGGCACATGTCCCTATATCCAGGGAAGGAAATAATAATCAAAGCAGCAACAGGTTGTCAGTAAAAACAAAACCAAAAGGTAAAAGACAGTTTTGTGTTTAATGTCATAGTCCAAATATACCAACATGGATTATCTTCACGAAATTACCTTCTAGTTTTTGCAGGTTTTGCCTATGGTTTTCATATCGACATTTCCCTCAGAAGTGACTTAACAGATGCAGCGATTACATCCACCTCTTTCCCTGGATACAGTCCAGAGCACTACAGTGATGCCCGAGTCACAGCCATAATCTGGGCATGTGTTTCTGCACTGGCCAGTGCAGACAGGGAAAACAACCTCAGCTCTTTCACAACAGAGTATCTTCCTCCTGTTCCTCCAAAGGTCTTGAGAAATCACAACCAATGCATATAGTATGGCGGGAGGTAGGCCTTCTAAGTGTCCTGTGCTCCTTTCTTTGTGTAGGATACAGCCCATGAATTTCAAAGGCCTCTGTAAAGACATGGTGTGTAGACTGTATAAATGTCAGCCGTAATTAACTGATGCTGAACCTAGTATACTTCGGTGAAGAACTACAAACATGTAAGAGCCTAGACTAAAGATCAATCAATTTATGTAACCTTTGGCAGTGGCTTAAAAGCAAGTGCTCAGGAAAGGGTGTCAGAACAGGGCTAGCCTGAAGAGAGCACACCCCAGAATATTTCTCCTGCCTCCCCAGTTTGCAGCTCTGGGTTTTCTTATGCAGTCTTGACTAGGAAAATACCTTGTAATGAGTTGCTATTATTAGAAGCTTTCTTCTTAGAGGGAAAGGCAGAATTGTGACTTAGTATAAGCTATGTTTTAAACCTCAGGTGAAACATGGATTTGGTGTGTGACCCTCGGGCATACTGTTGTGCTTTTTTGTGCCGATAACAGCTTAGCTAGAAAAGACAGTAGAACACTGGACTTCAGTGAAAGTCAGATGCTGGATCTGTAATAAAGTTTGTATTTCAGTAAATGACAGCTGAGAAACTTTCTCTGAATAGAAAATGAGGAGATTTCTCAAAGTCTTTCTGTTACTAATGAAAATTACAGCACTTTCAGTATTGCATAGTGCATGTTCCACCAAAACAGTATACTTAAGAACTGGTATTCAGCATCACGGGTGATCTGATGCACTTGGCTGAAAGACCTGATTTACAGTGCTCTGCCTGTAAGTCGTCATGACAGAAGTATGTCAAAGGAGCTGCCTCGCGTTTGTACTTTTTCTTATTTTAGGACCTAAAGAAAGCATATAGTTTTCCTGTGCTGAAAACCTCATTTAATAATTAATATCACTAAAATATTAATTATTAAATAAGAAATAATTGTGCAATTCTTGTAGGCTTCTAGAAATGACTTCTTAACGTGAATAGCTAAAAACGATCTTTCAAATACTGCAAAATAGGTGTGCTGCCTTTCAAGTTACTAAGCTTACTCTCCAATACAATATATGGTAAAGATACAGTGATACGCTGTTTCCTGGTTCTGTAGAAATTATCTTGCTTTTGTATAACACTTCCTCAGAATTTTGACATAGTGTTTTAAAATATCTCTGTACATACACACATATATGCTTATGTATACACACTATCTATAGTATCATATATCTATATATGTAATATGATAATAGCAGAAGTATAGAAACTTATGCTTAATCTTGACCGTTAGATACGTGCTACTGAATAGCTTCATGGTTTAAGCAGTATTGCTGTTATGATCTGTTGCAGGTGAAAGTTGCCACTTCACTGTTTTTTCATTGGGATTTGTTGGCAACTGAGATGAGGTCTTATTTCTTTGGATAATCTATTTGATTTTATTGGGGTGGTATTTTACAGATACTTTAAGATGGAGCTAAAGCTCTCCCTCAGTAGATCAGAAAATGGAAAACAGAGTAACATATTTACATATTACATGTTATTTGGGGAAATTAATTTTAATGCTATATACAAGCATCACGTATGCAATCCTATGGGATCCTTCAGGTTCATGTACCAGTGATTTTCAGCCGTTGTGGTTCCTGGGACATTAGTACAGTTTCACTAGTAGCGTAGACCAGCTTAGAAACTTTATTTCCATTGGTTGCTATACAGTATCTATGAATTTATTTTCATAGTACTTTTTTTTCTTAGTACTATATTTTTCATAGTACTTTTTATAGACTTAGAATTAGTCCACGGGTTCTCAAGGATCCATGGTCCACATGTTGAAATCTGTTGACTAAATAGCGTTTGTGTAATTCATCAGCTAGCCAGGCAATGAAACTTAGGTTACTGGCTGTTTGCCTGTGAAGAAGGCTCAGAGAGGGAAGAGGCAAAATTAGCTCCTTTCATATTTTATTTCTCTTGAACTAGCAGCTCCAATATCTTGTTTGTTGGGGTTTTTTTAACATATGCACTTTTATAAACTTTCCATGCTTTTAGGTGGAATGCTTTTAGCTCACTAGCTGGCCTTTTATAAAACCAACGTTTTGTCTCAAATAGATGTTTGCTTCAACATATCATAAAGCACAATTGCTCATCTATAAAAATGGGCTAAACTCTACAAACCCTTTGACAAATTCATTTTACAAGCAACTAAAAAATACTGCATTTCATTCTGGTAGACCGTAAGTTGTATATATTGAGTTAGAATACCCTGACAGTGGTCTTCTGTATCCAGGAAGAGTAAGTGTCCCAGTAAACCATCTATAAAACTCTTACCCAGAGATTTTTACTAGAAATTGTGCTTTGTGTAACAATAAATCCTTAGTCTGCTCTGATTGTCATCTTCTGAATCATATTTAAAAGGAAAAAAAAAAATCCACAGTTGCTTGGTTCAATATCATTCATTATTTAATAAGTACTTCAGCTATTTGAGTGAAATGTGGATTTCGATATTGGAAGCCTGCAATTACTCATAATGTTGTCTTCCACTCTGCAATAATGACATATCCTAAACCTCAAATGTCCCATATAGAGAAGGCTTCTAACAAAAGATATCCATTAGTTGGAAAAAATAGTCCCTTGATAATATTGGTGTTTCTCATTTGCTTGAGAACACAGTCATTTCTCAGAAAAGGGGAAAAATAAAAACACTGCAGTGGCCTCTGTGTTGATTTTCTGTGCAGGTGGGTATTTCATTTATTGTATTTTATCATGACAGGTAAATTTTCATTCTGTCTATCTATCTCATTCTAAAGAGAAATGCCAAAGAATTAATGACTTTAGATTATTCAGTTATGTTCCATGTCATCACACCACTGTATCTTAATGCTTCCCCAGAATTCATTAAGAATTTCTTCTTTTAATAACAGATGTAAAACAGGCTTCAATATTACCATAGAATAAATACAAAGATTACCTTAAAGTCTTATGCAGTAAATAGAAATACTGTATTTAGAAATACTTAATCGTATTTCAGGAGAACTTCCCACATTTTCTCATAATATGAGCCAACAAGACACGTTTTAATGAACAGACTGAGGAGGGCAATTCTCTGTTTTCTCTCAACTGGTAACAAATTATTCCCTTTCATCTGAGGCCGCTACATTGGTCAAAGTTTTTTGTCTGCGTGGCATGGGAGGGAGGGAACATATATATACAACAGAGAAACGTTTCTGGGTGTTAGCCAAAAAAAGAGAAATTGGCTTTTTTACTCTGCCTGAATGCACCCTTCTTCAGAAAGTTTTGTTGGAAAGGTTGAAAAGTTCAGAATCCTTCAGCATAATATGAGTGTTTATGAACATTTTTGTTCCATTTAGTCTTTCCCAGAGAGTCAAATGTTACTTATGACACTAATAAGGTTATGCCACCACGGTCCTGTTGAGAATTTTTTTTTCTGTGTTGCTAAATCCACTTCTTTTTTGCTATTCCAAGAACTGTCATTTGGAGAGAATTTCATTTGGCACATTGCATCTTCATTTTGCTGCCCTGCAATGGAAAATACACAGGGTTTATTCTTCATTTGAGTCTCAGAATATTTTCATGGTCTTTCAGGGCAAGTGCAGGGAGGAGAGAAGGCTGATGAACTCTGAGAAATGTTGACGTGTTTATAAATTGTTTTAAGTCAATACATCTAATCTTTTCTAAGGCGGTTACTTTGAAAGCTTTCTGACATCTGTTGGCACTGCTGATGAATTTCCAGCTAAAAGATCCATATGGTATGATGGGAACATCATTTGAGTTAAGATTTGTTAAAATGTACCCTGACTGCCAAATCCTGTTGATGTTGCAGAGTCTTTTCAGTTATCATTTGCTTGCGTGTTATCTCAAGTTAAGTAACATTTCTGTATTCCATTGCCTTTTTCAGTAATATGTGAATTGCAGTCTTTCTAGTGGAACTCTACTTGATCACACAGACTTGTTTACTGACGTGGATTATGTTTTAGCAAATAGATACAGGTAACTGTACCTTGAGAAGAATCTTTTGCTTCTTCTATGTACAAATTATCAAATGTACATACATATATATATATATATACAGAGAGAGAGTTTGCATTTTAATGCATAAGTAAACATTGAATGAAATTAGCACCAAAGCTAAATATTGTGTCACAAAGGCCCAGAGGAAAGATATAGGTTTTTTTTCAGCTGAAGTAAACAATTAAAAGAAAAGAAAAAAAGAAGTTACATAATCCTGAACCAGTAAGGCAGGGAGATGCCTTAGGAAAACTCAAAATGCTTAGAAGATTACTCCTATCTGAATTGTAATCAAGTCCGCCTTTCTAATCAAAGAACCAAACATCAATTTGTACAGGTTAAGATCTCAAAATGTAGACAGTGCACAGCTAATCCTACGAAGATATTTCCAAGAATAGACGAAGATCCTTTTTTTCAAGTATAGCATGTTAAAAATTGCTGCTTCCTTGAATAATAATAATAAAAAAATATCCTCTAAAAAGCTAGCATTTTAGCTTTTGATTGATACATAAAAGAATTGCAAATCTTCTAAAATAAAACTTACTAAGTTGCTATGAAGAAGTGGCTGATTGGGGTGTTAAAGCCATGTAATAATGGTGTGTTTCGCTCCCTGTTAACTCTTCCTTGAGTAATGTGTGCTCAGAAAGAAAGGCCTAGACTAATTTGTGTTAACTAACCATTTGCAAGACAGACTTGTAAGACTATAAAATGTAACCAGGAAATACATAAAGTTGATATGAATACAAGGTCTTCATTAGAATTGTCTGTATTGAAAACACTCCAGTTTTTGCAAAGTAATACCTAAGTGGGATAAACCATTAAACCATTTTCCCCTGTGCAGATAATACACCATGATATGGAACATGCCTCTTAAACAGGAAGATGTTCTTATGAGCTGTAATTGATGTATTAAAATATTGAAACAAAATTCATAGTGTATATATAATCTTTGCTTCTGCTTGTGTTAGTTCTTCTATTCCACTACAGACCTATGCACAAGCTGGCACAAATTCATAAACACTCATACTGCAGCTGGGATAAATTGAATTTACTTTTGGACACAGTGGAGTCTTGATGGTCAGAGTACAGGTAGTTTCACTGGTAAGAACTGGAGAGCAAAGAGCTTGTCATGGTAGCTAGCACAGCACATACGCATGCAGTAGAGGGATAGCTATAGAATGGCAAGACTATTTGTGTTCAGAGTTTTAGTTTATTCTGTGTTTTATCATTTGCTTAATTTCTTCGTTAAAAGTGTTTAACATGGTTTTCAGATCTGACTGCTTTGGGTGAAAATGCTGAGATCTTTTGAAGTCATCAGATTATCTACTAAACCTAAATACAATCAAAAACTTTGTAATGTTTCAGTCTGACACATGACTTCTTCGGTCTCTTAAACAATGACCTTCAAATATTTTAAGAAAAGCTGACAAAGAATTTCCATTTGTTTAAATTGCAGACATATGCTTTATTGAAAATTTCGTTTTAAAGTTGAAGCAGATGGGGTTTTTTTCCCTTTCATTAATCTTTTTGTCATGCACTGCAGTTTGTGAAAATAAATACTCTAATCTCCCTATTTCTATCTTTAAATAGTGTTAGCAAAAATCACTCCCAGAATAAACAAAGTGCCTGTTATTTTTCATTTGTTTCTTTTTAATAAGTATTTGTACTTTGAATACGTACTCAGCTACAAGGTAGGCTCTTTAAAACAGTCTTTTTGAGCATACTTTGGCTGGACGAGCAATAGCCTGAGCTGACCAGCAGGTAGGTGATAAGATACTCTGTATCTCTGAATTAGATTGTACCTTTAGCTTACCTTGTAAGCTTTCAATTTGTAACAAAATTACAGGCATCAAATTGGAAGTTAGGGCATTTGGAACTTGTATTAATGGTTTTGCAGCATATCATCTGCTTGGAAACTAAAAAGGTGTATCACCTGACCAAGGTACTCTATGCTGTAGCAGCCTCTTAAGAGGCTTGATTCCAAAATTCCTTCTAAAAATTTAGTGTTACACAAATAGTATGGATTTCATTCCATAGGCTGAATAAGCAGATTTCTTACACAGTTTGGCTTTGTTTCAGCTTCAGTGACTCTCATGTTGCTTCTAGATGCTGTAGCAGTAGGGAACAATGAGAGGAGAGTATGGGGCTCTTAGCTGGGGTCTTTGTCACGTCAGCAGTACTACATTCTTCCTTAAGAAGTCCCCTCTTCCTGAATGCTGGCCAACTAGATCCTTCTCCCTCTTGGGCCTGTTGACCTGTCTGTTGACTATGGCATTTGTTGGCTTTAAAAGTACAAAGCTCTTCTAGAAAAGTGATTTCATTTTTTGCTGAAGCGGAATGTTAAAAACAAATTTGGCTAAGATCAAACTGCTTAACTACAGAGAAAGAAAAATAAAGTGGCAAGTGACCTCAGAGCTATGACCTCTATGTAATACCTTCTTTTTGGCAACTTCACGTATATGTAGACTATCTTGACAGATTTATTTATTTTTATAAGATCCATTGATGATCACAGCCTTGCACAACTAGTAATGAGCCTACTTGTAATAGTTGAAAAGGTTTTCCCAATATCAGAACTATATCTTCTCTGTTGCAAAGAAGACAGCTTTTCCTTCATGTGATGAAAATGATTGATCACATGCAATATGAAACACACTTTTATTATCATGTTGCATTTCAGCCTTTTTTTTTTTTTTTTTTTTTTTTTTTAGATTTAAAAAATCAAATCACATCAAGGGTCATTTTATCTGATCGTTTGCCTTCTGGAAGTGGTATGCTTCACAGTGAACTATAGCTGAGGCCTCAAACTTCAAACAAAATGAAGCAGCAACATTTTGCATCTTCATATGACACTTCAGTTACCTGGTGTCACCTCTTTCAGAACACTATATCCATTTTTTGAGCATCAGTTAGATGAGTTAAAATTTTCTGTTTCTGTTGAATTAACCAGTTATATTATTTTTGTGTTTAGGAGTGTTTTCTTTTAAAATATAATAGTTTGCACTTGGTTTCATGAAATTTCTCATTTGTTTCAGGAATTATCAAGATAATTTTATATATTCTTGGAATAGACTATTTTAAAATTATTTAGAATATTGATGTCTTCTATGCAAAATCTAAAACATTCTTGATGATATATGATGGTGACTGCCCCAAACAGACCTTTTGGAATTCAATCAGAAATGTTCTTAGTTGTAATTTTGTGTCAAAACCTGCTTTTTGCATTCCTTATTTCCAGCCCATGTGTGCTCGTCTTTTAGCACTTTCAACTAAACTATATGTCCCTTATTTGCAATGTATTTTAACCTAAGCAAATATTTCTTCCTTATTCACTAGACTAACTACTTTTTTAAAAAAAAAAAAAAAATGGTTTAATAAGATTTGTTCTTGACAAATCTGTGTTGTCTATTATCTTATTATCTCCAGGTGCTTGGAAATGGATTTTTGAATAATTTGTTATAGTAAATTTTCAGATATCCCAATTTAATCAGCTAGTCTGTGAATACCAAGATACATATAAAAAAGAGAGGGAGAAAAGTGTAAGTACTGGTTTTGCTGCCTTAATTCTAAGACCTCCCATCTTCATGTGTTGATAGGCCTAACAGCTAAAGTTTGTTTGTCATGTGCTGACACTTCTCTTCAATCGCTAAGTTCTGATGAATTGGAAATCTAAATATTGATTTATGCTTTCCCTTTCCTCTTTTTCTTGTCTGCTGTGCTGTCCCTTTTATAAAAATTATGCCAAGTGCTTAATCACGATCAGTTGTTTTCTGAAGACAAAAAGAGTGTCCAAACTGGTTTAGCTTTCTCTGTTACCAGTGATTTGACCCTTTTCTGTTGAGGAATGACCCTTTCGTGCTTCCTTTATTTGCAATTTTTAATAACATTGTCTTGGTTAGCTTAATGCACCTTACTTATCGTTACTTAGTTATCATTTTAATCCACCCCCCTTCCTGAGAAATTGATGCTATTCCTTTATAGGCGATATTGTTTACACTCTTGGTGCTGTTTTTTAAAAATGTCATTCATTTAAGAGATCTTGATTTAGGATCTTAAGTCTCTTCATGTACTTCCTTTTTATCTTCCTGTTAGAGATAAACTGTTTTTCTGCCTCTAGAACTGGTTCTCTTTAAAACCTCCTGTTATCCTGTACCATTTTAAAAACAAACAAACAATCAAATACTCAAAAAAAAAGCCCAAGACTTCGAATGTTTGCCCAAGAGATCCTATCTTTTGTTTCCTCAGTTTGTTAAAAGTCTGGGTTTGGAAAGTCATTGTTCTTAGTGTGCCCTGGCAATTCCTTCCTTTCCTAGTATTTGGGAACTCTGATTGTTTTATGACAACTTTTACTCAAACTACCTGGTCCCTTACACTCTTGACCTACTCCTCTGTATAAATAGGAATTGAAACAGCAGTCCTTACCAGTACCTACTTACTCATTCAGGTCTCTGAAGCCATTTCCAACAAATACCAAGAACTTGTTAGATAATTCACATCTTCCAGCATTACTCACCGAGCAGAGTTCACATAGTTGGTTTGCTATTGTTACCGCTTCCTGTCCTTCTGGTTGCTTCTGTTAATTGCGCTGGAAAAAGTTATTCACCCTCTGACTGGATTTGACGTATTACTGATCCCTATTGTGAGATCGGCTCAGTCTTCCTTCCCTTTTATCCTTACCTAAAGGTCTCTCTTAGGTCTTAAGCTCACCTGTTCTTGAACAGCGGAGAAAATATACTCATTATACCTATATGGTGCATCTCTGCCTCCATTTTTTACTTGTATGTCCTTTCTTAAGAAGCATTTTATTTATAGTTGAGGTGACACTATCACAGTAATATACTGATAGAATGCTATTACATTGTATTTAAAAAAAAATATCTGAGCTCAGAATCTGAAATCTGGTGACTTTAGTGAACTGTGCTAAATGACTGGGAAGCATGTAAAGATCAATGCATTGAATACCGCATTTGTGACAGGAGGAAGAAAAGAGAAGCCTGAATGAGAAAAGAGAACATTATTAGTCTTCTAAGGGCATATCCAGTACTGAGAAAAGGGTGGAAACTGGAAACGTTACCAAGATACTGATTAGAAAATGTAAGATCTGCTAGAAAGGTTTTAACAAGTCTGAATATGGGGCATTAGATTATTGGAGGCTATTATCGTGAATACCTGAAAAATAGAACTGCAATCTGAAAGAGAATTGATTTGTTGAGATAAACTTTAAATAGGATTGGGTGTGAAATGCACATGCAGATTAGCTATAAGTATTGGCTAATTATTACATTTATTGAGCAGATTAGAGGTCATGTTTCAAATAGATGTCCAGAATATAATTAAAAATGAATGTACACTTCAAAAACCAAGTTTGCTTATACAGAAAAATAAAGGGAAAATGAGGATGAGATAAGCTAAAGATACTGTTTAAAGGGCAAATTTCCATCATTCTGTGTAATGCACATGACAGTACGTATGGAATATTTTGCCAAGGAGAAAGCCATCAAAAGCATATCAGGAATTCTACATTTCTTGTTCACATTGGGAAAATCTGGGTTTTCCCCCACCATAATAATGAGGAGGAGTTAATGAGTTCAGGGGGAGGGAAGATGACCATTAGTCTGTGATTACATGAATCTACTCTCCAAGATGCCTGTTTAGGGTAATGTCTAACAGCTGTGGCTGGTGCTGCCTATGGACTGCAGTAATGACTGCAGAACAGCTGCTCTAGTGCTAGGAACCCTAGGGGAGGAATTTGCTCTCTCCTTTTGCTCTGCAGTATGTAGAGCTAATTTATTTGGATTGCAAAGCTATCTAGAGTTTGCTTCTAAATACTTGAAATTCCTCTTATGAACAGAAAATTTACTCAAAATTTGTACAGGGTCAGGTAGACATCATATACATTTGTTGTAGCCATTCAAAAAAATTTTTTTGTTATATCATTGCTTGCTTCATTCCATAAATACTCTTCGAAGTGTAAACATCTGTTCTATAAGGTCATAAAGGGACTCTTTTATAGTTTATATGTGGTTTTATTTAATGTCTCTGAAACAGATATGTATGTTTTTACTGTCGTAAGGAGCCTGACTTTTTATTGCCTTCATTACCTTTTTCTGAAGTGCTTCCTAAGAGTTACAGGTGTCTCTGACAACAAGAGTTTGGGGGCTTTTTACATAATAGTGTGTATACTACTTCATATTGTCACTTGGTCGGTGAAAATCTCACTACACAAAATGTATTATTCAAGAATAATAACTTATATGCTGCATCATGTATTATATATGTAGTACACCTCATCAGATGAGAAGCCATCTAGATTCTTGTTTTGTTTTGTTTTTTATGTATAGTAAATATAAAGCACACACTTTGATTTTATAGGGGACTTGAGTATCCTTACTGCTACCATTCTCCGCTTGCTTGTTTTTTTATCTTCAGGAATTTATTAAAAATATTTTTCAGTCCTGGGGATTTTTATGGTTTTTCCTCTGCATTAGAGGCCATCCTGCATTTTTATTACAAACCCATACCACCCAGTGACTTCAGTAGGACTGTTCATAGTTACTTCTATATTCAAAGAGATAATTTTTCAATCAAAACATAGGCTTCCAGACTATAGTCTCAGGTAATTTTTTCTGGTTTTAAAAATACATTTTTTAAAGCCTTTTAATGAAAAATGTCATATGACATTTGGTAATTATGAAAAAGTATGTCATAATTCAGCAAATATTTGTATGTTCAAAATAGCTATTAAAAGAATGTGATGTTTCTTTCCACTGTATTTATAATACAGTTTTATTAATGTACAACTGTCATTTCATGACATTTTTGTTTAAGCAAGACTTGAACGTATAGCACTGAACAGTGTGAGGGGATATGTTCTCAGACTTCTGGAACTAAGTGAAAACCTATATACTCTATATTCATAATCATCCATTTCTCTCCAGATCTGAGTGCATTTTTGATAGTTATTGCAAATTCATTTCAACCTTCCAGAGTATAGGGACTGAAGACAGTCTTTGATCTACATTCATCATTTAAAAGATCAGTAACAGAAATATGACTAAATCCTGTGATTCTACAATAGCTTAACCAAAAGAGTAAGAGTTTACTGTTCTGTCTTCAGCCTTTGAAGTACAAACAGCCTTTGGGCCTATTCCAGTGTTTTTCTGTGAAAATGATAGGAGGTTTAAGTGCTTGAATACTCGCCCTTTATTGTAGCAGTAGTTGCATTTGCCTCTTATTTTTCCATTTTCTAGTTGGCCATCTCCCTAAGGAGTATTTTTAATATGTTCAGCGCTCTAGCAGGACTAGGATTACTAGACTATATAAGACATCGTTAATGCCCCAGCTAGATACTGCAACGCAGTCTGTCTACTATATAATCTACTCAGCACAAGTGAGACCACAGCTGGAGTGCTGTGGCTAGGTCTTGGTCTCCAATACAAGAAGAACATGGACATACTGAGTCTAACAAAGAATGCAAAGATGAATAAGGGACTGGACATGGAAAAGATAGGGAGCAATATTAAAGCAGTACTAATGGTACCTATAGAGAGCTTTATGGCCAGATAGTTTTTAGCACCTCAACTGTTTAGCTTAAAACATAAGATAAATACAGATGTGGTCTTTTGGATAAGGCTTCAGACTAGCACACAGGCAGGCTGGGTTGCGTTTTTGCCTGCACACCGTTTTCTGCATGATGGTGCTTAAATCACCTGAATTCTTTGAGGCTCAGTTCTAAACTCTGAGCAATTAAGGGATAATTATTAACTTGTATGACCATGTAAAACGTTAATGATGCACTTTTGAACGTTTGAATAGAATACGCTATAGGGATGGAAAATGTTCTTTTTAATAACGATAGATTTTTGTTTTGGTGAAGTTTACTACAGTGTTCAGGTCTTGTCACATTGGATTGCAAATTCATTCATTGAGAAGCTGGATAAATCCACAATTTCATTACAGTTAAATATTTATGTAAAGCAATTTACAAGGTCATGTTTGCCAATCTTGCAAAACTTTGTAAAACTATAAGTAATTTAATTTCAGAATATGCATGAACTTCATTATCTTTACTTTAAGAACAACTACAGTAATTCAAATAATGACATAAACTTATGCTTTCTGACAAATGCAAAATTTCAAGGGAAACCATTGCATTAGGTATGTAAAAGTTCTGCAATAAAAATTTTACATTCCTATTTGATCTTTTTTTGTCAGGTGAGGAAATGTTTTCTGTCTATATTTGGGCTACACCTGTTCTCAGAGTATATGAAGTGCATTAAATTAAGTTTGTCCTGGGCTAAAACTGGCTAATATTTTTTTTCTTTTGCATTAATACTGTTGCCAGTGTTTATCTTTAAATAGTAAGTTATAAGGGTGTGAATTACTTTGCATTACTTTAGTAAATATGAGACTGCAAGTTGCAAATTCTCTACAGGAAAGCGTGAATTGAAGGAATATACACCTCACTCAGAAGAATGCTATTTTTATTATTTTATAATCACTCAAGAAATTTCACCTTCATACAATAGAGTGTGTACATCCTGCTTAGTCTGAATCCTATGCAGACCTGTCGTCTTTCCTGATCTTTAGGATTACATTTTTCATCAGTCTTCTGCTTGAAGGATCAAAGATTTCTGGTATTAAGTTCAAATTTCTTTATCCTGTGTTTTGTAAAAGCAATGATTGCCAATGCCAGAATCACTGTCCGTGACATCAGTCTCATAATGTCAGCAAAAAGACAGGCGGAATATGGGGAGGCAGTGAGGCAGGTAGGCACATCGCCTAGCCAAGTGCCCAGGAGCTTGGCTGGTTCTCCCTGTAATGCTTGCCCAAAACTGCTCTAATGAATAAATGGTGTAGACAAACTGTGAATCTGTTCTGAAATCTAGCCTCATGACTACTTTTGCACAGTGCTGTAGATGTGGTATCTTGAAGTCAAATTTATGTTACACTTACCCAGAAATCTTGCAAATGGGTTTTAAATTACATTAAGGTCTCCTAGAAATAAAATGAATAAACTCGCTTTCTCGTATTAAAATACACGTGCTACTGGTTTCATAAAAAAAAGCTCTATGTCATGTCTTTCGAACCAAACAGGTGGTGTTAATTGTCATTATTTATGTACAGATTTTGGGGAGTTTCCAATTAACCAGAGTTATGTCGAGTCTTCTAGATTAATTCAGTGTCTTTTGTTGACATCCTGATTTCATGCTAGCAAGTTCTGTCTTGCAGCAGTAGAAGTGTGTTTTTTTAAAATGTTGCTAGGAGATTTAGTCCTTTCTTTCTAATTTCCTGCCTGCAGAAAAGATTGGTCACTATTCCCTTGCAGCCCTGAGAGAGCTGAACGCAGTAACATGATGATGTACATTCAGAAGCTTGGCTTCTATCTTCTCCCTCCGTGCTTTCAAAATTGTTTGGGAGATTTCATCATAAAGTGCTTCATGTATTTCTTTTACAGCAACCCAGTGAGAGCACTACAGATACAGGGTAGGACCAAAACTGTTATTATAAAGATCTATATGTAGATTGGTTTGATGGCTCTTCACAAATAAATAAATAAATATGTATGTATCATCTTTGGTGGCTCCACATTTGACCTGTACCTTTCTCCTCCTGTGAGCGACCATTTCATCAGTACTTCTTCTTCATCTTGTCCTGAATATTTGTCATCTTTGTTCCATTCATAGCTGCTTAGGCCACTGTTTAGTTTTGATCTTCCTTAAGGAAGGAAGCAAATATGACTCTTATGACAGAGAATCAAAAGGATTTTTGAAATGCCAAAATAACCAGCAACTAAAACTTCCAAAATTTATCTGGCTTTGTTTCCCACTGGTGAAAAGAGCATAGCAAAGTTTGCAGCCTGAAATTGATATTCTCATCTGTGACTTTCCCTTTGTTAAAGGACAAAGTTCAGCATTGCTGGCTAAGCAAATCACTGAGTTTCACCTATGATTTCTATTTTGTATTCTCATTTTTAAAGAGCATAATTCTGCAATTCTGACGTTATCTGTAACATATGTGTCGTGGTTTAACCCCAGCAGCTAAGTACCATGCACCTGTTTGCTCTCTGACCTACACTGCCTGGTGGGATGGGGAGGAGTATTGGGAAAAGGTAAAACCCATGTATTCAGATAAGAACGTTTAATAATTGACGTAAAGTAAAAATAATAATGAAGAGGAGATGGAGAGAGCGGAATAAAACCTAAGGGGGAAAAAAATTATGCACAATAGTTTATATACTGAACGTGACGTTCTGTGGTAAAAAACATCCTTTGGCTAGTTCAGGTTGGCTTGCCTGGCTGTGCTCCCTCCTGGCATCTCGTGCCCCTCCTCACTGGCAGAGCATGGGAAACATGAAAATCCTTGATTTAGAGTAAGCGCTACTTAGCAACAACTAAAACATCAGTGTGTTACCAACATTATTATCATACTAAATCCCAAACGCAGCACTGTACTAGCTACTAAGAAGAAAATTAACTCTGTCCCAGCTGAAACTAGGACAATATGAATACAGCTTCCTCTAATAAGATGAATTACTACATGTGTTTTTATTGCTTCTGTGGGAGTAATTGGGTGCACCAACCTAACCATGCAAGAATTCAGCATAATATGCAATTTGGAAAAACCACATTTTTTGTTATTGAAGCACATGAACTTCCAGAATATGTGACTTGGCATATTCCCAGAGTGTTGTCCTCCCATCTTGAGGAATCATTTGCAAAAACTGATTTGTGATTTCATGAAACAGGGAGGAATTCCTCTATCCATACCTCTGTACTTAAAGCTCTGTCCTTTCACCTTTTACTGAGTATCAGTAGGTTACTAGGTTTCACTCCATTGCTGAGAAAGATGTGTTACAATCAACATTAAACTGAGGTGATTTTTTTTTTTTCACACAGATCATATATTGTCCAAAATTATATCATATGTAAGTCTAAGCTAGTTTGCAGTTCTGAGTTAAATCAGTTTTAATCAGTTTGAAGCATTGTTCAACTCTGGAATGTATCCAAAGGAAAATACCTGTCTATGATGTTTCTGCTGTGTCTTTCCTTTATTCTTTATGTTGCATCTGCATGGTGGTTCAAACAGGTTATATGATTGATTTGTATTTTATTCTTGGTAGCATGCTTCTTTTCTTCAGTCATAACCTTGTTCTTAAGGTATTTGTGGGGTTTTTTATATGTCCCATGCCATCCGTCATGTCCAACAAAGTAACGCCTTGACCAAACAAAAACTTCTCATCTTATGCATAAATTCTGAAAAAGAACGAAGTAAGGTTTATTTTCCTTTTATTCAGTATTTGTATTTATTAATATTACTTCTGCTCTAGACGCTGTCATTACAAAGATAATAAATATCTATATTATTACGAATATCATAACGATCCAAATATCAGATGAAAAATATCCACAGTCATTTGCATTAATTACAACACATCAGTTGACTAAAACAGTATCTGAAATGCTACTGCAGTAAGTTGAAAGCCACTGTTATTTATTACTGTTCTTTCACAGAATTGTGTTGCACAAAGAGAAAGACATGTCAGTATGTACAATTAGGTTTTTACCCATCAGGCTCATATCAAATAAAATGGTTGTTTTAACAGTAATTCCTCTGGATGCAGGCTTGATGTTACTAGTAGCTAATAAGTCAAGATCAGAAATTTCAATTATTGGTGCTGTGTAGAGTGGACTTTGAAAACATTCTTGTTTTTACTGCATTTCTTTAGCTCTGATAAACTTTGCTGAATGATGGCTGAGTATCAGTAATTATGTTTGTAATGACAACATGCTTTAATTTGGTGGTAAACATTTTGTATTAAATTATGTAAACTTTAAGTATATATTCCTAAAAATGACATGTGAAGTACAAACATGGAACTCACAATTATATTCATTGTTAAAATGTACCACAAACAAATAAGGTCATCTTTTTTGTGATGGGAATATACTAGTGATATTTCAAGGTACTTGTAATGCAATGCATATATATTAAACAAACAGCACCATTATTATCAGGGCTATGCACTTAAGTCCATTTTAAATAAATACATTTTTGCTTCTCAGGAATGAGCCTAATTAGCCTTCATATGCTTCAAGACAGGTTTGGGTACTGGTGATCCAGTTATCTACAAAATGTCAAATTCATTTTAGCTTGTAATTATTTTTAACTTTTGGATCCAATAGAATGAGTTCATCTTGAATTCCTCTTGCTTGATAGCTTGCACACAGTGCATGTTGGAAGAGTTGGTCTTTCCTTGACAAAGGCTGACTGAAGTCAGTGTCACGTTTTTTTGGCACAGATAAAGTAGAATGATTTTTTTAAAATAAATTATTGGTCTTCTGAGAATATATATACACACATGTATATGGCATGCAATTTTTTTAAGTGTGAAAGCCTCTGTCTTTGCTTAAGCTTGGAAAAGTTTGATATTGCTACTTCTCCTGCACAACTTCTAAGGCTTACAGCTTTCTCTCACCTGCAAAAGTACTGACTTTGGTGAATGCCAGAGCTGTGCAGACCAGTCAGTGCCCAGTGACATATCATCTCAAGTGAGCATGCTTCCATCTCAGTGCTTCTGTACTCTGTGTTTATCTAACTGATGTTCTTACCAAGATGTGTCATTACTGAACTTAAGGCAAAGTGCAAAGACATCAGTGTCCTCAGAAATATTATAACTGCTTTATACTCAACATACAAGGCAAGGGTTTTATGCCAGATAACTCATATGTCTGCCTCTTCTTGAGATGATTTGAGAAGTTTAATTTGTATCAGTGGTCTTCAGTCAGGTGAAGCAGTGGTAGCCAGCTGCGGCTCAAAAGGAGGTTTTGCATGGTTCAACTCCGCGATCCCTTTTTCTTGCCATCCTGTACATTTGTCTGTGCTTTTGTTTCTTGTCACTTCCTCCTGCATTCCCAAAGTGAAAGTTTACAGTAAACCTTTCCCATACCATCTTCCATCTTCTATTGGTGTTGTCTCATAAATGTCCAAGTCTGTATCAGTTCCATCACTTCCTGCACCTGTCCATAGTATCGATGAGGAAGGATGTATCACAAGGACTGCAAATGCCTATTAACACCATTTGTACATTGGATTGGCTTTTGCTGCCAATATGAGAGAGAGCTTTAGGCTGGTTTATTCACATTGTATACCAGCTACCTCAATTAATTGTCTGGGGTTTTATGCAGTGATTGGCTGAAGCATGTCAGGACCAGGAATTAGGTTTTACTGGGTGCATGCCAATGCTTCTCTGACATGCAACTCTGTTTTGTGCAACGTTTCTTTCCTCAGATTTCTTTACTACTGCAATTTTTACTTAAACGTATCATATGGTTCTGTTTGGACTTCTGTGAGGGAGTATCACACTGATACTTCCTGAACTCACTGTAACCAAGACTGCATACAACATGTTCTTGGTCTTTTTGAATGCTTGTGTGTTTGCAGGTCTGCTTGAGTTTATTAGGAATTACTCAGTATCAGATCTCCTGACTGTCCCCAGTTATGTAGTATCGTGCTAACAGCACTATCTTTGAAAACTTTGGAGTCTGATTGTCTTTATTTGTTGTTTTCTCTGATTTTTTTATGATATGATATGATATGGAGATTCAATCAGAAATCGGATTCTCCATCTTAAGATAGGCATAGGCAGAGGATAACTGGTCAAGCACATAGCAGACCAAATAATACCCTGCCTAATTAAAATTAAATGTAGATGCTATAAACAGTCTCTCTTAGACAATTGAGGAGTACTTTAATTATGAATGCTTTATGAATATTAAAGTGTGCATAGACTGATTATAAATTTAAGTACCATTTCAGGTAGGTAACATATATAGGAACTATACCAAAAATAAAAAAAAGAAAATCATGTAAATAACAGCAAAAGCAATAGAAACAAAAATGTTTGATGTCATCCAGTTTTCAGTTTGTAATTCCCAAGAGAACAACTCCAGTGAAAAGTATATTGCATAGAGTCTGACCTAATTAAGCCATATAGATGATTCTTTCTGACCCAGATGTAATCAGTTTAGTATCCTACCTAGAAAGTGCCAGTTGCCAATGCAACTTACCATTTTTTTCATACAGCCTATTGGATAAATTCAAAATCATGGTATAAATATAGGTCTAAATCTGCATCTGCAAAGCTTTGAATCCAATGTATGCCCACAAATTTGGCATGATGTAAATGTGATAGGCAAACTCATACAAAGTCAAACTGCAGCTTGCAAAGAACTCATGTGGGCCTTAAATAGAATTTGTTTTTATAGAATTTTGAATTTTAAGTACCAGAAAACCATGTGGGTGTGGATTGCCCATCAATTTAGATTTTCTCATCAACAAGGTATACAACTACAGCTCAGAGGTTTTTTTGTCCAAAATACCCATTCTAACTACACTTCAGTATAATTAAGAATCCTTGGATACTAAGTGCTGATCAGATATGTAATAGAAAGTATCTCCCTTTGTGAACATTTCTACTATTAACTTTGTGTCAGCATTGTGCTTTTTCTTGAGAAATGCCATATTTATTTCATGATTATTACTAGATTTGTTGGAATAATTACTAGATTTGTTGGAAGATTAGAATATGATTTTTTTTACCCTGCCATTGTTTTCCTGATCTTGAATGTTGTGTGTTTCATAACTTTTTTTTTTTTTCATTCCTTATAAATTCCTAGAAAGGGAACCCTGTAAATTGTTAATCTGAAAAGAATGTTTTCAGTTGTATAAGCAGGGTAATTTTCCCCAAGACATATTCTACTTATTTGTAGCTGCTATAAAAATCTCTGTTTTTTCATGTGTGTTATCAGACCTAAAACCCGTATGCAGTCTGTAACAAACAGTGCAAGAGATTGAAATAGTGTTGAGGTGGACGTAACTCAAGTTTACCTTTCATCAGACCCTCAATAAAGACAGAGGCAGATGTCTTCAGAAAAAATATTTTATTTTACATACAAAGGAATGATTTCCCAATACCTTCATACCAAATTATCATTGAACACAATAAAGCCATGTTTCTCACTGATACTTCATATTTCAAATTTTAGTTGTCTGGTTTTGAACCCAGATTAGAAGCAAGTTAACTATGCAACAGTATTCTTAAACCTTGAGGAATAGAAGAATGGTTGAAAGACTAATCTCACTGAAGTCAAAGTAAAATTCAAGTGTCCTTCAGCATAGTCAGGATTTATTCTATGCTTCTTTTAGTAAAATATATCATTATATAAATTTGTTAAGACCTTAAATGCACCACACAAATACAAGACAAGAAAGAGAAAGAGTTGTAACAACCTGGATGCCAAAGTAACATTATCCCTAAGCTGCCGACCTGTAAAAATGTTTGATGTAGTTAAAAAGAAAGAGAATAATGTAGTTAACATCTAAAGTAAAATTTAGTCATGCTGCATCTTGTATTTGAGATTTAAGATAATTGTTCTTGCTCTAACCACCATCTTTGGCAGCTATAAAACCAGTATGCAGTGTATCACTTAGAGAAGCTATCACTGAGTGCAGCAGACAGAGAAAAGAGATATGGGGGACAAGACCAAAATTAATTCAGCAAAAAAAAATTAATTTAATATACTTTGTCTACTCCTAGCTCTCATTATCTTTATGAACTTTGCCTAGTCTGTATTCTGTCTTCTGGGTGTCCTTTTTCCAATTCTGTTGTTTTAACTCATCACAATCTTCAGGTACATTAGCTATTTCTTACAAAAAAAGGACCAACTGTTCTTGTACAGTACTTTGAATCTGTACCAATGACTAAACTTTTTTCTGGACTAAGCCATTACCAGTTGTGAAGTACTTTAAAGAATTAAATCAAAACCTAGAGGTTTTAACAGCACAGATTAGGCCATTACTGACATTGCTGGTTTAAATGCGTTTTTTTGTAGTTTCAACTGATTGTACGCTACTGTATATGTCTGGTGATGCACAAGGAGAGGCAGAAGCCAGTTTGCTCTGTCTTCTGTGTTATATCTGTGCTGATGAAAATACAAAGTCAGAAATAATGCCTTGGCACCAAACTAAGAAATTGTATCCTGAATAAACATGAGTAAAAGAGTCAAGCTGTTGATTAAAACAATACTTTTTTAGCATAATCCTTTTTTTTTTTAGTAAAATTTCATTTCAAATACTCATAATTTAAAGCTGAAATTAGCTAGTCAGTAACTAAGACTAAATGTGTAAAATTAAGTCATCTGACAAAAATTACTCAATGACAGTTTACTTCTAATTCTTGAAACAGAGAGTATAGTGAAAGGAACTTCAGGGACTTTATGCACTGTAGGGCCAAAGAACAATTAAAGGTTTAATCACCTCTGTGCTGGTTATGGCTGGTAATATCTCCCAGGCAATTTGTGTGAACCATTTTATAGTTCCATTTTGGTTATGTAGGCACTAGTTTCAAATCATTATATTACTGGGCTGCTTGTAACATTTGGATAGTTCATTTCTGAGCTATCCATTACTGATGAAGTAGACCATAGTGTTTCCATAGAGATGATCCCTCTCTTTTATCACTTGTCGTATAATCCTCCATGCAACACATTAAATACTCCAACAGTGCAGTGGGCAAAATTCTCCTCTGATATCTACCTCATGATTTTGAGCTTCAGGATTGTGTATTCCTGTGAGAATGGTGATCCTTTGATCCATTTTTTCAGAAAACCAGATTATTGTGAGACAATATAAATATAGGAGCAGTTTTGCCTTTTAATTGGTCCAGTGTAAGAGCCAGTAAACTGTATAATTTGTTGTCTGGATTATAGGTTTTAAGAAAGAACTTTAAAACTGTGGGTTTAAATTTTCCACTTAAATACAGTGTGGAGTTTTTGTAATGGATTTCAGTTGTTTATCTTGTGGGAACTAAAGAATGGGGGGCTCTACGAGCTTACAAAAGGGGCTGAACCTCTGTAATGCTGGACATACCTTGGTGTGATCTGCAATGAATTGATGTCATGACAGTGTAGAGGCTAGCAGAGCCAATGTATATATCAAATATGATAGGTTATCTACATGAAAATGGCAGCCTATTTAGTTCTGTGCAAAAACAATTAAAAAATTTATTTCATATCAGAGACATTTTGTACCCCACAGCACTACTGAGGGGATCCTGTGCTTGCAATTTGTTTCAGCTGCTTATGGTGTGACTCAGACACCTGGTTACTATGAGGAAAACACAAATATCTGCACAATAATGTAACTTTCTGGATATCTGCCTTACCTTGCAGTGTATGTGAGGTTATTTACTGCTGAATAGAGACAAGAAAATCAATTGGTCATTGACCGTGCGAGCAAAGGGATGCACACTGGAGGGACTGAAACAGAAACAATAAAACTGTTCTCTAGCCTGCCATAATCCATGTAGCCATCCTCTCCATCACTGTTTTGCCAAAGTAAAGAAATTTGGTTTTCAACAATAAATTATTCTATCTTACCCAAACTTAGGCCTACACTCAGTGCTTTTGCCTCTTTCAATACCAGAGGGTGCTCACTGATTAAGCAGGGAAGACCTGAATATTTAGGGTAAGTCATTCTACTTGTAGCTAAAAATTACAAGTGAAAATACAAAGTCTGGATTTGAAATCATGCAATACTTTTACAAACTTGTGTATGTTCTCTGAGAAGCAGAAAAGAGATTGCAATAAACCTTCAGCTGCTGTAAATGAGCATAGCAGTGTAGATTTGAGTGGCTGATGATCTGCTGCATTCTTTCTTGTACTGTTACTATTACATAGGTGCCATTTACCAGTATTTCTGGAGTGAACAGTACATGCTTTCTCTTTCTTTAAAACAATGGGCAGAAATTAACTTGCATGCATTCTGTTTGTTTTGTTAGATGATTTTTTTTTCCTGAAGGTATATACAAGCAAGTGATAATTAATGTTCACAGTGTGAAATTCCTAACTCTTCTTCACACCCAACAGAAAGGATGCGGGCTGTACAGCAAAACTGCAGAATTACAGTTTTTTGTGAATCGGGCTGTGCCAGAGTTAGATATAACTGAAGCTTTTGCTTCGTGCAAATCCAGTTATATTATTTGACTAAAGCTTATGTATATTTTTTCAACAGGGTATCAAGTTACTGCAAAATATATATTGCACATGCCTTGCACATGCAGAATCTTTCTCTGTTGCTTTTTTATAATTGAATATATTAAAAAGTATTTTTTCTGCTATTGTAAAAAATTATTTTACAATTTTACAAATGGTTCTTTCCAGGTTTTCTATTCTTTAACTTTCAATTTTATACTTAATATACTATTTTTATACAAATGTTAACCTATATGCATTTTAAAAAGATAAGAGTAGGGCTCTACATGTAACTTTGAAAAAAAAAAATCAGGTGAGTAAGACTTGTTAAATAATGCTGTGTTAGCTTCATAACCAATTGTTTTATTCATTGAAATGTTTCCAAGTAGCGATACTGTCTGAAAAGAAAGCATAAGGTTTATTACAGTTGTCAAAATTATTGTTATAAGCACCATGGAATTATTAGTATAAATTGTACCTATACACTTATCAAATATAATAATGGAAGTCAAATTAAGTAGAAATGTAATATTATTTATGTATATAGTTAAGAACGTGAAAAGTTGAATATTTTTCAAGAAATATAATTAAATAACTCAGAATAATATAGTATTTACATTAGTGATAAGGATACTGATTTGTAAATTCTGTAGGCCCTAAATACCATGATGCAGTCTTAAAAGTCTAAAATATTGGTTTGTTGGTCAGTAGATAGGTGTTTGGTTTGCAAAGGGTCATTGCAGAAGTGCAAATTTCATAAAATAGGTTTTCACTGGTTTGAGACTTTCCTTCTTTCATAAAAAGTAAAGGTCTTCAGTATTAATCCATTTTAGTGCTTCAAAATTAAAACCTCAGTACACAGCTATAGTATTGCAGATATGTCTAACTATTTCAGAGGAAAAAGAAGAGAAAATATAATTCAGAAAAATGAGCAATGGAATTCCTCATTCATCCTTATTTGGAGAGGGTCACTCAAGGTAGCAAGCTATGGAGCAAGTGTCTCTGGGCCACAATGAAACGAGTGTTTTACATTATGGTGGGGATTTTTTGTTAATCATAACCAGCAGAAATATTATTAATAGGTGTGTTAAATAATCAAAGGGCACAGTCTGCAATATTAGATTGTAAAGACTGATTAAGCTTTTGAAAAGGAGACAAATTCTGATATGTCTTTTTAAAATTATGAGTGAAAAAAGGATGTAGAAGCCAAAGTAGAAAGAAAAAAAATAATGGACACTTTAAAACCGTTTATAGCCCCTTATAATGTTCTGTTCTAAACCACCTGCAAAACGCACAAGGATAATAAATGCAGAAGTTTTACTTTAGATATTCAAATTGGTATATACAACAGTTCTTGCCTGCAGACTCAATTTTACTGTCCACTTCTTCCCAACTTAGATAATTATGGACTTCTCTCAGGAACTCTCGGTTCATTATGTACTCACCTATCTGAAACACAGTTTGAATTGGCTTAATTGCTTCAGTCAGCCAAGTCTTAAAAATAACCTATTTGATTAACTCCATAACAAAAAATCTTATTTTCACTGTATGAGTGGAAATGCCAATCCAAATAGTATCAATTCCTTTATGTATTTCTGAAAAGAGGTTAGCTGGTTAGAATAAAATAAACATTGTTGTTTACTCAGTTCATTGATTCATAGAATCATTTAGGTTGGAAAAGACCTTGAAGATCATCAGGTCCAACCATTAACCCGGGACTGCCAAGTCCATCACTACACCATGTCCCTAAGCTCCACATCTACATGTTCTTTAAACACTCCCAGGGTGGTGATTCCACCATTTCACTGGGCAGCATCTTCCAATGCTTTGCCACCTTTTCTGTGAGGAAATATTGGCTAATATCCAATCTCAACCTCCCGTGACATAACTTGAGGCCATTTCTTCTTGTCCTATTGCTAGTTATGTGGGAGACCTACCCCCACCTGTCTACAAGGTCCTCTCAGGCAGCTGTAGAGAGCAGTAAGATCCACCCTGAGCCTCCTTTTCTCCAACCTAAACAACCCCAGATCCCTCAGCCTTTCCTCCTTAGACTTGTCTAGACTTCACCAGCTCCGTTGCCCGTCTCTGGACACTTTTCAGCACCTTTACGTCCCTCTTGCAGTGAGGGGCCCAAACTGAACGCAGGATTAGAGGTGAGGCGTCCCCAGTGCCAAGGATGGGGGACCATCCCTGCCCTAATCCTGTTGGCCACACTGTTTCTGATACAGGCCAGGATGCTGTTGGCCCTCTTGGCCACCTGGGCATGGTGCTGGCTCATGTTCAGCTGGCTGTTGACCAACACCCCCAAGTCCTTTTCTGCCCAGCAGCTTCCCAGCCACCCTTCCCCGAGCCTGTAGCGCTGCGTGGGGTTGTTGTGACCCGAGTGCAGGACCTGGCACTTCTCCTTGTTGAACCTCATCCAACTGGCCTTGACCCATCGCTCCAGCCTGTCCAGACCCCTCTGCAGAGACTTCCTACCCTCAGGCAGATCAACACTCCTGCCCAGCTTGGTGTCATCTGCAAACTTACTGAGGGGGCACTCAATCCCTTCATCCAGATTGTCGATAAAGATACTAAAGAGAACCAGCCCCAACACTGAGCCCTGGGGAACACCACTTGTGACCAGTCATCAGCTGGATGTGACTTATTTTACTACCACTCTTTGGGCCTGGCCATCCATCCAGCTTTAAACCCATCTTAGAGTACACCCTTCCAAGCCATGGGCAGCCAGCTTCTCCAGGAGAATGCTGTGGGAGATGGAGTCAGTGGCTTTACTAAGGTCCAGGTAGACAACATCCACAGCCTTTCCCTCATCCACTAGGCAGGTCGTCTTGTCATAGAAGATCAGGTTCATCAAGCAGGACCTGCCTTTCATAAACCCATCCTGGCTGGGCCTGATTCCCTGGTTGTCCTGCACATGCCACGTAATAGCACTCAAGATGATCTGCTCCATAACCTTCCTTGGCACCGAGGTCAGGCTGACAGGCCTGTAGTTCCCCTGATCCTTCTTCCTGCCCTTCTTGTAGACAAGCATCACATTGAATGACCTCCACACTTCTGGGACATCTGCAGTTTACCAAGACTGTTGATAAATGATGGGAAGTGGCTTGGTGAGCTCCTCAGCCAGCTCACTCAGTGCCCTTGGGTGGATCTTATCTGGTCCCATAGAGTCCTAGCTGGGCTCTCACCTCTTTAATCTTTGCCCTGCATAACCCCATGTCATCCTTATAGTCCTCCAGAGCTGCCTGCCCCTTCTTCCAAAGGCGGTACTCTCCTTTTTCCCTGATTCAATCCACAAACTATCCCAACACTACTTCTTTCAAAATGTGCGGTTTTAAATCATTGCCATTCCCTTGCTTCAGATGAAAATGTATTTCAGGATTAGATTTAAATGTGACCAAATAAATGCATACTTTAAAAAATTAAAAAGGTCATTGTTTTTAAGGACTATGAAACTGACAGTAGAACTGAGGTGCTCTGCCTACTTTCAGCAGTTAATCAGCAATGAAAGTAGCAGTATATTTTTTAAAAAATATTTATATTCAGAGAGGAAACGCCAAATGTAAACCAAAGAAGGTTATTGAAATCTCTGCTTGCTGAAACTGCCATTAACAATAATAGTGGGAATAGAGTGAAGACAAAAGCTCAAGTCATAACACGTCTCTTCAGGTTTTGGGTTAGCAAGGGTTGCTGGAGTCTGGGCATCAGAAACAAATCTATAACTTTCCCACAAGGTGAAAAACTGCTGGTATGTCAGGCATTAGCTTTCCTCCCCTTATCATTCAAATAAACTAATGTTACTTCCTTCTTAATGAACTATGTATTCTGGGGAAAGGGAGGGACTTTTGTCTTGCTTCTTCCAGATCTAAATCAGGAGTAACAAGGTGAAGCTGCTTCTCGGGTTTTGCTCCAGCTTTTAACTTGGGCTTTTCATTTGAAAAGCTATCCTGCAAAGATCTTAAAGCCAGACCATAGTGTTACTTCTGGAGAGTGGCAAGCTTGCTTTCCCTTCCCCCATCTGAGTTCTTCCATCTGAAGCTAAATGTAGCAGTTACAGCACATTTGCTTAACTTCAGAGCCCCACAAAAGTGGGCTGAATTTGTTCTGAAATGAGATCTTAAACAATAACTTGGCAAGACAGTTTTCTTAAAAGAAGTTAGTATTATATTAGTCACCTGAATATGTAAAGTACAGGATTTTGTGTCAGAATGTCATTATTCTAATAAAATTATTCTTATAGGTAGATCAGATCAGGTGTCCCTATAGCATTTGGGGAGCTACATGTTGGTTGTTTCCTGTTTCTCCCTGTTTCTTTCTCATACTGTCTTTTTCAGTAGGTTTTAATTGCCTGATTGAGATCTATTTCAGATGTAGTAGTAGAGATTAATGTCTAGAGATGAAGCTTTCCGTGTCAGTTTAGGTTAGTTGACCCCCTTTGATTTGGAAAAGCCATTCAATTATAGTTCAGTTAGTTGTCCTTGAATGAGACAACAGGTGAGGCTACCTGTTATAAGCCATAAGATGAGTCTATAGAATTTCTAGTTGTTGTACGTGGAGGCTGAAATGATTGTATGGATTGCAGAGCTATCCACAGTTTTAGAAAGAAGGAGAAAGAGGGTTATGGTGTAGGGAAGAGCAAAAGCTCCATTTTAGCTGGTTTTGAGGCTTAGGAGAAGACATATCAATTACTGTTTAAGAAGATGAGAACCAGGAGAGATTGGATTCATGGAAGGGAAGAAGAAATCTGTAAAAAGTGAGAATTGTTTAATCCCACCTTAGTAGTGCAATGCAATAGGTGCAAATATGTGGAGCAAAACAGATGATACTGAGAATCCAGCATCAACATTATATGTGTGTAAGGGTTTTTGTTCCAGATTAGCTCTATTCTGGTCCCATATAACTCATCAGTTACATTTTGTAACTGTCTTATCTAAATGGAATCTACATTGTGCATGGTGAGAGTGCTTTCTGAAAGCATGGCAATAGCAATCACATAAGGAAATTTGTCTGAAAATTATCATTCAGATATGAATATAATGAAAATAACATCTGAATATCAGACCAGTGTTCTGAATTTAGACTAAAATGTTAATTCACACACCCCCATAAGTCTACTGTACTCAGAAAGCATGGATCTGGCAAGCTTATTAAAAAATTTCAGTGAGTCCTATTCTAGATGAATGTAATGGTGAGACAGTATTTTTTTCCCCCTGCTTTTTAAATTGTTGTCTGAAAGACCTTTTCCCTAACTAGGATAAATACTCATCTTCATTTTTTTAATAGTGCTGTCAATACTTTTTTGGAATGTAACAAGAAAACATCCATTAATCGTTAGCAAGCTACTTTAACTCATTAAGGCATCTTTGACACAGGGGTATATACAGCCTCAGGGAGAAATGATTCACATCTGCCTATATTGTCATTTTGATTTACTTTTAATTTGTATTTTATTTTATGATATTACATTGCAGCTCAATCTAATAGTTAATGGATTGTTACAGATCTGTTAAATTCCAGTAACAATCATATTTGTTTTCCTATTGTCATTTATCTTTGACTGTGCAGCCTTTTTGCTGGCAAAAAAATTGTTCCTGTCTGCGTTTGTGTATTTGGAGCCCCAGGTTATATTTTATTCCTTCTCTTGCTTTCTACCTCTTTTCTGCCTTGAATTCTTCTGCTTTAACATTTAAATGTTATACACTCTCATTGCTGAAGATCGAAGTGCTATATAGAAATCAATTTCTTTTTCTTTCTTGCATGTAGTGTTCCTGTCAGTTCAGTTTAGTGTAACCTTAAAGAAGGGTTTGGTTTCAGTTTGTGCTTGATTTCACATTGCCTGTCACTGATAACAAATGTGTCCACAGTGATCTAGGACTGAATGCATTGCTTGCTACTTCCTTCCTCAATCTTTAGAGATGATTCTACAATTATACTTACTTTTCTGTCTTTGTCCTCTCACCAGCATTCCTATGCAAATGAAATTATTTAAAACTGAAAGCATTACATTCAAACTAAAACTTTTTATTATTATGTATTTTCTTCAGGGTTAGGATTCAATATTTCTCAATCACTGGTAAAAACTATTCATAATAGCATCAGATTCTTTACATTGTTTGAATGTTTTGATCTTAAATTCATTACACTTATTTGAGGGTTTTTTTTTCTGACATGTTTTTAAGTTCTGTGATGCAACAAATGCTATAACATATACCAAACTGGAAATCTCCAATAACGTTTAGTTGTGGCACTTCCAGAAAAATGAGTATAGGGTGTATCATTAATATCTACATACTTCATATGTAATATTAGCTGTCTCTTTAAGAAAGTTGGACTCTATTTAGTTTTCTGTCTGAATTTTTTATAGTTTCTTAGATAAAAATAGTGTTATTACTATATTATCTTTAGTTTGACCATATATTACATTTTTCATAGCTTAACCGTCCTTTTTTCGGTGCTTACTTTCCCCTCTCTCTCTCGCCACACTCAGTATACAAATGCACAATTGATACATGGGTCTTATGCTGTTATGGAGGTTCTTGTTTTTCCTCTCATCTTGACCATATATCCTACCGTTCCGCAGGCAGACCTGGTCATCATTGCCATTATGTGTTTATGCAATGACAATCATAGAATCACATAATAGTTTAGTTTGGAAAAGACCTTTAGGATCATCAAGTCCAACCATTAACCTAGCACTGCCAAGTTCACCACTAAACCATGTCCCTAAGTGCCACATCTACGTGTCTTTTAAATAAGTGCCACATCTACGTGTCTTTTAAATACCTCCTGTTCCGATGGTTGACCACCCTTTTGGTGAAGGAATTTTTCCTAATATCCAATCTAAACCTCCCCTAGTGCAACTTGAGGCCATTTCTTCTTGTGCTGTTGCTTGTTACTTAGACAAGACCAACACCCACCTGTCTACAACTTCCTTTCAGGTAGTTGTAGAGTGTGAGAAGTTCTCCCCTGAACCTCCTTTTCTCCAGGCTAAACAACCCCAATCAAAACTGACCATTCTCTACTAAAAGAATGCTTGATGATCAAAAGGATCTGAAAACTACTCAGGTCACACTACTTAATACTGATGACCAGATATGCAGTTGTGTGAAGTTTCACAAGACATTGTAAATATAATATACTCCTTTTCCCTGTCCTTTATAGTTCAGCTGTTTCAAAAGCAACTGAAACTTTTCTTTCTATGTAAATTGAATATTAAAAAAAAAAAAAACCCAAAAACAAAAACAAAAAAACCCCTCTGCAAGTTTAGTAGAAAACCAGTTTTAGAATTCCACATCCTAGAAATGATATACCATGTTTCAAATTATATTCGCAATGGAGAATTGCTGGCTGATACTTTTGGATGAACATGGATTACACTTTATTTTCTAGTAAGAGTCTGTATAGTGAGCATACACTGATGATTTTAGTGATACTATCCAAGGTAATCAACAGCATCATTCAAATGTAAATTTTACAAAATGATTAAATAAATATTCTAATTCATTTTCCCCACAAACTCTTCTGTGAATATTACGCCTTCTCTTTTCCGTATGCTGCTTACATGTTCGTTAGGTCAAGAATGTCAGTGGTCCTCAACTGTATATTGACCAGATTACCATTAACCTTTAATTTCTAAGAAAAGTCACTGCAGCTCTCCAAAGATCTCCAAAGTCATACTAGGAAATAATGTACTGAGCTAAGTAATATTATGAAACTGAAAATATTTATTTGTTCTTAAACCAGATTTTTACCTTAGGGAAGTACTGAATTTGTTGACTTAAATCATTGTTAGAAATGGTCTGTACAAATTCAAACTGATGCTGTATGTGGGAGACAGCTGGTTGTCATGGTAACTGTAGTGCAGTTTTTAATTCCACTTGGTGAGTAATGCTAACACAATGATGCTGAATAGACCATGGCTTAGCAAGTAAAAGTATCTTGCATTCTCCATGTCAAGGTTACAAAGCAAGAAAATGCTGTTGTTCAGACATGCATGCTGCATCATTTTTGGCCTATTGCTTATGAACAGACACATTAAGAAAAATCTAAAAAGCTAGAGGATATCAAAACTATACAGAAAATATGTTTTTGGTGTGTCCCTCAAAGAGCCCCAACAAGGTGATAAAAATAAGAGATGGACTGTAACATATTTAAAACCAGTGAATATGGTTTTGTTTTGTTATGAATATATTTATTGCTGTGTTTTTAATGTAGACTACTGAAGAAATGTGGGAATCAAAATTTAGAATGGCAGAAGAGCACAAAGTGGCCAATCATTTTTTATTTTTTTGTTTATGTATAGAAGAAAACAGAACAATAACTGAAGTTACTTCATTTTCTTAAAGTTGAGACATTTACTTAATGCTGTTTTCAAGAGAGGACCTTTGCTGGTCCTCTTTGCAGGTAATGTATCCTCTATGAGAGAAGTAAAACACAGTAAGTCTAGGTATAGTTGGGGAAGTAGGATCTAAATTAATTTGTTAGTTTGCTAAATTAGCCTTTTCTAGTTTTATCTAGGCCTTCATATTTGCTATAAAAATACTTCTTCCTTATGTTAGACAATAGTCAGAGAAAAATGGTAATACAGTTTTTAGTAGAGTTTGTGCCCTTGGAAACAGTGTTTTCATATCGTTGTGGATATATAGAGTTTCCAGGACTCAGAAGTCCTGATGATAAAAAAAGCTCTAAGTCTTTCTCGTTGCTGAGATAGACAGTTTGGGACTCTGCCAGTTTTTCTCAGAGACACTGTCTTTCACCTAATAATGTTAGTTATTAATTTTGTACATGATGTTAGTCCTTCAGTTGGCATGAGACTCAATTTTTTTCTGTATTGATTTCTCTCCCTTTCCCTCCTTGAGCACATTTCTTTCAGATCCTTGCTTCTAAATAATTAATTCATACACTCAGGTACTCATAGCAGCATCTGGTAGTAGCAGTAGTAAGAGTCCAGAAATGCAGGTGCAGGATTCAGCAAAGTACTCCCGTCCTATTTAATGCAGCAAGTAAAACCTGGGAGTCCAGAAGAAAAAGATAGTAAAATGGTGAACATACTAAGTTTTTTTGTTAGAAAATGAACATGGCTACTGCTTAAAATAAAGGCATATCAATTTAATAGGAGACTGGAAGTGATTCAGCAAGAATGATAACACACTTGGAAAAAAAAAATCAGTCAGATTTGGCAGTGGAAGCCCTAGAGAAAGTCTGAATTATACACACTGATGATGTGTCTGACTGATAAAATGAAGCCCTTTAGAATAAAGGCCTTTAGTACAAATTTGTGAACATATTAAATATACTGTTGCCAGAAGAATTGACCTTTACTGAAAAAGATTAGAAAATCAGTAGAGCAAGAGGGGAAGACCAAAAATATTCAAACTGTTGCAAATACTTACATTTAACAATGTAAAACAATTCATTTTCTACTGATTAAATTGCAGATTTGCTGCTTATATAACTAATTTACAAGATTTGAAAAGTGAATACTTCATGGCATATAGATTGTTGTTTTTAATGACCATGTTGCTGTTACTTTTTCAGTATACAGGCCCTGCAGTACTAATGCTTGAAAACTTGTATTAATTCAAAAGCCGTAAGCAGAATGAAAAGGCTGTGCTTTCCTGTCCGCTCCTGTAGTACACTGCAAACGGAAAGCAGCTTTGCATTTGGAAGAATTTAGCTTATTGTTGTTCTCTTTTGTTTGATCTAAGAAATGGGGAGAGACGACAGATGTAGATACTTAGTTCTCAGTCTTTATTTATTACTATAAAAGTTTCATGCCATCTAACTTTAGCTAGCTTAGCACCTGAGTATTTCTATTTCTATTATATTAGAAATTTATTATATTATATTAGGGATCTTCATTCTCAACAGTCACTGAGGGGATGCTCCTCCTGGGGTTAGTTCAGACCTCAGCTGGGTTTATACACTATATAAGATGTCTCAAGTGACCTTCTTCGGCATCTCAACTCAAAGGGGCTCGCTTGAGTGAGAGCAGTACAGTGCATACTGCCCCAGAAATATAAAACCATCCTTGTCCAATATAAACTATGAATTTTCATGCAATGGTGACTGATGACAAGAACTGATAATGAATGCTAGTATTTTAAAATCTTAATCAGGAGAACATCTTCGCTGTTTTGTAGCAGCTGAGCTACAAAATTTGATTTGGCTAGAGGATTAAGACTTTAATTCAGTCAGCTTTTTAGAAATGAAATGCCTGACGTTGACTATGTCAAGTGACTATTTTTGCAGTGATAAAGAAAAATCTGCATGCATGCCTAGATCATTTCTTAGCATCTGTGAAACAGTAAGAAATAAGAGTTAGGTTTCTTCCAACCTTCTTCAACTAACTGGACTGTATAAAGTAGTCACAAGACTTGTGGAGACGTGGTCTCTCAGAAGGTTCACTCAGACCTCGCTTCCATCATGGTTATTGTTGGATTTTACTGTGGATAATGCTAGCAAATATTTTTCATGTTCAAATAACTCCGTGACAAATCCATTAGAAAAACTTAGTAGAATGAATCAAGACAGATTGTCCCTAAGCACTTGCTAGAACAGATGCATACTGGACTAAGGAGTCTGTCCAGATAAACTAGTAATCTATGATGATGACAATGAGAGTACATGTGATTCAGCTGAAGGTAAAAGTGTTCTGTTTGGCTCTGAATGCTTTCTGGCTGAACCAAAGGACTGACACAACAGATTTTCACATGAACTGTGTATACAAAGTACTTATGTACACATCCCACAATGTTTTATTTTCAAAGCTTCCTTATGACTCTAGGTTAGATTGTTGGTGAAAACATATCTGCAAATATATTACTTGCAAGGAGAACAACTTACATTGTTTCTTTAAAAACAGGATGGGAGAATATACCATTCCTCATACAATATCCGTTTTCTGTATATCACCCAAAGATAGAACAGCTTGGAAAAGGGTATTATTCTTAACAAACTGACAACTGGCTTTCCCGGTGGACTCAATTCCTCCATTTCTTTTCTGTCTAATTGTCAAGAGAGTAAGACAGAAACAAAGGCTTACATCACCACTGTAGCACAAATTTGGACACACTAGTGCTGATAATTAGGTCTTATAAATGTAGCCTTGGATAAATCTCTTTACTTTGATATCTATGTTGTCTTATTTCACATACAAACATATGTACCAAATCTGTGTCCAGTTTTGCTCATCATGGTATTTGACCAGAACTGAACTCTAATGATGAAATTCTGACTTTTATCATTTCATTGTCATACTGAGCTCAGTATTTTGTCTTTTGTGTTCATACTGGGTGCATCAGAATCCTGACGATGTGTGCACGACTTGCAGAGCAGGATATGTGATTTTGCATGGGAGCCTTGGGAAGCAACAGCTACTAACAACTACAGGCCCTAGCCGTAGCGGAGTGTCTGTCTTCATACTCAGAATCGCAGTTATAAGAATTCTCTTTAAAAAGTCACTTGCCAGCATTGATATATCCACTTTATCACCATGTAACTCAAGGGTCTGGAGACCTTGGGTACTTTCATCCAAATGTGAAGACACTTCTGTGATTCAGAACCTCTCTCTTGCCAGTGTGACTATACTCACTTTACTCTCTCTTTTTTTTACATTTCTTATGATACATGATGTCTGACTGTACTGTAGGAGCTAATAAATGAACTGATTTTCTGAAATTCAGGAAGCAGATTATTGTTTTGGCAAATTGGAGACTAAAATATATTTTTCAGAATGGAAAACTGAGTTTGGGAACAGAAATACACTCTCCTCTTGAGGAGCCGGACTTTCTTGACTGTTGTGAGGATAGTGAACTTGTAATAAGTGAAGGAAGGTGTGACTGTGCATTCATGAACTAAAGAAAAGGCAATCTTGCCACTTTTCTTTTTCAAATATTTAAATGTCTGTATATAGTGAAGCAAAGGATGTAGTCACCTCACATCTGCTTCTAGAAATGTGTGCCTTGCCTAAGTTATGGTTTGCAAGAGTAATGCTGGGTCTGAATTATTTAATGGCTATAGGCAATAGGGATCATTCCTGAGAATAATATCCAAATTATTCAAAATTTGCAGAATATTGCATCATTTCATGGTGTGGAACTTTTAAATTCACTTCTTAAAAGGCCCAAATTACTAAAATTATTTTCAGCAGTCTCAGCTTTCCTCCACTGTCAGACAGGAGCCATGTTTCAACAGTCATCAAGCAGCAATGCCACCACTTCATTGCAGTTATCTTCATGAAAAGGCAACTTCAGAAAAACACTCAATACTTGGACTTCTGTATATTATGTGCAATTTAGAAACCCACTTTTTCTCAGGAAAAGTATATCAAAATACTTTATTAAAAATGTCTGGATTAACCTTTTTCACTACATTCCTGCTTATGTTACTAAATAAACTTCATATTTATCTAGCTTAACTAAGTGTAAATACATCAGTGAAATTAGAAATCCTATCATCTAGTATGATTAAATAGTTGCAAGATTCAGTAATTTTGAATTACTGTATTACCTAGTGGTTGCATCACTGTGTACTCATATTCAATAAATGAATATACACAAATTATCTAAGACTTTAGAAAAATCTTAAGATCCATAATGGTACGTACTGCACTCTGTTAAAATGCATATTAATTTTGTTTAGCACAGAGTAGTTTTTCTTAGGTGTATAAGCCATATTGTATCCCTCCTTCTTATAAACAAGTTGTGTTTCTCCAACTTTAGGAAGATCTTTATTAGCACTTCATGTTTGAGTAGTGGGAAATACTCTCTTTGATCCCATTCCTAATAGTTTCTTATATATGATAATTACTAAGCTATGGACCATGCAGAAAGTGAGACTGTTATGAGCCCTACATTAACACAATTCCCCTAGTCAAAAAAAAAAAAAAAAAAAATTTTTGGCAAAAAAAAAACTCCTGTAGGCCAGTATATTGAAGCTAGAATTCATATGGTCCTTTCTTCCAAACTGGTAATACTTATGTGTAATTGAATTCAGTGGTCAATGAGCTGTTAAAGGTATTTGATTAGTTAGGTATAATTATGATGCCTGTCCTAAGATCCACGGTGATAGCTTTGTAATTTTATAGCTGAACGTTCCACCTAGACAGCTCGCAAGATTATTTACTGTGACTTTACATTTAAAAATTCTGACAATTTAGCATATGCCCATCCCATCCTTTGAGTGCATCTGCAGCAATTAAAACCACACTCTTATCTATGTAATGATAAAATTGATTGTTTATCATCTTTCCAGAAAGATCTCACATACTTAATGCCTGAAGGTGAACTGAGCTTCTAAATAAAGAGGAAAAATACACGTTCATCCCAGGCCGCTCAGAGGAAAATGTAGTATTTCTAGAAGCTAATGCATCCCTGAAGGGGCCAGTGAACCCAACTCCTAATAGGGTCAGTCTTCCTGTAGAGCACACTGCCAGAAGCCATCCTTTTTAAAAATGCAGCTGCAGTGGATCTCTGTAGATTCAGAGAAAAACAACGGAAAGTTACAGTGAAAATTTTGGGGTGTGTCCAAAATCCTTTAAGACTTCAAGGATATCACCCCCAAAACCCCCTTGAAACTCCAGATGAAAACTCGTAAGCCACCCTTAAGACCTCTTACATTCCCAGGAAGCCCAGTTTTATGCATTCTGGGGGATAACTTTCTGCATTATGGCAAGTCTATTGTGGAGTCTGCTTGACTTGCAATAAGGACCCCTGAACTGCAGCAGTCATGTAGCACCGTCTGAAAAATCTAAAAAGAACCTTAAAATAAAAAGTTAATCTAAATTAAATTTTAAAACTAATAATTACTATCATAACAAAATTATGTTGTGTTTCTTATATAAAATTCAGTTGATATAATGCTGATCTCTCATTACTGATTTCTGTTGTACTTTAACCTGTTTTTTCTGTTGTCAACATTTGGGCAAAAGATACATACCGCAAAAGGTGAAAACTAAGGTAAAACTTGGAAATTTTAAAATGAGATTGCTGATGTGGAATTTTGGAATACACAAAAAGTATATTAACGAATTATCAGCAGTAAATAATTTACAGATGTGCTTCTTAATCCTTGTTCTTACATTGTATCTACTGGAGCAATAGTTTGAGGCTGGCTGCAGATTCATTGTGTTTTCTGAGGCTTTTGCAGAATCACCTGTTTCAGCTGATACTCCAGTGCTTCAAAAGCTTTCTTTGAAGTCACCACAATATCAGTTAAGTATTATGGGCCTACCTACAGGTGCAGCCCAAGTGTATGGGAGATTGCTAGCCAATCCACCAGTGTAAAGAAAGGGTTTTGTCTTTTATTCAGAGCCACAAGGTTACCCGCTAGTGCTACTACTGCAGCTACCACAAATGAAGGATATCTTCATTTTATATTCTATTTCAGGTAGAGTAAATCTGGGATTCTTGTTGAGAAATGGTAGTGTTGTAATTAGGGTAGTTCCATTTTTATGTGATTCTATATTAGAAATGTTCAGCTGAGTGTCAGTAGTTAATGGTTATCTGTGATAGATACTGCTGTCTTGACCATCACGCAGTATAGGAGACTGAGCTCATGTAACTCATGTAATGCTAAAGATTTCTGCAGTTTTAAGGACAAATAATAGGAAGATAAGTAATAGAAATATGCCTATGTCTTCATTTTTTACCGTTCTGTGTGAGATCTGTGTTTAATTTTTCTATTTTTAGACATTAATTTTAAGATTTTAAAAATAAGTTTCTACATTAAATAAGTGCTTCAGTTTTCAAGTTTCCTGACTGTCTGCAGCTCTTACATGTGTGCAGAATTTTGTCGTTTCTCAAAAAAATGGTAATATAATTTCCATGCTCAATGCTCTTTTATTGCAGATGTGAATTCCTTGAATCTACCATGACTGTATAGTTTTTTTAACTTTTTTTCTTCTTAGCGGGTCTTTTATGAACTCTATTAACTGTGTACTGGGTATGTAAGTAGAAGTAGGAAGTGTAGGAATTTCTTTATTCATGGAATTCATGCATTCTCAAAAGGAATTTTAGACACCTTGTAAAACAGAGAAGTAAATCAAAACTTTTCTAGCTGCATTGTTTAATCCTATCATCAAGTTTTCAAATACTTTATCTCGAGTCTGTAAATTTTTGGGGTGTCCATAATCTTTGAAAACTATCCTGTCCTGTCTGTTATAAAGGCTAAGAAACATTTTCATACTTTTAAGTCTGCGTTTTTGCTCTTCACCAATGTCCTGTTTGTCCTTGTGCTCATGCTGGCTATTTGCTCACGACTCTTGTTCCTCCCTAGATGCTATGCCTCTGATATTTTTAAAGACAGCAGGCACAGCCTCTTCTTTCATTTTGCTCGGCTAACAAAGCTTCTACTCTTCACCTGTGAAACAAATTATTCATTCTAATGGTGACCTTATTAACCATCCTTTACACCCATTCTCTTCTGCACTGATTTTTCCTGAGCCCAGTTTGTCAAAATCATGTAGTATGTTTCTGATTAGGCCTTTACAATTAGAGTATTTCCATGGAAATGTGTCATTGTGTATGTTCTGGACTGTATGTGTCTTGGTTTTTGTTGTTAAATCATAGTGACTCTTGAGTCATCCTGTGATCAGCCACTGCTTTCAGGTCCTTTTCCTTGTCTGTTGCTTTCCAAAGCTTATAATAGAAATTCTCATTATAAATCTGTAAAACATATGATTTTGAACATTGTCTTAGGTGACATTCCCCTCTGTTTCAATGTCATCAGATAAAAATTGGAAGTCTCTAACTGATTTTCATAGAAACTTTGGATATATTTGCTCCAGCCTGTCTTCCCTGTTTAATGTACATAACTGTATTATCAATTTTAGCTTGTTCCATATTCACCTTACATTATTTCCTACCAATTCTCAATGTCTCAGCTTAGCTAACAGTTTTCTGTGTAGCATCCAGTATTTTACTGAAGACCAGAGAAATTAGTTGAAATATATTGCCTTGTCTAGGAAACAGTTATCAAGGAGGACTGCGATGTGGGTCAGGTATTATTTACCTTTGGTAAATCTACCCTGTTTCTCTTTGGGTTATTTTTTTCTTTCATTTTTTTTCCTTCTGTCTCTTTTTCCCTCACAATGTCAGATTAACAAGTCAGTTGTTGTTTGTAGAACTCCACACATTTTCCTTTTCTCAGGAAAAAATTACATTTTCTGACAGTATTTTCATAAATGCATTAATAACGAAATCCCAAATGCTGACCTGTGGCTGGAGCACAATGCATGAATGCATAAGCAACTTCAGTGCATCACACTGGAATGTAGAAACAGTGACGTGGAAGAGGTCCATATATAAGAAGTGTCTAAAGGACATCATGTTTTCACACAATTTACCGGTCAGCTCTTTCAAACTTGTTAAAAGCAGCCTGTCTTTGGACACAGAAGCAGACTAGTATGGCAGCAGCAGCTGTGAGCAATGTTGTGAACTGTGCAATAAAGTTGTTACCTACATGCCAAACCTGGTTCTTTCACCCTAACTGCAATTTTACAGAGCAGTCATCATTGCTTCATAACCGACTTGGTAGATTCCTAAAAAAAAAAATAATCCAACATGTCCTTGATGTCATGTGTCAGTTTTTTCAAAGATTTGTATGACAATATTCAGCTCTTACTGAATTTTGCTTTGACATTTGTGGTAATTTTTATATTCTACTTCTCATTATTGATCCTAACATCTCCATGAAAACATCAACACTTTCATTGAGGTTAAATAAAAAAATTATTACCTGATTCTTTCTATATGGCAGCTGTACGTCTTCTCTTGTCCTTTTTTTAATATAGATCTGAAGAATTTAACCACTGTAGGTAAACAGGTTTTGGCAATTATTACTGTATCCCTACGTTTCTTGAAACATTTTTTTTCACTGATCGGGGAAGGGGGCAGGTGTGTCCCCTTTTCATAGACTTTCTGATTATAGTAATTGTCCTTTTTGGTCTGCCTATCCATTCTTGATCTTGTAAGTCCCATTAACTTTTATCAATTAATTTCCTGATTTTGCCAAGTTTTCAGCTTTGAAATACAAAGCCTTAAGGCGGAGACTGCTTTTATTTTTTACTTTTATTAGAAAAGGGTTACTGACGGTCAGGGATCGGGTTTTCCAAAATTATTTTATATTAGCAGCTTTCTAATAGTTCCATGCTATTTGCTAAATCTAACATTTCTATAGAATGACTCCGGAAAACTTCTATTATTCACTAGTGAGAACTTGAAACACATATTAAGATGGTTTTGTACCTTCTCATACAATTTGCCTGTACTTGTTGATGCTACATTTTCACTGGGCATTAAACCAGCTATTTATGCCTAGCTAGGACAAAGGTATCTTGGACTCTGAACTTAGGTTTCCAGATACTGTGATGAATGTGGTCTGCAGCATTACTACATACTGATTTTATCACATAATAATGCTAACATGCTTAGCAATTTCATCTCAATAGCCGGTTGATTTTATATTGCATTTTTGGAGGTACCTCTTTACTTCTCTCTGGGAATCTACATTTTGCTTTTCACTTGGTAGTAATCTCTGAGTCTTTCCAGACTTGTGTTTAACAGCAGTCTAAAAAGGGTAGTCAAACTGTGATCAATCAGGAGCAAGGTTATGTAGGTAACTTAGCATGGCTGTGGATCTCCTACTTTCCTTGCTTGATATCCTCTCATTAAAAAGCAAAATGAAACAAAGCAATCCTCTCTCTTTTAGGACCTGTCAGTTGTTTGTCATTGAGTATATGTCTTGTATAACCATATTTCTTCAAACTGGCATTGTATCCATTCTTTATACAGACCCTTTATTTAGCATTTTCCCAGTCAGTCTAAATTTTTTGGGTTGTTTGTACTTTTCATACCAGAGAAAGAGATCAGTACTCATATGCAGTCTACATAAAGCCTCACAGCACTGGGCCAAATGCCTGTCCTTATCTCATATATCATGTGCTGAGATAATTCGAAAGGAGTGTCATTTAAGTATCTACCAGGAGAGACAGCTAAAAAAACAATTTTGCACCTTTTTGTTAGGTTAGCCACCAAACCTTTAACATAAACTCCAAACTGAAATCTTCAGTTGCTTCTAAGGAGCTGCTGTCTCGTTTGAGGGACTAAATAAGATCTATTGTATATGTATAAATAATTGATTTGCTTGATTTTATTATGATGACCACACTATTAACTCAGTACATATTTAGTAATATAGGCTTTTACATGTAGAGCTTAGTTTCTACCTTTTATTTTCTGCTACTGAACTTTATATAGCTTGTGCCTGTTTTGGCAATACCCTTGTATCTTAAATAATACAATCTATGGCATCTTGCATCTGAATCTATAAAACACCTCATCAGATTCCTTAAAATCTGGAAGCAGTGGAGCTGCTTTTCCACTTATTTGAAAGGTTTCCAGGTAATTTAATTTAACTTTTTTTTTTTTTTTTTTTTTTTTTTGTTCCCTCCAGTTTTCTTTTGACTTGTTTTTACAGTGCTGTTTTTTGAGTTAAGGAAATTGCCGACTGGAAAAATACACCTTATGACTCTTCTGAGGACTCAATATTGGATGCTTTCCTATGAAATGTATTTTAATCTCAAACAGAAATACTGTGCTTGAACTCAAAATGAATCTAGTATCAAAGCATATGCAAGGAAGAGCTACTGAAAATAATTTGATTTATGTCATTCCGCAGTGGTTACCAAGTATCTTTCTTGGTAATGATTGTCTGATAATGGGTATTATCTCTCAATATTATGATAAATTTTAGACAAGTAGAACAAGATAATTGGGAAGCAATGTTGAAAATGGTAGCAGGTTTCTTAAAAGAATCATGAAAGTAGAGGGACCAACATATCACAAAGGCACCTAAGGCAAGAGGCTGTCTTTCCTAAACACTTAAAAACTCCTTGTAAATGCTAGCATTGATTATAAGGAATGGTCTGCTGACCAGAATAAAATTGCCTGGGGAAAAGACTTCACTTTAAATCTTTCATTTTTCCCTTAAAACATTTTTAATAAGGGTGACACATGCATGAGCTGCAAAAATGTCAAGAGTCCATAGCTCTCAATATCCTGAGGACCATTTCCTCTTTAGAATGATATTTTCCATTCAAATATAAAACTTTCAGTATCCAGTTGGATTTATTTGTGCTTTCTGTTCCTCGGATATTTTGAAAAATTCCACATACACAAAAAAATAGCTCTGAAATGAAACAAAACATGAAACTTCAAAAGTACTTACAAAACCGTACTTTCCAAATCATGATTCAGAGTATTTAAAAAATATTTCATTTGGCTTTTTGGAAAGTGTCCCAGCTTCCAAGAAGTCTTAGGAGCCAGGAGTCTTAGAAGCCCTCCCAAAAATCCTCAAAGCTGGTTTAGAGCTGATAAGCCCTCTTTCCCTGGCTGCAAGGTCATACAGCAGATTTTTGAATATCTGGGCAGATAACATTGATGATAACTGGGAGGTTTTGAAATTTGCATCATTTCTATCATATTTATGTGCAAATGGGTGGATACTGTGGATAGCTTTCATTTTAAAACACTGGCATTTTCTAGGAAAAAAATATTCCTTAGAAAAATGTACAGTATGTTCAGGATTTCCTTTTTCTAATCAATGCCAGTACAATCCAGTTAGTAAGACTAGAAGTGAAATGGAGTCATGGAGGGATTATTGACATTCTGTTTTGAAAACACTCACAGAATGTCTAAATCCTGACTAATAAATTGCTGACACAGGATTTAAGCTTTTCCAGGGAAAATATGAGATGCCGGTGCTGACCTGTGTCATTGCAAAGCTACAGCTCCTATGCAGGACACTCGATGGTGGTTCTGCCTCTAGTGCTCTATCTCCCCTCTTAGAGGTGGAGCAGCTTCCTGAGATGCTGCCACTAGCATGATGTGATGTGATGATACGGTGTCCAAATAATTTTTTTTAAAAACTAGATTTATGTGGATTTTGAAACATCTGAAGCACAGTCATTCACACAAAATTTGATGTTACTGTCATTGGCTTTAGTAATAGTCTGTTTCCATATTATGTTCATCTCTGAACTCCAGCACACCTTACAGAACAAAATAAATATCATAATTTTTATTTCACCAAGTGAGAGGGAAACTGAGGCAACAGTGGGGAAACTTACTTACCACCACACGTAAGATCAGCAGAATCCCAGGCTAAGCCTCCATTCAGGCTGCATCCATCCTCTGCCACAATAACAGGGATCGCCTGAGTGCTGAGATCATCCCTCTCCTGTGAATAATGAGTAATGCTATTGAAAAGAAGATTCTCACATATCTTAGATGTAAAAATTGTTTTAAAATATTTATTCATAATTTTAAACAGCATTGTGAATGTGTGGGCACTCTCAATGTGTGCATTTTTCATTAATAACCTAGTACAGGAGCTTGTTGGCAAGCATGTTGTTGTAGTAGACAGTTTGATGTTAAATTTTGAGGGATTTCTATGTAAAGGAAATATTTGATGTGCAGATCTTATGTGTGCATTTGTCCAGTCAAGAACAGCCCTGTCCCTTTGTCCTTCCCTCCACTAGGCTGCCTGCACTCAAAAGAAATTGTTTGAAATAACAGATATACATAGAGTAGTATTCACAATTAAATTGTATCCCAGCAAGTGACTGTAGGCATTATTTAATGAAGAGTATTAAGTAGTTATTGTTATGGGTGTTCGTATTCTTGGTACATTTTGAGGAGACAAATAGAGAAAAACAGTCTCCTGAAGGAGATGTGTCTTTTTGTCATTTTCTGTTAATGTGTCTTTTTGTCACGTAAGTTGATGCGGTTGCACGTGTGAGATTTACTCATTCAGCCTGAGGAGTGCAACCAGTCCACACTAAAACCATTGGTAGGCTGTGTACAGCGTTTCTTCAGTGTTTGACTTTGCCCTTGTGCGGTGAAGCTGTAGTCTGTGGGTAAGACTTGGGGCACCGTGATCGGGCTCCTTTCTTTCACGGTACGTGGTGAAGGGTGTCTGTGTGAGCAGAGACAGGCAGCAGCGAGGAGGTGAGGGGTGGACGCAGCTTGGTCTTTCCCCAGCCGTGTGACCTGTCATCAGACCTGTGTGCCAGCTCTCCATGCATCAGACATGGGCAGCATCTCCGCTGCACCTCCTCAGCCTCACAGCCAAGCTCTGCCTACGCTATTGCTTTTTCCCGCTGGTATCAGTAAGTCCCAGTGGAGAAGAAATCAGAGTACCACAATGAATTAGACAATTTCCCCTCTTAGCAAAAGTGCTATAAACCTGTTGTTTTCTCTGGCTTGTGTAGGACTGCTTTTGCGAAGTCATAGCACGCTGTGGCTTATCCAAGTGCCTTTAGCTGCTGGTTTCATTATCATAAGCTTATTCAGATGCTTCTAGCTTTCTCTTTTTGTGTCTAATAAGTAATTAGTGTAATTTAATATGTCATTGTTGTCACTTTTTCCAACTCAGAATAGTAATACAAATCCAGTATAAATATAAAGTTAATCACATGGTAACTTCTCTTACCCTGCTGTATATTTCCAGGTAAGTCCTCAACAGTGATCTGGGGCTTGACAAATGACGCTTGTAAAAATTCCTGTGCGTACTTGCTGATAACAGTTTTATGGCCAAAATGGTATCATCAGAGGTTCAGTATATACAGATACTTTGGGATATCATAGAGTAAAATACGTCTTTTTTCAGAAGCATGAGATAAAGCCAATTATGACAGCTTCAGTGAATTAGGCAGTGCAAACAATCTGAGGACGACTTCTTGATGTTTAGCTCAGTTAATTCCAATTAAAGCCTTCATAGTAATTTTAAAATCTAATTCTAATGCAGAAAGATCCTGTTGCTATTTGCTCTGGTTTTCCTGAATATTTTTAATAAATGGCATCAGATAGATTAAATGCTTATTTAAAAAATAATAATTTTTGGCAGCTTTATTGTTTAAATTACAAAACCTTTCCAAAATATACATGGTAATAAAGAGAGAATTGTACAGAAGCCTTTATCTGTTTATTTAAGCATCCTAATGACATCACAGACTACTCTTGCTTTTCTCCCATATTGATTGTGAGGTCACTAGATGCTTCTCATACTCATTTTAGTTCGCTAATCTCTGTTGTACCTTTTATCTCTCACGTGTATTTCTCCCAGCACATGGACACATATTAATGTCATGTTTGTTTACATGATTGTGGAGATTATTGTTTTACTTCTCAAAGCAGTAGCACACATGTGCTATGAGTAAACTGTGTGATAATCTATGTAAATTATGTGCACAGAAGCTATACTTTGCCCTTGGGGAAAATGCAAATTAGAACATTTTGTAGTTTGTTTGTTTTTAAATACATACACTTCTCACTTCAAGGCTCAGGACAGACTCCCTGTTTATTTTCCCATTGCTCATCATTTGTTTTTTCTTGTAAATATCTCAGGCTTTAATGGCTAGTTTGTTACTTTGGCAGGAAAAAAATGCTTGATGTGTTAAGTCCTCAGAACATAATGTTTGGTGTATTTTATAGCTCTGCTGTAAGGGAATTATCTGCTTGTAAAAGGGTGTATAACACACTCACAACTCAAAGCCATTATAGTGATCTGACAGTCTTCATTCGTTTTCTCCTAGTGCTGTCTTGTTTTCTTCTTTTACATTAGTGGTTGTAATATTTTTTAATCCTGCATTACTAAAGCACAGTGTTAACTGATTTTCCATATATGATGCAAGAAAAACATTTTCATAAAATGAATTGTTTATTGCGCTTGCAATTGTCTGCTGATGTAATTTTTTGCATTAATAAAATTATTTTTATGTTCTTTAAGTACCTTTTAGAGAAATGTTTTAATGTAAGTTGTCTGATTCTGTTTTAAGTGAAGGAGAAAACCTGGTAGAGGTTGTCTCTTTAAATCAGATCTGCAGTGTTGATGGACCCTCTAGCAGGCACGGTAAGAACCATTCTCACCTCTGCAGCAGGGAGCTTGACCATATAGACTCTCACATTCAATCAAAACGTTTTCCCTTTTAATATGCACTGTACCAATCCTATTCCCATGGTTACAGCTCATGCTTCTTTGGTTGCTTCCAGCGTGTTGGAAAAGGAAGGCAGCATACATTTCTTGTACAGGAGTTTAAAACATCATGAAAGCAACCCTGTTGTGATTTGCATTTTAAATGTTTCTTTTTTTTTCTCATTGTACAGAATGCTGTAGCCGTAGCTTCAGTTCATTTGCCACAGTCTGTCTTCTCTCAGTCTTCAGCCTGGCAATCTGTTGATAACTCCACTTGCAAGCTACAGTTTATTGTCTTTCGGAATGGAAAACTCTTTCCTAGCACAGGAAACTCATCAAATCTTGCAGATGATGGGAGACGTAGGACGGTTGCCACGCCAGCTGTTTTTGCTAAAATAGGTAAGGAGTTGTTATGCATTCTTTCCTTTAATCTAAAAGCTATGGTATACTTGATTATGTAGAGAACAGAGGAGTAGAGTATACAGCGTGCTGAGAGGCTGGAAACAGTCTCTTTCTTTAGTACAAATGTTTGCAATTGTTCCTGTCTGCATGGTTTTATTCAAATTATCCTGCAAATAAAGAAATGCACTTGCCGTGTGACTAGAATGCAAATTTTCAACTACTGTTTGTTGACAGCGTTGTTTCTTAAAGCTTGATGCTTGTTTTGTTGATGCTTGTTTCTTAAAGCGTAGTGCTATAGGAAAGAACCTTGCTTTACTCTTTATAATGAAAATCGCAATGTTAATGTCCTAGATGCTGATGAAAATAAGGCTTTTGGAGTGGGAGTAGTGCCCTGTTGCATGTATCAATAGTCACCAGTACACTTTCTGATGTGATAGACGTAAAACAGGTGTTAAAGGCTTTTGTCTAAATGTGATAAATTGTATGTGCTAGTGAGTCATTATTTTGATTAATTATTCACTCAGGCAATTTTACTAATTTTATTTGATATGGAATAGTGCTTTTATTTCTATTAACATTTGTAAAATGTTTAAATGTGACTTTCAAAGTGCAGAATTGTCTCAGCTATTAATCATACCCTGAGACGTTTCTGCAGTTACATAGGCAATAGTGTAACACAGGTCATAACTGAAGAATCGGAAACAAAAAAAATTTGCTTTGTGAAGGATGACTAGATCATTTGGACACATAATGGGACTGAAACGTTCAGATTTATTTATGCTGTTGCAAACTTTTTTCTGAATGTGAGCACTACCTTTGATTTTGACCATTAAGAGTACGTCTATTGCTTTTTCCCCCATAGTTTAGTGCACCTCATCTCTTTACACAGCATTCATCAATAAAAGGTTCACCACTCCATCTCTCTGATTCAGTTTGTTGCTTTTGCAGATGGGTGCAGTTTTGGAAACCTCACCAGCCCTCTTACTATAGGGCTGAGGCACTTTGCACGGGGTATAGACCCCATTGCAGCCTTCTGGGATTTTGACCTTCTAGATGGACATGGAGGCTGGTGGGGAGAAGGGTGCCACATAATTAGTTCTGCAGGCAACATTACCACCATTCAGAGTACACACTTCAGTAACTTTGCAGTGCTAATGGTAAGTATATGACTTGGCAAATACACCTGTATTTCTCCCTTTCTCTTTTGCTATGCATGTATGTTCTTTTTGTGTGCATCTGTATCGTTCTTACTTGTCAGTAACTGACCTTCTGTTTTCTGTAATGTTTAGACAGTCTTAGAGAAAGTAAGTTATTTAACTGCTAGTAAGTGAATAAACCTGGTGGTCACTTTTAATAACCAGAGACAGGCCTAATCAGAAATGACATTAAATTCAGGCTTACAAATGAAAGTTCCATCAAGGAATGATTAGGATGTAATGGTTATAAATTATAGGACAGGGTTTAAAAATGTATACTCCTGTGTGCTTTTACATCAGCACATCTCAGAGGCTGGTCTGCTTTTGTTCCTGCCCTGCACTGTGTTGATCATACTAATTAGTTGCAGACATACCGCAATGTTGAATCATTTAATAAATGGAGAGGAATAACATCTTCTGCTCTTTTAAGAAAGGACAATGCTGTGCTTGTTGATTCTGTAGGGGTTTCAGTTTGTGAAGACAGCCTTCTTAGGAAATTGCTGTTCATGAAGAAAAATAATTCTGTGCAGTGCTAACACATCAGCCTGCTTTGGTCTGTTCTCACTTACAGTTCCTATTGCAGTTATTTAACTATCCTGCTTAACAGAAAGTTACCTTCATGAAAGCAAAAATATTATGCATGCAATAAGGACCCATTATTAGTCAGGGAATAAAGGAAAGAAAACAATAAATGAGAGATTTCTAACACATATAGCTGAGAAAATGTTTGCACCATTAAAAATATGTGTTTTAAACCAGTTGTAGAAAGGTTGGCCAGATGTGTACTATTAATACCAGATTGATCCTGCGTGCTGGTGCATGATTACACTGTAGATACTGCTTGTGCACGTAACATAAATGTTTATAGTTGAGTAAATAACGTATTGTGTGTATGTGTAAGGGACAGCAAACATAGGCGACAGGAATTGCGAGGACGTGTGCAGAGAATACCAATCTGCTGCTGTCAGATGGAGCCCAGATGGCAGCCAATCATAGCACAAGGCAGTGGCACCCATAAGTTAAATGCAGATATTATCGTCCACTTCATAAGAACTGATTTCCCTCAGAGTTACTTGAACATTTTTTTCACCCATTCCAGAATTGTTTACAATTTGAGAGCTGTTCCTAAGATTTGGCGACATCAAATATATCTGATTTTCTACAGCTTCTGTAGAGTTCCCTTTTTTTTCCCCCAGCCACTTGTTTCCCTGAATGTGAAACATAATTTTACTTTGAGGATGTTTTCCTAAATTCATTAAAGGAAGCACCTGTTGACTTTGCAGGTGCCACACCCAAAATGGCTTCCTCCTCCTTCAGCTGCTTGGGGTCAGCCTGTAAAGTTGCCAAATGTTAATTAATTGCTTGCAAACACCCAATTCCTTGGTTTCATTTTGTTTGTAAAAACTGTATACTGAAACAAGGGCTACAATTAATTTTTGGGTTGTGAGTGGACTACATGTTTACCTCTGATAAGATGTAGCAGATTGTTTTTTTCTACAACCGTAAAGGCAACTGAGGCACCTTTTACTGCAGCTTTTGCATCTGGTTTGTAATTCTGGTTTCAGTCTTGTGTTTGTTTTGTCATGGTAATTCAACTTTGCTTTTTTTCCTGTGTGCATCTTCCATTTTTATCTGTGCCAGACAAGAAGATAGAATCTCAGACTCACTCTTGCTTTGCAATTGATCTGGTAGCAAACAGCGTGATATGTTCCTTAGCTTGTGTTTCGCAGTTAACTTTTAAGAAAAAAAGATGCCTGACCTTAAGTAATTTTTATGCATAGATACATATACATGCTAAGATATTAATTGATAATATGAACTATATAAAGTCCCTATGTGTACCTTTGTAATTCACACCTCAGTGCCTAATATATTTTAAAATACTAACAAACTGTCAGCAAATTCAAAATAGTTAACATATGGTATGTAGCCAGTGCAATTGGCTACAATATCACGATACATATTATTAATCTATAATTTTCTAATCTATTAAACCATAAAGATTCATAGTTGGTTATTATGTTTTGGGATAATAGGAGAAAACTGAAGTAGCATCTGTAAACTGAAGAGCAGCAATAAAGCTTTACATTGCCACCAGGATAATGTATACTCTGCTATGGAACAAGATGAAGTAGAAGCCAAATGTCCATTTTATACCTAGTACAGCACATATTCTGATTTGTTATCTTTTTAAATAGCAAGACAAAGTTCACGTAACTGCTTTGATGAAAGTTGTTTCTGCCTATGTACCGTAAAAGGGTTAAAATAAAGCTTTCATAGAGTCCTTTTTTAGAAAGGCAGCAATCAAGGACTTATCAGCTATGATTGATAATTAATAAGCATGAGCATACTTCAAGTGAGAGGATTCATGTAGAGCCATTTGATTTCTCTCTGTGACAGTTGTTCAAGTGATGTCAATGAGAGAGAGAGAGCGTACAGTTTGGAGGTTGAGTTGGAAAGGAGGTACAAGCTCCTTCCCTTGCAGGCTGTCAAGCTCTTACTCTGCTCTGGCTTGGGCCAGTGGATGGAAGTAAAATAGTAGTGTCAGATGTAATACAACATGATCTTATTCTTATCAACTTTTTAATGTTATGTCTTAGGGGTGAGAGTAAAATACTGTGAACTAAACTCCTGAGGTGTATTCCTGCCTTTCTCTTCATATACTGTGTGTTTAGACCAGTCCCCTATTTTGTCTTTTCTGTTGTCTGTAGGAGGAGGAGAGACAGTCACACTCTCGTTTCTTTCAGATATAGCCAAAGCCCTCTAGGGTCTTCAACTATGAACCTCTGCAATATGATTTTCTGGTTTAGAGTAAAATTATGACCTTACATAATCTAAAACTTTGGTATATCTAATTATAAGTATTTGTTCTATAAATACTATGTATTTGTGCTCTTTTGTGAACTGGGCTGTATATCAACATTTTAATTTTTCAGGACAATGTCTGTGTATGTTATGATGAATCTAGTGCCCTGTAGCCATAGTATACCTGAGTAAAAAATCTTCAGGAGACAACAGAAATATCCAACAGCAACAATGAATTTCAAAGTTTGCTAAATATGTTTTGGCATACGTTGTCCTTTGTTCTTCTTTTAATTTTTCTTAGAACAGAATGGAAATTCAATAGAGATTGATATTACTGTAATTGTATAGAGGATTTCCTTTTCCCTCTCAGATTGCTCCATCAATAATAATTTCCTCAAATCTGCCAAATAAACACTAGTAAAATTCTTAAATCTAAGTATGCTACTTCTCAATTAACATAAAATGGATTAATAAGTATTGTTAGCATTTTTAACTGTAATCTGGAAGATAGGTCAAACAAACACAAAATCGTAACTCCTTTCCTGTTTTATCACAATATACGTCATTATTCCAAACAGCATAGCTGGGGGTTTGTTGGATTTTATTATTATTATTATTATGTGAGTGTAAGGAATCATTATTTGCAAAAGTAGCATACATTCAATGGATACCTATTTGAGATACTTAGGGCTGATGAAACTGAGCTGACAAAAACAGAACAAATTTGAAACTATTCTGGAAGCAAACCTTGGAAAACAGTGTGAATGAGAACTTGAAGAGAGGCAAGATACTAGGAACAGATCATGCTAAGAGTAGCAGGATTTTTCTCCTGTAGTTTTACAAGCATTTCCTGAATCTTTTTAAGTCTTTCCAAATTGGTGGGATCACAGTATCACAAAAGCTGTTTTCAGTATTTTCAGTGTGACTGGAGACAATTTCAGAATTTCTTAGGCCTATTCAAGTAGTTCAGTCCTAAAAACAGTCTTCTAAACTTCCATGTTACAGGTCTTCTCCAAATTAAACAGCCTACCTAAGCTTTTATGAGAAATTAATTCATGAGTCGGGGAAGAATTACAGAGATGTCATTTAGAAGGTTGACATAATTACAGTATTTGACATTTTCCCCATAGAGAACACAGGGTTTTCTTGTAACAGGCTGTGGAAACGTGGTTCAGTACTTTGAAAAATCAGACTGCTTATAAAGACAAGTTTAAGAATGAACTTTTCAGTTTTTTGATGTGTTTAAACACCTACTTTTACACCTACAGAATAGATCTTAGCAGAGTTTAAGCACCAGAGACTATGAAAGTGATCCAGAAAGTTTACCTGCGATCTGTGAAATTAACATTTGGTGTAGTGGGAATGGCAAAATTTCCTTGAATTATACTCCTCTGCGTGCGTGTTGATGCTTCCCAGTGTGAAGAGCTAGACTTCTAAGCCCTGCTGGCATTCAGAGGCCTGGCCAAGGAAGCACACACTCTTCATCTAAGTCCTCAGCTGGCAAGTCCTGCTCACCTAACAGAGAATGCTTAGCCCATATGAACAGTGTTGAGTCCAGCCTCCCAGAAAAGGCTGCTTTTTTCAGAATATTCCTGAGTGTGCCAGTATTTTGCATAAAGCTTTGAAATCAGAGTACTCATAAGAGCAAGATCTGGCTCTTACTCCTTTCTCCTTGGATTACATCTACTTTTTATTAAATTACACTTCATAACATGTATTATTTGCTCTATAAAATGCATAAACTGGCTTGTTACTGGGGACAAAAATCTGGGATTGTCTCCTTCAAAACACACTAACCTTATAACAAATCAAGCCTCTGGCTCAAGCTTGCTCTTTTTGTTTGCTCGTGCTTTCTGCTGGCTTAATGGATCTTGCATTCTCTGTGGTGCAGCTTCAACCAGAGGACAGAGTGATCCAGACTACAGAGGAGCTCAGTAAAATGGGCCCAGTCTTAGGAGACAGGAGATGTAAAAGACCTAGAATCCAGGTCTTTAGCCATCTTATTGCCTTGGTAGCTTCTGCTGGGCTCCTTCCAATTCATCGATGTCTTTCTTGCACTGAAGTGCCCCAGACTGGACGCACTGGTTGGGATTTGGTTTCACAAGTGGTGAATGGAAGGGAATAATCACTTCCCTCAGCCTGCTGCCTGCTCTCTTGCCAATGTGGCCCAATAAGTGGTTCACCTTATGTGCCACGAGGGCTCATCACTGCCTTGTTTCCAATTTACTGTTCAGTGGGACCCTCTGGGCCTTTCCTGCAAAGCTTTTTTCCAGTCAGCTGTCCCCTAGCCTGTACTAGTTTCAGGGTTACTCTGTCCCAAAGACAGGAAACTTTTTATTTCTCTTCACTGAACTTTACAAGGTTCCTGTAAGCCCATTCCTGCAGGCTGTTGAGATCCTGCCAAAGGAGCAGTCCCCTCCAGCACATCAACTGAATGTGCGTTGCAGTGTTTTCAGCTCTCCATAGAGACCCAGCTCTATGGATAATTTCCATATTCTGGCTCCTAAAAATTGTAATATTTGGCACCTAATTTTTTAGGTTTGTTTTGTTTAAGTAGGAAGAGTATAAATACAAATAGGAATCTAAATCTTACATGCTTGATTGCTCAAATGCAGTGTTTCTGAGTCTCTGTGGTGCTTGGATATTACTTCCCTGGGGAAAACAATTTCAGGTGTCCTACTTGGAACACAGAAACCAGTTAGACTATACTTTCTAACGTCATACTATTACAATCAATATATTAAAATATTTAATTTGTCAATGTAAGTAGATAGATTACAAAAATTTACAACACAAACTAGATTGGTTTTAGCAGCTGGGATTTTGTGAAAGTACCAGATATTTAGTATTAGTTCACTGTATCTTACCTTCAGCTTTCTCAGCATCTGCTATTAGATGTCTCAGGGCTGCCTTTGGTATGTAATTTGTCTATACCTCTTTATACATTCATATGGGGTATTAACTGACCAGTAGAGATGTGTCTGTTTCCGTTGACTTTTTGATTGAAACCTCAAGTAGAAGTGAAACAGTCCCATTTGTACTCTGATGTTCTTATAAATCTGACTGTTGTATTAAATAGCTGATAGAAAGACTTTTCTGTCACTAATTTTCATCTCTAATTTCTATTGTGCCTCGTATACTATGGTGGCATTTTACAGCTGAAAGAAGCTGGTTTCACTCCTTCTTATATGGGTGAATGAATGACAGATTCTCATTAGACAACATTTCACTGGCCTTGTAGTTGTGAACAGGGGTTTGCAATGGTCAAAGTCTTGTGTGTATTCATTTTCCCGTAGATAATCCCTTCTGGTTTTCCAATATCATCATTGTTTGAATCCCCTCTAGGAAAGAAAATCAAGCCCACCTTTGTAAAATGTAACATACAATTATGGTGCTTTGCATACAGCATTAAAAAAAAGTAACTTTTTTTTCCTGCATGATGTCTTCCCCAGTTGATTACTCAGGGGAGGCTGACAGATCAATAAGGTTATATTATCATCAAAAAGCAGACAAGATATATTTATTGTATCTATAATGAAATCCGTTTTCAATATACAAAACTCTTAAAAAGGCTATTCTACATTGGCAATAATGCATTATGATACTCAAAAGTTTTACCCCTTATTTACCGTAGAAGATTAGAAAAGAGGTAATTGTGAAAACTGAGTATTTTAAAATTGACTTAGTTTTAAGATGTTGATTGTTCTTTATTCTTCTGCAGGCAAAATGGCTGTATTCCTGTAGGACGTATGGCATTTGCTTTTATACTGATGTTCAGACAGTGATTGGTTGATCCTTGCATTTACGCTATTAAAAGCTAGTTCTTTAGCACACTGAAAGATGCTACCTCAAGTAAAACTGCTTTCATTTTTTTTTACATAAGTGTGTAGTTTCACTGAGTTTTCTTTTTCAAAATTTTGTTAACTTTTCAGAGTGTATTTTCAGAAGGATCCAAGATATTTATTTCTTTAAATAACCACACTGTTGCTACTATATTAGTTACGGTGACAGTATTCTTAATGCACAGAAATGAAGCAAGTGTGTATGTAAAATTATGACAAAATGTACTTTTGGCATACCAAAATATGATTATATCAGTAAGAGCTAGCAGTAAATGTTTTATCATTTTCAGCAGAGTATTTCTATTTAAGTTTTCCAGTATTTACATTACTACTCTAGCAATATGAGCCAAAATTGTACTGAACATTTTTGCTAAATACTAGTGTACTTCAAGAAATTTATTCTGTAAAAGAATTAATGGGGAGATGATGCAAATAAAAACATGGGAGAAAAGATGGTCAAAAAAAGGGTGTTTGTGTGGAGGTTCAGTGGCAGTTCTGAGCAAATAGACTTATAAGGAACTATTTGAAATTTCTGAATTCAATATCCTGAATGTATATTCATGTGCACTTAAAAAAAAAAAAAATCAGGGGAAGGCCTCAAGAATATAGGTCTGTCACATTAAAAAGCTACCACATCAAAAGGCAGCGTTCTTTTCCTCTTCTGTTCCACTTGTGGTTGAGGGAAGAGTAGCAAGAGATGTTAGGAGACAACATAAGAGTACCTCTGCGACAAGGGGCTTCACCTCTGACTTTGAGTCTTGGTGAACTGGGCAGGGCCAAGAGAGGACTCTGTGGGGCAAGCTGGTGATGGAGCAGATGTAACTGAGGTACACTTGCAAGCTGGGAAAGTATTTGAAGTGAAATGGGATGTGATGACATATATTTGCCATGTTGGTCAACCATTATCTGTTCATTTTAATATTTTTTTTTATTTATGTTGTAAGCTGCTCTGTTTTAGAACTGTCATTAATATGCATCTGGAGAAACTGGTGAAATCAATCTTAGGAACTTTAAAGCTAGCATGAAGAAAAATAATGACTACTAGGGCATTTCTTACTTGTAAGGACCTTTCTAGAATGTAAATGGAACAGTACCTTTCCCCTGATTTAATAATTGCATGTACTTATGAACGTTAGCTGCTTGTACATGGTCAAGTTCATATCCATAAATAATGGTGCTGGAAATCAGCTCTCTGCATGCAAATGTGATTAAAAAAATGTATTGGCATTACAGCCCCAGTCTCCAAAGGGGAGATTTCACCTCAGGAAAATAATGTATTGAATGTCTTCCAGGGAAACCTAAAATTGCTAAATAAGAAAAAAGTCTTTAAAATGTATGCCAGCATTTTCAAGTGTTAGTTTGCTGGATTGTTATATTCAATGTTTTTTCAGATCTTAGCTTTTTCTGTGCTGGGGTGTATGTTCATTTTGTGTGTGCAGTTAGTGCCACTGCCCATGGAAACTGGCACATAAACGACACTTTCTTTGCATTCAGGTGATCATTTACACATCTAACTTACAGTACTTGTTTGCAGAATTGTAGTGCCACAGACAGATGTGGCTTAACGTATTACTGTGAACCTCTAATGTTTGGATTAATTCAGGTAGTCTGAAGACATACTGTTTGCTGTAATGGGCTCCTTCTGCTTTCCATCCATCACACTTGCAGATTTAGCTTTCCTATTATTTCTTACTTAATTTAGAATGGGAATTTGATATGGTTAGTTTTACAAAGATATTAATAGTTTTTCATTATGTTTTTCATGAAGAATTGTGTCAGCAGGCACTAGCAGGTCCAAAAGGAATGTGAGGATCTTTACTCTGCTGTTAATATAGCTGTCAAGCTGTTTTTGAATTGATTCAGGTAGTAAAATATTTGCAACCGAGTGTGAAGGTCACTGGGTCAACGGAAGTGTATCAGCTGGGAATTGTATTTGAATATAGGAGCAAGTCAGTTGATATTTTGTGTGTATTCTCATGGCTTTTGTTTCTTCGAGTAGTTCTTCTGCAGCCGTGTATATGCCATTCAGAGACCTTTATGGTAATTTGATATTTTGTACTTAATATCCTAGTAAAATACACACATAAAGTTCATGTTATCAGAAGGAACAGATATTGCTAATGCCTGGAAAATGTAATATTCTGTGTATTTTTTCAGACCTTTTTTTTTCAATTAGGATATGTCTGCTTGTAAAAAAAGGTTAATTTCTGTCTTGCAAAGTGTATGCAGATGAGGAAAGAGCAGTCTGATGTTATTGAAAATTCATGAACTGTATCTACATGAAAAGTTCATCATCTTATTTTCCTGCTCTTGAAAGGGAGCAGCTAGAAATGACAGGACATATTGGAATGAAGTCTCAGAGTTTCACACATGCCTAACAATGTTAAATCATTTTGTTTTCTCCATAGGATTTTAAGACGGTGCTGTCTTTCCCCCAGTACCCAGGGGAGTTTCTGCACCCTGTGGTATACGCATGTACAGCAGTTATGTTGTTGTGCCTCTTTGCTTCCATTATCACCTACATTGTCCATCACAGGTAAGAATTCCATTTTAAGCACTTGTGTTAAATGGTCAGCATTTTGCTGACATACTTCAATTTTTGTAATGTCGCGGAAAAGATTAATTAAAATTATCTGAATTACTGTTGGATACTAGTATCAGCAATGGGATTTACACCAGAGAAATAAATAAATAATTAAAAAAGAATGTTATGTCAACCTTTCTAAAGCTGTTCCCGAGCTGTATCTTTCCTGAGACCTATGTCTAAATGGTCTACACACTGCTGCTAAGATTTTTAACATCACGATTCAAGATAAAACCAGGAGCGCTGTCAGCTTGCTTTCTGGCACATTCCAGTTGAGCAGCACTTTGGACAGCTCCACTGGTGGTATTGGCTCCTGAGAGCAGGTTTGGTTGAACGTCTGGTAACTACCATTGGAGAAAAGAAACTTTCTTTGACTTGGTTTTATAAAACTTGTCTTTTCCTTTATATGAAAGATTTATATAAATGCCATTTTAACTACATACTTCTGTTAAAGACCATTAGCAATTTAAAATGGTAGGAATGTATTGTACCGTAGAAGCTGCTAAATATTAATTAAGTGAACTTAATGCAATGACTTCTGATCTTCAGCTTCCATTTAATCCTTTAGAGATGTCTTGTTAAAGTTCTGCATATCTGAATCAATGCAATAAGCCTTTTGCTTTTATTACACTACATTAAATGCTTGAGTTGATGGGGGAAACCTTAAGTCAGTAGACCCTTGTCAATAGACTACAATTTTTACCATTGATTGTACCTTTATACCGTTTATTTCAATGCTGTGTGCATCAGACTCTGCCCTACAGGTAGATTGCTAAGTAGCTATTCAAGAATCAGAGAATTTAATTCTATCATACTAAGCATTTTTTCCAAATTGTAATTTTCATAATAGATATGTTGGGTTTTAATTTTAAAATGTGATTTTTCAACAGCACAATCCGAATAAGTAGAAAAGGATGGCACATGCTTCTCAACTTTTGTTTCCATACTGCTCTTACGTTTGCTGTTTTTGCTGGTGGAATCAATCGCATTAAATATCCAATTATATGTCAGGCTGTAAGTATCTGCCTTGGTAATTGTTACTAGTAGAATGAAAACCTGAAACTGTATCTTTTATCATAATATTGATAGTTTTTTCTTTTCATGGATTGTTCCTGGATCTTAAGTTCTTCAGGATAAGTCATCATTATAAACATGTCTTTTAAAGGCCAGCACTGGGAGTGTTCAGTGTTTGGTTGTCACCTGAGTTTCTGTGAGAGGCTGACCAATGCACTAGCTTCTCTGCAGCTCAGATTTCCTTAGTTTAAAAAAATCCCTGGAAATCATATTTCTCTGATTTATAAGATAGTTGAAAACTATGATTCCCAAATACTTGTGTCCTTTCTGATCTTTGAATTGAATGTGTGGAACTAAAATTACTGCTGCACTTCTGTAGTACATATACCATTTGCCTGAGGGTGGCCCTGGCTTCACTGGGTGATTCCTAAACGTACGCTTGGGCAGCGTAATGTTTATAGTATGATTATGTCTTGTAATTACAACCCAAGCAAAGGAGACACAGCAGACCAGTACCCTTGTGATTTATGGACCCCTGTTTGCACTGCTGGACTATTTCACATCTCTTTTTATTGTCCTTTCTGGGGATGTAGTGCCTTGAGATGCACAGAGAGGGCATGGCTTCAGCTGCTCTGAATATAGAGACTGTGTCTGTGCGATGTGTAAAGAGAGTCATTTCAGTCATCTTCTGTAATGCCTGATGAGGGCAATTTGCAATTTGTCTTAAATATTTCTTCCTCTTGGATTTTGTAGAAGCACTCCAGATCTCATGAATGTCCTAGGTATTTACCTGTAGTAAAGCACTTTATTAAACCAGCATTGTCCCAGATACTTTGCCTGTCACTAATCTGGTTCTTCTGGTTGGCTTGAATGGGTGTAAACAGCAAGAGTTGCCAAGCCAGCAGCAGAGTCACTGCAAAACTTGCATAACTCGTGTAAGGGTTATCGTTCTAATTTTCAGTGAAATGCTTTGGAATCTTTTTGTGTATACTTGTGCATGCCTGGCAATAAACAGCCCATGTAGGTGTGTAAGCACCTCTAATGCCCTCCATGCAGAGTCTACCTGTGCATATTACGTGGTATTCCTTTAAATGACACAGGTTCCACTAGATTATTCTAAGCTAAATATCTCCCAATATCTAGTGTATTGTGTCATAATAAATTTGTGAGTTCTAGCGAACTGAAATATAACTTACCATTGTCTTTACCTGCACTTTGCGAGTGAGGGCAGCAGATCAGTTTGTAGGGCCGCCATGGCTATGCAATTACATGGTCACAAGTGACCATCTGTTGTTCAGTCATTATCTGGTTATTTACTTTGCAGATTGCATGGTAACAATGCAGTATTAACAGCGATAATGAAAAATTGATTGAGATAAATGAGTTATTAATAATCTCTTATGAGTAACACATAAACTACAGGGGTATCTGCATAAAATGCATTATCAGTGACAGCTGTTTCTTGCTATGGTATAGGGCCAGACCCTGAGCTGCTGGGAAACATGCACACTTAAGGAAACTGGATGGACCCATTCACATATGCCTTCTAATCAGTTTTGTAAGGTTATTTATTTACCTGACAGCATGCTACATCAACAGAAAATATCAGCAGCATTTAAAGCATAGGCAAGATATAGGACACACAAAACACACACAGTCCTTTGGTTCCTGGTAGTTATTGTCTTAGGCAATTGAGTAGGGCTAATAGATGCAATGGTCCAAACAATCTAAGACAAGACTCCTATGGCTGGTAACAGACAGAAAAACTGTTCACTCCCAGAACATTATACCCCACCACAGCCCCTTTCTTGCCTGCTGACAGCAACATTTTTCAAAATTCTGTGAATCCCAGTACCTGTCTCCTCCTGTGATAACCCTGAGTGTTTACTCTATGAATTAATAGTCACATGCCAAAGCTAGGAGGTAGCAAGGTCAGACCTATTAATGGTTTCCCAAGAGGCTCACATATTTGAATGTTTCCCATAGCTTGTATAAGCAGTGATGGGGTGGACAGCACTCCTAATCTCCCAAGTGTGGAATACAACAATTCTTTAAATTACCCAGCCTACCAAAAAGTATATTTATATGGTTATTTTGGGCTTGTGTGTCTGTTAAGTCTAATTTTTGTCTCTTTTTATTTTATTTTTTTTTTCTCCCCACCCACCGACCCCCAGTTCTGGGGGAAAAAATGATGTTAGGGTTTAAAAATATATTTGTGAAAAATATTACTGCTTCAAGCAGCACTAAAATATTAGTTATACTCCATATGTAACACCATCAGTGTTGCTATAGAATAGGTATCTTTCCATCTGCTACAATCCAAAACACAGTTTCACCATGCTGCAATGTAATTTACACTTTTTGTTTCCTGAGTGCAGGGGAGAAGATTTCAAGTGCAAGTATTTTCTGTCCTAATCACTGAAATGTGGTGTCAAAGCCAGTGAACTTCCATCTTTCTTATTGCAATTATCCCTAAAACTTTTACACAAATTTCACTGCAACATCCTTACCCAAGGGAAATAATAGACTGAGTTAATTTTTATCCTTCATAATTAACCAAAAAAGGTGGTTCTAAAATAATTCATTTGGATCACCTTCTCCCTCTAAATGAGGTGTCCCAGGCTAATTTTAAGCAGCAAGAAGTAATGCTATGAAAATGGACCCATTTTTCTATGATAGATAGCTGGAAGAACTTTCATATGCCCTTGAAGGCAAAGTAATTACAACCAAAAAAAAATGGTTTAAGAGATGGCAAGATATTCATTTTTATCTGGAATCTAAAAATCTAAAACTCCCTTTTAAACCTGCTTGCCTGTTTCAGAGAAGATTTTGTATAGACAGTCTCACTTGTGTATGCTATGCAGTCTTATGATTTATAAAAAACCCTGATGTTAGAGTGCTGGTCTGGAAGACTGGATTTCTTCTTCACAGATTTCCTGTGTGAATGTTTAGACTATCCACAAATCTGATTCTGGGTGTCACTAAATGCTGGCTATTGTTGTAGAATCCAGAGTCTTGAGTTTATGGAAAAATCCTTTATGCAAGGCAAATGTTGTGCTAGAAATGGCAGAATGGCCTCAGTCAGAGCCAGTGTCATATGTCATATGAGTGTCATATGTGAAGGTGCTTGTGAATTCCTTTCTATAGGGCAGTGAATCTTTAGCAAGAAAGGTGAAGCCCATTCCATACTAACCAGTAGCCTAGAAGTCAGAACACTATCCTTGGAAGTCCAAAATTTGGATTTGAATCCTGTTAAATGAAGGAGGTCCTAGAACTATGCGCCACATCTTGGGTGGAAGTGGTAGATAGAAAAATACTATAGAAGGAGGGGGAAAAGGGCAGGTCTTTCAACTCTAGGGTTTTTTTGTTGGATTTTTGTTTGTTTGTTTTTTAAAGAATGGGTGTAAAGTGCTGTGACCAAGTTTGCCAGTTAGGGTGTCTCAAGTGACAAATGCTATTCAAGAGTCCTTGAGTGGTCTTTGCAGAGAAAGGTGCTGCACTTTTCAGCTCTGCTGAGACAGGAACAGGTTGTCGTAGGCACAAGCAAGACTTCAGGTGGCTGGGAACTTTCACTAGCAGCAACCTGAGGCGGCTAAAGACTTTGCACGCTATGGAGTTAGATGTGCATGCCACACCAGCCCTTCCTAGTCTCAGTTACCTGATCTGTGGGTCTGAACTTCTTGCTCTAAATTTTCTACCTGTGAAGGAAGCACAGGGTTGTTCTAAGGCTAAGTGTTTTAAGATCATGAAATATTCACATCTAGTGGTGTTATAGACTGCAGAGAAATTCCTGAACCCCTTCATCTCACTGAAAAAAAAATTACTTTCAGGGCAGGATTAGTAGTTTAATCGGGATGTCATATATATCCATATCCTTCTTTAAGTAGAACTGGCTGAAGAAGGACAGTCTTATCTAAAATATGATTACAACTGAAGAAAAAGAAATTAAATGAAAAACTATGGGAAAACAAAGAATTTGTGTTCAAGTTAAAGCTGACCAAGAGGTGGTCCCACTGAAGGGGACACAAGAGCGTGCAGCCACAGCTCCTATGTGCAACAGTGAGGAAAATGCATCTCCATGGCGTGACTGTCAGGGTGGAGGTATGGGGAAGGAAGAGGCAGAGAGTAAAGCCCACCACTCTGTAACTGAATTTTCAAGATGAGGTGACAGGCATTTTTTACTAATTATTATTAGCAGATGAATAACAGCAAAAATTCTAGTCCAGAAAGTAAACTTAGCGATAGGAAGTGAGAAACAAAATCATCACCACACAGAGAAAAGGGTACGCTTTCTTTTGGAAATTAGTATAACAGCTCAGTGCACCCTTCCAAATTCCTGGGTTTTGTTGTGTCATGTATGTTTTATCTCGATTGTCACCATTGTCCTTCAAATCTGTCAGTCATGGGGATGTCCTGTATCATCAGGATATATCCTCTTTTCCTTCAAGCACAAAATGCAAATTGATTTTATTTTTTTAAGAGAGACTCATTATTAAAGAGTCAGTACAGAAGATGTAACATTTCTGTCTCTTGCCTGTGTTTGTTCGATTTGTCCATACATCAGAAGGAATTAAGTTGTTGAAATATGAGCACACTGTGAAGAAAAGTAATGTGACTAAGGTGTAGTACAATGTTTTCAGTTCAGTCACGTTCTTGAAAGTTCAATAAAATTGTTTTATTGTACTATTTTTAGGAATCTGGTTCACTTAAGTGGGTGATCATTTCTGTGTATAGGGCCGTGTATGTTGTCAAAATTTCACATGCATGTGCCTTCTCCCACAGAATTCATCCCTGCTGTTCATATTCTTATGGATCCTTTGGCATACTTGTGCAGGATAGTGACAGAATATATAGTAGCAGAGAAACGAGAAAGAGGTCATGAACCAAAGCTCTAGAATTTTTCCAGTTCTTTCTCTTGGCTCCCACCTCCTTTTTTCCCCCCCTTTCTCCTCTCCCTCCTGACTTATTCCTTCACTCCGACCTCTAGCTCATAGTCATATTCACTGTGTCCCTACTGAAAATGCTGCAAGCTGCATATGAACGAAGTCCAGACAGCACTAGCCACTGAACTGGCAACATCTGCCAGCTGATGGTACAAACTTGTCTCATTCTCTTATTTCTGCTTCTTTTACCTCGAGCGACAACAGCTATGAAGGCTTTATACTCCCTTGTCTAATGTGTCAGACAAGTCCCAGAGAAAATTACAAAGGGTTTTCTGTAGACTATATTTGCTGCTATCTTCAAGTTTTGTGCTACATTACTAAATATAAACAAAATTCATGGAACATTTTTTCTTTACCCATCAATTATTTTGTTTTAAGTTGAGCAAAAATGAACACTGGTTCAAATAAATCGTTATAATAGATTTGTGTTAGCTTTATTCAGCAGTTCTCTGAATTCCTTAAACATTTATGTGCTTTCCAATTATAGCAATATTTTACTTGTCACTGCAAAATGTCAGGTTATTGCTTCAAAGGTAACCTCATTTTATATAATCAGATGGAGACTTGGCTGGTGTAATAAAGCATTGGAGATTGGATAAAATTCCAATTACTGTTTCCATAGTAATGAATAACAATTACTAACATAATAAAGATGTTAGTATTTTAGAGGTGTTTGTACTTTATTTTACTTTCAATGATAAACACACCAGGTTTTTGGAGACAAAATATAACAACACTATTGAGAGTTTGTGTTTGCCTTTAAGGGAGGATGCCTAGACCTGTCACTTAATTTTAAAAATTGTATGGCCAAGTTTATAAGTTCCTTGAAATATGTCTGAAAATAATCTGGTTTTAGGCAAATAGTACTGATCCCATTACAAGAAGTTAACCTTGGCTATATGCAGCTGAGGGAACTTGGATATTCAGGGATATTCCTGAAAAATGAAAGGAAATAGTAGCATTAATAGCAAGAAAAATTTTGACCTCTCATTAATTTTTAAACTGCATTGTCATGATAAACTAACACAGCTTGCAGCACATCACTTTAAATCCAGGTGTAAATAGTTGTCATTAATCAGGTTCTTGGAAAACTAATATCTTTACAGTCTTAGTTTCAGAACGTATCATCTGGTATCACAGATAATATCTATGATTCTAAGAAACGACAGATTTAATCTGCTTTTTAAAACTGTTTCCCTGGTTAGAAATAACCAGACAGAAAGAAAAAATGGATGCACTTACAAATTCAGTTTAAAAAGATCAGTTTTCTTGTACACTTGTGCAGTAAGATTTTTCTAAAAGTCTTGTTTTACTGATCCATTTACTGACTTGTTTACTGTCCGCTCTTTTCTAGGTTGGCATAGTACTACATTATTCTACACTCTCTACTATGCTATGGATTGGAGTAACTGCCAGGAATATTTATAAGCAAGTCACAAAAAAACCTCAGCCATGCCAAAACAGTGACCAACCTTCTTATCCAAAGCAACCACTACTCAGGTATGGAATATTAGCTACGTGGTTTGTTTTTTTTTTTCTAATGTGTTCCTAAAGCATACAAACTTTAAACAAATTCACACTTCCATTTCTGTATTCTTTACCTTTTACAGCCAGTAAATAGGATCCATACAGAATTGAATCTGGGGTATATAAAACCCTGAATATTTATTGTATGATAATAGTAAATCCTACTCAGGAGATGGCAATATGCAGAAATGGTATTGGCCAGGTTCAGATACCTTTATCTGAACAGGAACAATTCAAATGTTCCTGTTGGTTTCTTATGGAGGAAAAAAACCTGGCTTGCTTCCGGGTTAAGGCATTATTTAATCATCAGAAACTACGCTATAATGACTCTCCTTTTACCCTTATCTGTTCTGCTGTAAATCTTGCCCACACTTGTATTGATTGCCTAGCAACCTGATAGCAACCTTCCTCATTCCACATCAGAGATCTAATGCTATTACAGGAGCGGCTGCAAGTCTGGACTCCCTATCAGCTTTCTAGATGGAGCAGACTAACGTACGTGTCTCTCAGAGCGTGGCAGGTGTAATGCAGTAAGAATTTTAACTAGATGCCAATGAGACACTGAAACTTCAAACCAAATAGTCGGTCTGCACGGGGTGAGGGTAGGAAGCAACTTTGCCATAAACTAGGATTTCCAACCAAAGGCTGGATGAGTGGGAAGACAGATTCATCTTTCTTGATGAGATCTTAACATCAAAAAGTTAGATGTTAGCCAGTGCTATCTAGTGTCCCTGTATAGATTTTGGAGGGAGACTGAAAGAGAGAAAAAATTCCAAGGAATGATTCCTCCCATGTGTCTTGGATGTTTGTGTGAGGACAGGAAGAGTTGTCTTACAGAGGTGCCTCCCTTTGCCCACAGATCGTGGAAAAACCTGAATAGTCAATTGAGAGTAAAGACCTCGGTTTTATAGTGAGGGGCAGGAAATATGAATTCTACTTTTCATGGCTTTGCTGTGAAAAGTCCAGATTAGTGTATTCTTTTAGACAGACTTAGCTTATTTTATTTTGAACAGAGTAGCACTTACAGATGGCTCTGTGAGGTTATCACAACTTGTTAGAAGTCCATAGGAAGATTAATTCTATTTTGCTCTCTGATTCTGCTGAGTGAAATCCTTATTAACGTGATTCATTTTCTGCTTTTTAAAACATTTTTTCTAGAGATGAAGTTGATTAAATGTAACATAAAATTGTAGAGTGAAAGGATGGCCCATACTGAACATTAGCTTTGTTAGGTGTAATCAAGAGGATACACTTTCACTGCCAGCACCTGACTTTGTTAATCCATGGTTTACCGTACCATTCTTCAGAGATGGTAGTTTTACTCTTTGGTTACTAGTTCATGGCAAGATAAATAACTGACAATTTTCCAGTATGGCTATTAAGGTAGAAAATTGTTACAGGTTACATAGACCCAGTATAGTTTATGTTCTTCAAATTCAAATCTTGTTTGAGTCAGAAAACAACAGAAAATCAGGTTACAGAGAAGATTAATTAGACTCTTCATTGCACTCAACATGCTGAGGTTCTCAGATAGTGAAAATAAACAGTAGATATTTTAAGTTTAGTAATAGAAATTATAAACCTTTTAGCTGTGAGAAAACATGAGTATAATTGTTTAATAGCTAAGTAAAATTATTCTGTTATTTTTCTCACTCAGGGTAGCATATGTCCTAGAGACACACAGACACTGAAATGTCTAATATGACTCATAATGGTTAGTACTGGATTCAAAGTAGTAAGGATCAATTTCATTTCATGTAGAAAATGGGCATAGTATATGGAAAATTAAAAATTGCTTTAAGCAAGAAAATGCCAAACTCATAATTAGTAATTGTTGTTCTTTTGGAATGATAACGATCACTTTTATGGGCATCTTAACTTTTGTGGCTTTAATAAAATTAAAATCAGAATTTTTCTGTATCATAATATTTCCATAAAATCCATTTAAGATTATTATATTTCAATGTAGTCATTTGACACCAGTAAATAGCTAAACAATATAAAATCTGTTCAAATGGAGATTGAGCTATGCTTTTTTTTCATGTGTCAGGACCATCGGTGCTAGGAAGCATACAATACGGTCTGCAAGACATTTTTAAGCAAGAGGTAGTTTTTCAGTAAACCCTGCCTGTATGCCTAGTTTGAATTGTATTCAGGTTTTCCTGAACACAAATATATGAATGTGTTTGGCAAGAACTGTATGCTTTGCTGTTCTCCTTCAGTCTTTTCTGGTAATGGATGTGTATGATAGACTGGGGTTCCAGTTCACATATGAGTAGTTTTCTATTCCTTGAATATGCACTTGCTGTGAGACATAAGAATATCTTTTCTGAGTCAGTGAGTGGGGACTACTGCCAAAAATCAATATATACAACTGTAACATAGAATTTACCACTTCTTAAGCAGCTCTGAAAAGTAGCTGAAATAGTGAAAATAACTACCAAAATATCTCAAAGGAACCCTTACGTGTTAGTAGGAAAAGACGTTTGCTTGTAACAGTTGCTTCAGTTTCTCTGCCTGCTATTTGTGTATTCATTTGCAGAAGTGAGACAAATGAGGTACACTTGATCTTTTCCTCCTGGTTTTCCTTGAACTGTGGCAAGATGTATCCTATTATGGAAAACCGTGGTTCTGTCTTAGTTTTCTGTGTTCTAGATACAGTGATCAAACTTGCTATCTTTTTGCAGTGTAATTTGACTGAAACTTGTCTTTCATAGCAATATGATTTTGAATAGTGCCTCTTTTTACACATTAATCATATATCATATAATATTTTATATAGTTATATGTTATATACTATATATTTTATACATTATATTTATTATCTGTTAATTATAGAGTTAAAGCTGTCAGGGCCTATCACTCTGATGACTGGAACCAACTGCAACAATTCCAACATTTTTTACTAAATGTGCCTAGATGCTAAGGAGGTGGATTAAATTAATGCATCATTGAGTTTTGTGTATTGAAATGCTGAACCTTAGCACTTCAACAGATAATGAAATGACTTCCTGTAAAATATACTTCCTGGCATTAATAGTAATAAATAATTCTATCCATTCCTCCTCTGTGGACATTTGTTACACCTGGCAGAGTTCAGACTCTGACTCATCTGAAGTCACATTTTGCCAGCAAAGACAAAGGGGCGTGCAAGATTCAGCTGTTACGTGCAATGCACAAAACTTCTCATCAGCCCAGGCTGAGGCACAGATAGTATTAGGTTTTGTACCTGATATGTGCATGCATTTTTCATGTGATGTTCTGTGCACAGATCAGACAGTGCACAGTACAGACCAAGCAGAAAATGTTTCTGAAAAAATTCTGTTAAAATCACTGCTTTCCAGAAAGACAGAAAAAAATTAGACTATCATTTTGAATAAGATAGCTACTGAGCACAATTGCACTATAAACATTTAAAATAAAAAGATAACTACATGCCAGCTGGGCCAGAGACTGGTGTTAGGGAGACAGATAATTGTTACCTTCTATCTCAAGGTTAGGTACAAATATGTCTCCTAATTTCCTCCATCCTCTTAGTCAATGAACACTTTGCAAGGTAACTAATATGGCAAACTTCAGATTACAGAGAGCCCAATATCCTATATCTGTCATGAAAAAACATCAATGTGGATAAATAAGGTTGCAGAGTCAACTACAAAGTGGCTAAAGGTGATGTCACTTCTCTGCTGAAATTCACATTGTGTATTTGTATCTTGATAAGCTTTTCAAAAGGTCCTTACTAAAGTTGTGGGGCTTCTAGGCAAAGCACCTCATGCACTGCCTTAGAAAACTTGTATATCTAGCTGTAGTAGCAGTTTAGGAATGGATTGTTTGTCCTTCCCTTTGTTTTCAAGCACTAGGTTTAGTATTATGGCTATTACAAATTAACATAGAGAATTTTGGGACGATCATAATTCAGGCAAATTAAATCAGTTTTCAGCAGCACACTCAGGACACCTACAGTCAATACCACTGCCTTCAATTCCATGCCCTGCTTTGAACCTTACATGATTTTAAACTTTAAGAACCATTTTTAGAATGAGAAAGCTGTTGGCATATTTCATGTATTTGGAAATGTCCCAACCGTTTTATAGAAACTGTCCTTTAACTTGCATACAGAGCAGACCTAGAAATGGCAGATGAGAACTGAAGAGGTTCAGTCGAACTGTAACACCTACTAACAGTTGTGTACCTGTCTGCTATTCTATATGAGCTTGTGTATGGGTAAGTTTCTGTACATCACCCATACAACTCCAGAGTACCGAGTGATGTTTTGGAAGTATCAACAACAGGGGTCTTCCTCGTGGGCTGTGTTTGTGGTGTAGCAATGACTAACAGCCTATACACCCTGATCACATAGATGTGCAAGACGCGATGGTGCTCCGCTTGCATGCTCTCCCTCTCCTGCGAATGCAGCAGCAGCTCTCCGCAGTCATTCCCTGGCTCAGTATATCTCTCAGTTACCTAACCATTAATCAGTAGTATCCAGCTGAACGGTAGCTAAGTATCCATGTGACGCTGAATTATGTTAAATTCTTCCCCTGCAAAAAGGAGAAACCATGCTAAACTTGCAAACCCAGGAAGGCCCTCTCCTTCAGTTTGTGTCAGCCAGTCCTGTGATGAGCCTCTTGCCTCGCAGCGAGGAGATTCTACAGACTTGCGTGATTCCGCAGGGGTCACGGCGTCTGCTTTGTGCTTTGCTCGCAGTGTTAACCCTGCTTGTGTCAGGGTGAACATTTGGATGATTGATCTCAATTCTGACCAGCTGGAAGCCGTGTCATAGGCACAAATGGCTCTACTGCTATGTGCTGCTGCATTTGCCTAACTGCAGGTACTGAGGGGGCCTGTCTGGAAGTGCCGTGACTTCCATCACAAACTGATGACGTGGCAATTTTTACTCAATAAGTTACCAACAACGTAGGCTATTTCCTGAACCTGAGTTGCACACAACAATATTCATGATGTCATTGAAAATTGGCACGTGATGGTTTTGCACCATAATGAAGGTACTGAAACCGGTTATAAAGACTAAAGACTTCTTATATGTAGTTTTTTAAAGAATTATTATATGCTTTACCAGAGAAGAACCCAAGAATAAAAACAACTAATGGTTTCTAACTTTCCTCAGGTTGAAAGGGTCTTCAGAAAATGATCTTTGTTACTCTCAGGGCCTAGAAAATTTCCCCTATCAGTTACAAGTTGGCTATGATTTATTGCAGCATAATCGCAGTGTAATGAGGGATCAAAATTTGACCATGATAACAAATTCTCTATTAAACTTCAAGTTTGCCAACTATGTCATGTCATTTTCTTGGCCACATTCTTTTCTGGATCTTGAGTGTGAATCATATGAAGCGACTTAATTTACATTCTGACAGCCACAGACATTACTTGTCCCCTTGACACCAGCAGCTCTGATCTGCAGTTAAATTCTAGTGCATTTTTCATTAGCAGTGGCTCTCATGAATTCATGTCTTCCAGTATCAAACAATGAGAGAGGGACAGAGAAAGAGGTCAGAGGAAAAGCATCAATTACTGTCTGTTGTTTTCTTCTTTATGGTATGCCCTTAAATATTAATTCTTCTAATCTTGACCCGTGGAAGCCCATGTTTTCTTTCCACAGTGAACATACCAAATTTCCTCTATAAAGTTTAAATTTAGGCCTGATTATCCCAAGAAATTATCTGCCTTTTCCTTAACAAATCTCTATAGTTTGTGTACGTTGAAACAAACAGAAAATGCCACAGGGCAGAATTCTCAGAAGCCCTGACATCAGTGTAGTTCACCGTTAGTTTACTATTAAGTAGACACAGTTCTGTCATCGGGAAGTGAAACTCTGATGTCTCCCTGCAAATAAGGTTTTCACCAATTGGATGAATTATGGTACGGGAAGCCAACAGCTTTACCATACTATACCATGCTCAAGGAAGTCGGCTGTAATTAAAAATACTTGACGGCATCCTTTGCTTAGAGGACAGAATATTTTGATGCAGGCAGGGTCAGTCATCAGGAAGTGTAACTCATGTCTCTGATATTATCATCAACGCCTCTTATTTTAGTTATTGGAAATTAAGACTAGAAAATTATCTTTTCCATTGTATATTTTTAGATTATTTTCAAGTTGTGCTGTAATTAGTTTGATTCATTAATGAACAATGGAAGTTTTTGCAATCCTCATGTATTCACAAGGCCACTCAATGCCATAAATTCCTAAAAAGAACATAGTGTGTAACAGCTGCTTTCATACAGATTATCTGCAAGTCACCATTCCCATGTGTCTTGTTTCAATACTTACCATATTTCCCAGGAAAGAGAAAGGCCATATTGCTGAAATACGATTTCTAAATTTTTTCCATTTGATAAAAATTGAATGTAAGAGAAACCATTTTTTCCTTCCAGCTATTGTTTTAGTTTCATTCACCAAGATTAAGGCTTATATTCAACATAAAAATAAGGTAGTATATTATTATTTTGGATATTAAAATAATCTAAGGGTAAAGGTCGTTTCAGTTTTAGTTTGGTTTAATTATAGAGCTTATATTTTGAGCAATGCTGTATTCTGAAGACAATTCTAGTAACTCTGACATTCAAAGATGACACAACACAACTAATGATACAACAGTACCACCAGAAATGCTGATCTTATCAGTCAGACTGTACTGTGTCTTATCAGCTGACCAGTTTAGGCAAGCTGTCAGAAAAATCTGAAAACAAACAGAAAGAATTGTAATGCTGGGACCTTAGCTAGAATCACCAGATTCTGCCACCTGAGGTATAAAAGCTACAGATAGCAAAAAAAAGGAAGACTAAGAAGAAAATCAGCAGTTTAAGTCTGTTCATCGTGAATGAAATGGAGAGAAAGGGTTGCAGAACCTAAAGGTGCTTGGAAGTTGGTTTGATACTTTAGGGACATACTGATATTACAAGCCATTTAACGTGAACGCTGTTAAAAGGCTGATATATGGTCATATGCAGTCATGGGTAATAGCCAGAGCCGTTTTATTGCTAGCTAGAAATGTAACAAATAGGTCAGCAGTGGAAAAAGGTATAAAATGGTGACAAGGGAAACTTTTTCAGGAATTCTTCTTAATCAATTTCAGCCTGAAACTAAATGCATTTCCATTATACGGGGGAAAACTATCTTAGGTCAAAGAAAATGTTTAATTCAGCTTTGAATTAATTGTTCTACGCAAGAACATTTTCAGTAAAAGCAAAATATTAAAATATTAAGGAGATTCAAAGTAGCAGTATGTTGTCAGTGGTACCCTGAGAAAGTTGTTGCACTTGGGATAGGCCATGTAGATATTCCTTGCTGACCGCGCTGGATTGCCAGTGGATGGTGTCATAGTGCGGAGGTATTTTCATGCCTACTCTGAATCAAGCAGGAGAAGTGATTAGAACTTTGCTGCTTTGCCTTCAATGTGAGTGACTGAATTACTCTGTTAAGAGCAAGATGTTAACAGAGCCACCTGCTTTACTTTTAATTTCACTTCATCTGGCTTGTGAATCAAGATTCAAACTTGGTTTTCAAAAGTTTGTTCTCATTTCCTGCTTGGCAAAATAATTCTTCAAATCTGACCTGAATGCACTCCCAAATGCTTTACGTGAATGATTTGATCTTATTTCAAGAGCATGTTACAATGAAAGTAGGAAAAGGATTTTGTACTGCCGTGCCTTCATTACATGTACAGCTGAGATGATGTCGGCACTTTCCAGAGTAGAAATCAAATAATACCAAATCTTCAAGAGATGTTGAGATAAAGGGTGAAGTTTTATCCTCTTTGTTTAAAGAACAGTGTCTGAGCTACTTAGTATAGATTAAAAGAAGCAGTCTGTGGTTATTGCAAAGGAATGTATGTCATCTCATTACTTGTAAACAAGCTATTAAGCAGCATACCAGGTCGTGTATCAGCATCTGCTCAGCTGAAACTCTCCCCAGTTCTAAAGATATTGACAAATATAGCCAAAAAAGAAAACGACATCTGAGTGATACCTGGTCATTTAATGAGGGAATGATGGTCTTGGGACTTAAAACATTAACTACATGAGTTAGGCATTTGCAGGCTTGCAAAGTTGTGAGCTTCAGGGAGACTTATAATGATTCCTATATTTTTGGGTTTGAGAGGCTGTAACTGCAACATGCTGATCTGCAGAACTGTATTAAGTTGAATTTTCAGCTACTTTTATCATGAGTTCACATCTAGGTATTTCCTGGAAATTCAGAATTCTTGTCACAGTATTCCTTGCCTCAACACTTTCTAAAATTCAAGCTAGTCATATACATAATTGTAGAGGATGAGTTAGAGGGTAGGATAAGCCTGATAAAATGCTCCATGCTTTGATATACCACTCCAGGCAAAATGTAAAACGCTGATTGGAAATTTTGCAAGTTCTAAAAATCCTTGAAGATAATATATTCAAACTCCAATGGGGCATTGTAGAAAACTTTATCAGATTTGAAAGAGCTAAATATTTTCTTATACGATTCTCTGGTGTCATATAGATTAAACTTGATTATGCAAAAAAGATGTAAAGAGAAATGCATAAGATAATTTCAAATGTTTTTATTGCTATAATATGCACAAAGAACTAAGCATTCCCATCTGCATGAAATAATATTCACCACAGTTACAGAAAAGGCTATCTGACTTTTAATTGTGGATGATAGTACTCTATTATTAAGAAAATTTAAAATTGAAACATCTGTTTTATTTAAACAAAGGCAGAGTCACATTAGATACAAAATTTTTCTTATGAAAATTGTTCTGTGAAAACGATGGAACTTAGAGCCAATTACAGGACACCGGTCTTTTAAGTGGGTATACTTAAATAATATGCTTAAATAAATACTTTTAAGTATGTATATATCCAGCTTAACTGTAATGAAAACACTGATGTTGCAAGAAAACATTAGACATGAAGAATAGTGAAGCATATCATGCAGACCGATCAACTGTAATGTCACATTACAGGAACTAGAACACTGCAGACAGCCAAATAGTGTAATACAGAATTATTCAATAGTCTACAGTAACTGCGGTATGGTACAATCACTAAGTATTTAAATTATGTCATGCCATAGGTCTTCATTTACCAATGCGTTGCCACTATTCCATAACGTGATTTTGGCTTATTAGATTCCAAGAGCAAATGCTAAACAATAAAAAGCACCTGGGTTATTTAAAATAAAGTAGCAATAAATCCCAAATATATTTTTAATGCACATATATATGTTTTTAGCAATTATGGTTTTAAATATATATTTTTAACATTTCAGGATATTTTTCTTTATTAATGAATTGAAAAATGCAAGGAAATAAAAATATATTCCTTGGACAAACAAGACCAGTGAAATCTACAGATATGCTTATTATATCAAATATGCTGAAGCATATTTAATTGTAAATGTTGTAAATTCAGCTTCAGACATGACTTTTATTCTATGCATATTTCCTGTGAAATGTGTGTATTAATTTCTGGTTTATGCCTGTTTGGAAGGAGGGCTTAAAAGCCTTAGAAGGAAATGTTACATTACTTACTTTAATGTACTTGGTGTTGAGTTGAGAGATCATGGAAAAATACACATATAATTCCAATGATCTCCTTCACCTTGTACATCCTAAATAGTTGAAGCCCGTTACTGGAAATGTGGATGATTCTTTTCAACTTAGGCTTCATTAAAAACTCCATATGAGAAGACATTAAAGAGCAAATCACATTTACAATTTTAAAGTAGGAATGTTTGAAGTTAGAATCCTCCTGGGGTGTGACTGAGTATTTTTAATTCGATTTTCAAAATGCTATAAAAGTAGACTGGTTTAGGACTTTGAGCAGGCTTTGGACCACTTTTGGTTGTTCTTCAACTGCTAAGGCTGTAAGTAGTGAAATAGTCTTTCAGAAGGTGCTTAAGCTGTAGACTGAGAGGCAGCTCAGTGCTCAAAGCTACATCTCATACAGCAATGTCTCAGAGTTTTGCCTTTTATCATCACTTTTCCTTTTAACATAAACAGAAAAATGAATCACAGCAGCTAAGTTAATGCAGGCTGGGGAAATTAAAGTTCGCCTGTGTAACTTATAATTTTAGTATTCTGGGTAAAGAATAAGATACATAGTAAGAATCACTTCCAGAGCAGGTAGAGCTCTTGTGTTAGATTAAAAGCCAACCATTGACTGTTGGGGTTGAAGTAAAAATTTCTGGATCAATTACTTCAAAATTACCTACTATGGAGTTCCTGCAGCGGTTCATAAATGACAGAGGGAAGGCAGGTCTTACCTGTAGAATAGGTCTTGTACGTGTATGGTATTTTTCTCTGCTGTTTTTACTGATCACATTAAACTTTATATTTTCCCATGGAAAAAATACAATTCCAGTACAGCTGAGGCATTCAGAATTTTCATTCTGAATTTCCTGGCTATTGATCTTAATTTTTAACCTTTGCCTTGCATTGTTATAAAGTGCTATGAGTACATGTTGTGTTTTACAGAGGCAGTTGAACAATTGCCTGTGCAAAACAGCATACGCTGTAAACGAGAGAAACTCAGTGGAATGATGTAAAGTATAGAAACTGAGAAGTAGAAGAGTTCAAGATGCGCATCAGGAGATGAAAGTTTGACTCAGAATAAAACAGGGAATCAGTGTGAAAAGGACACCAAAAAGTGTCCCAAGAAAGCTTTAAAGAAAACTAAGCAAGGGATGAGTCTTGAAACAAAGTGCAGACTAACATACAGGCCTTGGGAGAACTGTAGAAAGTCTCAAAGAGATCAGTCAGCCTCAGCCACAGGAAAGCGGAACTCATGAGGACATCCAAGATGGTTATAATATTAATAAAGGAAATGGAAAGGGAAAAACACTGGCCTGCAGCAAGTTAAGAGACAAGCAAACTCAGGTTAATTAAAAAATGTATAATGTATTTTAAAAGTCGATCCTTATCTATCTTCTGTAATTTCTGTTCAAACCCTATTACTGATCTTTCTTAATGGAATAGTAAATCACCTCCCTGTGTGTGAGACACACCCCTTGAGAGGTTCCACGGTTGAAAGGGCAGGAAATGACAAAGATTTGTGTGGTACCATCAGAAAAATCGTGGTATCTCATATTCTTTTTAGAGCTTGACTTTCTGGACTTGTGTGATTTTGTTCGAAATGCTTATCCTAAACTTTTTAGAGAGACCTTCTAACTTCTTGTTTGCAATGACAGTTGTAAACATGATAAAAGAAGGAACACATGAACTCAGATCACTTGGAATTTGTGGACCCTCACTGCTAGTTATGAGTGTTAAGAACATTGATAATAGGCTTAAAATATATTAAAAACAAAATTATCTGAAATTATTGAAGAAGGGACAGTAAATAATAAGATTAAGTTGCAACAAGGGATAAATAGGTTGATATTGGAAAATGATTTTAAACTATGAGAATAGTTGACAAAGCAAGTTACCTTGGAGGCTATGGAAACTGTCATCATCAGTGTGTTGACATAGATAAAGCCAAGGCAGTTATGATAGGAGTTTAATGTGACCCTGCCTCAGAGCTTTTGAGTGGACTAGATGACCTCTTGATGTCCATTCCTGCCCTACAATTCTGTTATTCTTAAAACAAGCATTTTTCCTAACAGTATTCTCATTTTTCAAACCTTTATTTACTGCTGAATTCTTACAGCCTTGTTGGTCTCGTAAGAAACTCTGTGTTTTATTATGCAAGCAAGTTCTGACAGAAGAGACTTTGAAACTAATGTGTTCCAAATATGCCTTCAGTGTTTGGAAATTTTATGAGTCTTGTAGGAAGTGGCTGCTGATCCTCCAGGTATTTTTATTCAGGTACCATGTTACTATCTAAAACATAACAAAAAATTAGGCCAGCTTCTGCTCTGAAACGTCCATACCCGCAACAGGGTTTGAGTGAATCACTGGGAGTTACACATATTTAATCACAGGAAGATTTTGGTTCATAGATGGAAATTATTGCTTACTGCTACTTATGAGTAAAATTCAGTAAATTCTCACAATTTATAATTATTAAAACATTTTAAATATATAATATTTAATATACCTTAGCAAAATAAAATGTCCAGATTTAACTTTATGCCTATATTGATTGAAGGACTCAGATAAAGGGGTGATGCTGTTATTATTGGATCACACTTGGTACTCAGGGAATCATTCAAGGTTTTGACAGTTTATCTGAAAGTGAAAGTTGGTTTAGGTTTTCTGTGAAAGAAAACCAGAGCCCATGAGATACCTGACTTATTTATCTACTGATTGTGAGAGATACCTAGTTATTGATGAGGAGGCAGGAGAACTATGATTACTGAAGACCTTTTGCATTTGCCAAGAAATTGGAGATTTCAGAGATTTACCTTCAAATATTCTATTCAAATTTTATGGAAAATGTATGAAAGGTAAGCAGTAGTACCCTGTTCCAACATGCCTTAACTGGTAGCTACGCTGATTACACGTAGTCACGTCAGTAGATAAAGGTAATTCACCAAGAACATTACCCGCATAGTTATGCCTATAAATCTCTGAACACATAATTCTTTCAGATATATTTATTGCTTTGTTTTATCTCCCAGTCTTCTACTTTTGCAGTCGTTGCTTTTATAGATTAATTATGGATGGTCCCTGAATTTGTGGTATTTGCTGTCTATATGAGTCAAGAGTGGTCAGTCATAGGATCTTGCTGCTTCTTCCTATTAGATGAGTTTACAGACATCTCCAGAAAAAAATACCTATACAGGCAGAGTTCATTTCCAAGAAACGTTTATGCATATCACTTTGGAATTTAATTTCTGGGATTGCTGATGTCAGTAAAACTTGTTCTCATGAATCAGAAAGATAAGGAACAGGAATCATGGGCAAATTACTACCACTGTTACATTCAGAATAGCTATCCCATGCTAGTTATAAGGCCTTCTAGACTATTTCATGTGGTATATTATACTCTTGTCATTGTCTCATATAACAATGACATTAAAATTGTCTAATTACATAGACTCTTAGTCTTCCATTAGTGATATTGAAGAAGCGACCAATTAGTTATATTCCTGCTTCATGCATTTAAGAGAGTGTTTTCCAAGCAGAGAGAACACTTTACTTTTTTCGGAGTTTCTGACATTGCCACCTCCGATAACAGTTATCATACCTAGCAAAGCTAGGCAGCCTTTTGACCTGGAAAGCTGAGCAACGAGATGCTCTTACAGTTTTGTGAAGATGGCAATGACTGCTGTTCATTTCTTTTCAGGTCTCATTTTCCCGCATTACTAATGCAGTAACATTCTGGAAATTACATGGAATTTCTAGATTTTAATTCATATTTCTCAATTATTATTTGTAGAGAGAACTCCATCTCTGCTTGTCCTTTTCTTTCAAAGTTTCACGATCACTTCTGGTTGAGTGCTCAAAAAAGCCCTGTGATTTTTTAGAAACTTACCCTTTGACCTTTTTATATATGATGGAAAAACTTTGGGTTTGCTTCTGGTTAAAATCAGGTATAGGGATCACAAAAAACAGATTTCTGTGTATGTCAGTTTTTAAACAACAGGAAAAAGCAAATGTTCATGCCATCATCATATATATAGTATTTTCCCATAGCTCAGCTTAGTAAGACTAAAACCGACAACAGCAAAAACCCTCAACATTCAAGCTAAAAATTGGGGTTGACACTCATGAACTCATGCAATAGTACCTTTATTTCTTACTTTTCAATAGGTTGAATTAAGGACAAAATGTCAACCTGAATTTTTACCAATAAATCTAAATCTCCATGGTTTTGTGGAGTCAAGTCGTTAATTGAATACAGTCTGTGATTTAGTAGCAAGGTAATCCATAATCATTCTTTTATGTATAGCCTTAAAAGAGAATGCTTTTTGCTGCCTCTAGATTAGGGGATTGAATTACAGCCTATGGAATATGAAGGCAGAAGTGTTCCAAAAAGAAGAAAAAAGGGAAAAGTTTATTCAAAAAAGGGAAAAATATTTCCATTATGCTTTAATGTTTCACTGCTGCTTGTTACATTTAATAGCATTTATTTGGCAAGATCTTAACTTCTTGGCTACCTGGATATCTCTCAGGATGATAAATTGGAAGTTGTAAAGCAGATAACATCGTATAAATACTAATCTAAGACTTTCTCCATGAAAGCAAACATGAAAAAGTAAGTTTTTTTTCCTTTTTGCAAACTGTAAGGATGAAACTTTGCTAAGATTCTTTAGAGGGTAGATTAGTTTCTGCAAAAGAATAATGCAGTTGTGTAGGACAAAATCATTAAGTCTGCGTCTCTTATGGAGCTCGACCAAAGCCAGGGGGAACACTTAAATAAGTAATGGATGCACAATTTATCTAATACAATAATAGATTTCATACATAGCATAATTTTTTCTTTTGTTGCAACTATTCTGCACTACAGTCACAGCTGTAGGCATTGTTGATGGGATGTGAAGTGGGGTCTCTTTCTGACCTCAGTCATGTCCTATCTCAATTACATTTCACTATAATGCACTCTACTCTTCTGAAGAATTCTGTCTGGCTCTAGGCATGTAGCCTCTAACTATGGAAATTTTCAAGCTATGCTTACTCACCTGTGAGTCAGTCTACTCTGAGTAGTGCAAATGCTTGAATTTACTTGATGTAAACTACAAGAGCAGCAGGTTTAAAGAGCAACTCTCTCAGAATTCACAGCTGGTATGGATTGACCCTCATAAGACTGAAAAAATAACAAAGAATAAGAAGTTAATCATTGAATCATAAAATGAATAAGTCTGGGAGAAACATCTGTAAACCATCTAGTTTAACCCTCCACTCAAAGCAGATTAAACTTAAAAGTTAGCTCACGGACTCATCTAGTTAAGTTTTGAAAATCTCCAAGGACTTTATTTCTTCCTCCCATCCTAGTTCTGTTTCCTTTTAGCTTTCATCTTGAATGGACCACAAACATGACATGTAAGGGCTGTAAAGTTGTCTGAAATAAAGCACACAAAGAAATCACTCTTAATCCCATGAACAAAACCCCATGAGTTTAACAGATCATTAAAATTCATAGGTATATAATGTAAAGATAAAGTCCGTAGCTACATAATGTAAAATATATAAATATCATGTTTAGAAACACAAACCATTTCCATCAAATTGCACATAGTATGTCTGAACTGATGATGAGAAAATACAAGGGATGGCAAAAGAAACTAATTTTGTGGTAGCCACCTCATTCTGCTGTGGTTCATGAGGACTCCGAGTCTCTAACGCAACTCAGCCTTTCTAGAATTTTAACAAATTTCTAAAAAAATGCAGAAATGAGAACAAAATAGAGTGGCGACAGAAATGATTTTCCATACCTGACAACTGAAAGTATCCCTACCCCGTAAGGAAATCAGCACCATTTGTGCTAATACCGGAATACTGAATATCCAGTGCTCTCAGCACTCGGGTGCCATGGCAGACCCTTCCTTAATCATCTAATTCAGGGAAAGAGAATCCATCTTCCCCATCACAGAAGGGAGTCCAGGCACCTGATTATTGACTATTCACAGGTGAGTTTCTTTCACTATCATTTAAAGTAGCAGGTTCACTTGGTATAGTAGTTCATTGCACCAAATAACATGTAGTTCGCTGTACCAAAGTAAGCTTTAAATTGTTTCTTGCCTCAGGACGTGTTGTTATGAATAGTAGATTTTTGCTCACCTTGGTCATTGTACATGGACCAGTCAACGTGTGTAGCATTAAGAAGGTAGGGAACTTTCTTATGTCCTAACAAAAATGTGTTATCTTCAATGATGTGAAGGCTGTTAGTTATTGTTCTAGAAAAATATCCAAATACATTAATCACTGCTATGTGGGTTTAAAAGTGCTTGGTCCAGCTAATACTTAAGCTGCACACACAAAAAAAAAAAAAAAAAGGAAGTGCAGCTTTCTTTCAAATAGCAACACTTAGGTATATACTAAAGTGTTGAAATACATGAAAATGAAGCTGTCATTACTGAGGATTTTTCAGTGAAAAATGACAGGAAGTAATAAAACGTGCTTTAAAAAATGTTGGAATACTATCAAATTACCAAGTCAAGGAGAGTAGTTATTCACAATTAATCAAATTAATAGGTTTTGGATTTCTAATGTTTTCTTTCTGTATGAGTCCACTGAGGTGTAAGTAGTGCTTACATATACTATAAATAAGATTCAAAATGTGGCCAGCTGTAAAACTGAACTTGTGGGAAAATACAACCTTTTTGATAGTCTTCTTATTCTAAAAAGGAAATTATTTAGTCAATATTTAGAAGTGATTAGGTAATAAATATTCAGAAAAATTTCTGGTTGAAAAAAATTTAAATGCTTCATCTTAATAGTTTGGGGGGTTTACCTGCACTGTATTCTGCAGATTCCCATTTTAAATTTCTGGTGCATAAATCTTCAGTAACTCTAGTCTTTGTGGAGTGCAGTTTAATTCTTGAGGCAGGCACTGTATTCTGTTCTGCTGCTCTGTGTAGGTACTGAGATACTTTTTCTCAGCAAGTATTTTGAATAAGGACAAGATAAGGGTAGAAAAACAAAGAAAAAGCCCCATGTTTAACTTGTACAGACACCTTACACACAATACCTTTTTTCAGATTTTTCATTGTGCCATGTTGGTAAATAAAGCAAAAATGTAGTGCCTTTTAGAACTGATACATCAAGTCATTTAGGGTGTATCTTAGGTTGTTAACGTCTGTGCCTTGCACTGACTTCACCTGAAAGTTTTTCCCTTTCGTTTTCTTTATGATTGAAAGCAGTAGTCTGTGTGAATATAAGTCATGTCTTTGATGTTTGAGGTACTAATTTTTCTTCAGTTTGAGGGATGCCCCCTCCTTAATCATGACCTGTGGCAAAACTTAAAAATAATAGAAGTAGACAAAAAAATTGCTTGAAATATTTTTAAATGGGAACCAAAATAGAGTCCTTTACTGTGCACTGAAGATGGACTTTAGAGGAATTCAAAACCTACTTTATGCTTTTCACATCAGAAAAAATTCCTTTCAGGAAACTTTTCCATCTTTTCTTTAAAAATGTGGGTTTGATTTGATGTCAAAAGCTTGGTAGCTGGAAAGATTCAACAGAAAGGGGTTTGCAGTTTCCATGGATCTTCTGCATAAATGCTTTTCGATTTTAAATGGCCCTCTGGCTTTGTGACTGACTACTCGTAGACCAAGAAGATTTAATAATCAAAATGGTATTATTTTTATTTACTGTGTGGTTTCTTCATGTCTTAAGCAAGACTGACTGTCCTCTCGCTTTGCCTGAGGATACATCTTGCTCTAGCTGTGTGATTAGATTTTAGATACACGCACTTGAAAATAAACCCAATTACCTAAATAGATGGAAGGTGGGAGTAAATTGTGATTAGCACATAATTGTAAAACCAGAGATGCAGAAGCCTGAAACACTAACTGTTCAACTTTGGGGATGTAGCAGCTAGTCTTTAACAATATTTTAAAGATGGGGTTTTATTACCTTGTTGATAAAATCCTCAGGAACAGCAAGAATGCTTTAATACTTTGAAGTTTTAATATTTAAAAGCCAATAGAGCTACCTCCACATATTATCTATACACAGATAGTATGTCTTGAGTATGGTGGGTGGATATCATTTGAGAATAGGCATAGGATATGCTGAACAAAACTAGGTAAAGAGATGAAATTTCATATTTTTCTGTAAACTTCATAAGAAAGCACCTTATAAGGACATAGGAGTATATTAAATATGAATCTATTAAGTATTGAAAATACATGTGCTACACAGTGGCCAGAACATGTATTATTTTAAAGCATTTCTGAGAGTACTTTATAACAATAGCCACCCAGTCACTGTTATGTGACAGAAACCAGCTGATGCATTTAGCAGATTTGCATACAATTATGTGTGAAGCTGTAATTTTCATTTTCATTGAAGAAAGGCAATTTTTTTGGCAGAAAAGGCACATTTCATGAAGCAGCATTATATTTCCTAAACACATTATTTTAATGGCCATTATCAATCCAACAGGCTTCATAAGATGCTTGAAATGTTTCAGGGCCAGCAGAAGAGATAAAAATGCTTTTTAACTCATTGGAGGTGTGCTTTCTTGCTATTGTTTTCTCTCTGTAAGTAGTAACGCCAACCTTCATCATTCGAGAATCAGTAAACTAAAGTAAAAATTGTGGTATTAATATAAAAAAACAATGCTTTTTTGAAAACAGTGAATTTAAGATTCCTGTTTGCTAGTTTTTGAACCACTGAAGTTCACATTTTTCACATTTTGCCTAATTATCTGTAACAGAAAAATAGAAATTTATTCTTATTTCTATTATGATATCCTTAAAGAAACTGTTTAAGTATTTGTCATTGAGACTTTCCTTGTCTAATAACTTGGCTGGTCAACCTGAGGTGGATAGAGATCATTAAGCTCCTGTGAGTTTCACGTGACTAGATAGGCAGGTGAATAACAAAGATAAATAACATAAGAGGAGGCTGAAATGATAGAGAGATGGCATAACTACGGGAAAGATCTCAAGAGGACCTTGTACCTTTTTAGACACCAAAGGCAATTGTAAGACAAAATCTGCAGGAAATCAGTTTTCAGTTGTTTCTGTGGCCACATAAAAGTTCAGTAGAGAAAGCTGACATTCTTTATACCTGCCCTCTGAAACAGGGGCTTAATATTGCATCAAAAGATACAAAGCTTGCAAAAAAATGTGCAAATTAACAATGTAGTTTTTGTGGAAATTCACATCTCTGAAGTTTTTCTTGTATTTTTCCTTCTTCTAAACAATTTCAGCTCCCCCCCGGCACTGCGAGCAAAGATCTTGCCCTTCATATAAGATCATTGATTTATATGAGAGAAAAAGGAAAAGAAGAAATGAATTTAGGAGAATTAACATGTCCTCCCTAGAGATATGTCCCAGGAGTTCCTTTATTCTTTTTTCATTGTTTGCACACATCTGTCTTGCATGCTCAGCTGAGCAAATCTAAGAACAAGCTACCTGGGTCTACCGGTAAAGTCTGCATCTTCACAAAATCAATTGCTTGGTCATGAATATCTTCTGAATCGTTCTCTGCATGTACAGTGAAAGAATTTAACAAAAAGTAAAACTAAGAGTATTATTCTCTAGAAAATGGACAGTTTCAGATATTACCTGTGAAACTCATGCAATTGAAATATTCAGCTCTAACGGCAATATAGCTCATAATAAAAAATAAGGTCTCAGAATACCTCTTTTTAATACAGCAAATAGATTTCATACCTAAAAACAATATATACCAGATTGTGAATAAATAACTCTTGAATAAATTCTCCAAAGGTTCTCCTTCTGTGAAAGTTGAAAATAGTGTATTTTCAGGTGATTTAAAAATTACAAAACAAGGATGTGATTGGTCCTTTTGAATTTTTTTTAAATTACTGCAGAAGAAAAAGCATTCTTCTTGACAAAAAAAGTGTTGCCTACAAAGCAAGTAAGTGTCAATGCATGAAACACAGGGGGATTCAGGCAATTGTGCTGGTGATTTCCATAATAAAATACAGGATTGATGTAAATTCGTTTTTAAAAATACGATTTCAAAATTTAGTCATAGGAGAACAGAGACCAGAATCCTCTGTCAGTGACTTTCACAGGTGATTCAAATTAAAATATATTGCCTCCTGCTCATCATTTCATTTGGTTCCTTTGGCAGGCTTAATGAAATATTACATCAAGTAAAACCAAAGAAATCCATATTTTCTATTTAAAATTCAAGGTGATTCTACTGACAGTCATAAAACATTGATACTAATATAATGTGAATTGAGTATTAAATGCGTCCAATATAAAGGTACAGCACTTATTATCACCATCTTTTCATGTTTTACTTTCATATTATTTAAAATGGCATTGTCATATATAGGCTGTTACCAGAATTTCTTGTCTTGATGAGGGTTGATAGGTTAATGGTTCTTTTCTCCCCTTTGAAAGGCAGAAGGACATCCTGATGGTAATTGACTTTCTAAAGGTGTGCTGCAATGCTTAGTGAAGCAGTTGTGTTTGATTCAGTAGGCTGGAACTGCAAAATAATTTCAGCTAACAGCTCTATGCCAGAGTAGTCAAATGCCTAGAAAAATGAGGTAGCAATGAATTGCTCCGAACAAGAGTATCAGCCGTTTTACTACTAGAAATTAACTGTGGAAATAGAATTGAAAGGCCTGTTGTGTTCCCTAGGGATAAAATGATTGTGCAAATAGGAAATACTCAAAGCATGAGTATTATTTCTCCTCAGTTATTTCTCTCCAAGCATTAACATAAACAGTTTTCTCTCTATGAGCTCCATGCTCTTTATAAACTTCTTAAAATACAGATTCTTTGAGAAATACTAATATATTTTCTTTCTCATTAACATGCTGCTTAATATTTTACTTCTTTCCTTTAGAAGTACATTCAGCATGAGTACCTCCTTACCCTGACTTATTTATTCATTAAGCCTGAGCAGGAGTGGAAGTCAATAGAGCTGAACTGCAGCACGGAAGGCATTGTAGGAATCAATTCTCTGATTTCCAACAGCCTCCAAGGTATTCTCCAATAAAATAGAAAAAAAAAAAAAAAAAAAAAAAAAAGCAAGGTCTCTCTTGCTTCTTAGATACAATGGCTCTTCAAGCTGGTCTAACTCACCATGAGACAATATAGTTATCTCTATATACATGAAACTCCCTTCTCTTTCTTCTGAATTTTCTCTAAACATTTTTTTGAGTTCTTGATTATTTATATATATATATATATATATATATATATATATATATACACATATATACATTTTTGTTTCTCTGTCCTCTCTACTGGCTCAGACTGTCTAGCAGGATCGTCATGGTAAAGCAAACTGCAACTGTACAGCCAGCCTGCAAATTCCTTTTTGTCTGCAAAATACCCAAGTAGGCGTAATGGCTACACTAGCCAGGAAAGGTTTTAACCAAGGAAGGTGGAGAGAAATAGAAGCTTCAGCACATCCTCTTGGCTTCACCCACTAGCAGGGTCTAAACTCACACTGAGGCATCTTCTGAGATAGTTGGGAAGGAAGAGAAGCTCGGTATGAATATCTAGTGCTGTGGGCTCACGAGAGGGAGGCAAGAGGTTCTGAAGCCATTTGATAGGTGTGGTTTCATTTCTTCTGACACTGACTAACGTTCTCCCACCTTATCGCCCAGGTTCCCATAGCATGAGTCTCTAAGAGAGAGCAGATCCAGCAAAGTATTTAAACTCTTATCTCATGGCCAATTTTAGTAAAAAAAATAGAGCCTAGGTTTGTCAAACAGAGGCCTGGACATCTGCAGAAGTTGAGCAAACAAATCTGCAGAGACTTTTCTTAATAGTTTTGTCATTCATGTCTCTGTGCTTCAGTCTCTGCCTCTAACTGGAGACTATATGTGTTCTCACAAGGACATTATGAATATTATTTAACTAATGTTTTTGAAGCTCTTAATTTGCAGTAAGATCTAGAAAGAACGGATATATAGCAAAGTGCATAACTACCTGTCCAGTGATCTTTGTTCCTTCCAGGATGAATGAGTGAAATGTCTTATGGAAGAAAAATGGACTATGAACAGGCAGTTAAAAAGAATAACTTTTCTTTTTTTTGCCACGTAAAAGTGCTAAATAGAGTTTTCATGCAACTCTTAATTCTGTTATTTACCTTTTAGAGTTTGACTTGCAACATTAACTTTAATTTTAGTATTATTAGTAGATTGTTTTTGGTTTGTTGGTTTTTTTTTTAGTGTCTTGTCCATGTTTATATTCTACTTTGCAGACAGGAAAAAAGCACTTAAAAAATGCAAGCTATTTCTTTTTAGCAAGGCCATCAAGCAAAACTTTCATGGTATTTGTAAATGTGTTCCTAAGTCAATACTATCTGGAATAAGATTCAAAATGACAACATTTTTTTCTCAAATGAAAAGTATATTTTCAAAATCCCATCATTTCTACAAAGTCTTTTTATTTTCTAAAAATTACCCAGAAAAAGAAAACCATTAAATGATGCGATGCATGAAAAATTCGGGAAGAATTATTTGAAAATCAGGCTCATAAATTCAGCTTTCTACAGAGCAGCGACTTATCTGCCTGCCTGCCTGCCGGCTACTTGAACTGTGGCATCTGGTTAGCTCAGAAGTTAATGACCATTTTCTATATGGATTATTTTTACAAAGATGTTAAAATCAAATCCCAGCTCAAGGAAAAATAAAGGAGAAAGTCATCTTGCTGTGACTCCTCTTTTATTTTCACATTTATTTTGCAAGTGGCTAATAGATTGACATCTCTTTCTATATGAGCTGTGCCCTAGACGTAGAGCTAAATAGATGAATCTTTTTTTGTACTGAGGAAAAGGAAAGAAATTAACGTTTCACTGGTATCTTTATATATCTAACACGTACCTTTCCAGACTTGTGCATGCAGAGAGGAATACTTTTAAATATACATACATTTTAATCAAGTAATGTCTGCAATAAAGACTATTTGAAGCTATTAAATCACTTCCTGGTACACAGCCATTCTGCCAACCTCTGCAGAAAAAAAAAAAAAAAAACCAAACTTAAAATCAGTCTTGCATTACACCCACAAAGCCAAGGTCTGGTCCTTTTTGCAAAAATTCATTCCAGAGTCAAGGTTCTTAATCTGCAAACAATTTGGGGCTAGAGAACAGCCAGACACTCAAGAAAGAAACTCATCACTGGGTAGAACTCTCCTTTTACTTGCTGACTTACTGAGTAATATTTATGGAAATAAACTTAGAAGAATATACTGTATGTTAAGTTAGCAGAATGGATGCTGCCTGCAGGCTATTGCAGTCATTCTTGCTGACATTATCCTGTTTCTATCAAATTGGCTCTGTAGCTCCCAGTATTTTGTGGTAGGGTTTGCCTTTCATGAGGAGTTCTCGCTGAAGGGAATTCAGAAAACAGTAAGCCGTGATGTCAACAGAGGGACATCACCCCAAGCAGTGTCTGCTGCTCTGTTGGGGATCTTCTGTGTTTGTGTCAGTCCATGTAGTAAAAGATATTGTACTTACTGGTGTCAGGCAGCTGCAGCAGGAACGTAGGGGTTCCCTCTAATGTTCAGTGAGCATGATTCCTCCCCCCACAAATTACCGTACAGCATTTGATCGGGGCTACATAGCCTGGTTTTCAGGCCGTAGGTGTTGCCTGTGCTGCATCTAGAAGGTGCAAGTGCAGCATGCTGAGGCCTGCCAGGCTGGCTTTAATCTAATTAGCTTGGATAACAATATTAGTGAAGCTGTGATAGAATGAGCTTCAGTAAATAAATGCATGCTGATGCGAAAGCCTGCTAGGAATCAGCAGGAGATCCCCGGCTGTCCAGCAACGACAACGTACAAATTTTAAAACTTCTTCCCAAGGGCTGTTGAAGGAATAGTTTGACAATTGCTTCAAAGCCCCAAATCATCCCACAGATAGTTTACAGTTTTCCCTGTAAAACAATTTTAGGATGCTATATAAATTAACTGCTTGTCAAGATCAAATTTTAGGTGAAAAAAAAAGTTTTCATTTCCTCCCTGTGGTTTCCCGGTCTTTAAAGATTTGCATGCACGGCTGTCTTGCCTACAGCCAAACCCTTTGCGTTAGGTGGCTCCATCGTAACCATCACATCTGGCAGAGCAGGGTTCCTCTGTCTTCTTACTGCTGCCTACAGAGCTTCATTGCTATGGTATATGTAGGTACTGTGGCCTGAGTATCACCATTTGCCTTCTTGAAGGGTTGAGAGTAACACAAGTAGATGGAATTGACTCTGGGTCCTGAGTCACTGCATGTTGTTTTGTGAAGAGTTGACAGTCCACTGGCTTAATGGGAAAAATGGGAAAATTAACTCAGAAGTAGAAAAGGTAACTGGAAGACAAAAGCTGGTTCCTGAGCCAAATGACAGAGACCTTTAAAACCAAAAGATAGCTACGAGAGGAAGCAGTAAACAGAAGTTAGGGAAACTGTAGGAAGAAGATCATCACTTTCAAAATAAGAAAATATACCTGAGCAGGGGGGAACGATGGTTGAAGAGCAGGTACTTCTCGATCTACAAGGTTCGTCCTTCTGGTACTGCTTTATTATATTATTATGTGAATGAGCATAATTGGCAGCAGCATTGCCTGTTACTTTTGCTTTCGTATGGCTGAAAGACACCAAAAGCTGGCTGCAGCTACAAAAGCAGCAGAACCCAGCACCTCTCCAGTTACAACTCTTACATGCAGACCACTTTCAGTGGTCTGGAAAACCTGCTCTGTGCACGTGCCCAGGCAGTGCTATGTGAAATACCAGTGGATGCTGGTATTGGGGCTGCATGGGGAGTAGCACACGAGGCGTCCCCCACAAGCCAGGCTTTGAGGTAGATAGCCATTGGCAAGGCCTAGTGAATACTGGGAGGGAACCACCCTAACCAGGGGATCCTTCGGATAAGATTATATTTTTCTTGCTCCTGCTTAAGCTCACAGAGAGGCAATTTTGTTTCCTGGGCTTGAAGGCAAACTCCTGGATGCCATGATTTGGCCAGTCCCTTCATTTACAGTAATAGAGGGGTGCCGTGTGCTTAAACATAGGACAGGAATTAAGAAGTGTTGTTCTGAAACAGATTTTCTGCATGACCTTGAACACTTAATCTCTCCTTGCTTGTTTTCTTATCTGTATAACCGGGATAATAATATTTATTGACCACACGGGGGGCAGTAAGGATAAATCAATTAATGTTATAAAGCACTTTGATTCTCTTAGGTAAAATGCTTTCTAGAAGTATGAACCATAGCTATTTATTATCTGCATTTACTTCACTTCTTATTCATGCCTTATCAATTCTACTTCAGCTTTTACTTCGGAATTATTTGTTCTGATCATCTCATCTGGTTGAAAAAGAAGAAATTGATAAAAACTAATGATTGCATAGCAACTAATGTTTGGAAAGACTGGTCTAAATTTCTTAATTTTAAGTGCACTTCCTCGCAATTAACATGTATATGGATCTTCTTAAACAACATTTCTTCTCTTGTGTGTGGTCTTTTTTTCTTTATTTATGGTTTAAAGTATACATGAGCTTGCACAAATGGGCAGGAGTATGCACTTCCACTCTTACAATTTAACTTTCATTTCTTTGATTATATTTTCTGTTTGTTCTGTTTTAATCCCGTTCCTCTCTTGCTGACTTTTCTTCTACTTGGCAGACTTCTTTTCCCATCACCCTTCAAGGATCCCAAATCCACCAGTGAAGAATCATTTGTATGCACTGTCATTTGTATTTGCCATTTAACTTTTTTTTTTTTTTTTTTTTAATGAAATGGGGCAGGCAGTGTGCTGTGCTGGATATCAGTAGAGTGCACCTCAGGTACACTGAAACCATTTCTTCACCTCATGTAATTTCTAGAATGTATTTTCTTTCTCTTAGCAATGAGCCAGGACAGTAATTTGGCTACATTTTGTCACGTTTCTGAAGCGCTGTGTAGCCAAGTGCTTCCAAAACATCTGATGCTACTGTTGTGTTCAGCAGCCTGCTGGAAGTGTGAGATACAAAGTAAATTATCTAACACCGAAATACTGGCTTGTCTGATAAGGATATGATTTAAATGTGTGTATCCAATCTGTAAAAAGTGGTGGCACTGCAAAAAATGAAATTATAGGTTTCATTGTAGGTAAATTCTATGGGGTAATCACTTCAGATGAGTTTGAAGTGCAGTTTGCTATACTTGCTTCTGTATTCCTATTTTTCTGCTCCTTACTATTTCTTAGATAAATTGGGATTAACTTTTCTATGCCTCATTGCTTACCCTAGTAATTTCCTGAATTTCATAAATGTCATTGAACATGTCTTTGTTAAAAATAATAATAAGATATTAAGCTAGCTTATTCAACATGCTCAAGTCAAAGGATATGTACAATCATTAAACTGCAATGAATGAATGGATTTTGTAAGGAGGCAGTTTGTTCATTGGAATTTGTTGAGCTCTACAGAATAAGCCAAGTTTGAAGAAAAAATACATACTTAATGACTTTGAAGTTATAAAATCTGAAGGGCTTTTTGATGAATGTGGAGAATGATTTTCTGTGCTCTGTTTACAACTTAGACCATTAGGACAGAGATTGACTGTAAACGCGAACATGAAATTTTCTGAGGCCTGGCCTCTAATTCAGCTTTGGAAGGAGGTGGGGAAAAGAGGTTAAGAAATTCTAACACTAATTCTGGGTTTGATTTAAATGCTGATTTATTTAATCTTACTATGACTGTTTCTGTAAAAAACCCTCCCTTGTAATGACTGTGAAATTTCCCAATATATGTAACACATTATAGAAAACTAGTGGCCAGATTGTGGTCAGAATGTCTCCTACATGTTACCAGGTTCCTCTTAGTCCTGATGGACAACATAATAGCAGTGGCTGGGAAGCATCCATATCTCTGCATATGGTTTCCCACACCAGAGGAGTGTCCTGGAAAGAAACTAATTTTGTCTGCTGACAGAAGAGCGTTGGTTCAACCAGGAAACGAGGCAGCATGTTCAGAGAACCAGCTGAGCTCTAGGTGCAGTGGAATATTTTCCCTTTTGTCACTGAGCAACATTCCTTCCAGCTGTAGCCTCACATGTACCAGGGCCGGTGCTCTTCACCTCAGAGACCACAGCCTTGGAAGTGCTGTGCCCCATGCAGAATTTCGTGTTTTGCTTATATAGCTGGAAAATGTAGTGGTGCTTTATTTTCCTGAACTTGGACGTGGGCATGCAGGATACCAACTTCAGTGAGACATCCCCTAGGACTTTAATGTAGCCTAATCATCATAGTTTGGAATGACTGCTGCTTCCAAGTAGTTCAGTGGCATTTAACGGGTTAAAGGAGTGTGAAACTGTGCTTTGCATCTTAGAATACAAGTCTACAGAGAGATTAGCACTTAGGTTAACACTCTTCTTGGATATTTATGAGATCTTGCTGAAGTCTTCAAGGCCCTCACATTTTAATGCGTTTGCAAGGCTGGGTATTGAATGCATGAAGTGTGGTAGATGCAAAGGGATATTTAATCCTCCTGATTTCTCCAGATTGCTCCTCTGTGCAGAGAAAACCAAAACATTCTGCCAAATGGAGTGCCCCTTTTCTCTTTGCCTAACTGAACTTCATTTCTTTTGTCATCCAGGAGTTAGGAAAATGTTTCTGTGGTTTCACTGAATTCCCCTGGGAACATCTTCAAGTTAAAGTGAATACAGCTGCTTTGTCTGAATATTTTTAATTTATAATGCTTATGTATCTAATAACTATAAAATATAAATATCTAGGTGAGTGGAATAACTTTATTTGGGATGTAGGTTCTTTTATTAGACAAGGTTTTGTTCTTCATGTGACTGCAACAGTAACTACATTAACTGAAGGTGTAAGTGAAAAGATTGTTAAATTGGGTCTATATAAATATTAAATATTAAGCTTTCCACTGTTTGCTTCATGAAGTACAGCGTTTACTGTGACAATACTTCATTTTTTGCTTTTCTGGTTTTAGGGGCATGTCTAATGTTTCAGCAATATTGTATACTCACAATACTTCAAGAAAGTAAAATTTTTTTTAAAAGCAGTATTCAACCACAAGGCAGGCAAATTAAAATATCAGCTAATATCTCTCAACAGATTTTACCTGATTAGTGGTGGAGTTCCTTTCATTATATGTGGGATTACAGCAGCAACCAATATCAATAATTATGGGATTGAAGGCAATGCACCATAGTAAGTATAAACTATTATCATAAAACTTCTAAGGAAAACATGTTCTTTTTGTTATGCCGATAAATGTAACTGACTTCATAAAGGGTATAGACATGCCATTTGGGATGACATTTGTTATGAAATTTTATCAAATAATAGCTATGAAAGAGCAATGTCTTAATCTGGGGCTTGTGGCTTCACCTCTACCAATTTGGCTCCATTAGTGTCAATAGAATTACTTTTCATTTACAGAATTACTCTTCATTTACATCTGAATAAGTGAAAGGATATTAAAAATACCTAATGGATAGCATATTTAATGTAGCTACTAGTTAATTAAATACTTTCAATTCATTATCTCGCTTGAACTGATATCCTTCAGGTGACTTAGTTAAAGCAATTTACAAATAATTATGTGAAAAAAGGACAAGTAAAAATTCCTCCCCCACCTTCTTCACCCCGATCCCTCCCTCAAAAAACAATTCTTTTATATTTTCACCACCTGGAAATGTTCCAATCACAATGTCTTGCAATCCTGGCATAGCCCTCTAGTGTACTAGTGTGTTAGTGTTTGGTACACCTCCACAGGCTGTCTGAGCATCACATTATTATTAATTCTTGGCATGAAACGTGAGCTATCGATAAAGCATAATAAGTCTTTCCATAAAAGCATAGCACAAAATGAATCAGAGTGCAAAGCTGAATACATTCTATGTAAAAGATCAGGATGGCAATGACTGGCACACTAATGGATATATTAGAACTCTGCCAGCACTAGGACTCTGGAGAACATCACTCTTAGTCACTGCTTTCAGCATCTATTGCAGGGGTCCTCAAACTCTTTAACCAGGGGGCCGGTGTGCGGATGCAGTGGCAGGCAGTCATCTGCGGCTGCTTGGTTCCCCCCCCCCCCAGCCCCCAGCGGGGGGTTCTGTAAATACCAGGGGGGCGGATTGAGGACCCTGGGGGGCCGTATCCGGCCCACAGGCCATAGTTTGAGAACCCCTGATCTATTCCAATACATTTGAAACTACTTATGTTCTGGGTAAGAAAAGTGGAAACAAAGGAAAATTATTTGCAAGTCAGCATTTGGCTCCTTCAAGGCATTTTTATAGGTAATTGAAATTTAAATTCTGATAATAAATTAGTACATACCATGGCTACCTGTTTGGTCTGCCTAGGGCCCAACTCATTCATATATTTATTCAAACTTACCCAATTAGACAATCACTTATAATCAACAGTATATTAAAAGGCTTAATTATTTATGTTCATAAATGAGAGATTATTTTTTTATATTTTGGCGGAGTTACAGAAGTTATACTTCTTTAATCATGTTAATCATAGCCAATCAATACCTAGTACTACAGCCTGTACAGAAAACAAGACACAGGTGAGGGGTGGTTATAAGACTGAATAAAAAGACAGCTTGCAATTAAACAACAGGATAGTGAATTATATGCCTTATTCATTTTTAATAGTGTTACTACAGTAGATGTAGATGCACAAACTTGAACTTTTTTTTTTACGGAACTGATTTTTTAAGTGATCCACAATGAGATTCCACTTGAAATAAGAGCATCCCAAGAGACTGTTCCACTGGGGAGCATTCCATTCTGCACTTTGCATCAGATATGCAGCATTCAAATGTATTTCAAGTATGCATGCAGCTTTGTGCTCTCTGCTTATCCACTTAAATATAGGTGGGAACTTACCTATATTTTCACAGATAGCTTTCAGGGAATCTTTCCATGTACATGTCTGACAGCAAATTATATACTCCTTGGACTGTCTCTTAAGTTCATTAATAAATATGTGTATGTTTCTGTTTAAGGTTCAGATTTTAAAAATTTACCGTAGTTATTCTGCAATTTCTTGTGATAAATACCCAGTGGGACTGACTCTTCTCAGCTGAGAGGTTCTCAGCCTGGGAGAAAAACTCAATCTGCCCTTTTTGTAAGAAGTTGTAGGTGATTTCTGGCTTGAAAAGAATGTGGTATCAGAAGGTTCCTTGCTGTACTGCAGGGACTGCAACCAATCACACACACCTAAATGAGTACAAAGTGTCACGCGGTGTCATGTCACTTTGAGAGCTGGAATGGATTGTGACAGATCACCTGGTCTGTCTTTCTGACCCAGTGAGAAATTAGCTATATCCAAACCATTCCTGGCAGTTATTTATCTGAGGTGCTTTAAATGCTGCAGAAAGAGATAGACCACCCTTTATTCCAACCGCTTATTATCCTAATTGTCCCAACAGGTAGGACACTTTTTGAAAAATACAATTTAAATCTTTCTTGCTGCAGTTTAAGCCCATTACTCCTTGTCCTAATCCAACAGATAAGAAAAATAACTTATTCCTCTTTCCAGAAATCCATGCAATATTTAAGAGTATAAGAACCTATTAACAGCTGTACTGGCTTATACCACCAGCTCAGTTCCCTGTGTGTAACCATGGCTAAAAGCAGATCATAGAGAAGAATGAAAATGAGGCAAATATTCCTTCTTCCTCTGACCCAAGTTATTCCAGTTTCCATCTGGGACTTCTTCAGCCAGAAGTGTTTTCTTCCCCCATGTTTATTTGATTAGATCATTCGTCCTCAGGATGGTCCTGTTAAAGTGCTACTAAATTATGCAGCTGACTGAGGCTTATTCAACTCATACTGGCCTGTGAACTACTTTAATCTACTCTAAACCAGTTATCATTATGTTATTTAAAGCCTAGTAAATAATGATCCATGCTACAATGATATTATACTACCAGCGTATCACAAAGAGGCCATCAACTTCTTTAATTTTTCTGAGGACGTTCCAATTGATGTAAACTAATTCCCAGCAACTTCAGAAACAGTGCTGAGTTCAGAAATGGCACACATCTTTTGGGTCCGCTCACTGCAGAGAGCAGTGACTGTTCCACTGGAAGACTTTTTTCAGCCTCTCTTATTACTCAGGCTGTGCAATAAGAAAATTCTTTGGCAATAAGAAAATTCTGTAAGAACAATCTTCAGGTTTAATCTGAAATCTGTACATTTCAATTGCTCACACAGATTGTATAAACTATGCCCCATTTGCTTTTTAATCAAAGTATTAGCACTGACATTTTTAATAGTAGAAAAAGGTGTTGACATAAATGGCACTGCAATGCTAGATTCTAAACTGACCTACATTTCTTGGAAATTTTCAGCTTTAATATCCTGTAAATTATACTAGACGTTTTATTCTATTAAAAAATATGGAAGTGATGTCTCAGCTTAATTGATATTAAAGGCACATATTTCTTTTCTCCACAACAAACATACCTGACATTCTGAGCCACTGTTGGGCCATACAAGTTAGTCAGAAAGCCCAGCTTCACACCAGTCCGTTGTCCGTCACACCTAATGTGAGCTATAAAATGTTCTTGACTCTCTTTTTTTGTTGTTTCTAGTTGCTGGATGGCGTGGGAGCCCAGTCTTGGTGCTTTCTATGGGCCAGTAGCATTCATTGTGCTAGTCACCTGTGTTTACTTTCTTTGCACGTACGTGCAACTGAAGCGCCATCCTGAACGCAAGTATGAGCTAAAGGAAAAGACAGAAGATCCACAGAGAATGCCAAGTGCTGAGGTGGGCCATGGTCATGTTACAGACTCTGTGTCCGTTCCCCAGGCGAGCTGCTCCATGATTACTTCTTCCTTATTGGAAAATGAGCATTCATTTAAGGCTCAGCTTCGAGCCGCAGCATTCACTTTGTTCCTGTTTACAGCCACTTGGACCTTTGGAGCACTAGCAGTTTCTCAAGGTCATTTCTTGGATATGATATTTAGCTGTCTTTATGGAGCCTTCTGTGTGACCTTGGGGCTTTTCATCCTGATCCATCACTGTGCAAAGCGAGATGATGTATGGCATTGCTGGTGGTCCTGTTGCCCATCTAGAAGAAACACCTATTCTGTCCAAGTTAATGTGCGTCCAAAGGTTAATGCCAATGGTGACACTCAAGTTCACGCACCTTGTCTTCAAGAGTCACCGTGTCCCAACACATCAGCTGTGTTTAACCATCCAGCGGCTAGCCACTGCAAACTCACCAACCTACAAGCGGTTCAAAATCACGTTAACTGCCTTTCACCTGTGACACCGTGTTGTGCAAAAATGCACTGTGATCAGCTACTTGATGACGAAGCCCACATTCATGTCCACAACGAGGGAACCTTCAGACCCAACATGCACATTCATAGATGTCTGAAAAGCAGAACTAAGCCACGTTATTTCAGTCGGCACAGGTCTGCAGGTGAAAGAGAATACGCCTATCACATTCCTTCAAGCATTGATGGCAGCATCCACAGCTCACATACAGACAGTCCCCACAGTACGCATGAGAGCCAGTCAGGTCACAGACGGGCCTGCTGCTCAAAAAGTGATCCATATCCTACTGTCAACCAGCCCGAAAGTAGCGACGCAAGTACTGTAATATATAGTTGTGCTAAAATGCCAGAAAGTGACACTGTGCACCATCCAGCTCATTTCGAAATGCACCCGCGGACACAGTCTTTGCCATTTAATACGGCCAATCACAACGGAATTCTCAAGGGAAATGTGCATGAAGCCATGATATACAGCTCAGATAGTACAGGAAATATCAAAACTGGCCCTTGGAAGAATGAAACTACTGTGTAGTTCATGGGCCATCACGATGTGTTTTTTTTCTCCTAAATCATCGTTATCTTTGTTTTTATTCCAAACTAAGTAAGATGACGTGTTTGTGTAGCTCGTCAGTAAATTGTACAGCTTTTCCATCTTTATTTCCATTTTCTTAACAAGAGTCTAAAAGAGAGAGAAAGAGAGAGAGAGTTTTAAAGTGAAGTTATTTTTAAAAGAAAGCTATAAAATTATTCTGAAAGGTATTACAAAATGAAGTCTGGACAATTGAATATGAGAGGCAATATCCTTTTGTTACAGAGAAACATTTCTTTAGAAATGCATCATTTTCATTCATTGTTTTCACTTTTGTTCTGTAGTAACTTCAGACACTTTTTATAAACATATCAGCATCTTAAACTTCTACTTATTTATTTTTGTAGCAAAATATTATTACTGTGCCATGGATTTTAATCAGAAGTGATTATGGTAGAAACGATAAACAGGATTTTATAAAATTACAGCTTTTTAGATCTACAAAAGTGATACTGCCTCTAAAGATCTTCTGTAGCATATGGCCTGTAAAGTCGTGTAATGTACAGTCTCTGTTCTGTCCTTTTTCTTGTTGGAGAGAAGTGCTAGGTAATGTCTGTTACATCTATGGTGCTGTATTGGTTGTATTTTGCATGACATATGTCAGGATATACCATTTGCTGTTTTCTAGTGTTACATGTGTTAAAAAAAGAACAAAAAAAAGTGTTGTACAAGGCTGTGAAAATCCCTATTGATATTAATCTAGAGCATTATAAATCTACAGGAAAAAAAAATCACTCTGCACTAGTTTAAGTGGCACAATCCTTTGTATAAGGTTATATGATAGCTTTGATAAGGGTCCACTCTAAAGTCTTTACAGAGCATGCACTACTCATTGTATGTGACACTGTGCGGTGTAATAGCAATTGTCTCAACAGGTTTTACACTTCTTTGTAAAGTATGCCTTTCAAACAAATCTGCAAGCTGTTTCACGACAACCTTTCCACATCTGTTAAGGTAGAGCAGTTTTATCATTAACTCTTTGAGGACTACGGTTATTTTCGTAAAGTAGCTTATTCTAGTTCAGAGACACTGTATATATGATATTGTCTATTTAGTTACATGATCAATGTAGTCCAGAGTTGCTAGGAAAAAGAAAGTTCAGTCAATTTTCCAAAAACACACCTTCTTAGAGTCCATCTATTAATCTTACCATTTGCTTTCTGAAAGCCCATTTCCTCCCCTAGCGAATTTCAGATTGTCTTCATCCCTTAATGCAAATTTGACCTTCAGAGAAGTTCTTTATGTTCATAATTTCTGCTGAATTGTAGGGCATTCCAGGGTCAGTACCATTCTCTATTAACAAGGCTCTTGGCAAGACATTTTTTCATGTTTCCCTGAACATCTGGACACAAAGCATCAACTCATAGTACAGAACTGCATCATAATTTTCCCTATATGAAATAAAACCGCTTTTTCAAATAGGAAGGGTGCAGAATAATAATGGGTTGCAGAAAGTGAATGGGAGCATAGAGCTGTGAGAAGAATGTCTACAGTGGAAAGTAAGCAGTGCATCCATAAGTAAGAGCAAAAGCACAATTCTGTATGGCCACATGAGATAGTTTGCTGTCATGTCTTAACACAGGCTTATGTAATTGCTACATCGCTGCAGAGAGGAAATAGAAAATTCCCTTGAGATCATCAGTCTGCAATTCTCTGTGTATATGTTGCAGAAATCTTCACGTGCTTCAGCCCATTATTTTTCTGTTCTTAGCAGTTTATCAGTCTCTTTTTATATATATATATATATATATGTAGGAATGCATTTCCTAATAGTGTACATAAAGATGACAATTATAATTGTTAGAATGTTATAAAAACATGTAAGTCAGATGAATGTGTTCTGCAGTGTTGCAGGTGGGAATTAGTACTCAAAGGGTTAATGCTCAGTATCTGAGTGCAAGAAATTTTGTTTTTCTGTATTTTTGTAAATTTGAAATATATATTGTAAACTCCAGCAGTGCAATGTATCCATCTCAGACTGTGTATTTTTAAAAGGTGAGCAAGAAGAATGCACTAGGGGGTTGTCAAGTTTTAAGCCAATATACAATAGTTTCATGACTAATACAAAAAACAAAAAGAAACGCCTGAGCTTTATTATGGATATGCTGTATATGCTTGAACTGTCTCTAAACTAAAATACAGTATTTTTCTTTGTTTGCATAATGAAATATTTTCTGTTTAATAATGATTTTCTTTTAATACTACTTTTACACATTCCACATAGACAGTGAGCCCTAAACATGCATAAACATAATACCACTTCTCTGTGTCTCAGCACTACGTGTATGTATATTCTGTAATAGCAAAATCCTAGGAGGTCTCTAGACCATTATGCAAAATATTCCACACACACAGCCAAGTGAAATACTCACTCTGCAAGAATCCACTCGATGAGCTTCTTTATTCAGCTTGTGTTTTAATCACCTCTGTTACTTTGTCTGAGAGGCCAGTTCCATCTTCATAATGGCTTACAAAGAAGTAAATAGGTGCTGCTTTCCACAGAATATCTTGTGTGATAAAACTCTCTGGAATTTAAACATAAAATATTAAAACACTTTTCTTATCATGTTAAAAATTAATTTAGTGAATATTTCTGGGCTAATTTGGAAGAGATGTGTTATGCAATAATCTGTTTGCATATTATTTTTTCAGAAAACATACGGTATAACTACAGAGTAGGAGAACATGATATTAAATAAATATAAAAATGTTTTGTAACATCAGATTTGACCAAAATGCTTTTTGTGCTTTTGACTTTTTTTTCCTTAAGATAAATGAGATAATTTCAATGCTTTGGGAGTCTGGCTTTGTTTTATTTTGGTCAGTGATAGTCAGCGAACCGTTACTACTTTACTTGATTTTCTTTCCTATAAAAATAAAGTCAATGAAACAACTGGACTATCAGAGATATATTGTCCTAGTAAATTCCTCACAGACATACATGTGTAACATTTCAAAGTCAGCATTAGTTTTGGTGATTCATCGATGACATAAAAATGACTGAACAGATCTTTACTGTTCACTTTCTGTCTGAGATGAAGCAAGAGAAATTTCATCCAAAAAAAAAGATAATTTTTGGAGAATGATGCAATCAACAGAAATCTGAAGGGTTGTTATTACAGTACTACCAGGATAAAGAAGTATGCTCTGATGCTGTAGTGTTCCTCTCTGCATACAGAAATTCCAGTTTTCGTGACCAAATTTCAGGTCATGAAAGTTACTCCATTTTAAGTCACGTAGAGTGTTTGCAAGAATAATTCCTACCCAGCCTCATATAAAGAGGTTCGGTGTAAAAATAAAGCATACATTTTTGCACGTTATGGCTGATCATCTGTGTTGATCCCAGGAAGTCTGTTGGCTGAGTCTGCACTCATATGACTGAGCAGTCGCTGACAGTGGCCACAGACACATGTTCTCCTTCACCACACAGCTGCCTGCCAGCTACCCTGTGGGCACCCTATCCAGATGTTAGCCCATCAAGGGAGCCTTTGCTGGCTCGCAAGCATGACTGCTGTCTAAACCAAAAGCAAAGTCTGTGCTTAAAGCAGAGTCAAGGCTGCCTTTGACAGACAACACGGGCAACTGGGCAGCCTCCACCTGACCGCTAAGGGCTGAAGGCAGATACAACTCATGGAAGTCGCTTTAAGCAGTGTTACTCCTCCCTCCAGCGCTCTGCCAAAAGTACCTGCCTGCAAGGTCTGCTGCCTACAGACATCTGCCAAATGCAGGCAAATCCAGGCAAAACTGGTCAGCTTACCTGAAATTCCTGGTTAGCTGAAATGAAACGACACAACAGAGTTAATGATCATAAAAGCCCATGTTGGAGGAAAACTTTTTGGATGCTCTGTCACAAAGCTGCTTCAGGTTCCTCATGTGCAGGGACATGGGTCTAAGTATCCTGGATGGCCTGATGACCTGGAATTGCCCTTGTGCAGACACTGTTAAGGCTTTCAAAGCTGACTGTGGCTCCACAAATTCGGAGGTAGATTCTGCTGTAAATTATACACCTTTTTACGATGAAGAGATTATCTGACAGAGAAGGCTTGTACATTTGACTATTTGGGAAAAAGAAAGCTGTCATTGGGATCAGGCCGGTAACCTTTTTAACCTTTTAATGTGCAAAGAATCTTTCTTTGCACAGAAACAGAAAAAAAAGAAGGTGGTTATGGTTTTCTCTAAAGGAAACCACCTCTACTCTTACTGATTTTTTTGTTGCCTATGACGAAAAACTGTCAGGCTGATGAAGACATTAGCACCTTCCTCATGAGAATATAAATTCCAGTTCCTGTACCGGCATCCTCCAGTTCAGAAAGAGGCTGTAGGAGGCAGCTAGATCAATCGGGATCATCAGCTGGCTGGCTGACTTCAGTCAAGCAACTTCAGTAGTCAGCTGGTGCTCTAGGCAGCTTTTGCTTGCTCAGTTAACTCCACAGAGCAGGGAGCTTTTGGTTTGGCTGTGCCAAGCTGACTCTTTTTTTAATTAGCAATTGAATTGCTAAGAAGAAACCTTATTCTACAAATTACCTTGACTATATAAATAATGGCTTTTTGTTCACTGTTACTAGGTCTGTGAAGGGGCAAGTGAATCCTGACCAGTCTATTACCTGAGGTTTTTTTGGAAGCTAAACAAGCAATCAGTGAATTTAGGAGAACGTTAGAGGGCTTGCTCCTCTGCAAGGAGGGTTGAAATTTGGTTTGCAAGGTCTAGAACAGTCCAAATTCAGACAAATATCCTGCCTGATGGTTGTGCAGCTGGCCATGCTGAGAGGTAAGGAGTTTTTTGTAAAAATGGTGTCTGTATACCCCATAGGTACCGCTGTCTCTTTACATTTTGATCTGTTTGACTTCTGTAGTGCCTTGCAGTCTGAACAATAAAATGACCAACTGTTTCCACCAGCCTGTCACTCTACTCCAGCTGTTCCCCTGAATTCGCAGCACGCTGTGATGTAAGATTGTCCAGCATGGTCAGTATTTTTACTCATTCCTGTATTTGTTTCCCAGATACTCAAAAACACCTGAGGAAAGCAGCAGGAGGAGCTTATTTTGAGGCTGGGGAAAACAATGGGAGAAGAGAAGGCAGTAAAAGCACATTGTTCGTATTCTTCTTACAGTACTTCGTTTTATTAGCTCATTTGTTACGAGGCTGTAAGCAGTTAGAGTCATTTTTTGTCTTAACTCTTTCCATTGTAATATCTTGTTCTCTACTAATTAGAACATAGCTGAAAGTTCACCTTTTAGCTTGATTTATGCCCTCAGCAATTACTGCCGTCACATGGATGATTTTAAAGAGTTCAGCTAAAACAGCTGCAATGTTTTCAGCAAAGAGGCTTAAGGAAAGTATGTTTTGTCCACAATAACACCTTTCAGTGAGATTTTTTTTTTTACTAGTTCTGTCTTTCAAGGCCCATTGTTTGAAAACTTTGGGAAGTATGGCTATTACAAGAAGAGATAAGGCCACTTTCTGCTGTTTCCAGAAAGTGAGCAGTTCAGTGCAGATGACAATTTTAGCCACTGAAAATATCCCAATATACTACTGTGAAAAGTCTCCCTTCTTAGGATGTGTATGCCTTGGCTGAGGCTACACTTACTGGTCGGGTGCTGCTGCAAGCCACAGGGGCTCTAAAGGACCTGCCCTGTAAATTATTTACTTCAGCTGCCCTTAGCTAGGAGCAGGATGGAAAGCAGGGGGCCTTGAGTCTCATGTTCTCTGCCAGGTTCTCCAGCTTGTCTCCCCCTCGTAGACACCACGATGGGATGGAGGAGGGAACGGTCTGATTTGTATGGGGAGAGACAAATGCTAGGTCGGAGGAAGCTGAAGAGACTGAGCTTCTAGGAGTGGATCAAGTTGAATCGAGCAGACTGACCAGAAGGAGAGAGGCTGGTGTGAGTATGAAGGACTGATTTTAAGCTGGAAGAGAAAGGAGGGTCATGAAATTGAAAAGAAGCTGGGAAGAAACTGGGACCAAATTGGGGGGGGGAGTAGGGTGAAACAATTATGTCCACGGGTGCTTCCAGGCTGGGTATGTAAGCCAGGCTTTGTGATTTCTCTGTACTCAGTAAATATCTGGAAACCTGCTAGCAAAATGGTTATTTGCTTATAAGGTTGGTCCTCATAGAAAATCAGTGTATTAGTGCTGTCAGCTATTCCATTAATGTAAGTGTCAGAAATCTGTGTCATGAATCACAGATGCTCAAAGCTGTTGATTAACCAGATATTTCATGTGCCACATGGTAGACTTTCTGTATTTTTAATGTCCTTTTCAAAATCCAGAAACTATCAAGAAAAAGAAAACTGATTTCAAACAGTATTAGTGAAGCTCAAAGTCAAACGCACCAACTGAGGAACTGTTAGAATTAAGGTTGCCTTTGGAACTTCCATTCACAGCTTCGGTCTGTCTTTTGATGTTGTTTTTTAACTATTTGGGTGCATGCTGGTTTTTAACATCTTGGCTTTGGTGCTGTGCATTTAGTATCCTTTAATTGTGTGGGTTTGTGTACATCCAAAGTTAAGCCAGTCATTTCACTGAAAGTTTTCTTTTCCGTGTTTTTTCTGGAACTTTTAAAGAAAGCCTTCTCAAGAAGAATATTGAGGTTGAAGCCTTCTAATAACACAGACCCTGCTTTTCTACCCTCCCTGTGCAGAGTGCTAGAAAGGAAGAAGTGGCTTGAAAGGTTTTCCTTTGAGATTCGCCTTATTCTTTTCCAAAGTATTTAAATAACTGTATAATCATTCCAAATGTTGTCATCATTATGAGGATGTAGGAGCATTAGAAGGAGCAGACTGAAGCTAGGAAGTCCCTGCCCTGGCTCTGTGCAACTGTATTACCGACTGTGGGAAGCCTGTGCCTTAACCATGACAACCCATGTTATCTATGGGCTGCCTGTAAATCCCATCTTCCCTGCAGTGGACCCTTCCACCGTGGAAAGCTTCCTGTGGGGAGGATACGTGGTGCTGCTGAGCAGGCCATCACGTTCCCAGTCACTCCAGTCTGCGGGATGTGCCAGCTTTGGCCGATGAGGGATGGACAGAGTTTTGTCGCTGGCGCTGCGCAATGGCCCCCACAAGGCAAAGCTGGCGAACCTTACCCACCAGGAGAGTGCCAGTGCAGATGTGAGGTTTAGCTTCTGCCATATTACAAACGTCGTCCTGCTGTGAGCTCCAGGAAGGTCCCTTCCCTTCAAAAAGTCCCACTTCATTGCTGACTCTGAGACCCCTGCCCAAGCCAGAAGCTGGAAAGACCCAGCCCCCTTGACAAGATGGCGTGAGAATGTAAAATCAGCACGGAGGGCCAGTTCCTCTCCATCTTGTGTAAAACCTATTGAAACTATCCCTGCCTTCATGTGTGAGAACAAAGCAGAGAGGATAAAGTTAAATGACCAGCTAATCTTTTCTGAGATAGTAAGTGGAATAGTTTAAGTGCTGCAAAAAACCAAAACATTCTGAGTCGGTACAGAAGCCGTAATTCTGGCATTACAACAACTCTGTATTCTACCTGACAGCACAGCGCAAGCAACGTGACATACAGTCAAGGGCTGTAGTACATTGAAAGTAGCTACATTTCACCCCAATGCTTTTCCCCTGGGTAAAAACAAGCTGTACACAGTTGTACTGTGGAAACATTTTCTGCATCCTTTGATACGCTGGTGGACTGTTTTAGACTAAGAATCCATTTAGTGTGGACATGCACTTAAAATGGTTTTATAACGTGGACGTGAAGAGAAGGAAGGTTCCTCTTCCTATTTTTTTTTTCTTTTCATTACACAAAAAGCTGATCATCAGTATTACACTGAGATGTTATTTTTCTTCAGTATGTAGCTAACACAGAGCCAGACAGCTGCAGAGCACTGCACCAACAGCAAAAAGTAACCATGGAAAATGGGAAAAAAAAAAATCCTCTTACTCTTAGCAGTTCAGAACTTTACCTGTATGGGAACCACTCCAGATCACACAAGCTGCTTCATTAGCCCATTCATCCTCTCAGTGTGTTATTAAGGTTCAACTTGCTTAACAAAACTAGGGAGATCAGAATATGCCAATCAAATTTGGAATGACTTGAACAGTCTCTGGTATAAGTGGCTTACATAGTTATTGTAGATTGATGTGGGGAAACTGCTGATAGAGACAAAATGTACAGGCTAGGATTTCAAAGGCCCTGGAGCTGTAGGATGAAAAATCTTTAGCACAAGCCCTTTTACTTAGACAAAGAATAAAATATCTTATGTAGGATATAAGGAGGTTTGAATTTAAATCAGTGAAATGATGAAAAAGACTGACAAAAAGGCATTTTGAACAGCTCAGCACAGACTTTCTTTCCTTGTGTATCCGCTGCTGGATGCAAAGAAGGGTTTAATTCATGCAGGTTTTAGTCAATTTTTTTCACTTTAAGGCAATAAGCTGTAGAGGTGAAATTACAGGCAGGAACCTTTCCGTCGGCTTCCGTAGGTCCTAGGTTGAACACACAGTGAACAGAAAAGGCACAGCATACAGCTTAGAACCTAATCTGAGAATGACAACCTGCAAACCTCATTAAATGGTGGCTTTCCATCGTAGCATGAGGTCACACATCCTGCTGCACATGCATAGTGGGAAGGATCTGGAGGAAAAATGGGTGGAAATGAAGGAGAAGCGGGGCATAAAGAGGAGAAAAGCATTGTGATGGATAATCGAATGAGCACAAGTGCCTACTGCAGTGGTGTAAGCACAAAAGTGACCACAAGCCTTGGATGAGTAAAGGAGTGTATTGAGCAGGACTGTACAGGTGGGTCTGTTCCTATCATGATGTTCATTCAGAGAGGATGCCAAAAGACTGGATAATTTCTGGACAGAAGCTGACGTGACAAAGACGTGACGAAAACTTGAAATACGCTTCAAGCTAAAGGCATGTGATGTGTACAGATTGTGGAGAAAGAGAGGGGGCGAAAACAAGTTAAGTGATTTTCTCATTGTCCACAGAAACTACCATACAGAAGGTTCTTTAATCCAGCAGCAAAGGTATGAAAAGATCCAGTGATTAGGAGCTGAAAGCTGAAAAAGATTTTCCCTTTAATCTGCAAAAGTAATTAACTTGATAACAGTTCCTTAGTGATATTGTAAGTTGGGTTTTTTAACTCACGAGAGCGTGTGTCTCAGCAATATTTTTCACTTCAAACACAAACTTTTGACCTTGGTGCTATAAGAACTACAGGGTAACGTTTTCCAGGCAGTTTACATTATATTTGATGTTCAGTAGACAGCCTCAGAAAAATCCTCCTTTTGGACAGGTATCGTAGAGGTGAGGTAGAACAGAAAGGACAGTCTCCCAGCCTGCCTATGGAGAGCCCAGGAAACTGTGTTGTACTCCCAGCACCCTTGGCTTTGGTCTTTGTGACACTGCTCAGTTTAAGTGCCATTTTAATCTTCATGATTCCAGGTTCTTTTTAAACTGTATATTTGAACAGAAAATCTTTATATTCTGCAAAATAATAAAGTTTTTAGTTACTGCTTTAGATTAAAACCTCCCTTAACCTCTGACTAAAGCCACAATGGTGCTTGCTTAACTAAATGTTGTCCATATGTCTTGTAGTGGTCCACATTAAATCAAATTCTTCCTTATCTCCTCCCTAGCACCCAATGGCCACACTTTGATCTGCATTAAGAATTGGATGTTTCTACTCAAACCCCTTCCTTGCAAACTTCCCAGGGTGCTGCCTATACTAGAATACATTCTTTATAATCCTCTGTTTTACTTGGTGTAAATCACCTGAAATGTATAACCAGTATGTTTACTTGATCTTGATGTAAAAGGATTGAGCCTTTAGTCTGCTGGGAACAAAGGTAAATCAACCGTGTGTTAGGATCCTATCACACTGCACAGAGACTGACATTTTCTAGGTAGAGATAGCCCCGGGTTTGCACCTACTGTTTGTGCATTTTCTGAGCATTTGTACCCATGCACATCAAACTGGGATGAACGGGATAAAACTGTTCCTAGGCCGTGTTGGGAGATCTTCCTTTTTTTGGTCTCTTTCCAGCCTTATACACAATGGTTCTTCTCATATCCTCCTCTTTTTCACTATCTGACTTTGGTTTCTGCACTGAGCAGTCACGTTGCTGTTACTCCGCTCGCAGTTTCAGGTCCTTCTGGAAAGGCAGCACAGGTTCAGTGCTGACCTCAGCTTACCTGACAGCCCCTGGCCTTGTGCTCAGAGGGTAGCGTCATGGCTGTCATCTGAAATGCTCTTTGCTGTCTTTTTATCTCTCCTCCTGGAAGTGGATTTATCCAGGGAGATAATTAAGCTGCAGTCCCCCCACCTTCCCCATATTTCCTGCCTGCTGCAGCCTGCTGAGTCCTGTGACAGAATCACTTGTGTCCTTTCTCAGGTATGTTGTGTAACTTCAGTGCCAGGCATTCATGGTGTCCTCTTCTTTATTCTTCCTTTCTGAAAATGCTCCTGCTGGGCAGCACATAGCTCTTATGGGTTTTCTCTATCATTTGTTGTGAAACACCTCCATATGGGCAGGGTCGTGCTGATTATAGACCTGTGGCAAAGTGATTGGAATGATTTCTGCTCTTTCTCAGAGTACTTTTTTTTTTTTTTTTTTTGCCTAGTAACTGACTGTGTATGAGTACAGAAATAAAAGCACCACAGCCAATTTGGGAATGTCCTCTGCTGACGTTCCCCAGAAGCACCAGTGTGGTGCAAATCTACCAGGAAGTATCATTTCTCTTTGAAGGCGCTTGCCCGAGTTCTTCATTTTCCACTTCTGTGTCGCCCCTAAAGCTTCTTGCTGCTTCTTGTGTTTTATACTCCCTCTCACACTTCGCTCCGTGCAGCTCAGACAGCATCCAGATGGTCTCGTCCTGGAGTGAGCCCTTTCTGGAAGGAGTCTCGCTGTTGTCACTCACCAGCGGATGAAGCTGGCGGGAAAAGTTGGTGCAAAGCAGAGAAGTCATTGTACCTTTCACTGCCACTTAGGAGTTACGTAGCTCTAAACTATGTGTATGTACGTGTGTGCACGTATGTATGTAATTTCTCTGTGTGCGGATATATACGCACTCAGACACACACACACACGCACTGTGGGGAATATGAGGTAAAAACTTAGTGCTGGCTACTGCCTCCCTCTGCTCTGAGCAAGCAGCCCCCGTTTTCAGAATATGGCTCCTAATCTGAAATATTACCAGTATTTGCAGTAAGTATTTCCTACTGGTTTTAAATGGAACCTACAATTTTCTGAGTGTTACAGGTATTCCGACTCTGCATAAAAGGAATGAACCATTTAAAGCCTCACAAGCTTTTCCAGTGGCCGTAACTGCTCTTTCACTTGCACTGTAAGTATCTCCCCAGATGAATGGGAAGCTGCCACTTGTAAGTTAGTCTGGGAGAAGCATGAGATTCCTGGTAGTGATGGTTTTTACACAATTTTGCACAGGCCAGACAAAATTAGACCTTTCTTACATTTCTGATATGCATCAGCCACTTCAGATCTCTTTAAAAAATTTCCTCTTCCATGGCAATGTCTTGATATATAAGCAAAGGTTACTACTGTGCAGTATTTCTAGAGAACTGAAGCCACGTGGTTCAAATTCAAATAATTTCAGATGCATGCAGTTTGCAAATGGAAATTCCCCCATAAATCATATAAGATATTGATGAGTATCTCCAGTTAAGAGTTAAATGAGCCAGACTGCAGTCTACATCCTCATAACAATTAGAAGCAGAAATAATTAATAATTTAATTTAATTATAGCCACTCTTTTGACTGTGGCTGGTGTAGAAGGTTGTAAATATGAAACACTTGCATAATTATTATTCTGAAGATCATTCAGGACAAATAAAAGACTGAAAAAGATGTTAAACCTCTTAAAGGACTTATTTTAATTATTTTAAAGTCATACATTAATTAAGGTGTTTACTTATTAATCCTTGGAAATTTAATTCTGTACTCAGAATAAGTGCTGTAATTTTCTTGAGTAAGTGCTGCGTTTCTCATACATAAGAGAGGTTGAATTGCTCAACCTTAACTTTAGAACTGCAATAACTTGAGGGATGCTGACAATTAACTCACTCAACAACTTCTTTATGCCTCTAGCAAGTTTTGTGGCTCTAACATCTCTTTCTTTAGAAATCTTGTTGGCCCAGTTTATGTGGGTCATTTACCAGTCATTGCCTGCTGCTTCATTTCTTGCTGGCCCTAATTTATTCATCTGGAATTAAAGCAGGACGTAGACAGAACTGGTTCTGTGTCTGCATTTGCATTCCATCTATCACAACAATCTGAAGTTGAAGCACTTTGATCTTTGTGGCCCCTCTGGAGAATCCCCTTCTCACAGCCAGGAGGGGTTGGGGTGCTTGCTGCTCTTACTGCTTTCCGTCCCTCCTCGTGCTGGCCCTTTGAACATGGGAGGTAAACGTCACAGACCTTACACATCCATAGCTCTCCTTGTGGTCTCCTTTGTGGGTCAGAGTTTTAGTTATCCTGGTTTTATGTTCGTGAAAAACATTTCAAAAGCCTAAAAGTCAGACTACAGCCTCATGATTTTGTTCTTCACCTCTTGTGCGCACCATGTTCCCCTTCTTACCCTTCTCTTTTGGGTCACCCACACTGAGCACTTCATCCTCAAGCAGAGAATGAACACTAGTGGTTATTTAAAAATAAGTTATTTTGATCCAAATTTTTTTTTCCAAGAAAAGTGATGTCTTTCGGTACATGGAACATTGTAAGCAGATCTTTTTAAAAGGCATGAAAGAAATTAGGTTTAGATTAAGACAGTGAATACTGCTATAGTATTCATGAGCTTTTTCAGGCTTTTCAATCCTTGCAGGTCCTTTATAGCCGAAGTCTGTACATTGCTTTCTGTGCTGCAGTGCCCAGGGAAAAATGACAGTCCCGCCTCTTCAGCAGAAATGCAGCAATCTCACTGCAGATGACAAAGTACAAAGCCACAGTTCTGCAACAGCAAGCCGTGGAGCTGCCTGGAAGGTACAGGCTTGGGAAAATGAAAGGTGCCTTCCAGATCCAGTTCTGAGTGTGCTTTGCTTTGCTTTGCTTTGCTTTGCTTTGCTTTGCTTTCCTGCCCCCCTCGCTGGCCCTGCAGACAGTGAGAGCTACCACTGCACCAGCTGGAGCAAATGTGAATTTCACATGGGAAGTAAAATATTGAGTAAGAGAACATGAATCACGTTACCGTTGTGCTGAGCATAAGTTATCATTCACTTGGTCACTGCTCCATCTTACAGACAAACCCCTGTGGTTTAGTTGTAAGCCAGCAGTGCAGGGCAGCAATATTTAATATGGCAGCTGAAGCCATATTAAATATTGTCCCCTAAGGAGGAGGTACCTTCTCCCACACCACGATTGCTGTGGGTCGTT
>JAVJGJ010000062.1:25763430-25799871 GCA_035590215.1 Microhierax caerulescens
GGCAGCTGAAGCCATATTAAATATTGTCCCCTAAGGAGGAGGTACCTTCTCCCACACCACGATTGCTGTGGGTCGTTTGAAGTTTCCCCTCAGAGCACTTTTACATGTCGGTGGGGTGACTCTGGCCTTGGCGGTTGCCCCTTCCCAGCAGGCAGACGTTACAGTTATGATCATAACGGTCAAGAGAGTGATGGTTCCCCCCCAGCAGCTGCAGAGACTGGTGGATGTGCCCAGTTTGTTGTGGCTCTTCAGTGCCAGTGACATGTAAGATCTGGGCAGATGTTAGCAGTGAAAACAATTTGCCTACATTTGATTGACCTTTCTGTTTATTCTGCTTGCCATTAAAGCCTTCTAGAAAAACCTGGGCAAACATTTCCGAGCTGAGTCTGTTGGAGCCATTCTACATTTCCTAAGTGTACTTAAATGTAATAGGTCATTGATTTGAAGTTAATTGCTCCGTTGTCTCCAGCACCTTTTCAGGCTGTCTCGAAGAAGGAACAGTCTTGTGTTTGTGAAATTCAGGTGCCAAATAAAGGATTAAAGCTTCAGGCTTGATTGCGGCTGTTAGAGCCCTTTCAAAGGCAGTAAGTCATCGGCCTAAGGTAATTTACCTTTTCAGGTTGTTGGAAGTAGGATACATAGAAATTCTCTAAATGCCCATCTGAAATAGCTCTTCTTAGCTACAGAGTGCATTTATTGCACCTGCGATTATTGGAGTAATTGAGAAGGTCTATTTTTCCCACATTAGACCAAAAATGAAACATTTATTTTGACACATTGGGCTACCGCCATCTGTGCCCCAGCATCAAAACATTTTTTTTAATGTTCTATTTCAGCTGTTCCAGTTGGCCTCAAAAGAGCTTAAAATCTGGCAAAAATAGCACCAATGTTTAACTGTGCACAGAAGGTATTATTTATATGTCAGTAGCACATTGTTCACTTTCTAGGTCTTTAACAGCTGTATATAATACCATGATCCTCTACACATGCTAGTTTTCATGGAAAATGTCACACAGCTCTGAAGTACAAAGCTGAGGGTCAGCAAATCATTTTGTATTTTTCTTATGTATACAAGGATGACACACAAGCCACTGCATGGAATCTCAGCATAAGCCAGATACTATATTATTTCATCAAAAGTAATAATGCATTTTCCTGGCATTTGTAGAAAAAATGATGTCTGTTAATCTGAGTCTCTTCTTCAGATACAGGGTGAACAGTTCCATTTAAATCTCTTTGTATAGAGATATACGGTATGTAATATCCCCACAGGCAAGAACTAGGATTTGGCTCTCGGATGACCTAATTTTGAGAGAGACAATAAGATCACTGAATTGAGGTGCAGCTGATATCAGTGCCCAAGGCCACCCCTCAGCTTCATCCCAATCTATGTGATGGAAGGTCACCTTACTTCAGTGTCTGTAAGCTGTAAAACAAACAAAAATATCAGCAGTGCAAAAGGACTCACAGAAACGTGTATTTTAGAGGCCAGTTCTTTATTTCGAAGTTCTTTGGAATACATAAATTCTAATTTTTAATTTAGTATAAAAAAGTACTGGATACAAGGTGTTTTTCTAACCCTTAATTGTAATACTCAGTAAATAAAAACACAGCAACCATTTTAGCTGACTGTTAGAAGAATATGTGATAAACCATGTGAGAAGTAATAACAAGATTAATATGACACCCCAAATACCTAACTTTTTAATGTCTCAAATACTGATAAACCTTCCAGTTCATAAACAGTAAACTCCAGATGCTGCCTGGTACGACTTTTTTCCATAAAACTAAGCGTGAACATCAGTCTGGTGACACATTGTTTGGGAGTTATGGGGTGGGGTTGGGGGTAAATGTCTTCAGGCAGATTTTGAGGCAAAAGGCATGAATCAGTCTCCCAGAAAAATCGTGAAAGTTTATGCCCTGTTGTTGATGCTGAAATGAAAACATTACAGAAATAAATGCCTTTTGATTCAAGCTCACCTCATTCTGTTGGGACAGTAGCCTGAGGGGGGAAATAGATTTGTAGCTCTTTTTGAGTTGCCCAGATACTGTGTTCTTCCATAAACTACCACCCTGTAAAAGCCAGCAAGCATCTGGTGTCCCCCTCCTTACCGGCCAATGCTCAAGCCTCTGGTTTCAGTTTAACAATATTTATTCAAGGAAAAGGTAGACTTTATTGAAGTTGAAGAACAAAGGAAAATTCTCTGATTTTTTGATGTATGTGAAGCAGTCTAAATAAGAAATTAATACTACAAAATTGAATTAATATGATTTGGTGGAGAGTGGCGGGCCAAAATAGCAGCACTAAGAATCAAAGGATGGTCTGTTCAGCTGGAAGCCGAAAGCCATAACTGGCTGTGTCCTTAAAAGAAGGCTTGTAAGCTCCAGTTTTCAAATGCAGTCTTTAGTTAAACCTTATTCCCCTCACAATTGTTATTTCTTATCATATTTACAGCACATATGTACATCCCTACACAGCACATGTCGTGACACTTTTTTTTTCCCCATATCTCAGTATTGTTCGGGCATCCTGGAGTTAACAGAAGTGAGCAAAGGAGTCTATTTTTGAGACTGTCTGAGAGTTCACTTTGATTATTCATAGATGAATCAGCATGTCGTCATCTCTGTAGGTCTAGACGTAAGAAAGGTGTAACACCCAACCCCATGCAAGTCACGACTGCAGTGAAAGCCCTTTATCTGAGCAGTATGAAAGAACATTCATTCAGGAATTGGATGCAGGCTCAGAGGCAGCCAAGCAAGAGCAGCTCAGCTAAAGCTCTGGGGAAGAAAAGAAAATGCTGGCCTGAAATATTGTGAAATACAAATAACAAGACCAGTTTTGGTTGCATAGGCATATGCTGAATGACATGTGAAAAAATAATTGCCCGTAAAAGAAAGAAGTCTCTCTTTGCCCAAAGGTAAAGCCATTCATGGCAGTTTAAGACCTTTCTTGCCCTTTGCAGCCCTGCTGTACCTGCAAACGCCATCTTCACTGACAAATTTTCTTTGCATCAGTGTCATCAGGAAAAGGTGCGTGGGCGTCTAGCTATATTTATTTAGTCAGAAGCTCCCATATTTCCCTTTTTCAGTAAACCTCATCTGACATTATAAATGTAAGAGCTAAAAAGTCACTAGGGATTGTAGAGCAATGCAAATTTTATAGAAGAGATCAGGTATTATCTAAAACTCACTTGTTAACAATTCTTTCAGGTCCTGCAGGGCAGCTGGTGCACATTGAAAGAGATTTCCACAGAAACCTGCAGAATTTGCAAGCCCATCCTTTAGTATTTTTCAGTGGAAAACAATGTTTGAGCCACTCCAGCAGTAATGGGATTCCCTGCAGTGTTGCCTAACCTACAGTCTTTGGTCAGATTAACATCTCACAGGGGCAGAATATTCTTCATTGAAAATAGTGTTTCAGTGACATGGGTGAAATGCAAGGTACTGAGATAACATGTGGAGGAAAAGCTCATATTATTTTTAAAATAAATTTTTAAGTGGGAGACTGCAATATTGCTCCTACCTTGAAAAGATGGCTAGAGTACATGTTACAAGGTGTGAAGGCACATGGACAGTGTTAATGAAGGTCAGGGGAAGACTGTAACTGTTACAACAGACTATAAAGTGCAAGCCCAACCAGCTGCTGGGCTCACCGAAGGCCATGTTGCAGTATGAGTCCCACTGGCTTCTTACTCTGTGCAAAGTCTTCAGGTGCCTTGTGTGACGTCTCTGTCATATCTGAGTAGATTTAGCATATTAAATAGATTTAGCATAAGCTGTCTGTGCAATTTATGAAGGGTGTTCTGTCCTTAAACTGAAAATTCATCGCACCTTGTCTACAATAGTAATGTTAAAACAGTTGGTGGCCCGATAATGCAATGTGGGCAGATGCAGCTTGTCCATCCAAAGAAAACCAGTGCGATATCCAGTCTGGGCCACATCAGTGTAAGACACCTGAAATGTATAACCAGAGAGAGATATTAGTGAATAAATGATAGTTGGCATGGATATTTTTTAAGTTTTCATGAAAACAGAGAGAGATGAGAGGATATCTGGAGAGGGACCAATTACAAATAACCCTGCACACGCATGCATAATTAACAGGATTCAAGAAGCAGTAATGATCGTTCTTTTAACACAGCGTAAGTCTGCCTAGAGAGGTGAACACATCAAAAAGACTCAGCATGAAATTTAAAAAAACCCCTTTGACTAGTCTGGCTTTGGGGAGCTTGTCAGTTTATTAACATTACTTTAACCTAATTTTAATTTTGCTTAATGTGATTTCTTTTTCCATGAAGGTCTTTGAAAAAAAATGTTGTTTATGCAAATAAACTACATGGAAAATTGGTTTTTTAACTAAATGACAACTGACAGACTAGACCGTAATAGCCAATTGGGAACTTCTAAAGCATGATTTGTTTACTCAGTAGTACAAATTGCATAGCTGTGATTATTAAGGACAGTAAATATCTTAATAGTGGCTATTTTAATTAACAGAGTCATATGGCTGGATCACAGCCTCCACTAAGACTGTTTTGTGCTGCTCCAGTGGCAGCAAAAAATAGCCTTAATCCTTATTTCAGTACTCTCCCTATTTAATAGTTCAGAGGAGCTGACATAAGGAAGGTCAGATTTGTCCCATTCATTTCCTACTAAAACAATGTTTCTTGCTTGACTGTTTGCACAAAGAATAAATCCTACCGTTTTTATCCTCACTCTCAGCTATGACTTCTCTATTTGCCTTCATCTGACTCCATAGTTCTTTTTTTCTGCCTGGGATGCAAGTCCTTTAAGAAATACTTCTTCAAAATCTTAGATTCTACTCCGGTGTCAGATCTATGGATTTTTTTAGAATTTGTTTCTTCATTTGAATTTCAAGCTATTTTTGTCACAGAGTTCTACAGAATAAATGAAAAATAAAAAAAAAACGCCAAACAACTCTATAGCCAATGCAACATCTGTAAGTAATATAACAGCTTTCTTATATCTTCAGGTGTAGAAATATGGATGCTAGATAGGGAAAAAGCTCTTGCACATGTTGCCACTCTCCTGCCAGTGCAAGATTTTGCCTACTGACAATTTCAAACAGTACATTGCAATGAAATTATGAAGTATCGTAGGCCTGGTATTCCCAGAGAAGCCTTTATTAACTGATCAGTGTTTAATTGTTGTGTTAATAGGGGAAACACCTGAGTCACTGCTGTTCCTGAAATCAAAGCCAGTGCTCTGTCAAACCTGCATCATCCTAAACCCACAGCTCCTATACAGCAGGGCATGAAGGGGAACCTTCTAGAAACCATGGAAACCCTTGGCAAGTGAATTACCTGCGGAAGGAGAGGAGGAAGCCACCAGCTCCTCTCACATGAGTTATCTCGTATCCCTTTTGAAATGACCAGCTTTGAATGGCGATGTTTTCCTTTTGTCCTCCTTCCTTCGGGCCCTGTCACACCTATAGACCTCCATATGGGAAGGGACTGGCCGTTTGCTTTGTAGTCGGTTTTGCTCCCCCCGGCCGTTCAGTGCGCCACAGGCAGCGGCACGGCTCAGGGAAAACTCTGCAAGGAGTCGCTGGAGGAATCTGCAGGAGAAAAAGCTGGTGGCAGCAGCAGTCAGGTGAGCGGTGCCGTGAATGAAGTATCTCTAATCTAGCCAGGAAATCATATGGGACTGCTGAGAAGCAGTAGAAACACTAGCGTAAGTATTAAAATCATCCGGACAACAAAAGAGAGGAAACTGAGTTATGGTGCAAGTTGTCAAGCCAAATATAATTAGGTTAAGCCAGCCAAGGTAGAATAATAACAATAGGGTACAACATAAATAGGAAGAGTACATGTTGTTCAGGCAAGCTAGAAATAAAAGGCAGGGTAGTGGAAGACCATTATATATTTATAATGTGCTGAGCTAAAAAAAAAAAAAGGGGGGGGATAACATGATAAAATGGATAAGTTTGAGTAAAAAACAATTTAAGGAAGGATCATAAAAAGCTTTGGATAATGTTGGATGTCTGCTTCAGCCCCCTAGAGTTTAATTTGTACTGGATAAAGATCTCCATAATGTTATTAGAAAGAGAAATATTAGCATTAGGGAAGATTTACTGACTTTATGGGAGTTTTTGACCTTCCAGAAACAGGCTTGAGAACAAATATTATTAATAATGGCAGAATGTAGGAATATCTAGCCACGGTAAGTAAAAGAACTTTTCACTGAACAAAGGAGGCATAACAAAGCCATGCATTTAGGAAGGAAAGCAATAGTTATGCATTTGGGTTTAAACTTTTGAAAACGTGACAGTCACAGCGTACCTGTGAGTCACTCATGTAATAGGGAAGAGAAAAAATAAAACCTGCTCAGACATATCAGGCAAGCTAAAAAAAATTCAGGTACTAGTTAAAATTTATCTGCAACACAATAAACAATTCCAGTTATCTGTATTAAAAAAAAAAAAGGTCTTCCAATAACCAGTTTGATGCTCTTTTATTATTTGAGCTGAAGAGTACAGATGGACAATATGTAACAACATTTGAAGGCAGAATAAAGTTTGATAAAAAATTATCTTGGCTTGTTTGGAGAAAATAAATCAAGGATGGAGGGGGTAGTAATACAAAGGAAAGAAAAGAATTATTGAAGCATAAATGATAACATTAGCATAAAACCAACTGGACCTATGCTAGTACAAGTAAAGGATAAAAGGTCCTTAATCTCTATAGAAGATTTAATTTCTCGGACACACCAAGGCAAAGGCAAAGAGCACATGAAGATGTAAAACTGTGATTTGATAATTGAGATGGTCACTTCAGGTGACCCTGGCATCCAGGAGAGATGAGGTGATTTTGATTCTTGGCAATGGTCAACAATTGAGATATTGTATCCTGAAATTTTGCATACTTTACAGAAAACAGTGGCTTCCAAATCGGACATGAGGTGGTTTCATTTCATTATTCCCTGATGTTATATACCTTGTCAGTAATTTGGATTGTGCCACAATATATGTTTCAATAAAACTGAGTCTTGACACAAGTTTGTATATAGATATATATTTTTGAATATAGAAAGAAGAAAAATGTAAACTGAGAAATAATTATTTGATTAAAAATAGAATTTTCCAGATTAAATGGTCTTTTATTTATACGATGTTACTGTGGAGATACAATATGTTATTAAGGGCAAAGAAAGGTTAGATAGATGCATACTCTTGTAGTCATATAATAAAAGGGAGTTAAAATGGATGCACTTATTGCTATGATGCTTCTGAGGAAATAATTGTAAAAGAAAGATATTGCTTAATTGCTATTATTTCCCTTTGAAGTTCTGTAAGTGGGAGAACAGGTGTGATTGTTGCTGGTTTTAGTGCCTCTGTCTGTAGATCCAAGTGGACGTCTCTGTCTGAAAGCTGAGCTAGTGTGGCCCAATTATGTGGCAATCTGCAAAAAAATCAGAAGCGAAATGACCAAGTGTGTAACTGGACACACAGGATTTCAAACATCAAGTGCAAGATCCTTGAAGTTTCATGAAGGCATCCTGGGACTTGTTACATAAACAATGCCATGCAAAAAAATAACAACCCGCTATAGTATACGACAAGGTATATAAACCTATTGCATTTTTAGGTTACAGTAAACCTTAACGACCTGTCTGTTGGAGATTTCCTTGCAGAACCTTTTACGTTGCAGATTTACAATGTAATGGGCTGGAATATCTCTGCTATTCAAGGCTCTTAAGCTAGTGCTAGAGGTGGGGAAAACAACTTGAGCAACAGAATAACCAGGTAGGTCTTTCCCAGTGCTCAGCTGGCTATGCTTTACCTAAATGTAAATTCTTTGTTATATAAGGCAAACTAATTTACTCTGGCTGCACTAAAAAGAATCTCATGTTATGAGTGCCAGGTGTTCACTGGTGTTCCAGTGCTCAGGACTGCTGACCTCGCACAGCGCACTGTGGCCCCAGGACCTTCTCAGTACTTCTAGTCATCACCCTACTGCCGAAACGCAGGGCTAAATGCATCAGCTATAACTGCCTGGGCATTCTCAGCATCACCTTGCACAAGTGAAGCATTCAGACACTTTAGGAAAGGCTTCAAAAATTAGGGAGTTGGTGGCTAGAAAGAAGCTATAACCCATCAAGAGCCACCTGAAAACTGTCAGTTAAAGCTGCCATCCCCAGCTGAACCTATTTTGCTTCACACTATGGGACTGTTTTCTGTTAATGCATTAAGTGGAGTCAGGACATGTGACCTTAAGGTGGTACCCCCAGTAGCTTATAAGAACCTGGTTACATGTTGCTTTGGCTTGCCATGCAGTAGAAGAAATATTTTTGCAACTTTAGGAGCTAAACTCCTTAGTCTGTTATTCACTAAGAATTTATTTGCTAAAAAAATCAATCTGGGCTGTTCTTGTAGCAAACAAAAAGGTATGTCTGAGCTAAGTTGCCTCAGATGATTTGTAAAATAATAGCTTAATATGCACATGCATCTGTTTCATAGAAACTACAGGGAAGAGGAAAATTATGTGAGTATTTTAAAGGTTCTTTAGTAATGATGAGCTCAATTGTGTTTTGTTATGCAAACTTGAAGGTACAAAGAGTAAGACACAATAATGGATGGAACTTGTTTTTCTCTTTTTGTCCTTTCCATTCCCTTTTCTTTCTTGTTTTATGTCTACTTTAATAGGCTGCTATTATGAGAGAGATCCTTTTTTGTGTGTTGCCCCTGACATGCAGATTTATTTGTATTTATTGTCTCCTGGAGCTGAATTTAGAACTGCAGAAGCAGTTCTGGCAGAATATCTCCTTATAGTTGGTTTAAACTACCTAGACCAATGTAATAACACTGTGGTTTGCAGGAGTGATGCAAAGAGACAATTGACCTTTATATTCTGCTCTGAGATACCCTGCCTGTTCCAGGATTGCAGAAGCCCATGGTCCTGTTGTATGTCAGAGGTCAGAATTGACTGACACCTGTAGTAACTGCTATGGAGAACAAAGTACTAAGTTAAGCGATGTGATCAGTAGGTATGGAAAAATACAACCTATACGTTTTGTGATAGCGAAGGATGAATATTGGCTTGTTTTGTGCCTGGAGTTATCCAGCCAAGATTTCTTCAGTCTGTCACCAACAGTGTCTTGCGGACTGTGCTGTCTGTCTTGCAGGCACAGAAATATCATTTATGCTTTCATCCCTGTTTTTTTTCTGGCAACACGGGGCTGGGGGATGGGCAGGGGCAAAGCTGTTAATATTAAAGACAAAAGTGCTGCAGAACTTAACAACTAAACTTAACAAATTTAAGTTTAATAGTTAAAACTAAACTAAACAAAGCTTAAAACTAGGCATCCTAGAACCACAGAATCACAGAATGATTTGGGTTGGAAAGGACATTTAAAGGTCATCTAGTCCAACCCCCCTGCAATGGGAAGGGACATCTTGAGCTAGATCAGGTTGCCCAAAGCCCCATCCAACCTGACCTTTAACATTTCCAGAGATGGGGCATTTACCACCCTTATGGGTGACCTGTTCCAGTGTTTCACCATCCTCGTTGTAAAAAATTTCTTCCTTAGATCTAGTCTGAACCTACCTTCTTTTAATTTAAAACTGTTACTCCTATTGTAACAGGCTCTGCTAAAAAGTTTGTCCCATCTTTCTTCTAAGCCCCTTTGAAGTATGGAAGGGCTGCGATAAGGTGTCCCTGGAGCCCTTCCTTCTTCAGGCTGAACAACCCCAACTGCCTCAGCCTTTCTTCACCAGAGAGGTGTTCCCTCCCTCTGATCATTTTTGTGGGCCTCCTCTGGACCTGCTCCAACAGGTTCATGTCTTTCCTGCGCTGAGGGCTCCAGACGTGGATGCAGTACTCCAGGTGGGGTCTCACCAGAACAGGGACAGAATCACCTCCCTCAACCTGCTGGCCACATTTCTTTTGATGCAGCCCAGAATATGGTTGGCCTTCTGGGCTGCAAGTGCACATTGTCAGCTGATGTCCAGCTTTTCACCCACCAGCAAGTCCTTCTCAGCAGGGCTGCTCTCAATCCCTTCATCCCCCAGCCTGTATCGGTAGTGGGGGCTGCCCCGACCCAGGTCCAGGACCCTATGTTTCATCTTGTTAAACCTTATGAGGTTCACACAGGCCTGCTTCTTGAGCTTGTTCAGGTCCCTCTGGGTGGCATCCCGTCCCTCAGGCATGTCATCTGCACCACTTGGTGTCATCTGCAACTTGCTGAGAGTGCACTCTATCCCGCTTTCTATCATGGATGAAGATATTAAGCACTACTGGTCCCCATATAGACCCCTGAGGGACATCACTCATCACTGATCTCCATCTGGGCATTGAGCTGTTGGCCACTACCCTCTGGATCTAACAACCCAATCAGTTCCTCATCCACCCAGTAGTCCATCCATCAAATCCATATATCTCCAATTAAGGGAGAAGGGTGTTGTGGGGGACCATGTCAAAGGCCTTACAGAAGTCCACGTAGATGACATCTGTAACTCTTCCCTTATTCACTGATATAGTCGCTCCCATCATAGAAGGCCGCTAGGCTGGTCAGGCAGGACTTGCCCATGGGGAAGCCATGCTGGCTGTTTTGAATCACTCCTCTGTTCTTCCATGTGCATTAGCGTAACTTCTAGGAGGATCTGTTCCATGGTCTTCCTGGGCATGGATGTGAGTCCAACAGGTTGGCAGTTCATAGGGTCCTCATTTCTACCCTTCTTAAAAACGGGTGCGATGTTTCCCTTTTTCTTATCTATATAAAGTGTAATGTACGGCATAGTTAAACCTATAGATTTTGGAATACTAGGCCACTAAAGGCCAATTAGTCTGTTGTGAGATACTGGAAGGTCACATTGATGGCAATACAAAAGCAGCATGAAATTTGAACAAGACGTTCCAGCACACTGGCTTTTTGGAGCTCGCTGGCAAGGACAAGTGTAGAAACCAGGAGGCTGGGTCATTCAGACAGTTACTTGAACTTCATGAACTTTACTGCACTGCAAGAAACTCCATTGTACACAGGGAAAATCTCATTCCTAAATGCTATCAGGTTTGGGGGGGGGGGGGGGCGGTGGTGTATGTTTGATCTTGATAGATGCCAGCATGGAGGCAGACTGCACAAATTTGATTTGAATGACAGAATGGCTGTAACTGTGAAAACTGGGGTTCTCTCCAATTTTGTTGGATTTTGTTACTGGTTTACGAAATTTCCCAACAGCAATAGTAGAGACCTCTTTGCTATATCCTTTCCCTTGTCTCTCCGCAATGCACAGTAATAGTCCTGACAGTTGTCAGCATACCTAGCTTTGTCAGTGCCGGCAGGCGAGAGGAAGAACAGAGAAATGTGTTTATTTCACCATAACAAAAGCTTGTGATGATCATAACTTTAATGCCTCTGAACTGTAAGTCATTCCCCCCAAAATGTCAAACAATATAAGCTGAACAGGGAGACAAACAACTTGGTTGTTATTCAAGACAAAGAAAGGATGTTTCTCCTTCAAAATAAAAGAAAACCATCACCACTCCCCAGCCTAGCCCCCCCCCACAAAAAAAAAAAAGAGCTACAAATATTGGTATTATAACTAAACCTTCTCAAAGGACTCCTTTTTTCACAGAATTCCTTTTCACAATATAAAATTTCAAACAAAATAGATGTTTTTCCAACAAATACTGTGGTCAAATGAAATATGGAAAACACTCCCTTTCTGTTGTTATAAATGAGTGGGGAAAATCACCTTATATCGAGAAGCAAATCTTCACTGTAATTTTTTCAATCACAAAAATGTTTTCTTACAACTATAGGTTGAAAGCTATGACAAGAAAATTAGCTTTTGGGAACATGAAGGTTCTCTTGTGCTAGACAAAGTTAATGCATAATTAAGCCCCAGGTATACTAATGGCTTCATATTTTCAAAAATCTTAGGAAGGCCCAAAATTAGACATATCATGGCTATATATAAAGTTTACAGTTGTATATTAAAAAAAAATCTAATGAGAAAAACGGTGCCAAATACCTCTGAAAATCCAGTGCTCTGACTACCTTTTATTACATGAAGCTCTAATTTATTTTATGAACAAAGTAAGGTGCAACTTATCGTGCCCATGAGAGAATGAAATGTTGGGATTGCTAAATTATCCATTCCTGAAACCAAACGCTTATAATTCATATGGAGTTTGAGGGCCAGAAGTGTCCATCTCACTGACTGATAGATCAGAGCCCAATGGTCATTTCTAATTAAAGTGTATCCTCCAGAAAGCAAACTGCCACTTTTCAGCATTATTTGTTTCAGTAGTTAATGTAAAACCTGTGCAGTCTTTACAATGTGAATTTTGCCTTCCATTTCCAGTATTTTTGATCCCTAATAAGACTGTTGTTAGTGAGCAGTTCCCCTTTTTAGAGGTAAATATACTAAAAAGCAAACTTTTAATTTACTTTTGGATAAGCTAAGCAAATTTCTTCTGCTAAATTGTTTATTTCCTACAGTTCTGCCATCATTATTGTGATTCTGGTTTTGCAGTTTCTTAGCATATTTTTTATACTGGGCACCAGGACTGTACAGTAGTTTGTGTCTCTTGTATTATTGTTACTGGATAAAAAAAAAAAAACCACCACACTCACATGCTTCTATTCACTAATTAACTTGTATTTGTAGGGTCAGTTTCAGCTAATTTTCAAGACAATTTTAAGCAGAACAGCACGGGCTTCCCCCCACCCCCCACCTTGTGAAAGCTATGGAAGTTGAGCAACAGTTCTGAAATGAGAAATTACATGGTCATGATATGTCCACCCTGCATATGTCCACAGAATGAAGTGCACAGTCTGTTACCTCGGGCAGAGCAAATTGCCAGCTTGTCTAGAGAGATTGCATTTGCCTCCCGCTGGCTTGGCAGAGCAGCCTAATGTCTGCCTGTAGCTGAGCATGTAGATGTGAGCTAAACGTGTCCTGGGACCCTGCGGAACCCTGCTCGCTCATTTGTGGTACCGATACAGGCATTAGCAGCCAGAAGTTTGGAAGAGCACTGCTGGGATCATGTCCAGACTGAAATATGGGACTGTGCCTGTTTTGCACATGCAAGTATAAAACGTACCTTACACAAGTGAATCTTACCAGTCAGTACCTGCAGATCTCACCAGTCACGTGCTGGTAAGCTTGGCTTTGTGGGTGCAAACAGGAATGTGTGCCAGAGCCTGGATTGTTTTAAAATCTGCATAGCTTACAGGCTGCTTATTGTTGTTTTCAAAAGACTGCTTACTGTTGTTTTCAAATTTAAGTATGACCCTGACGGTATTTGGTGGGCTTATCCTTTTTATCACTACTTTTATGATGTTCAGACACAAAATAAGACATTCTTTTTTTCCAAGTTATAACTTGGGATTTATCTTGGTCTTTGTTGTATCTTGTCAATATAATCCCTTTATAACATTTTTTTCCCCCCAGAAGAAATCTGGCATGGATACCTTATAATCTATTTTTAAAGTCCTTCTCAAGAAAATGTTGTAATCTATCATTTTATCTTGTATCTGAGATACTGTATTTTTGAGTTCAGGAACTTTTATATAAAATAATGCAGCGTTACAGTCCATTAGTTGCTCACTTTAGTTTGACCCAGCTTTAACTGAATTGAACATTGTGCTAATGGGATAGATTGGAAATGGCCTTCAGTAGAATTAATGATTTGATGTTCTCTGCTAATTTGCTATAGGACAATGACCACATTAAGGAGATGTATTTTTTCTGTTTTACAAAAGACTTCAGGCTTTGTGCTAATGGGGCAAAAAAAAAAAAAAACCAAAAAAAAAAAAAAAAGGAACTGGCTGACTCCTATGCCTGTTTGATATCCCTTGTCCAAATACGTCTTTAACACGTATAAAGGGAGTCCTTTACAAGTACAAAGATTACTTAATGTGCTGATTTACAGTACATATACGTCTCGCATCTTTCATTTGTCCAACCTGTTGCTCTCATTACAGCAGCATCTGCAGCTTGGTTTTCATTTCGAGCTACTGTTTGTAGAATTGAGTTTCAGTTCTTCCCTCTAATCATCTGAAGCGTCTTGCCTCTCTGGCTGTGTAGCACTCAACAGGAAGAATTCTGCCTTGCTAGAAGGGTGGATCAGATATGCCCTTTTCTTCCTTTGTCACCAGCAGTTAGATTAGAACGAAATGCCCCTGATTGAAACGCGTCGTTCCCCATCAGTAATGAAGTTGCACCACCAACAAAAATAGCTAGCAAGCTAGCAACAGGAGCAAATCTAGCATGGACAGTGTTCATCTATAACAAGAGAATTCCCAGCGGGTTTCTAGGACAGCTTCTCCGAAGCAGACATCCAGCAGCGCACTCCCGTGCAGTGAAGGCTTTCAGCAAGGTCCTTCCCAGACAAATTTCACCAGCAAGCTACGCACAGGGCACCCTCAAAGAGGCTACTTCTTTGGAGGTCGGGAAGGAGGGCTACGAAAGGGTGAGACGTGGTCGTCCTGAATATACACCCAGTGTATTTAAAGGTGTCGCTTTAATGCATGCTGAAAGAGTATCTTGTGTGTTAAAACATACAAGATTTCTGGTGGGAGTTGTTCACAGCCCAGGACATTATATCCAACAAAACCTGGCATGGGGTTGGAAGGAGCAGAAGATGCTGTGAAGAGGGTACTTCAAAATCTCTGTTGTTAACTAGTCCATTTTTGATCATCAATTTGACCATTTAAAATTACATTTTCTGCATGTGAATCATGAAATGGCTTTTAGGTCAAGCTAATAAGCACAGTTAAAACCACCTTCTTGCTGTTTTACAGGGTCTCATTAACCCACACAGAAGAGGAAACCTGCCACTTCTCGCTGTTTCATTTAATTTCCAAGTAACTTGCCTATTTCCACTGGTTTAAGTTATCACTAGGAGAAAAAAAAAACCAACCAATAAAACCAAACCAAACCAAAGAAAATGAAACATTAGATTTATAATAGTCAATGAGACATCTTCTTTTTGTTTGTTGGTGGTTTTGGTTGGTTTTTGTTTGGTTGGTTGGGTTTTTTTTTTGGGGGGGGCGGTGTTTGGGGTTTTTTTTGGGGTTGGGGTTTTTTTTTTTGTGATACACAAAACCAGCTTTTTCTCCAGGACTGACCAATACAGGAGGAGTCAGAATACTACCATTTACCATATTTTGGACCTCAACATTCCCTTGTGCCTAAGCTGGGACACACAATAGACAGGCAGTGTGTAATGTTGACTTTTCCTTCATTATCAGGTGAAATCTGTAACATGTACTTTCACTGGCAAACCTGGCTTTTAGAATGGAAAGAGCCTGTATTTTATGAAGCAGTTGGAACATTTAAAGGACTAATCTCTGCTAATTATAGCTGTTTAAATGTTGAGTATCTAAATCAAGCTTATCACCTACAGAGAGACAACAGCTGACCTTATAGGCAAAAGACAATCACTTTAAATCAGAATTCATCGCTTCCGGAGATTGGCAGGACTGATCGCCTTCTCTGAGAGCCTTGTTCTCTCCACTGACTGTACAGACAACCTAGCAAGTGGCTCATGCCATATCCCTAACTTCCAGAAGGCCAAAGTAGATGAGATGCATCCTGCCTTTAGCCAGGAATTGCCTACCTGGGATCTGTGCCTGCTCGCCAGATGCTCTGAGAGCTGTCTATTCAAAAGACATTTCCCCACCTCTTCACTCATTTACTGGCAACTCACAATTTTAGAGTCATAACTGGACCCATCAAAAATGGGTATCTGGGACCTCATGTTCACTTCTTATCAACGTCTCATTTTTTAATATTAAATAAATATGCAAGCCGCTCTTTTTTTCAGCCTGTGCTCACCAAAAGCTCATCTGCAAGTTTGACTTGGGCTGAATGGGTAATTCAAAGCATGCATGTCTGCAGCTTTGAAGGGGATTGTTTGGGTTCCATTCATGAGAACACCAGTGAGAAGAGTATCTAAATGCACTCACTGTGGCTGCCTGTAATGCTTTTATGCATATGCATTGCTATAGTTGTGTATTGTCACATGGACCCTTTGCGTCAAGTCTGAATGATCTTGTGCTCACTGTTTAAGTTATTGTAAAAACACCTTCTCATCTGATAATTTTTTTCTGTGTTATCAACTTAAACCTTTAATGGCAAGCAAATAAATTCTGTCTTCCATCTTCTTGTAAATGCATAGCAGTACATAAACAACAGCATGTTTGAAGTCTGTGAACTTCCATAGTAGATCAGTATTTTTGCCAGCGTGAATGGAGCCACTGACCATCTGGAGCCAAATGAGCTAGCTCGCTCTGGTGCTCGATTTCAGTTTCTCCCCAGTTTTGCTCAAGTCAGGTCATCATTAAAAAATCCTGTTTATTTTTCTTTTTTTTTTCTTTTTAATTATAGATTAACACATTCTTGGAGCTAAAACAAATGAATTATTTTTTTGAAACGGTGTCCCAAACTGAAGTTCTCTTCCTTATTGCTCCTGTATGTTCCCACAGTTGTGATACAAAAGACAGGTATGAGAGACGTACAGGAGCAAATGATTCTTCTCCATGGTCTTGTGGAAGTTCCTCCGAGGAAAGTTCCTAATTAGCACAGGAGGGTAAATAGTGGGAGGCAGAGCAGGGCTGGACAGTCGGGAGGTCTCCAGAATCTCCCCTCTTTATGTCTAAGTGGTAGCTGTGCTGTTTGTCTTAATGAGGTCTGATTAACGGGGTTCCTGGAATAGGTGCATCCCAGTTCCAAAGGCAGCTGGGCTGTTTTCATCCCTTCTGAAAGGCATGAGAAATTTAGGGGGAGCCAGGAGCATGGACTGTTTCTCTATACTGAGGGCAAGTCCCTACGCTCTCAGCATCTTCTTTAGCAAAAGGATACTGCCGACTGGTGTGCGTGCCTGGACCAAGGCCCAGCCTCAGATAGCAGTTTAGCATAAAGTATTTTAACCTTGATCAAGAAGCAGCAGTTAGATGAGGAGAAGGCTTCTGAGGTAAGCTAGCTCCTTCCTGCTGCTGTACAGCTGCTCTCTGTGAGGAGCCATCCAGACGCACGTTCAGAGTCTGGCTGAACAGAAATCCCCAGGGAATGCTTACACAGACTTTGAATGCTGAACTTTGTACAGAGGAGCCTCTTTTCAAGTAGGTGAAAATTAATGGAGATTAAAATGTCATACAGGAGTGGAAACGCTTCCTGGGTCTGTCGCCGTCGCACAGCAAGGCCCCGAGCAGGTTTGTCTGTCCCCATGTGTTTGGAAAGATGGGTGACGGTACAAGAGGTGAGGGTGACCTCAGAGTAAAGCCAGAAAAAGGTAAGTATTTAAAATTCCTGCAGTCTCTTTGGCAAAATATCTTTTCTGGAGACTGTTCTAAAGTGAACTGAGAATAAGATGTTTAATAAAAAGAATGTTATTTTTATGAAAAATATTTCTGTGATTGGTTTGTCTATGTTTCTTTTTTCCAGTTCGTTTTTCTGAAAAATCTTGGCTGGGTTGGAGATAAGGTGGCTGCCTCTGCCTCATCCTGATTGCCCTCAGCCCTCTTTGAGTTGGGAAACCCCTGGACGCACGGCAGAGCCTGAGGTGAGGCACTATGACCCTTATAGGATGAACTCTGGGGCTGGCACAGGCTTACATGTCATGTTACTTTAGGATTCAGGTCATTGTAAATATTGTTATTAGAAAACTCAGGAGTTATTTTTACAAGCATGCTTCACATGGCTATGTCATGGGAAGAGATCTGGGCCTCTGGAGAGCAAGTTGCAAAGACAAGTAGGTGTCTTCATGTGCCAAACCTTCATGCCCCTTAGGAATGAAAACAGGTTAAGTCTAATGTGTGAGGGTTAAAGAAACTGAGTTTACCCTTCTGCAAAGGCTAGCTTAGGGTTCATGCATAATTTAACTCATACTTACACTCTATTTTAAGGTTTTAGTTGAGACTTAAATGACTTCTCAGCTTTAAGCTGATTTTTCCCCTTAGAGAAGCAATCTATATGCAAAGAGTAAATCAGAGAAACATTAATTTCTTTGGTACACAGCTTCAGTAAGAAACAGGGGGTTTCATGCTTTATGACTTGAACCACATAGAAAGCAATGAAAAAAGCCCAGTGTATCACTGAGATGCTGTCTCTGCTCCTAAGGATGAAGGTAACGCTCTGTGACACTAATGTATCCTTGCACCATCTGCTTTTTCAGTCAATAACACTCAAAGCTGTTCTTTCAGAATTCATTCATTTTAAATGTTTCAGTTTTCTGTGGAAAGCATATAGATCACATAATTCTTTCTATATGTGTTTTCATTTATATTGTACTTATATATTTTAAAATTAAAGAGGCCAAAACTGTATATTAACACGAGGGAACTTAGTTGTGCAAAGGTTGTAAGGTAAACTTTTCTGTTTTATAAGCTATTACTGATAGAGAGATACAAAACCTTGGTGGGGGGAGTTTATATTATTCAGTAAGTTTTTCTGTAGCATTTAAAAGAGATCCAAAAGAGGGAAATCAAGTGCTCAATGTTTCTTTTTCAATACATTTCATAATGAAGTAAAACCTCAGGATGGGCTGACAAACATAATCAAGAGTTTCATGATTTTTTAGGTCTGAGAAGCTGACATGTAAACTGTAACCTAGCACTGAATAAAGCTATTCAAACACACAACTGTGGGTGTCAGCTCAAATCACATCCAAAGTCATCTGGGGAAAGAAGAGGAGCACTGAAGAGTTATTCAAGGAGATGTTAACTTCTCAGCTGCAAAACTTGGACATCCTCATATCGAATGTTACCTGCCGATTCTTCTTTGAAGCTAAAACATCCACCAAGTCCTTATTTATGTAGCAATATAACCTGTAGTGCTAGGGGCCAGACACAGTAATGTTTTCTTTGTCTGCCCCTGCCTGAGGACAGGTATGGTCTTTTCTCACAAATCTGAATCTATTTCCTTATCAAAGCTTTCATCACCATCAGTTTATGTTACTGGAAGTTCCTCCATTTGCCGATACAAACACAGAAACCAGTAAGGGTATGGAAGAATTTGGAAGTCCTCCACAAGGGCAATTTTATGCTGGCAGACTAATTAGATATATATTGTGAAAATTAACTTTTGTAGATGCTCCTAATATTTTGACCAAGCATGTATTTATTAACCTATATTATTAATATTAATTATTTATGCATAAAGCTAACTGTGCCAAAGCAACAGTGAGCCTAAGGAAGTCTTCTGTGCGCAAATTTTAACGTATCACAGGAAATGCATTTGTATGGAAAAAATTGAAAGAGACACCAGAGGAGCTACTGTGTAATGTGAACAGACAGAGCAAAAGGGCTACATGACAATCCAGGGAGAGAAAAAGAACTGTCAGATAAAATATAAAGGTGGAGCAATCACGGCACTCGGGACTGCGTTTAACTCCATTGCTGCCACGCCAGGGCAAGTTCCAGGGCTCAGCATACGGTTCGCATTCATCTTCCTGCAGGTACCAAATTGCTACAACCTAGGTAATTGTTACTAGAGACAGGGCTCCTCATCAGACTTTTCTAACATATGCAATATAGTCATACCCAAGCAAAGGGTTAGAGCAGAGAAAGGGCAGGGCAAACTCAAGGATATGTATTTTGCCTGGATATCAACCATTTTTTTCAGAAGACAAAGAACTCATTGGAAAAGAACGTTAGAAATTGCGCTCTCTTTCTGTGTTGGCCAGTGCTCACGAGCTGTATTCAAAGGTCTTGTTGAGATGCACCATGCGGAGAGCAAGTTAGTAAAAAATAGATCCTTTCTTGTTCTAATGCATAGCTGATACCCTGGCAGATCTGTCTCCAACTATGATGTGAACTGGCAAGTGGGTTGCCAAGGGTGAGATGAAAGAGCATGACAGGGACTCCAGAGTATGATAATAGTATTCTAATCCCAGCCATGCTTATGCTGTTATTTATTATTTGTTACATGCCTGGGGTATGCCTGACACATTGCAAGACAAAAGAGAAGATACTTCTCTCATGCCTTAATGCATTTTGCTGTGAAACACGCAGCTGTGCCTTTTGTGAAAGCAGGGAAACAACCTTCTTTATTTCAGTGAGGCATAAACCCTTCAGAAGCAAGAAATAATACCCCGAATTCTAGTAATTCAAGCAATGCTACCTGCGACTTCTGTCCATTACTTAAAGAACTGAATAAATAATTTCCATGGGACCATTTTTCGTGGAAAGCTGGGGCTTTTTTATTGATTTTTTTTTTTTTCCCCAGACCATAAAGGCCACTTTCACACAAGGACCATCTGTGAGTGCTCCTCTCACGTTCACCCTCACACCTCTGGAAACACCTCTGTATGCCATTTCTGGCCCACAGAGACACAGTTAACGTCTGAAGATGCATTGTATAACTCTCTTCTCTCTGGCATGTCCTAACAATACAGAACCTGTAAAATCCTGATTTTCTGATTTTAGCAAGGCCTCCCTTGAAGGAAACTGGGAGTTCTACTTATTAAGTAGAATTCTTAATAAATAACAAAGGTGGACCAGGTGGATCAAATTCTAAAATAAGGCCGTTTTATGACTCTAATTCTGCTAATGGTACCTAGAAAGGGAACACTTTATGTCTTCATGGAGCTGCGTGCCATGAATTACAGGACTTTATAGTCCTCTCCTTTATCGTCCTTCTGGAATGAGAAGGATTATGCCTCAAAAGCTGAAATTTTTCCATGTATTTGCTATTAGACCTTTGAACTAGTGCAGAAATAGGCCTCTGGTAAATCATACCTTCCCCAAATGATTTGCATTCTCACTGGAATTGTTCCCAAGGGCTGAAATAGCCACACGCATGACACACTCTCTATCAGATCAGAAGTGGACAAATCAAGTTCAGTCTTTGAATTTTTATAGAACTGAGATGGGGGGTAGCATGTATAGCCTAGTCAATTTAAATCCTTCTATTATAAAGAGATGTATTTATAACTTTGTGTATGTGTATGAATAGATTATTTATATCTTTTTATTCCCAGCAATTGGGTAGTCATATGAATATAAATGGACAACTGCTACATGCATAATATAAATGGGCTAAAGTCAAGGTCAAGGGTGATAAGGGACATATTCTAATAGAATAATTTTGTTCTTTTCCACCTCCTTCCCCCCCCAGTTTCAGAATGGAAAAGCTTGATCCTTTAGCTTCACCAGATGGACTGGGAAGATTGTCATAGTTGCCATAGGGAGTGAAGATTTCTCTAAGGCAGTCTGGATGTTAACGCAATGAAGACAGTTTTCCGTCATGCCGACCAAAGCCTTAGGTAAGCGTTGCCCAATTCAGAGCTGAGAATATTTCATAAGGTTTGTGGTCAAGTCAGTGGTTCTTTATTTCTGCCTGGAGATGGTCACTTGCTTACATGGTTTAAGTTAATGGCAATGATATGAAAGGTATTTTTTTAAGTTTACATATTAATCATAACACAGTGATAAAAGTGTTACATTCTTTTTTAGAATAGGTGCAGATAAATCTTGCCTCCCTTGCAGGACTTTACCTCAACATTAGAAGACAGACAGAAAGAAACAAAGAGCTAGCTTAGTGGAGAGCTCACACACGATGGCTAGGCAGCTGGAGCATGGGATATGAGAAGTGGGCTTGTTTAGACTGCAGGAGAAAAGGCATAGCAGAAAAAACCCAGTAGCCTTCCAATAGCTGGGGTGTTACCAAGACAGAGACAGGCTCTTTACAGTAAGAAAATGAGAGGCAATGGCTACAAATTGAAATGGGAGCTTCTGGATAGATACTAGGCAAAAAAGCTCTTTATGAAGATAATTAACCATTGGAACACAGTTGAGGGAGCCTGTGGAGTCTCCATCCTAGGAAGATTTCAAGAGACCATTGAACAAAGCCCTGGGAAACTTGGCCTGAATTCAATGCTGACCCTAATTAGAGCAGCACATTGCAATAGATACCTTGTGAAGGTCCTTCCAACCTGAATTATCCTAAAATTCTGTGAGGCTATAAACCATTCAGAGGCCCCTTCCTCTCTTTAAAATTTACACAGCACCTGTTTATCATTGCAACAATAGGACAAAAAAATCTAGCAACTTTTATTCACAAATCTAATTTGAGTTTAATAAAATAAATAAAATATTTTTTAATAAAATACAATGTTAATGACATATGGAAATAATTTAATGGTGATGTAATTTGACTGAACTCTGTGCAACTAGACATCTTTTTTTCCTGCTGCATTTGTACAGTGTCTTGCACAACAGAACCTGGACACGTGCTGGTCATTTTTGCATAAACCAGTACAAGTAATGTCATAGTATTTCATGTCAAGGTTTCCTGTGAACATGAGGTTTGCCTACAGTTTTGTTTGAACAGTGACTTTGTGAACAGGCACAGATAAATATGAAGAGAAGCAAAGAGAAAACACAAAAGAGTCCAAAATAAAATAGAAAATGTTCATATAGCATGACTTTCAAGAAAACTGAGGAGAAAGAACCTTTGGTGTTGTCAGAAAGCACCTTGGAATTTAAAGGGGAGAATACCAAATTTTGTCTTGAGTCATTTAATTACTATCCTGCTCCAGAAAACTTGACTCTCTGACTGTTCCTAATAAATAAACATGACAGCACCAACAGCGCAATGTGACTGACGTTTCCTAACCAAATTTATATGAAAGCACCACATAAAGACCAACTGATTCAAAAGTGGGTCATAAGGAAAATTTGTTAAAAAAAATCTTAATTTCTAGTTTTGCAGAACTTTTAATGCTGACTATTTTTTTGTAAAGACAATTATAAATTTATTCCTCAGCATCTCACTTGGAGGCAGGCAGATCAATGTTACATATTTATAGCAAAGCCACAACTGAGAATATCATTATATTTCCCAATCCTGTTATAACACGCTAATAGTTAGGATCTTTCAAAGAAAACTTAATTAAACGGTTTCCTAGATGTGCTAAGTTAAGCACTAAAACAACTAGCGTGACATAAACCTTTTAACAACCTTTATAAATGCACTTTTCCCCTAGATTTTCATGCATCTGTGTCTTGCTTGTACTCAGAATCATCCAATTAAGCTCCAGGAAATGCAGCGCAGAGCCAGGCATTCTGGGTTCGGAACGTACAGATGGCTGAACTTCGAGATTTGATGAGGATTGAGTGGCAGTTTGCTTATTATCCCAGGTTTCAGCTGTGGTGGGCTGGTAAATGCCAGCAGGAAAAACAGGATGGGAGCTTCAGGGTGCTCACACACAACAAAACTCAGGTCAAGCAATATACCTGCGCACCTTTAACACCCAAATTCTGTTCAATCATTTTATTATTGCAGTGGTTGATATTACTTAATTATGTCTTGATAATATTTCATCCTTGGCATACGTGGCACTTCATCCACAACTTGATGCAACCCCTCTTTTGTGTTTGGAGAACAGACAGAGCTTGATGAAAGGGGGGGCTGTGTTTCCACAGCGCAGGGGCCAGGGAGGAGATGATGTGTGGAGTAGTGTCCTCTGCTGCAGGAATCGGGATAATGCACGGGCACTGGGTTACCCTCGGAGAAGGCAGATTGGAGCTGAAAAGCTCCTTCCCTTTAAATGAAGATATTAAGCTGCAGCTTTTCTACTCAGGTTTGGTTGCTGGGTGCTCTCCAGGACTTCTACTCTATCAGGAGTGAAATGTTGAACTTTTTCCTCTTGGAAGGAATTAATTGTGAAAGGTTTTTCTTGCAAATTCTGTTCTACTGTCCTGCAACTCCTCACTTGTGATGCGCTTAATAATAGCAAAACCTGATTTAAAAGTAGCATTTCACCCATTACTGGGAAAACGATTCATCTTAAGAAGTAAAAAGGTTGACAAAACCTTGTGCCTTGACAGCAGCTTGGTCCGTTGCAGAAGTATGTGACAGTTATTGATATTGTTGCTCCATAGAGATGAAGGAGACAGTTAATACACAGCGCACATCGCCCTTTGATGGAAACACTACTGTATCCATTTCACTCCTTAAAACACCTGAACAGTATCAAGAAGTTAAACTCTGTCCTCAGGTAATCCACTGGGTATCTAAGGAGACTGGTAGCCCCAATTTTCTGATGAATAACGTGACTCAGTTTCATTGACCACAGTACGGCTACACAATCCATGACAGCAGAGGATAGGACCCATTGTAATTAGTTTAGTCAGATGTTCATGAAAACAATGTTTCAATATTGTTGGCCACTGGCCACGGTAAAGAGAAATTGATATGTAATATAGCGCTTTATGATATAACTCACCAAAGGGCATTTCTCCTGTCCTATAATGTTCAGTTTCCTTCCCAGATACACAGACCTGTAGGGATGAACAGGCACATGATGGTTTAGTGATGCACAATAAAATGAGAATTACTTTTTGAATGTTACTCTAAATGAAATGTAATGTTTATTTGACTTTTGTACCTTTCAGAGTGCTGTAGGAAAGATGAGTCGGCATTCATAATCCCTTTCCACAAACTGGAACAAAGAAGGATACTTGTTGACATAATCTTAAATTAGAAAAGTGTCCTCTTTGTCAAACTCTCTCCAGTTTGCCTAGGTCTCTTCCTACTCTGGGTAAATTCATAGCTTTGAGAAGATAGGTTTGAGTGCATGAAATAAATTTTAGAAATTAATCTATGTTTGTTTTTTTAAAAAAGTATGTTATTGATAGCCCACTACAGACGTTGGCATGAAACAACCGACAAGCACTCTGACCTTACGCAGTTATAACACGCCATGTGCTCTTGTTGTATCCTTCTAGATTTTCTCCAGTTACACTGATGTTATGTTAGAGCATTCCTCTGCTGTATTCTAAGAAAATAATTTGGCTGATATGACAGAATTTCTTTTCTGCATTTGGTTAGTCATTGTCTGGACCACTTTCTTGACTACCATAAGAATGGAGTATTCTTCTCTTCAACTTGCCTGCTACTATTTCCCTTGCACAAAGCAAATTATCATTAAATTATACTTAGAGGAATGGATTTGTACGTGGAATTCCCCAGTGCCTAATAGATAAAAGAAGCCATATGAGTCCATAGATATGAGAAAGAATATTCTGGGAAGTATATGTTATGAATATGCAATATGATGACTCAATGATTTTGTGTGGATGGAGGCAGATCACGTGCCACAAATGCTTGTGATCACAGTCACGTTATTTAATAGCCTTCATGCTGCTCTTAAAAGACTGAGGCAAAGAGCAAATTTTATCTCCAGTTCTTTAGAGATGTTGATGCAACAAAATTGAGTGGAATGCATTCCCTGTGACACATCTAAAGTAAAAGTAAACTATTAAGTTGGGAAAAATAGCTTTTTTAGAAAAACATATTTTGAAAAAGAACTGTTCTGGTCAGCTTTTCTGTACAGGCAAACCCATCTGATGAGATGCCTTAAAGTAACATTCAGACTTACGAAGCAATTTACTTGCTGCTGATCAAGCAACTTTTTGCATAAAAACTTGTGCATACCTTTTTGTGGCAGGTGAATTTGAAGGAGAACCTTTTAAAAATTAAGAATTTTACCATTAATCCTTACATTTTCTGGCCAAAACTGAATGCAGTGGATATAAGCTTTGATAGTGACACTCAAAAGAGCAAGAGAGAAATACTAGTCTACACATGTATTAAGGTTTGTGTGACAATTTGTCACTAGATGAATTATAGTTTTGTAAAGAACAAAATAAATTTTTCATAACCTGCAAGATGCGTGGAGATTTTTAGCAGAAAATTTATCACCATATCGTGTAGCAGCCAATACAAGAGAGCACAGCCTGTCAACTGAAGCAAGACAGGGCTCCATTATGTCAGACATCTAAAGTCTCTGCTTTATCTGACATAGTGAAGAAAATGATTGGACTTTTCTGATTGACCTTTTTCTCACTGAAGTTAAGATCTTTTTATTTATAAAAGGAATATTTCATTAAATTCATGGAAAGCAACCAACCTATTATTTAATACTCCACATGACTGGTTAATATTATTGATGGATAATATGCAATTTGTTGGAATATAGCAAGGAAACTCATGCATGTTTTTCCACTTATATATACAATTCACTGAGTAAATTAGTTTTCTTATTTTTCTTGTTATTTTCCTATTAGAAGAACAAATAGAAATTAAAAGACATAACATGAGGTATAGGTATTTTCTGTAGATTTACTTTTCTGTTTTCTAGATGTTGAAAACTGATGTAATTATGTAAAACTGATACAAATATATTGGGAGATGACTATGAAACAAGATGGCATACTGATGGATTCAGAACAGCATCTTCAAAACATAAATATGATAAACAGTGTCTCCAAAACCTAACTATTGAATACCTTAGAGATTTCTGAAATCAATTTGCAAATAAAGAAAAATTCATCAGTCTCACCATTTTTGTAAGAAGAAAGAGTTTATAGTATACTCCCCTTAGATTCTGTAGGGAATCTTGGACATAACAAGTCTTAGGAAAATTTTTGGTTTTCAAATCAATACAAAACTAGTTTCCTTGTCTCTGTTTTGGGGCTGCAAGATCATGTTAATGCTAATTTTTGTTGAACATTTGTTCAAAAGGTGTTTATGTTATTGCTTTCTGTATCTTAAGCTATTGCTCTCTGCTCATTAGCTTTTTTGTTATTTCTATTAAAATATAAACAAAAAAGTTACTTTAATACAACCACATAATTCTACCTTGTCTTTGTCATTTCTATGCTGTACAAGTTTCACCGGCTCATAGGTTTACAACCTCATTTGTCTATTTGGTTTTCAAGATGCAAAAGCATCTCTAAGCCACTTTTCATGGCACATTTTTCCCTTATTTGCTGTAGCAGATTTTATGCCTATTGTGTCATAAGCTCTGTGGCAGTGACATACGGCTTTATAAGGGCATCCAGTCCCTACCAACTTACAAAGTCTGATGAATATTTTCATATTGACTTGGTAAGAGAGTCACAACCTTTGTGAATTGCCTGAGGGCACAAAGCAATTCAAACCAAGAGTCATTTAGAGAACTCATCTTTCCAGACTCCTGTGCCCTGTTTGCTAGTTAACAAGGTTCTTTTTGTAATCACAGTAAATTGCTGATTTCTAAAAGTGGGGAAGAATCATTGCACACACTGTGTCCTTATAGTCTTACTGAAGCATACGCTATTGACCAATAGCAGAGGCAGGATAACTAACTGAACTAACTGGATCTCTGGTCTGACCCAGCACATCAATTTTCATATTTAGGTAGAAAAGCTTACATTCCTCCTCAGGTAGCTAGAGGTAAAATATTATTTGATTGATATGCCTTTATTTGATATATGGAGGATTTGCTCTTCACCCCGTTCTGAAGACAGCTGGCAAGACCTTGTTGAGCTGTGTGAACCACCACCTCAGACATCCCTAACAAATGTCTGTGTGAAAAGCAGGGCAGAAGACTAAGGGAGGGTGAGGGAGGAGGTCAGTAATACTTTTTGGAACTTGCAAGAGCAAGCTACAAAAGCTCTCTCTGTGCCAGCCCTGCATGTCTTCTGTCATACTCTGGAGTAACACAAGTGTAATGTAGATTAGACTGGAAATGTGGAAACAATTCAGCCAGTGATGCAAAAGGAACAGAAACCAATTCTCCTCCTTCCGATCATCTTCTGTCAAGCTAGAGAGAGTAAAGTGCAAATCATCTCTACTTCCATTACTAAAATACGTTTCCCAATATTCAAAGGGAAGTAATCTATGGAATAGGAAGGCACTGTTAAGACATACACGGTGCAGGGTGGCACAATGCCTTATGTAAGCCTAATAGAAATGCAACATGGCAAAGGTTTTGTTGAAACCCAAGGAAATTTTAATGCAGACTTTTTCAGCTGTTCTTTTCACACACTGCCTGTTGCAACTATGTACTACAACACCACAAAATTGCTGTCATTAATAGTATAGACCTATTTTAATGCAGAAATAGACTCAGCAGGATGGATCATTATTAAATTGTAGAAAACATTAAAATAAACTCTGGGAATTGAGGGCGCTAATCTGGATAAACAGTTTTTAAACCATGAGGCAAGGTTAAAGATAATGTAACATTGGAAAGTAGGGTACCTAAATTAGACTTGGGAGAAGAAAGTGACTTGCCCTTTAGTTCGTTTAAAAAAAAAAAAAAAGATGATAAAACAGCCAGTCACTGAGCCTGTTATCGAAATATTGTCACAAGCTGCTTTTCTGCTCTTCTTTTTCATGCCGATTGAGGCCCAAACAAAAAACTTGTGATCAAAAATTTGATACCAGTCCAGTTTCTCTTTGGCTTTCTGATTCTTGCAGAAAAGTGGGTGAGAGAACATCCTGTTTTCCTATCATCTACTGCAAATCTTTAAGAAAAGGAGGTATATATTTGCAGTGCCATCAAACTGATAGTATGATACACACCCCAGTATGTACTTACAGCCAGTGTTGCTGGTGGACCTGGCATTCTGACCCATTGACCATCTGCCCTTACCCTGATGTAATGTGACTCATATGGAAGAGGCAAGATGCGCGGCGTTCTTCCTCTGGGCTCCCAACAGCATCTGTCCCCAGATAGCCAGGATTCAGGCACAGCTTGACCTCACACAGCCTCAGAGGCTGCTTACAGCAACAGTAAGATGTGTTGTGCCACGTCATGAGAACACTCTGGTTGCTCCAGAGCAACTGACCACTCACGCTCAAAGTGTTCGTAGTCACTAGAGTCATGATCGTTTCTTATCAGACTTGGTGAACCCCGTGTGCAGGCAAAGAGATTATACCAATGTCATCATCTGAGTGAACAAATATGGAAGTCCACTGAACTGAAAAATAGGCTCTGTATTTTTTGGGGGATAAAGGATGACGGACAATCAAAGCAGAGGCATCTAAGAGGCAGATACATGTCAAAGCAGAAGCCTCTAATAGAAGAGAATAACACACTATGCTCACGTTCATGGTAGTTCTTTCTTTGTGAAGGACCCCCACTGTTGTTCTCAGGGTTAGAACATGCTTTCCCAACCCGAACTTACAGGGAATTTCTCTCCTTCAATGCCACTGCCCATTTTTATTTTGTGATTACTCGAAACACATGATTAGGCCCTAGGCAGAAGGAGGGTAGGGAGCAAAGAGAGAGACTGAATACTGGTCAGATCAGGAAACATGCGGAGCAAGTTTGTTGAGTGAACATTTGTTTCACACCAGTCTTGCTGATGTTGACCAGGAGCAGTGACACAGCCTCTGTCCCAGGACAGCCAGTGCCTGTTCCCCTAGCTGCAGCTGGAGGGTCAACTCCCAAGGAGCTTTGTTAGCGGGATGGCACTAAGGGCAGGTAAAGAAATTCTGTCAGGTTACAAATACTGCTTTCTCAGATAATGAGAAAAGTACTGGTGAGGGATCTCCACAGATACTTCTTACCTATATTCTCACCTTCTCCCCTCCTTCAACTACAGAAGCAAGGTTCATTTCTCCTTAATGTATTGCATAGTGGGTTTTGAAATCTGCAGGTGGAAGGCACAGTGGTGTTATTATTACTTACTGTTATAAAAGACAACACAGGGATTGCCATCAATGAATCTGTCTCTCAGAGTTAGGTTTGAAATTTGCAGTCCTCAGCTATCGGGGTAGGTTTAAGGAATAACTTCTGTTATTTGTAATGTATGAAGCAATAAATGGCTACCGAGAATGATTAATAGCCAAACTGAGGCTCAGACATTTCATCGATCTCAAAAGCCATTTATTGCAAGTATATGAAAGCAATAGAGATTATTGCTATTATACAACAAACTATAAAATCAGAAAGGAGAAAAATGCATCTTTTTCTTTTTGCAGATGCTGAGAGAGTATTCTACACTTTCTCTCTGTGCTGGATATTCCATTGGAAACACGCACTGGAGGCGCAAGTGGGATCAATAACATCACAGACGCAGCTTTTTAAATACCGATTAAATGATCAAGGACAGATACTGTTTGAAGATAAACTGAAAAATTGTTCACAGAAGCAGCTGGTGCAGAACAGAAGTGACCAGACTGGACAATGAGGGGTTTGTGTGCAGATATGTTTGAATTTTTCTGGCTGAAATTCTGTGCTTGTTATGTAACCTCTCTTGATTAATTGGGCCTCAGTGCCAGGTTGTCGGCTGCAGCTGAGGTACGCCTGGCACAGCCGAGGGGAACTGGCACACCAGACCGCCGCTAGGCTTTACTCTGTTCTGCCCCGAGCCTAGGACAGAACAAGCTGTCTGAATACTTGATGGGCTGGATGTTTCTGTCTTGGCTCTGTAGTACCTGAAGGCTCTCTCCTTCATACCAAGCAAAATGTCCTGTCATTTGGCTTCGTACTGGGCAGAGCAGTCCCGAGGAGGTTCTGGCACTTCAGGAGGAGATTCCTGGAGGCCAAGACCTCTGGTCATGCCCAGGCAGCCTTTGCACAAGGCAGGAATAAAATATTCCACTGGTCCTGTACTACCCTGATAACAACTTACGTCTGGGGAACTCAGAAGGCACCAAGTGCATAAGGACAACTGGAAGTTGTTACATTGAATATGTAAATGAATCTGGTCTTGTATTTTCAGATCCCAAGAAGATGCTTTATGGGGATATTCAGAGAGAAGTTGTGATAGCAGGAGTTTACCCATTATTCCATGCAGTAGTAAGGAATGGCCAGGATCAGGAGAATCTAATTAGGGAAGCTTGTGTGCAAGTACTTTTTCTTTGTTTGTTGGAACTATTTTTCCTGGCTGTGCTCCTACAAATAACAGTGTTTTATTTCAACAAGATGAATTGAAATAATCTACCTATTTTTGTGAAGCAGACTAAAATTGGGATATATTGCCTCTGAGATACAAGTAGCTGACTCTTCCCTGCCTCTTGAACAGAGTGTTCATGGACACACCAATGCAGAGACAAAAACTTTCATGAAATCAGCATAATCCTGTGCAATACTGGATGGAGGCGTTGGCACAACCTTGTACTCTTCCTGCTTCTCCATGTGTGCTATGAGAGTTCTTTATGGAACATTTGTGTATCTAACTGCTTACTACACACAATTTCCTCTTTTTTTTTTTTTCTCAGTAGAAATCAACTGTCTTTACTAAGCATAAAAATCCAATAACAAATTATAGATCCAGATGAATCAATAGCTCTAACAGTTTGAAAGAGTTTTGCCCTGTTGATTCATTTGGATTATCAAATTCCAGAGACATATAATGCAGTTCATGGATTTTATGGTGCCCAATATGGCTTTGGCTTCATCCAGGAAGTAACTGATGATGCCTAATTAATGACAAATGTTTTAAACACATACTTGCTCTAGCTAGTATAGACTTTGATCTGAACTCAGCAATTTATCTTTTTTCCTGGCTCATTAAACACTATTTTGAGCTCCACTAACATATAGCTAATGATCATGTCTTTAGGAGTCTGCAAATCAGTCACCTCTGCCATTGAATTAGTTCTACAAAAGACAGGGAAATCTAAAAATCTACAGTCCTGTAAACCAGACTGCAGCTCAGCTTTTCAGGGCCTGTGCTGTGTAAAGGCTGAGGGGCTATTTTCTCCCATCTGATGAGCTTTTTTGGTAAGAGTTTCTCTCCTCCCGCTAACCTGCATGTGCAATGTACAAGATTCGGTCTCAACAATTTTTTTCTGGTTGCATTAAAATTTTATGGCTAGATTCTGGGTATTGGCTGCTTCTCCTCAGAGGAGCATTTCCAGTATAAAAGAGTCCCCAGTGGCACAATACATAGATATTACTAATGCATCCATCAGCAAATTATCTAGGCAGCAATTACAATGTTGAGACGGGTAATGCACATAACTGATTTTTTCAGTGCAGTAGCTGCACTGAGAAGTTAGAAAAGAGTCTTGATTTAGGGTGACTGGAAATAGAATGGTTGGGTTTTTTTTCTCAGAATGCAAAAAGGACACTCAGCTGTGTGTGGCACCAGGGTTCAAACTCAATCACCTGTGTGTAGCACCAAGGTTTAAGCTCAAAGCCTGCCTGCATAAAGGACTACTTCCACCAGCCAGGAGTGCACCCTACTTACAGCATCTTCAAGCTACCATAGCAGGGGTATGTGCCTTTTCCTCTATGGTTGTGACTGTCATGTGAAAAATAAAAATCTCTCTGGAACTATTTTGGAAATTAAATCTGCATTTTTAATAGCTTTAGTATAGCTCCCACTGTGTTTTTCAACAAACATTTTCTGATACTCTGTATGAGATTTGCCTCAGTTTTTACATAAAAAACCTCACTCTTCACCTCTTGTGAGGTCAAGTGACTTTACTGGATGATCTGTATCCTTGAAAGTTCTTTCAACTATCTTTGTTACTGATTGAAGGGCTTGGCAGAAAGATTGAGTTCAGCATTGTGATCTGAAATTGATTGTGATCAGACTCGTTCTAATCAGCTCTGGCACAAAGTAACATAACATAGGGCCCTCTGCCAAGAACAGCCTGATCTCAGCTCCTGAGAGCTTCACAGTGGAGTACCACAGCCCTTGGGCTTCCACGGAGAGCGGTTGTTTTCCTAGGGTAAGAATGAGAACAGGCTGCTGAACTAGCAATGTTTTTATTTTGGAGGGCCTGTAAGGAATATGGAGAACAGCACCTGGTATGCTCCCAGGAGATTTGGGTTGTTTTATCTTGTGCAGGTGGAATTTCTAAATGCTTTTCCAATTCGATGTCAGGAAGAAAGAACTGCAGTGACCCAAGCATGAAACACAGTAGCTAAATCCTTATCAGAGACAAATAGTAACAGTAAATCAAAAAGATGAAATTGTAAATATTGTATATTACCTCTGTTGCTAGTAGACTGTGTCATCTACATTCTAGTTTGTATTTATGTTTTATTGACAAAGATTCCCAGGATAACCATGGCCATGTCTTTGGGGAAAGGAATAGAACAGCAAAGAAGTTCATGGATTTCCTATCAGCTGTTGGGGACACCAGGTGATTGTTTTGGAGATATTAGGTCTTCAGGATGGCCTTCTTGAAGTTAATGAAGTTAACTTCAAGAAGGATTTAAATAATGCAGTTTGATTCACTGCCCCATGGATGGGAGAATACTTTGTCTTGTCAGTGTTTTCCTTTCCATTATGAGCAGCTCATAATGATCTCATAAATCTCTGTAGAGGAAAGCTTAAGGAAACAACCAAATATCAGAAATATGAGCAATCTCAGGCTTAGAATTCTGCCTGCACATAGTTAATTTTTATGGGGTTTTAATATGAATTTAAGATTTAGTTCAATATTATGAGGTGTTTCTCTGAAGGATGGCTAGTACTACCCTGTAGCTTATTTTGCACTGCAAAATTGCCACAGGCATCATATTAGACTTTACTATGCACATTATCTTTTAAAAATTATCTTCTGCACAACTTTTTCTAGTGTTTTCAAATGAACACCACTAAAATGAAATAAAAGAGCAAGGGGACCAATAGGTACTATGAAGACAGTGTTATATTGTCAAAACTAAAGCAGTTCAGAATCAATTGCAGGATGCTTTGAAATTATAGCATAAATTTGGCTCTTCAGGTTTATGGCTTAAATTTCCAGTCAATATGAGCCTCCTGAGGAATGTTGGAAGTGATTTATTTTCATGGTGCCTCACTTTACCATGTGAAACAAGTAGTGTCCACCTTGCAATACAAGTTTATTGTGGGAATACCTGGGATGTACTAAGACACAAGATGTACTGAGATAAAGGAAGTCATATAACACTCCAGAGTGATAACAATAGAAAGAATTCCATTGTCAGTCTCTCTGCATGTATACGTGTGTGAATACACATACATATATTTCTGGATAAATACTGCCTATGACAAACCTAATAATCTAATGAGACTATGACTCAGAAATTCCCAAATACCAGACTTAGCATTGGTTTAATTTTGGACTTGTATCTCCTCTAGTCCTAATTTTCCAGTGGTGAAAAGAAAGCCATGTGTTTGCATATTGGATCATTACTGGGTTATTTTCCTATTTGTATACAAATAAGGACAATTCCAGTCTTTGATCTTGCATCTCAATGAGTTCCCTTGAAAGGAAATTATGCCATGACAATTTTGCTACTGACTTCAACTGGGGCCAAATTATATCTTTACTTTTCATCTCTCCCTGCATTTCATCCAGTACAGAAAGGTAATATCCAACTGCAGCGGCACAGGATATTTAAAGAATGACAAAGAAAGTGGAGATGCAAAAATGTAAAGCCCATTACCCTGAAGTAGCTCCTGATGGGAGCTGTCTATGCCTGGAGTGCCACCTAGTAGAGTTTATGTAGAAAGAACACAGGAATTGGAGATGCAGTTGCAGTTCAGTTGAAAATGTATTAGGTGATTGAAAGACATCCTGAGGAGAAGAGTGAAGATTCCTTTAATAGTTTTTCCTGCGATGACAAATGAAACTAGTATACAAAGAAGATGCAATGAAATTAAAGTCTTTAGACAGTGCACATGTGAGATTATGAAGATGGAAAAAAGGTACAAGCCTCCATAAAGAAATACACTGAGGAGTTAGATAGAAGAGGACTCTATTGAAAAGATCAGCTCTCCTAAGGACCTGAGGAAGGTATGAAATTAATGTTTATTAGCATTATAAAGACAACAAAGGTGTAGTGTAGTAGAAAGGCAATCATGGCAAGAATACAGGTCTAAGAAAATGCACTGTTTGGAAAAGATGAAACCAAAGTCAAAGGCAACAGAAGATGTACACGTAATACGGTAATCTGTAAAGAAATAGGAACTGAGATTAAAAGATAAAAGACAACATTAGGGCAAAAGGGAATGAGTATAAGTAAAGGCTGGAAATCAGAAGATTCTTAACATGTAGGAACAGGTGGAGTTTGGTATTTCTATGAAAAGAATCATGTGACAGGTGCCTATAATGACCGAAGACTGTGCTTGATGATTCTGACATTCACATTTTTACCATTCAACCCCATGAAAAGGAAATGCCTGTGTATGGTTTTCCCCATACAGTAAGCAGTCTATGTATATAATTTTCTGGTCCTTTTCAGAAATACAAAACCTAACACATCCCTATTGCCTTTGTAAGATTCTGAAGTACTTGGAATACAAATTAACCCACCACTTTAGGCAAGCAGATTTATGCTTATACACGATTTGAGGCAGCAATGGGACCGGTTTAAAAATTGCACTATCTTTACCTTTGAATTCTTTCAGGTTTTTCAGTAGCAGCAACACATAATTTGCCTTTTATTTCAATACTTTCTCACTGCTGCCACAAAGGCAGCAGCAGTTGGCAACTGGCAGAAAGCTTTTCTCTGTGTTGAAATATATATAACTGCTAAAGGAAGAACAGTAGTTTCATAGACTGTAAAAGTATTAAAGCCCATGACATTAAAGCGATCTCTGATTAACAAAACCCAAACAATTGAAAAGGATATAAGTCATATACACACAAACCCCAATTCTTTATACTGCAATCCTTCAGTTCCCTCAGTTTCACCCAAACTGAATTAAAATGAGAACCTTCAGGCAAACTGCCGTTAAACGAAAACTCTTAAAAGGAGAATGTACAATCTAATTATAGTGTAACAAATGTGTACCTTTCATCTACAAGGCTAGGACTCCTAAATTTTAATAGTAAATTATGATTATATAATCTATTAAAATGAATAACCAAAGTGCTATAATGAAAAGGAAAAAACCCACAAAAGAACATGAAAGACATCTCCAGTGGCACAAAGTGGCATAACAGTAATGCTCTATACAATTTCCTTTCTCCTGTAGCTTGTATTTAGATTCTGGTACAGTGACAAAGGTACCAGTAGTCACTCCCTGAATTCCTGTGAATGTATTCTCTGTGGCTAGTGCCTACTGAATTATTTTTTACAATATCCCATTAATTCAGATATCTGGAAATAAAAGCATGAGGCTCATAAATGAATCAGTAAATCATGGTTAAGAGGAGCACTTATTTTAAGTTTGCAGGTCATTATTATATTACTTCCAAAAATCTCTTGAGAGTCTATCCATTCTTTCTTCCCTTTCTTCCCTTTCTTCTCTCCCTTCTCTCCCTTCTCTCCCTTCTCTCCCTTCTCTCCCTTCTCTCCCTTCTCTCCCTTCTTTCTTTTCCTTTCTTTCTTTTCTTTCATTCATTCTTTCAGTTTCCAACCTTCTCTTTCACAATTTTAATTACATAATGACACAATTAGAAAAAGTACTGTAAAGTGCTAAAGTACGATTGAAGTCATAGAAGAATTTCTATTCTTTGAGTGAGCAACTAGACCAGGCCCTTTCAAATTGAAAAGATGAAACTAGGGGTGATATGACAACTCTGTAGTATCATAAACAATATAAAGATGAAAAATAGGGAATCTATCTGCCACCTTTTCAAATACAAAAAATTAGGGGTCTTAAATGAAACAAAGAATTTACTTTATTCAATGTGTGCATCAGCTGAAGAATTTTGTAGTGGAATATGGTAAATAGTAAAACTATTCAGACTCAAACAGTGAATGAACAAATTCATTAAAGAAAAATATTCCAGTGTCTCTTAAAGTAGACACTACCACTGCC
>JAVJGJ010000062.1:25813975-25877368 GCA_035590215.1 Microhierax caerulescens
GGTTGCCCCCCCCCCCCCCCCCAAGGTTTTTGGGAAGCCTTTGAGGATGGGGCAGTTAGCAGGTGACCACTATTGCATGTGAACTTGGCAACTGTACTAGTCTTTGTATTCAGATGTGGTTAAGGAAAGCAAGTCCCAAAGTCACCCAAAGGTAACTTTATTTTGTTTCTTTTTGTATTGTACTTCTGAAGCTGGACTAAAGACCTAAGACAGAAACACAAGATTTGTGGAATTATTTGTTTCCTTGGCAAACATGCATTTTCCCCCAACCCTTTCTGCTCCTCTAAGAACTGCTAAACTTTTATGGATATAGCAAATAGATAGGCTGAAAGAGGTTTGAAGACCAAGGGGATGGGACAAGGTTAAGTGGGGATTTGGGAAGACTGTGGGAATACTAAGTGACCTGAAGTTTTAGTTCTATCTGGTACACAAGGCTATTGTAACCTTCTTGGGTAAAACTAGTCTGTGTACAGGTTTATTATCTAACTCTTCAGTAGCACTTACAAGCCTGTTAAGCCCCAGTGAATCCCAACACCAAGCACAGCACAATTATACGATGGGTGAAAGCTGTTGGAGTCAGGAGTGGCTCTGAACATTGACCTTTTTGTTTTGATTTGGGTTTGGGTTTTTTTTTGTTTTTTGGTTTTTTTGAAGGTCAATGAAGGTACATGAAGGTACACATTTGTGTGGAAGAAAGTCAATGTGCTCTGCCTTGTTTGTTGTGGGGTAAAGGCTGGGTGCACTGATTTCTTCCCATTGCTCCTATTTCTTTAGCAAGTTGGGGAGCCTCTCAAAGCAGGGAGAGCTGTGCTACAGCAGTGTCCTGTTGCCTCGGCTGTTTCTCGTTGACCATCCTAGGGTGATGAACAGGACTGAAAAGCTAGGACTTTCCCCTTCACTGAGGCAGAGCTGTGTTGTTTTAGTCTGGGATTTGTGTGCATTTTCTCAGACAGCTATGGGACTATGAGTATTCATGAAGCTTTCAAAGCTTTACCTCTTACTGCTTGTAGAGTGGTTGAATTTTAAGTACTTTAGGACCAGATCAAATTCTGCCAGAGATCCCATGCTGACTTCTGCTTGCTTTTGCAGTTTCTAAGACCTACCATGGGTTAATCCTTATGCACTTGTTAAAAGGGTTTTGTAAGATTGTAATTTTTCCAAGCTAGCTGTTTCCTTCTTGATGCTAATACTTCAAGTTCTTCTCTTTTCCAAAGGTATTGATAGTTTTGTCAATCCTCTCACCCCTAGTTGTAACCTCCTACTATGGAATAGCAGAATAGCACTGGTTTATAGAAATATCTCTGAGGAAACCCTGGGCCCTTGCACTTTCTCAGTATTGTAAGATTCTTTGTACTATACCAATAAGCTGCCCTTTTTACAGGGGTGTCAAATATTTTGTGTTACTGCTTGCTCCTTCCTTGGTAATGACCTTACTCAGTTGTTCTTTGTTGAAGGAGTGTTTTTGCAGCTGCTTAGTATGTTTTCTCGAGAACAATGGAAAGTATTTTTTGTATTGAAGCTGCCCAATTTCAGTATAAAGAAAAAAATTAGTTTTGGAACTACTAATGTTCAGGATGATCTTTGATAGCTTTTAATCCAGTGTCAAAGCTCAGCTTTAAAATACTTATGTCAGCCAAAGGTTTCACTTGATTTGAGTGTGACCTATTTTGTGGCTTCTAAAATGGAAGCACACAATGAGGTTTGTATAGCTACTGGATGATTTCTTCCTCTTCAAACTCCTTTTTTTAAAAACCCCTCAAATAAAGCTACAGTTGTTTCAACAAGAGATGTTTTGTTTCCTGCTTGGTGAATTACTGATCCAGACCTCTAATGGCATTGTGACTCCAGTCTAATTAGTTACTAAACTTAGCTGGCAAGCACAAGCACACAACGGTAATAGACACAGGAAACAAACTGAAATGTATTACTGTCCTGGTGTCTGAAACAACACTATTAAAAATTTCAGCTTCTGCTTGGTATTTCAAATAGCAAGAGATATAAGGCTTTGTCCAAATGACAATGCACAGGACTGAAAAGTGATTTCATGTGGTTTGTTTTACACTCATGCCTTGTTTCCTGACCTGCTCTCCATTTGTAAAGTGGGAATAATAACACCACCTTAAGTTATTGTTGAGAGTAGGAAGGTTAAAAACTAGCCCTTCAGGGAGTTGTCAGCTTTAGTGTCAGCTGTAGAATAGACTTTTTAGAAAGAAAAACGTTAAGAAGGAACTAGCTGTGAAAGGGCTTTTGGTGCCAGCAGTGAAGTGTGGCTGAGCTTTCCTATTGCTGACTACCTTAGTACTGCCACACTTCCAACCTGTGGAGCTGGAGGAAGTATTGCAGTTTCTGAGGGCCACAAGAGACCTTGAAATGACTGTTGCTAAGCAGTTGGAGCAGCATTTAATAGCATAGTTCTGTTATGTCCTCCTCTTGCTAGTGTAAGCATTGTCACAGTGCAAAGGCAGAAAAGGCAACCCAGCAGGTATTGTTGGTCTCTAGGACAGTGCTGGGCTAAAATAATCTCCTGGGTAGTATCTGTTCATGTGCATTTTTTTCCTCTTAACTTTTCTGTCTGCTTACAGACTTCTATTACCATTGTGCACTAGCAAATGTACTGTTAAGGACTGGTGCTTTAAAGAGAGAGGGGGAAACAGGAGAGAAACCTTAGAGTTGTGATCCATAATGTAAGTCCAGAGAAAAAGTGCATTTCTGTATGCTTGCTCTCATTTTCACTTTTATTCTTAATGCATATGCAGTTATGTGATGTGGCTGTGCTCATTAAAGCTTTCTGATGACTGAAGCTTGTTATTTCCCTGCATTGATGGAAAGATCTCACTTTCTGCTTCTCCTCTAAGCTGGAAGGTGTATTTGCCATAGCAAGTACTGACCACAGTTTTGTTCTCATTGAGTCTGGAGTTAGAAGTCAGTTACAAACATCTTACGTATAAAGAATAGCCTCTAATTTTGTAATGGTTTACTCATAATGTTTTGCTCTAGAAAAGCATAAAGAGACGGAGATGCACAAGTATAGATTTGAGGCTACTTTTAAAATTTGCTTACTTAACTAAATACTAGGCTTATCAAACAACTCACCTTTAGTATAAACTAATACTGAGTACTGATTCCCTCTAAATAGGAAGAGCTTTAACATTTTCCTAATGAAAATGGTTCCCATTTCATTTTCTTGCCCTGGGCAGGACAGTGCTAGACTTGAGAAATTTGACAATGGGAGGCCCAACAGAAATAGTTAAATATTGGTGAGTTCATTAGTAGCCTTATTTCTATCACTACAATACAAGTTTGCCTCAGGTTAAAAACATTGGCTGTCTCAAACCAGTTTCAAATAGCTATTTGTCTGCATCACAAAACTGCCATTGAGTCTGACACAGAGGTTCATTGATGTAGAACCCTACATTTTTAAGATATGAGCTTTCAGTAAGATGAAGGACCAATGTCTGCCATGTGTGAACTTGCATTTATAATCTTTTAATAATGTGGCTATTCAATTTTGCTTGTTCTAGTGAACCTCTGTATCAGAAATAAGTGAATTTTCAGTCTTGTCTGCTTTTTTTTTTAATATCTAAAGCTGACTGGATAATGCTTCTGTTTAATGACTGCTTCCATTATTTAGGGATGATAAAATGTATTAGTTCAGAAACCTGTTATGCAGCAGGATTAAAACCTTTCAGAAATAAAAGAACTGAAGAAGTGATAGAGTTGAATATTACCTTGAAGAGAAGAAAGAAATACAGGACAGAGAATGGGAAGAAAGCAAAGTTCACATTTGTGTTTTCTCATCTAGAACTTTTTTGCTTTTTGCTATCCCACCAGGAGTGGGGCATGCTGATCATGGGAGAGAATCAGAACAGAAAAGGCTGAACACTGCCTGCCTCTTTGCTAGAATGTGATGGCTGTCAACTTGCAGTTCTCAATGGGTTATAGTTGATTTATATTATTAAAAAAATCCAAGTATTTTAACAACATTAAAAATAAACAATTCTACAGGAAGTGGCACAACTAGTGCAACTAGAAAAGATAAGATAAACTGTATTACTTTTTTAAAAAAATAAGATTCATATAGCTTATTCCTCTGAAATGTGACAAGGCAGTTGGATTGATATATACCATATACATACAAATATTTTATATGCATACAAATGCATGAGTTGAAGTGCCAAATGAAGCCTACTGTTCTAGGGAATAAAGAAAGGTTCAGGGTATATCTGTGTTGGTCCTGCTGAAGAAAACTGAGGTAACAGTTTGGTGCTGCAGTGTTTCTCAATAGCTGGTCATTACTAAGCTAGTGCTCAGGTCTCAGCTGTTGGTCCTTCTCTGATTATGAAAGCCTTCATCTTTTTCCCAAATCAAAACAGCAGAAGGTATAAAGGGAGTCTTGCCTTTGTCACTTCCCTGGTCTTTTAAAGCAGTACCTGTGAATGCTGTGAGATTATCTTTACTGTTCTGTTCTTTCTTTAGCACTCAGTGGAGGAGGAAAAAACTTTTTAGATGTTCTCCTAGAGGGGTTTTTGGTTTTGTGTTTATCTGATGGGGGAAATAAGTCTTTTGAAACACCTAGTGCCTTTTTTCTTGAGTCCTGTTTCCCTTAGTTTCATATAGTCTCCTCTTGAGACTAATTCTGTCTAACAGCAGCAAGGCTTGTCATCAGCAAATGGTAACTTACTTCCTCCTGTAGTCTAAACCATTCTATCTTCTGAGTGTTTTTTAAAGCTGTCTCTTCCTTCAGTGACAGAAATAAATTACTTTCATTTGGTTACCTATGCCTCTACTGTGCTATAGAAAAGGAAATGGAATCCTCCTGCTCTGGCTTTTACATCATCGGCCCAATTGAGGTTTGATTCAAGAACTTAGTACTGAGCAAATACCACCCTTTGGTTGCTTTACATGAAGAACTAACCAAAGGAAGAATGAGAACAATGGGACTTTTTTGTACAGCAGTATTTTTTTTCCATGTATAAAATATCTTAAAGTTTATAATTTGATTACCTCAAAAACCTGCAGCTTGTTTCTTAGTTCTGAAGTTGAGCTTGCCAAGTTGTCATATTGGTCTTTCCTAGCAGGCTTTTTGAGCTGATATTTTTCAGTTTTACCTCTAAATTGAAAGAACATTTCACAGTGTGACTTAAAATTTTATCAGGAATAGTCTGTCTCTAAGCAGAAGAATGTCCTCAGAAGAGAAATGACTGTACAGGTAACCTGCTTAATGAAAATACATAGTATTTTAGGTTTCCTCTTTACTCGACTCTTAGATTCCTATAAGAAGGCATTATTAAAGCTTAGATATATATTTTCCTTAAGACTGAGGAAGATTAGCCTCTGATGTAGAAAAGTATTTTTCAGATCATCTTATTTGAGGAATTTGGGTTTGTGAGGAGAAGATTGGAAGTGAAAAGAGGATTTAGTGTTCTGTCTTAAAACAGTTGGCTCTTGTGGTAGTTAAGTTTACCCTTTTAGAAGGCTGAGGAACTGTGTTGAATAAATTTGCAGATAGTTCCCATCATGAGTAAAAATCTATGGAAAAGAGGACTCCTATTATGCTTGCACAGTAGTGTCATGAAACTCTAGGCCTCTTAATGTTAAAGATGCACAAATATATTAGATGAGTTGTTTACCTCCAGCCTCTTTGACATAAACTCTTCTGATTAGTACTGATAAATTCTCAGCTATGGATGAAGCTGTCTTCCATAGTCCTGGCAGAATTATCTGTCAAGTTTCTAGTGCTACACATTTAAACTAATTTCTTGAGTGGACCCATCATCATACTAGTCTTACTGGCAGAATTTAATTTTCTATTGAACTCCTCTGCTCCTTAGAATGTTTGAAAAGGCTTTTGAAATGCAAGCCTGAACCCTTAAAGGCAACATGGACACTCCAGCAAAATTAATCCCTGTCATTACTTGATTTATTTGCTTTCATTAATTTTATGTCTGTTTTACAGGGATATTTAGGTCACTAAAAGACCCATGATCACTGCTAGACTGGATCTGGAGACTTTATACTTGCTAGAACAATGACAAACTATTCATTTTTACCATTTGCATGAACTGATAATAGAGCCGTTTCACCAGTTTATGAGACCATTCATAAATACCACCATCTTTTTTAAAAGTTCAGGAATTGATTAACTTAAAGTAGATAGCAGAATGGATGACTTCTTTCTATGATAACTCTATGACCATCTATAGAGATAGATAACTCTATGACCATCTAATTCACAGTGAAAACTGAACTGGTCTTAAAACTTTATCTTATTAGGTTGCATAAGATTTAGTCAACAGAGCCTTCAAGATTATGGAAAATGGTTGTCACTCACGTGTCATTCTCCTTCATTCCAGCATTTCAAAAAAATCTTAAAGAACAATTGAGAACATGCTTTTGAAGCTAAGGATCTTGTCCCCTGGGAAATGCATTGCAAGTGATCTAGGCTTGTTTAGGTGACCATTGGAGCAGGTTTTGTATAAACCTGTGGATATATATGTACTCATGGATTCTTGAACTTCTAAGCCAGGGGTCTTCAAACTATGGCCCGCGGGTTGGATACAGCCCCCCAGGGTCCTCAATCTGGCCCCCTGGTATTTACAGAACCCCCCTATCCCCCCCACCGGGGGTTGGGGTGGAAACCAAGCAGCCACAGGTGACTGCCTGCTACTTAATCCACATGCCAGTCCCCTGGTGAAAAAGTTTGAGGAGCCCTGGTCTAATCCCTTCACCAAATTTTAAAAAAAAATCCAAACACCCACCCACCTCCACCTCAAAAAAAACCAAAACCAAAACCAACAAAAAAAAACCAAACCAAAAAAAACCCCACAAAACAATCAAACCCCCAACCAACCAAACTTCTTTCTCTCAATTGTAACAACAACAAGTATTACCTTTTTACTCAGGAATGCTGATTTAATCAGGTTTTGAAGAAGCACATGAACAAAATATGTATGTTATACTTTCCTTGTAAAATTTGTTTTGTTTATGGGCTATACAGTTCAAGTCCTATAATGATATAAATGAGTTCTATGCCTGAATAGCGAAGAAGCAAGGTTTACTTTGCAGAAATAATTTCATTATGAAACAATCAAACAAACAAATAAAACCTGAATAAAAACCAGCACCCCATCCCACTCCACCCCACCCCAAAAAAAAACACCAGTCCTTCCTGTTTACCCTCCTCTGTTTGCATTCCTGATATATGCAATGAGAGCTACCTAACCATTTGCTATTTCAGTTGCCTACAGCTGTTCTGTGAAAATCGGTGTTTTGAATGCGGTCTTAACAAGGTATTTCAGAAGTGACTGGCCAGCTTTTTACATCTGCAGTTAATCAAAGATTCTTACATGTGCTTCTCCTTGCAGAAAAAAAAAATAGAAAAATCTTCAGAGATTATTACCTCAAAGAAGAGTGAACTGCTTACTGTACAGCAACAAATATTTTACATGTCAGAGTCCTGATGTCACTGATTGAAGGCATGGTAAAGGAATTGGGATGCTATTCAAGTTTATTGGCCCATAGTGTTCTGAACAGAAGTGTTGCACTGTGGTGTTTTAGCTCTAAAATGTGGACTTAACATCCCCCAAAACAGGATTGTGCACATGCATTACTCAGCTCAGAGTGACAGATTTGACCAGTAGGCACCTTCTGTTAGGTTTAAGATAAAAAGAATATACTTTTTTAAAACAAATAACTTCAGTAACTACAAATAATATTTGCCATACAGTAAAATAAATATTACATTTATGCAATTGAGAGAAAGACAGAGCTAGTCTGCTTAGCATGCAATATAACTGTTTCCTAGGCTTCCTTGTTTCTGTGCCTACAGGGAATAAATTGTATTAGTTTAATTAAATGATAAATGAATTACCTATGGCAGGTAACTGAAAAGTAAGGAGGTTAATGGCCGATAAATCATAAGAGTTTTGACACATGGAATTCAGTTTCAAAGGTTTTTTTTAAAAAAACTAGCATTGTTCAAAAAGCTTTAAAGATAAATTCATGTAACTTGCTATCTAACCTCTGAGGTCTCCAGCATTTTTATTGCAGTGTCCTTCCTTACCTGTCATAATTAGACTTACACAGTTCTGCAGGAGAGGTGTCAGTTAGTGTGCTACTCATCTGTGTTGGGGTACTGATCTTTGTAATTAAGAGAGCCTGAAAATGGGGTGGAAGCATGAGAAACCTGTTCTTCATTTGTGTCCTCACCCTGCAAACACAAGTAATTGCATGTACATTGCATGGTTTCAATTTGGTCGAGCTTCTGTATATGTTATTTTCATGTGACTTCTTAAAGGGAAATTAATGTTTGCAAAGGTGGCTGCCAGTGGCTCAAGATGTATCGCAGTCTTCACTACGATAGTTAAGGTAATAACTTCTTGAAACTGTATTGAGGTCCAGTTGAAAAGTCTGCATTTTCTGACTTGCCCCCCTGGTGTAGCCCTGGGTAGACAATGCTGCTTTTCAGATTAATTACTGTTATAGCTGCTGGCAATTTAGTCTATGGACAGCAGTCACCTGTTTTACACAGCCACATGGAAAGCCAAAACATATCGCTGTTAAAATAAGGTGTTTTCAGGTAGCATGAAGATTGCTGTAGACCTATTATATGATTTAAAAAAAAAAAAAAAAAACAAACCAAAAAAAAACCAAACCCACCACCAAAACTGAAGAGCCTAAGGAGATGATTGAAAGCAAGCCAAAAAGTATGCAAAAAGATTACAAATTCTAGGAAAATAGCAATTTTTTTTCCAAATCTACCAAAACACAGAGATGATGCCCAAAGTCTGCAGTGATTGCAGATGAATAAGATACAGAAGAGTTTTTCAAAGAAAGGCATAGCAGAAAAACAGTTTAATTTTTTTAACCCATTTTCATCTTGTAGGACCTTCAGGAGGTTCTTACATTGCAACTCTTCTTTGTGGCAAATTATCAAAAACTTGGCTTAAATAAGAGTCTCAGAATAGACTAGTGACCAAGTTGATGAAATTAACAGTAAAATAAATTTCCAGGACCAGATGGTGAAGCAGCATTCATAAAAGAAGCAATTACTTAGAGTAATGCTCTTTAGCCTGGAAGAGAATGCCCTGAGGGAGAAGCTCTGCTAGAACTCTGCAGTATGCCATGGCGGCAGCCATAGTGAGGGCTTGCCAGCCCTCATAAATGCAGAATTAGGTGGCAGCAACAGTGAGATGAACACAGGAGGACTCAAACAAGAGGAAATATTTCTTTGTTATGCAGTTAGCTGTGGAAACTCTTGCTGCATAACACAGATGCAAAAAGGTTGCGTGTAGATAAAGCTTAGACAAACTCATGGAGATGAAAGGGTTGTTATGAGATGTTACAGACAAGAAGCCTGTAATAATAAAACAGTGACATTAGAGCGATGTACTAGGTAGTGTTCCTCAGTTCAAACTGAATGATATAAATAGAGGTCACAAGAAACCAAAACATAGAAAAATGTAGGGGCTAGACAATATTCAGTCGCTCTTTCCAAGTGCATTTAGATTTTGCTTGGTTCGTTTCTTCTTATGTTGTTGTAGCATACTTTTTAGATTATTGTATCTGTGAAGCCTTGTTTGGGTTTTGCAATGTAAACTGATCACCTGACATTCACCTTCATATTCATTTAATATGAAAACATATTAAAACTTGAAAGCTTTCAGTTGGTAGGTAAATTAAAAGGCACTTTGAGGGTTAAAATACCTGCAAACTTCAGCTGTGAGTGGATTATTTGAGAAAATTTGACCTGTAGCACCATTTTTGTGCCATTTTTTTAGAAGTCTTTTGGAGAAGAATTTGGAAGAAGAATTGAGGAGGTAGCAACTGTAGTTAGAAGGGACAAAGTACAAGTATAGCTTGGGTTGAAAATGTTTTTCCAGCATTTGCTACCAATTCAAGCGAGTACGTATGTTTTATGAATAGTCTACAGTGCTTTAGCACTTTTAGCACATTCTGCAGACTAATTATCTACACATCTAAAGTGCCAAATGAATGAAAGGCTAATATTTAATACAGCACCTTCCAGTAATTATAGTTATGCAGAAAGGCATTCCTTTGTAATGAAGGGAAGTATTAAAAATAATAGGCCTATTTCCCTTCCATTTTGTGGCTGAAAAACATTACTGTCTGACTCTTTTGCATTAAAATAGTGCATTTTAGAGTAAGTACATTGAAAAAAGACATAGGTAAATATTAAATGTGTTCTCCCAATAGTTATTTTCTCAAGCATTAGGTTGAATTTGTTTATAAAACTTTGAGTTTTATAAAAACACAGAAACTTTCATTTAGGGAACCTTTAAATGCTTTGAATTGTGAAAGGGTGGAAACATCTATAATATGTGCAGCAATCTCAATAAAAAAAGAAAAAATGCAAGGTAAAATAACAGTCAGATATGAATGTCAAAACCAAGAACTGTCATTTAGTCAGAAATATTTTACAGGAAGTATTAATTCTATTATGGTCTGTCTTTTTCAGTTCTGCTGAAGACCTACATTTCTGAACTTTGTGAAATCTCAATACAAAATGTAAATGGTCACTGTTCATAATAGCAACATGCTAAATGCTTATGCAGTCGCTATTCAAAAGCTCTTTTGTCAGCTTTTTTTCTGTAGTGGTTGTCTGCAAGTATGAGTTCCTATAGAAGCTTAGTTCTTTAGCCTTGCCAAGCAGAAATACAACAGAGCCTCTGTCACACTCTCTGTGGAGGCTTGGAGCTTTTACTTCCTCTCCTGATCTTTTGATTTGCAGATTTTAGAACTAGAGCAGATCATTACTGTCCTCTGATTTCACTTCCTATAGTGTTAAGTAGTCATAAAATGGCATGCAGCAAGGCAAGTAACTTTTGATTGGAACTGACAGAAGCCTTTTTGAATATATTTCACTCATGATACTAAATTTTAACATAATGGCAGAAGCTGTCCTCTCCCTTGGTAAGTGTTTCATGTACTTAGCCTGAATGTTTTAAAAATATGTAGTATTGTCAACTTTCGAATTCTTACCTGTTTGGTTTTTTTTGGTTGGTTTGGTTTGTTGTATTTTTTCTTTATTTATGACTCTTCTTATGCCTTTGTCATGGAAACCACTTTTAGTATTAGAAGTTATCTTGATTTTAAGCTACTTTCATGATTATGGCCTTCAGATTTTTCTCTGGAATACGTGAGCCTCTCTAGCTTCTGCTGAAAGGAAGACTTTCAGGACCTCAAATCATACTTGCAACTTTTCTCAAACATCAAAGAGTATGTTATTTCCATGATGGCTTTCCCAGTGATACAATTACATTTACCTATGATTCTTGCTATGTTTGCTAACTTTGGGCTAAGAGTAGGTGTATTCTCTAAGACCAAATCTGGAGATCCGGTTTCCTGATGTGACTTCCTCTCTTCCCCCTCATCCTTTTTAAAGCTGATACTGCAGTGCAGTCTTGCCAGCACAGTCTGTGTATTCTTTGTAACAATATACATTTAGTCTTCAACTTATAAGTCTCTTCAGGAATTGTGAAGAGGGTGGTTGTAGGGTTTTTTTGGGATCTTTCTTGAAATGCATGTTATTTATCAGCTATTAATATTATTCTTCTATAATGCAAAAGATCCTATAATTAAAACACTATTCTCCTTAGCTAGATTGAAAACAGGTGGGGGCTTGGGTTGGGTTTTTTTTCAGAAATTAAGGAAAAAAAGCCCTCTTAATTCTTTTAAGAAAAATACCTAACTACCAATGCAGTACCAGTTTTTGCTTGTCTTCCAGGAGAAGAAAACTTGTTTGCTGCCCTTTCCTATTACTTACTCTCCTTGTAGCATACTACAAAACTCTTAGCTTAATTGTGCGTTTGTTTTCATTGAGAGCAATCCCTTCTAGTGAGCATTTGGAATTTTATACTTATGAATTTGCTTTATTTGTTGCGTTTATCATCTTTCTCTCCGAGAAAGTGAAATTTGCTTCCTAAGCTGAAACAGTGTGGGAAGTAGAAGCAGCAGATTCGATGGATAAACTTGGGGAATGCCCCACCTTGTGGATGACCACAAACTCGCTTACTCATTGTTCTATTTCAGACAAGAGACTTAAGGTTACATTGGATTACCTTAAATATTAACGATATTTACTGCCAGCTCAGGAAATTAAGTAGCTGGATTTTTTTTCCTTTTTCTTGTGTGGTGGTGATGGTGGTGTTTGAGGAGCTGGAAGAGAGAAAAAGTAAAAAGAAGATTTACCTTAGAGAAATATAAAGTTGGAAAAGACGTTGAAGTTCCCAATAAATGTTTTAACATAGAATTAAGTACACGCCATCCATGGTGATTGAAATAGACATCTTCAAAACTAGCTTTCCTGGATGTCAAAGAAAAGGAAGAATCTCAACAGAACAGTGTTCTGTGTGGGCAAAAAATTCTTTCTTTATTCAGCATGAGACTGGCCTTGAACAAGAAAAGGTGCCATGAACAACTTTATAACAAAACAGCAATAAGGGAGGGAGTGGAAGCCTGCCTGCTTGCATCTCAGACACTTGTGATTTTAAAGGCAGGCTAGGGGATATGAGTTATACCCTGCTATGAACAGAAATTGCTAATTGAAAGAAGTGGGATGAAGTAATATGTTGCTCTGCTCTTCTTGTTCCTATATCCTATAATGTCCACGTCCATCCTCATATGAATGAAGAAATTTGTCAAAAGGCAAAATTTTTGTTCCCTCAAAGCATTTCCTCATCTTTCTGTCCCACTTTTTTGAGTTGAGTTGTATATAATGAGTTTATGTTCAAATATGCTTTTTTATTCTTCTGTATTATAAGAAAAGCTTTCTTTCTTATAATTTCTTACTGAGAGAAGACTAGATAAACTCTTGTTTATTCTTATGCATTGTGTATTTGAATGGTTATTACATTCTATAAATTAAATTGGATGCTGAGGAGTCACACGCTTTTTTTGGAGAGACTTAAATGTACAGGCTATGTCTAAATGATAAAATAGAATAGCTCTGAAAGGTGATGCTTGTAGACACACATAAAATACCACTCTTGAACTGAATGAAAAAGATAGGAGGCAGGAACTAGAATCTTTTCCATCCATATTCTAGTTCATGAACTTTCTCTGAAGTACTCTGTTTGCTAAATGACAAACAGGAAAAAGGAAATGTGTCAAGTAGGTTGACAATTTGAGGTTAAACTGGTTTCAATTCTTATTTCATGGCTACTGCCTGTCTGTTGATGTGGGTTGTTAGGGACATGCCAAGTGTTACAACACTATCTGCTTCTGGAGGCTGGATCTTAGTTGTTTTTTCTCTCCCCTTCACCCTGCCCCAAAAGTGAGTAGATTCATTATTATTTTTTTTTGCTGCTGCTGCCTTTAACCTTAGCATTTCTATAAATAGAGTGCTTTACTGAATAAATAAAAGTGCAAGATTTGCTGATAGAGTACAAGTGTAATGTGTTGCTTACTTTTGCCATGTGATGTAAAAGCACATAATATATTATCTTTGAAGTATCATCTGCAAAGCTTGGTGTCAGTTACATGGTGGATGCTAGAGTCTAAAAGCAAATGTTCTTGATAAAGCCATTTTTCTACCTATTCCTGATGTTAGTAGTGGTATAGGGAGGCTGAAATTAGTTATGCTGTTCAGAAGTACCTTGTGAATTCAAAGATGTCCCCACACTGTGGCATTATTTCATCTGGTATTCTAATATTGTTTGGTCTGTGTAGTATATGTCCCTAAAGTGTACATTATGATTTTTTCGTCCAGTTTTTTAAAGAGTGATTAATTTATTTCTCTAATGGTCATTTTGTGGAACAGAGGTGATGCCATTTGTTAGAGTTCATATCATACACATGGAATAACTTACTAATATCAAGTATATTAAACTACCACAGTACAATATTATACCAAAAAAATCTTTAAATAGAGCTGTATTATGGTTTTTTCTGTATTTCCTTGTTTTAACTTTATGTACAATTTTCTATTATGCTGCCCATTGAGAAATGCAAAATTATATAGGCTTACTGAGAGTATTTAATATCAAAGGAGTGAGTTCTACACTCTACATTTCCTCTTTGCTGTGCAAAAGCTTATAAAAGTCTGTAGAAAAAAAAATTCAAACCATCTTCATAAATTCTTGCTTGTTGGGAAAGGTATTTTGGTTACATTTCTTCTGAATTGAAATATACTGAAGTTTAGAAATTTTGGGTTTTTTTTTGTGGGGGGGGTTTGTTGTTTTTTGGGTTTTTTGCAGGCAGTTGCCTTTTCAGGCCTTCAGGCTTGGGCAGCCTTAAAAAGTTGTTAGTCTATACCTAGTTGGTTTTATAGCAAATTAACTTCTGCAGACTGTAAGACCATCATCCTCTAAACTTTTATTAATAGGAGTTGTAGTTCCTTTGAGCAGCTCTGTTAGTCCAGGGTGGAGTTCCTTTTCTGTAGCTGAAATAGGCTGAGTGAAAATAGTGGAAACTTCGGGAGGTATGAAGAAATAACTGTCTTCCCCTTATCTTGTCAGTGGGTTATTTGCTCAGGCTTCATAGTATTAATATCCTTTTGCCAATGCAGTCTGGTTTATCTTACATTATATATAAAAAAAATATCATGCCAGTCTATCAACAGTGTAGTTTAGCAAGGCTACTGCTGCTGGGTGGGTTATAGCAGCTTACTGTGGTGAAGGGCGGGGGAAGTAACCCTTGGTCTTGGAATAGATGAACAGCATTCATTCTTATGCTAAACCAAAACAAAAATTGTAACAATTCCTGTCTGAGTTCCTCGGAGGTTCTCAAAAGAAAAACAAAGTGTTCAGTTACCTCTTCTGCTCAATGGTGAAGTTGTATGGTAGTGAAGAAACTAAGACTAAGGTTACTGCTTTGCAAATATGTTGATCCTTTCTTTTTAGATCAGGTGCCATGGTGTTTTGGGGGTTTTTTGACATTTGTCCTAATCTTGATGTACGCCATGGGTCAATCAAGGCTGTAGATGCAGCAGTCAGCACTAGTTTATGCTTTCTTGGTTTGGGGGGGTACGGAGGCCAGGGGAGAAGTGGAACTGTCCAAGGCACACACACACACAGAGCTTCCCAATGAGGTGGTGTCACACTCCCCTTCACGGAGGTGCCCTACCTCACTAGAACGTAAATATGTGCATATTTGCGTATATAAACTACAAGTTACCTCCCCTTCATACAATTTAGAGAGAATAATAGGCCTCAATGAGAAAATTGGGGGTGGGGGGAGTAGAAGGAGGAAATTACTTTTGACCTTAGAGTCAGTCTTCTTGCTAGGGTGAAAAATAGGCAAGCAAATGCTTTAATACAACCAGATTTAATGTACAAATCTGGTCATTATTGTATTTCTGTAAACCTGAGATGGCAGTGCTCAGAACACTTGAATTTCTGGCTGTACTGCATCACCATTGAAATGTTTACACAAACTTGCACTTAGAGTCTTCGTTATAAGTTTCACTGAATTGTGTTCTCTGAATGGAATGTAAATAAAATACAGGCCATCATGGATAAATTACCATTGCTACTAAAGGAGAACTGAAAAGGTCTTTTATTTAAGAAACAGAAAACTTCTAAAATTTAGAGATAGCTGTGCTGCCTGACAAATCTAATGCATTAGCACTAGATTTAAGAAAGTTGTTGGCTTACCATCTTTATTGGAGCTCATCACAAGGCTGGGGGCTTTAAGAGAAGCAGAGATGTCAAACATGGAATATTTCTTAAAAAGCTTTTATAAGTGTCTTCAGAGACAAGTGATATTATGCTGTATTGTTTCTGCTAGCTTTCTTTATGATTGACAGCACTTACAAAATACTACTATATATGCATTTTTGGTCAAACTAATTATTTTTTTCCCTACTAATCTCCCAACATGCTTCTAACTTAAATATTACTCACACACATGCAAGGGGATGAGTTTTATATTCAACTGTAGCTGATGAACAATTGTAATACTGATTATTGCTGAGGAATAAGAAAGGTTCTAGCTTTTTGTTTTTGTTTACAACAAGTATATCCTCCAAAGCAGGACTGAGGCCAGTTTTTTTCTTCCTGTTTAAATTAAACCACCTTTACAGTAAACTATTACCTTGTAAGTTAAAAATAAAAACAATGTAAGCTGTAATCCTCATGATCTCAGACCTTTTTTGGCAGGACAGAAAGAATTGGTAACATATTTAATGCCTTTTTTTTAAACTTCATGCAGGCACACATCTATTCTTTAGGTGCAACATTGAAAGCAGCAATAGAATATGTAGTAGAACCTGAGACAGAATCAGAATTTGGGCAAGATCTGCATACTCTACTGGAACAAATGCAAGAAGAGAACCCTGAAAATAGGCCAGATATTGAGGTAAATCAGCCCTACATAATTCTCTTTGTTAAAACAGGTGACAAAAATATTTCTATATGTGTACTCGTTAATAGAGAGATGGTCTTTATCAGTCGTATGCTCAGATTTTTGCTGAGTTTTTCCCAGACTGAGCAGAAATTCTTCTTTCTTCCTACTCTAATGGAGATACAGCTTGAAAAGGATGTAATGTTTTACAGTTACTTAAGAAGGTTGGGTGAATACACTTGTGGATCTAAATTTTCTCATTAAATTTTTTTTCCCATTTAATATTTAGTTTACAGAGAGAGTGAGTCATTAGAAGTAAGAGCACAGGTATGCTGCAAACTTTGCATGGTGCCTCAAAAGGTGTTTGGATTGCATTTAAGAAGGGGATGGAGGGAGCCATGCCCTAGGAAACCTCTAGTCTTTGGATGTTCAAAGCATTACTACTAACTTGTTTTTCTGTAAATATATAAATGTTTAGTAGTATTGATCAGATATCTTGATTGGGTTTGTATTTTATTCCATTTAGCCTCTTATTTTACCATCAGTTTTTAGAAAGTATTTGAAGATATACAGTATTTTCCAAGATGATGTTTTCAAAGGATTTATATTGTAAATATAGGTTACCTAACACAGTGTTACTTGACATTAATGTGTGAAAGTTTAGCTTTAATGCATTGGTTTTGCAGACTTTAAGACCGTAGGCACAAAATAACAGTTGTCCAATGTGACTTGGATTCAGTTCTACCTTCAGAAGAGTGCTTTCTACTTTTCCATTTACTTTTTTTTTTCAAGCTTATAGTTTATATTCTAAATGGTATAACGCCTATAATCAATACTTTGCAGAAAGAGTGCTGCAACAGACAAATTAATAGATGTTTAGAAAGCAAGTAATATTGGCTCCCTCGTTGTGGATTGCCCAGGCAGACCATTCCTGACATAGAACCTGCTTGATCAGTGCCTGTATTTCTATTCATTTACTTCTGAGCATAGTCATGTATGGTTGCATAGCACTCTCTATCATCTCCAATTGGTCTGTAGCCCTGAAAGCTATTGCTGACTACTTACATCAGCCCAAAAATAGTGGATCAATGCTGGCTGCTGTCTAGGGTAATATATGAAGGTTGCTTTGACTATCTGACCATCTGTTCTCTTCTCCATTCCTTTTCCACTGGCCCCTTTCTTGGGTGGAAGGGGGTGAGGGGAGTTATATGGAGGGAGAACCCACAGACTTTTCTAGGCATTTGACTATACTCCAGCACAGCTGGATACCTGTCTCACTTTGTCTTGTCCTTCCTCAATCTGATATGTGAGCCAACAGAGCCAAGTTCTTCCTTTCACTTACAACAGCAGAAGACTAGTTGAGCAGGTTAGTGGAGAAGAACAGCTCCTCAGAGCTGTGAGGTCTCATTAGTGTTTATCTAGGAACAGTTACTGAGGAAACAGTGGGATGCATTTGGAAAGATGGATCTTTTCTACTCCCTGCCCAAAGTGACAGGTTTTTAAATGTGTGAATATCTGCAGTTAATTGTGTGTGCAACCAGTGCTAATGCCATCAAATGATGCTTATGCTCCAGACTGAGATAAGTTATACTGTTTGTTGTGATCTGATAATGATTGCTTTCTCTAGTTGGGAAGTGTTTTCTAGATATTTGTATTTTGCAGTTTTTAAATAACTCGGGATTTACTTTTAATGTAATTTCAGTAATAAAAACATTCATCATCCTGCCTCTGTCACTCAATTCAAGTGAATCACTGGCTGTTTAAAAAAAAAATTGTTCCCACTCTAGCTTTTTACATTTCCGGTATGTTATTCATAAAGTATAACATTTAAGATTATTAATTTTTATCAGTTATTCTTAGTGTTCTAACTGTAGGCTAGAACTTGAACTGTATAAATTCAGACGTACTGTGTGAGTTAACATGATTCACTTTAGACAAAATGCACAAACTATTCATTATTAAATAAGTATCTAACACTAATTTTCTCTAGAGCATTTTGTCATTATGTGAAGAGAAACTGAAGATTGCTTCATCAAGCAACATTTGTCGAAGCCTGTCTGCTGTTGGAAGAAGGGTTCTTTCAATTGAATCATTTGGTGCTTCTCAAGGTAACCTTAAAACATATTTAGTCTAGAACTGTAGATTGCCTGACCTACCTAATGATTTTTAAAATACTATGTGTACTTTACTGTTATAGGCTCCTTTCTACATATCAGAAAGTCATTATTAAATATTTGTGGATTTGGGCTGGGGAGCAGGGGACATACAACTCTCAATAAACGTAATATAATTTGTGTCCTTTACAATTAAAAGTGACTTGTCCAGAAATAATTGTGTGTAACATGCTGAAGATACATAACAGCAGTGGCAGAAAAAGCAATATAAAGATTTACTAGGAAAGATTGGGAGGCTTAAATACACATTTAATATAAGCATCTGTTTTTGCATCTAGATGTATGTGATAACATGTGGAAGGGAAGAATGTGTCAGAGAAGTTTGGGATCTAAATTACATTCCAGTGAGAAAAACAACATAGCAGGTGATTCGTCTGCAGTGGAAGATATGACAGCTACCTGTCATAAGGACTCTTCAATAGTTACTATGGTGACTGGCAGAGAAAGTGGTTTGAAGGAAATGCAAATTGATCTGGATAATGAGAAAACTCAACGTTCTCAACTTGCAACTCAAGCTAAAAAGAGCAAAGAAGAGGACAAACATACAGTTTATACTGACAATTTTACTAGTGTTGCTTTGGATATGAAGTCATGTGTTACTGACCTGGAGAGAGATGGCATTTTTAAGAAAGGTTCTTTGAGAAAAATTAAAACCTTTCCAAAGTTACCACTTGAACCTACCGATACAAATAACTTTTTTACTTCTGTAACCAACAGTGGACCACTAGCTAGGAAAAATCACTTGTTAACACAAGAGTCACTACCTCTAGACAATAATAATGAGGTTGCTTTTTCAAAGGGAAATCTTAATTCACTTGCTATTAGTAGTCCACCAAAAATAGAACCAAAGAATCACCAGGTTAATGATCTTCATTTAGAAGTTCCATGTGTGTGCACACAGGTGTCTGGCTTGAATCTAGAAGAACACATACCACTTATTAATGGTAAAAAGATAGGGTTTGCTTCATCTGATCACAAAGAAGACTGTTCTGATGCTACCTCTGAAATGCCAAATACAGCTGGTGTGCTAAAAGCCCCAAATCAATCAATTGCTGGAGCAAAAATGCTAGACAATTACATGGCGTTGGAAGACTCTTCTGAAACATTTCAAGGGTCAAATGAAAATTCCTTACCACATTTTAACAAGATGGCTTCAGTGTTAACGACAAAACCCAGTGGGAACAGATATGGATCAAACCTAATTAGCTCTCCAGAATTAAGCAACGGTGTGATGAGTGCAAACAATAATGAAGATAATCTTTGTGGAGGCAGAGGGTCAGAAATCAAAAGTAATGAGCAGGTAGTAAAAATAAAGTCTTCATTATATAGTTGCTGTAGTCACTTATGTGGAGATGAAATGACTTAAATACTGTGCAATTTCTTCCCCCCCTTGTCCCCTTTTAGCATCCTGGAAAATTGAATTTTGCTAGTCTGCACACTTTAGGAGTTAATATTGGAAACTTGGTGATCTTGGTGATCCTTTTTTCCTCTCTATAAGTAAAGTGCTCTAGTGAAATTTATTCTATTGCAAAATCAATTTTAATTTTAATTTTTTTTTTTTTTACAAATGGAGTATACTCACTAGTGTGTTAGAGCAGCATACTTAAAAGCTGATTACATTTGTAAAAGGACATTACCAAAGCATATGTAGATTTTTAACTCTATGTTACTGTGCGCATAAAGTTCACTACCTTGCAGTGGACCTCCCAGGTGCTTATGAAAGTTGCAGAGTTCCTGACTGTAAACCTGACCTCACTGAAATCAATGGCAATAGCCCATCTGCTTCAGGAGTAAAAAGACTCCATTTATTTTTTTTTAAACTACATGTGCATTTAAGTTTTTGAAAATTGTACATATACTGTATCTGTTCTGTGTTCTTAAAATACTGCCTCTGTGTTTGTTATGTATATTTCATGATAGAATTCAAATATGTGCACAATATGATGGATATGTTGTCTCAAGCATTTCATCTTTATAAATAGCCAAATAAGAAGAGGGAGAGCTGATAATTAGTCTACTAGAATTTGTTGATAGATAGTTGTAGTGTGGTCTCTTCTCTGCTCAAATTACATATTCTCTGGGTGGACAAGTTTGGTCTTTGACTAGATGGTGCTGTCTTGTGCCACAATCAAAGAGATGTAAACAATCCATGTGATAGGAGAGCTGCTAGCTAAAAATGCAGGATGGCTGATGTTTTTCCAGCCTTGCTCTGACCTGATAAAAATGAGCAGCATAAACTTCACATTTCATTTCCAGAAATTCTGCTTAGGTGAAGATGTTGGCATTTTTTCTTGTCTACTGACTCTACAGCCTTATTCTCCTTGCCTGATAGCCAGTCTTCCAGCCATCCCATGCAGTGGTACCTAGGGTTATTTTCAGTCTGTGTCCATCACTCTTTTCACCTTGCCTGAACACGTCTACTGGAGTAGTAACCTAGGACTGTCAAGTGTGTAAAGAGTCTTTGATTCATCATAGCTAAAAAAAATAATGCATCATTGAAGACTGTTGTAACTGCTTTTTTCCCTTTCCTGCCTCTTCTCCTCTCGATAACATGTGCACTTACTAAATTTTTAGTGCGGGAGGATAGTAAGTATGGATAAGTACCACATAGCATGGTTTTGCTGTCTGAGGGAATTAGTCATTTATGCATATTGAACTCTTTATTTAGGTTTTTAAATCCTGCAGGTGCATTCTTCAGACTCTGGGAAAATATGCATTTAATGTAGACATCCTTTTTTTTTTTTTTCTTTTTTTTTTTTTTTTTCTCCCCCACCATCCCCGACTTTCCTGCTCTGGACTATGCAACCTTATATATTCAGAAGAGAGTGCAAATATTCATAAACATTCCGAAGTTTTCTGCTTTTGCTATGTCATTTGTTACTCTGGATTTACATGAACCTGCTTCATTTGGTAGATGTGCTTGTATTTCTAGCAAGGATCATAGCAATTTCAGTCACTGACTTCTTGGGAGAAATCTTGTTAGTATACAGAAACCTAGATAAGTCTTAGTATTCAAGCAACAAACAACTGTGTGTCACCTTCTGTTCAAATCTTTTTTTCTGAGTGGAAGGGGGGTTTTCTTGCTAAACAGTATAAACCTAGGAATTTATTTGCATGTTTATTTGTAATGGTATAAGATGGCTAAAACTGTCAGGCTACTGCAGCTGGTTTGCTGGTTTCAGGGGGTTTCGGTGTTGAGGTTGTTGTTTTTTTTTTTTTCATTCCAAGAAATGAAGGCACCACACTTAAGTCACTTGCCTTGAGGTAGAAGTGGGCTTACTTAAGCCTCAGTCTTACAGTGCTGTGGTGAATATGCTGCCATCACTTAACATAAACTTAGTGGTAGGAGTTCTTTAAGGAGGAAAAGATCTGCTGAAGTAAGATCTATATACTGCCCTTACTGGATTACCAGGACAACAGTTTAAGTCTGGGTACATGCAGATACTTTCAAGAAAATAATATTCCTCAGAATTATAGTTTCCCAAATTTCTGGCATGATCTAAAAACTAACAAATGTCTTGTTTGCTTTTCTGCAGCAGCACTTAAGATTGGCACACAGAAACATAAACCAAAATATGTTTTCAGGTTATTTTGTCATTCTTCTGAAATCCTATTTTTCTTCAAATATTTCATCATCAATTTAAATAATGTGTTCTTCCAGCCTGAACAGAATTTCATTCTTCCACATAAGTAGGCTGTTAGTAGATGTGAGGTTATCCTGCTCCCACTGAATTCACAGAGCAATCATACTGAATTAGAAAAGGTAACTATTATTCCAGTTACCCTAATAAGCAGTGTCATAACAGATATAATCTGAAATGAAGACAGCAGGGTGGTGGTTGTCTATGAAACAGGAGGTTCATAGCTATGTTTTTCAGTAGAAGAAAGGTTAGACAAGACTCGTGGTCTAGGTTCTTTTCTTAGTAATCAATTCCAGCAAATATTCAGGTTCTGACACAGAAATATTTTCCTCTTTAGGGAAATCCTAACTTGAACTTAACAAACAAACAAACAAACAAACAAAACCCCAAAGAAACAAACAAACAACAAAAAAACACCTAGAAAAAAACTTTGATAATTTAACTGCTGCAGGCAGAAAAAAACCCATATAAATATATCAACATCTGTGAATAATACTAGGTTTCTGAAGTGGTGTCTGTTCCCTGAAATGCTGAGCTTCTATGCTGGTAATCTTTGCTTACTGAAGGACGGTCATTCATTTCCAGGAGTCATTGAACTGTATGGCACTCTTTTACAAGTCGTCTTAGAGAAGCAGCAGGGGTGGGGGGTGAGTAATGTTTTCAGCTTCTTTTTCTTCTTTTGGAAAACAGATTTTATTCCTCAGGCTTCTGATGCATAGCAGTTTCTGCCTCTTACCTCCTGAAAATTGCAGAAATAAAGCCACACTGTGCTATCCACGTGTCAAAAAGTTATAACTGATGCCTCTCCTTCAAGTTCCCTTTCGTTTCTCTGTGCCAGAATTTCACCAAATACCTAAAAATGTTTGGGGTTGTTTTGTCGTTTGGTTTTTTTTTAAGAAGGTAAGATTTGAGTGTGAGAGTTTGTTTACTGCAAAGACACAAAAAGTGTGAAGCCCTAACTAATGATGTGAATTCTGTCTTCTGGGCTAAATAGAAAACACCTCAGAAGACTTTCAGTGCTGCTCTTTCACTAGTTTTCCATAACAGATAAGCATGATTGCAACAAACAGAGCTTTTACAATAGTATCTCTAGCATCTCCCTAACTATTTCTTGTTCTTTAGAGAAAGTGCAATACCAGTCCCATCTGGTTGAAGATCAACCTTGTCTACTCTGGAGAACAGACAGTTTTTCTTGCCTGTCAATACTTCTCCAGTGGACAATATTTTTCTAATACTCCAACACAGCTGCTTCTTAATGTGTGCTTTACTGCTAGTAAGCATTACTAAAAATACTTGCTTGCTTTTGTCTGGCTACTGCAATGTATCTTGTGAGGGTTTTCCTAATAATTTTTATAGTTTTGCATGCTATAAATAAATATTTTTCACTTCAAGTTTGAGTGGGGATCTTTTATTTCTCTAACCAATTTCATTCCAATCAGGTGTGCCTCATCTCTAATGCTTGTAAATGTTTTTCTGATTCAAATGCTATGCCTTTACATGGGAAGGGTTAATGGGAACCTGGCATATATACATTTGTTTTCTGTTGGTCATTCATATCCAGTCAAGCATGAGAGCAGTGAAAGGCCATGTAGCTAGAGAATGACACTTGAACACTGGGGAAATAACACTTGAAAGAAAGAAAAGTTGTCAATTCCCAGAATAATCTTTATTAAGAAAAGAGCAATGAAAATCTTGCTTGCTAAGTCTGTTTAAAATAATGCCAGCATTATGTTCATAAAATATAGCATGTTGGCATAGTCTGAATGCTTTATTGAAAGTTTTGGTTTTACAGTTCTGGTACCAACAATGAAATATAAGACCTGTTAAATGATCTTTGCAGCACTGAACAAAAAGAAAAAAAACATCACTTTTTCAACAAGTGACGTTTAAAACGCAATCTTTTGGGCATAAACCAATATATCACTAGAAGGTAGCTATAGGCAGTAATAACTCATGGCTTTTTCCTATTTTTATGTCAAAATTCCTGCTGTGAAAACCAGTTTCTTATTTTAAAAACTGGATTGTATAATTTCTGTGATGAAAAGGTCTGTTACAGAGCATGAAGAAAGAATTTCAGGAAGAGGCACTGTATTATAATTTTGTTTGCTCTTTGCTGCAACTTCACTGGTGATAATATATTAATAAATATGTTCTATTGGTACTAAAATAATGCTTTAAATGAAGTGGGCTTGGGGCCTTATGTATGCTGACCAGTTGTCCTGAGCTTGCTTTGCTAAAATGTCTGAATAGTTAGGAAACAACGCATGCTACAGGTGGTTTGATTAAAAAATGTTAATCATACGTTTTCGAGCACTTCAGTTGTTTGTTTTTTTTTCTTGGCGGTTGGGTGGAGTGTTTGAAGTTGTAGTGAATAGTAATAGCCACAAATCAGAGACTTGCATGTTAAAATACAACCAAACCTGAGACAGTTGCTTAAATGAGCAATTTTTACATTTAAATGTTTACCAATGCATAAAAGGGTTCAGTGGAATTTGAATATACATTACATTAAATACTTTTGAGATATTTAATGTTAAATACCTTAAAGGTGAGGTGCATTGCATTAAATACCGTTTATTTAAGGTCTGAGGCATAGATAAAACTTGCCTCATAATCTTAGGTTGAGAAGTTTCCTTTGGAAACTATTTCAAGCAGACTGCATCTTTTTTTTTTCATCACAGATGTAAATGTGTGATGAAACAGGTCGTACATACCTGACTATATTAGGTAACATTTACAAGGTCTTAGAAGGACAAGTCCCCAGCAGATATCAATCCTCAGTCTTCAGATGAAGTCTTCCAGAATTCTCTTTCTGGTGTAGCAAAGTGAGCATTTGGAATAATTAGAACTCTAAAAGAATAATCTCATCAGGGTTTTTTTATTTTTTCCAGGTATAATAATAATGGGTTTATATGGTTGAAGTGGGGAGAGACTTGAATTATAGTAAGAGACAACAGCAATGCAGTTAGTTATTAGTATCACAGGAGAACAACTAGCATATGAATGCTAGCTAGCAGTTTAGTATTTGGGGTTCAGTCTTTCCCTAGGGTGCTTGCCAGAGGGAAATAACGAGGGTGTACATTTAAAAGAAGTTCACCAACCTGTAACCAGACTGCATCCTTTATTTTCCTGACTCAGGTTAATTTGACCATCCTGTGGATGGCGGAGATACTCACTTCTGCTAGATTTGCTTTTCCTACATCATTTTTTCTTCTGAAACAGAATTTTTCTGATGCCTCTTTGTCCTCTATTTTGTTACCTGTCATTGACACTTTCTTCTTTCTTATCATAAAATTTTGCTGCTGCTCTTAGGGTTTATTCCTACTTTCCTGCTGTGCTTAGATTTCTTTCTGTCATTTCTTTCTTTCTCTAGAGACCTAGGTTATCCCAGAAGTGATGAGAGATACCTTTCAGCTTTCTGATGTACAGCTAACTTCACTCTCCAGTTTAGTGAGAGATTCTTCTTCCCCTTGCTGGCCATTCACCATCTCCTGAAGTGAGAGGTGATTTGTATGTGCAACACAGGAGGTCCATCTACCTCTGCTTTTAGAGCCTCTAGGGACATAAACTCCAAGAAGAATGTTTCTTTTACAGAGAAACATGTGGCAGTGGTGTGTACTTACTACAAAAATATTCTCAAATCCCAACACCTTCTTAATGTTCTGGTTAGTGTGTGGAAATTCTCTTTTGATTTCTCTCCACTTGTGCCAGCTGTGCAGGGTGAATTTGAAGATTTGGCTGCTGCTTTCCTTGTAAAGTGGCCATGAGCAAAGGCGTTTGAGGCACGTGAGAACCAGAGCGCTACGGCAGGGGGACCGCAGCACTGATCAGGGACAGTAATCATTTGACAGGATGAAGCTCTATCTTTAATGTTCTCTAGATTAATTCATTCTTTTGACTATCTGTCCTTTTCCTTCCTGGTTATGTGATTGATGGCTTTTTATCAGACAGTTCAAGAGCTTACTTTTTTAGATAGAATGAAGGAACACATTGATGAAAGAATTCTGCTCTCCAGGCTGCTGGTGATAGCAAAATTTGAGAATGAAGCTTAACCTTACTACCTGGCTCAAATCTGTCTATGCTGAATTTAATAATTTTTGTGATTTGCCACAATGGAGGATAGGACTATAAAAGCACCAAATTCATTTTTATGTGTGTTGGAGGTAGACAGAATATAAAAGAGTAAGTAAATCAAAAGTTTTGTTTGCTGGCACATCTTGTTAAAAATGCATAGTTTATCTGGTTCACCTTCAAGGAATATTTAAACAGTACAAGCCCAAAGTATTACACGTCTTGAGAAGGTCTTCTGGTAAAAATTAAATTAACAAAGTTTCAGCTATGCAAATTATTGTGGTTCTTTTCCTCCTCCCCATAGATCACAGGGAAGCTATTTCTATTTGTTGATCTTGATGGAAGTTAATGCAATAGTCTGTTCATTACATTTTTTATGATAGTGCCTCACTGAAGGGTGTTTCACAGCCAGAATCATGAAAAATTGACTGCAGTAAATGACAGTGCAGAAACTGATCTGTCAAACGTAATGACATACAACCATTGTATGTGAGAGAGACCCTTAATCTACTCTAGATTTTACAAACATTGATTAGGATGTAAATGTGCTTGTAAAAACAACGGAACAGTTCAGAGAATTTAATTTTTGTTTCTGTTTCCTATGCTACAGTTTTGGTTTTGTTTTGGTTTTTTCCAGAGTTAATCCTGAATTGCTTCTGGTAGTTTTTTCCCCCAACAAGGCCTAAAGTTGACATATAGAGATAGTTTATCATCTTAGGGCTGCATATGCAACAGAAAATGTGCTGTGCTGTTTTTTAAAATAGTTGGATGGATCTGCTCTAACCCAGAGGTTTCTGCCTACCATGAATTTTTGACTGTTTCTTTGATAGATGAGTGATAAGTAAGAGTGACAAGCTCTTCCATTAGCACAGCTTGGTCGGGAAGGTGTCTGTACAGCACTATCAATGTCAAGTTCTTATATTCACCAAAAGAAAATAAAAATCATAAAACATAAAGCAAGGATTCTCTGAAGAGCAGTACTTTTCCATGGAGCAGTACCTTTGTCACATTAAGGTATTATGCCAGGTATCCAAATCTAAATTGATAGCCAGAAAAATAAATGCTGTTACTACAAATTGAGCAGCCAGTGATTAAAAACAAAACAAAGTACTTGGACTTCAAATAAACCTGTCATTAATGCTGTCAGTATTGTTAACGTCTTTCACAGAAGAACAAGAAATGTTGATGATATCTTTAAGGTAAGACTTGTAACACAACTGTCAGGGTAAACCAGCATTTGAATGTGGGAATTTTTTTTTGTTGGTGGTGATCATTTGTATTTTTATGTTTTTAAGTTTAGGTGGTGTTCCTATAATTATGTGTCAGCTTTGACTTTCTAAAGGAGTCTTTCCTTAGCATGATAAGAAAGAGCTTCCAAACAGCTCACTTCTCTTGAAACACTTCTATTCTTGCTGAAATCTCACTTGAATTACACATTCGTTATGCAATTAAGAAACTACTGGGTCATCTATAGCTAACTGCAGGATGCTCTTTCTATAATGCAGGAAGTATTATTGATTACTTGCAAGTGCAATAAATATCTTGATGCTTTTTAGGTGAGTGCATTGTATATTAGCATTTACTTTTTCATTGCATCAGTAAACATTTTTGGTTTGTGATAATTTTTAATAACTTTCTGCATCCTCACTCTTTTTTTCAGTGGATCTCCCTAAAACTCCTGTTGTCCTGGTATGATAAACCTCTGAAAGACTATGAACTCTGGGCATTATGTCATGAGTGTTTATGTGCTCTGCAGACTTGCATAGATTATCCAGGTACAGTCTTAATTATCTTAATATATTTGCTTAGTTATTTATGTTCACTGTATTGATTATTTTTTCTCTTTACTTTGATGCAACTTTCATTGTGTACAAAAAAATAATAGGCAGTATTTCTAACTTCACTCTCTTAAATTGAGACAAAATTTTTACTCAGTTTGGGATTTTCTTCCACATATAGAAGAATATAATCTTTTCTCTTTATTCTGAGTTTTGTTGGCTTTTGTGGGAGAAGTATTTCTTAATGACTAAAAGCAATGAAAAAAAAATTTGTGTTTAGACATTTTGGGGATGGAGAAACTGTACTGTGACTTTTAAGAAAAAGGCTTGGGACTTGTATCTTAAAAGCAGGAAAAAATAAGTTTTATGTATACACAAACATAAAACTTCCTTTTTTGCCTGGATTTTTTTGTGAGAAATGATTCCTGAAGTGTTTTTGACAATACAGGGCTTTGCCAGTTTAAAGCACACAGGGTCTTGTCATGACATTACTCCATCCATGTTCCCTATGCTTCAGTCTATAGAAGAATTTCCAGAAGTCAACTTCTGAGAAACAGGGAACTGTCCTTTAAGAGAATTGGAGTATGTTGCATGTGACTTGGGAGAAGACCATCCTAAATTTCTGTAGGAAGGCTGAATGTTGGTTTAGCTTATACTAATAATAAATCTGTAGCAGTCCTGATAAACAGCAGAGATTCCCATCCCCCTGCCTTTCCTCCTCCTTTTAAAAAGCCTACTTTTGAGGGTTTGGACAGGGGTGAGTCTGAAGTCTGTAACTGAATACAATCACTTGGATAGTAAGGTACAGAAAACTTACTGCATCTCTTTGGTTTTCAGCTTCAGTTATTTTGTCTTTCATGATACAAAACTGTTAAAAATGAGATTGGCCATAAGTGGAGATTTCTGAGCGCTTCAAGCAATGTTACCCTTAAAACTAAGTATTTGATAACCCTTGCAACAGAAAGATTATTTCAGCCTCATAGCATGTTTCTAGTGTTTGTGAAGGTTTCAAATAGCTGCACATAATGGCTCAGATTCTCATTTAATATGCTTAGCCAGCTTCTGTTACCATACTTACATGCACCCTGAATGTCTAAGTCTTCAAAATACTAAAGACTGAGTTGTGATGTGAACCTTATGCAGCCTGTAAAAGTGAACACAATAATACAAACCACATACAAAAAATACAAAAAATGGAAGGCACTTTACTTAAAATTCTGTATGTGAGAAAGAAAGCTTCCTTGAAGTTGGATATTGTTTCCAGATCGAGGATATTTCTGCCAGAGAATTCTCTACCTGTTATGAGAGTAATTGTGCATTGTCAAATGACAGTGGTGTTATTACTTCTGTGCCCACACATACATAAAGTTCTATCAGCATTCCTTTTGAATGATATTAATTTATTAAAGGTGAAGCTGATGTCACATGAAGTGTTTGTTAAAACATCCTTTGTCTTAATACTGGTAGAGTAGGATTGGTATGAGTTGATCAGTTTTGATTAATTGATCAGTTACGGTTAAATATATGAAGCATGGAACAAGCTGGATTATTCATGATTTATTCATTTAGACAACGTTTTCCTCCAATCCTTCCTTGATTATACTTTTTTCATTAGCCTAAGCAGGAATTATCTGGGTAAGAAAACATACCCAAGGCTAGCTTCTACATGTATTTTTTAATTCAGTCCTGCTACAGAAGTCGTTTGTACTCTCCACTTATCAGAGGAAGTTGCTTACATGTTGCTCGTGGGCACTTTAGAGAACCCAGGTGAGAATTCTCACGTTGTATTGTACTGGTTGAGACCTGGTTTGCCTGAACTGTTTGCAGATTCAGGGCCTGAGGCATTAACTCTTGAAAAGCAAAGAATGAGCATGAAATATTCTCAGGGGAGCTGCCTCTGCAGAAATAACTAGTAAAGGTTCCCACTCAGGAAAGCTTCGCTTTTCAAGGTATATGCTTCAGGTCCAGCTTAAGTATTATCGAAGGTAGTAGGCAAGCCTTTATTTACATTAAGCACAGCGAACAATTTAATGACTTTAGATGTGTTCCGTACAGGTAACTACAAAAGCGAAAGGATTATTTCCTTTAATTATTTTTTTTTCTTAGACCTTTTCAATTTATTATTTAATAGTAAATTAATATTTGTTTTACTCTTAGACCTTTTTAGTTTTTATTTAATAATAATTATTTATTTAATAAATAATAAATTTAATGTTTTCACCTCTTGTTTAAGTTAATGTAAGAATCTATTCTCCTAGTGCTTTCTTTAATGAGAGAACAGTGTCTTTGATGGTAGTCTGCAAAGGCAGGACTACGTTGCTAGCCAGGTGGCTTACTATATTGGAACACGTTAAATTACAGCATGTTTTGAAGGCACCGGATAGACACAGTCTCACCACAAGATTTCCATCATTGAATTTATATAGCATGATTTCCTGAATTGAATTTATATAGCATGATTTCCTGACCTTAGTGTTAAGTTCCTGAAGACCTCAGATCCTTTAAAATAGTTTTAGAAGTCAGTTCTTTCTTTCCTAACTATGGAAAATTTCAGGGCCTTGCAAACACCAGTCTGTGTAACATTTCTTTAGTGGGAGAGTGTGTGTGATTGTAACTGTTTGTGCAAGACTGACTTCAACTCCGTATCCTGTCCCACCCAGAGAAGTTCTGGGCTGTCACATCTCGGCTGTCTCCAGATAATGACCCTGTATTTTGGTGGAGTTGGAGGAGCAAAGAGCAGAGAGATTAAATATTTGAGATTAATTGACTATCTTTCATTGGTAACTTGCGAGAAGAGTACATCTAGCTGGTAGGGGTTTTTTGGTTTGTTCCTTTCTTGGCCTTCTGTTTCAATGCTTGGTATAAAGAGAATAGACTTCTGTATTCTAAGCCATTGTATTTGCTGTGATCCCATTTTATTTTACTTTCTTGTCTTTGTTCTGCAGGAATTACTTTGGGTGATGATGTATCTACTGTTTCTTTATTGAGTGGTGTCTGTTCTAGCAATAGTGTTATTTAAAGTATCATTTATCGTAGGGTAATTGCTGACATTGCAAATTATTTTTTAAATTATTTGATTAGGTTTTATTACTGTTAAATAGTTACAAGAACAGATTTTTATTATGCCTTGCCCTTTTGTGGCTTGTTTTGCAGTGGTGTTATGTTTGGACTCAGTGCTGATTGACTGCCATGGAAGTATCCTCTTTGCTGCTCCAAAAGCTGAAGGTAAACTATTCTTTGCGTGCTCTGCTTTTACTTCTTTTGAGAGGGAGTGGAGAAGAAAGCAAACATCTTACCTTTTGTTTCTGGTTTCTTTTCTCATTTAGAATCTTGTGATGTATTTTATTTAGCTCCTGAAATTGAAGATGATGATGTAGATACTGAGAAGGTAATGTGGTAGTTATGTAGGTTGCTATACATTTTCTCAAAGGGCAGTTGTATCCCTCTGCTGCTTGAAGAAGAAAGCTAAACTCTTCTAAGATTCTGATAGTATTTCTCATTTCTGCCAGTATTTATTGGTTATCAGTTGGGGTTTTTTATATACTGATGTCCCATAAAATTAGTTGCTTCTGAAAAACAATTTTGCCTTCCAAAATTGTTGGACTAACTGCCAAAAACCTGTTATTTGGTAGTTTTCCTTAAGGCTTAATGATTTTCAGTTTGTTAGCAGTAAGACAGACTTTGAAGTCATGTTTTCATTTAGAAGATTGGATAAAAATACCACTATCAGCATATTTTTACTATGGGAATGTTATGAATTATGTCTCTTACCCACACGGTTTTCTTAAAGCTTTTTGCTATGGACATAAGCTATGAGGAGCTGTCAGACCAAAGATCATAAAAATGTTAATGAACAGCAATGTCTCCACTGCAACTGCATCTGAATTGCAAACTACCACAATGATCATAAGAGTAAGGAAAAAGGATTTATGGTACCTTTCTATTAAATAACAAGAAAAGAGGCTAGCTAATATGTATCTTGTGCCCCGTGAGTTCTTTAAAATCAGACACGGTAGTCAATCAGGAAAAAAAATTCTTTAAAAGGACAGAGTTTGACTTTCTGTAATATTATCTGTAATATAAAAAATATTTATATATCTTCTTCTTTAAAACTGCTTTTTCTTCTTATGCTGCTTTGATCCAACATGCAGGTTTTTCAAAGGCATCAGAAGCTCAAACTGACCCTGAAATACAATACAGCAGTTCACCAGAGAGGAGAAGTTAATAATCCTGAAGTCTTTATGCTTTATTCTTTTTCTTTAGAAAATCTGAAGTAATTTGTTGTTGTTGTTTTTCTACAACATTATGTATAGAATAAGGTGACCTGGTTTCTTTTTGCTTTTTCCTGATATTTGTATAATGTCCTGGTTGTTATGAGCATTTAGTTAGAATAATGGTATGGGAACGAAGACTGTGCAGTGCCAGTCCCATTAACTGTACTACCTCAGTAAAAGGAACTTTTTTTGAAGGACATGCTGGATTGGATGGCAAGTTTTTCCTAAGTGAAAAAATGAAGGTTAAAATTGTGATCCCATTGACCTCTTGAAATTCTGAACCTAAGGGGAAGAAAATTGTTTTGGTGGAGCTGCTTTCTGCTATTTCAAATATTCTTGTACCTATTAGTAGCTTTAGTTCAACAGTTCAAATTGTTCTCAGGTTATTCTCTTTCTAGTGAACTTTCTTGTAACATTGTCTTCTTTGCAGTTCACTTTGCTCAGAAGAGTGCTAGAAAACATTGTTTTGTGAGACCACATCATTTGGTACTGTGCTTAGTTTTCTGTCCCTTGAGCCTTTTTCAGAGGAGATGCATGTGAAGCATGGTACTTCGACATTGTCAAAACTGCATTTGCAGTACCTGCTATCATATGTAAACTAAGCGTTAAGTAGGCTAAATCTAGCTCTGTCTGAAAATCGTAAATCTTCAAATAAAACAAGAAAGCTTGTGAAGATCAAGTGCTTTTCAAGGTCCCTCATCACAGCAACTCCAATTGGCTGAGCTGCAGGTAGCACAATAATTGCTAAAATAAATATACAGTACCTCATTCTTCAGATAGGTGTAATCTTCTCTGTAAAATATGACTCGTACTTGCTAGTTTGCAATTACTCTGTGCTACTTACTTGCTGAATTAGCATGACCTTTTTTAAGCAAATTGAGGCTGGCCAGGTTTTATGGTAGAATTACAAGGATTACGGCAATCTTAAGTTTTTACATGAGAAAGGAATTTGTCAAAATGGTTCTAAACCCACTTTTTTCCTGAATGATTTTCCTTGACAAAGGATAAGACTAATTATGTGTGTTGCTCCAATAGTAGAAAATTAGCTACTATTATTTGCCCTTCACGCATAACAGCTAGTTTTTGAAATGGGCTGGGTTTTTCATCAGCATCTTCAAAAGCCAAATATGATCTGTACTTTGGAAGCTCTATTCATTTTTTTTTATATTTTTTTTTTACAGGGAATGAGGGAAATTTTGGGATAATTTGCTGGAATTGGTTTTAAAATGGAAGCTTTTTTTGGGTCTTTTACATCTTTCCTGTCTCTTAAATTATATTGATAGGTCTGCATTTATGGTGTTGCTGCAGTTCTGTGGATGGCTGCAAAATACAGTGTTCCACCAAGTCACAAACTAGCACTGCCAAGAAAATTTAAAAAACTTCTTCTGGATATGGCAAGAAAAAACCCTGAAGAAAGACCTTCTCTAGCTGATGCAATTAAGGTTACTAGATTTAAGCAATTTTATGTGAAATCTAGTTGTGTCTGAAGTCTCATTTTAGTGATTTAAATATCAAAATATTAATTTACTTTTGGTAATAGACTGATATCCAATTAAATCATAACCAGTGACTTTGGGGTTTGTTTTTAAAGTTACCTCCCTAGGGACACAGAGGGGTGTGTTTTTAATTTATATTGAAATTGTCAATAAAGGTACTCAGAACAGGTTCATAAGACTTCCTAAACTTAGAACACTTCTAATTGACTATTTATCTTGACATTGTCCTTGTCCAAGAATACCTCACTTGATTGCTTACTGACTGAAAATTACAATTATTTTGTTGTTGTTGTTGTTGTAGACATGCAATCATTATTTACTTGAACAAGGCATAAACAGCAAAAATATTTTGGCATTATTGAATAAATCTGTCTTTAAGGTAAGAGTGTCCCCTTTTTTAATTCTCTCCATTTTTTCAATTAATTCTGTAAATTGTATTCCAGTGAGATTTTTGTCCCCTGCAAAAGTAGGTAGATCTGTTCTATTGTTATTTATTTATTCATTTTCAAGTAGTCCTTAAGTATAGCTTTTTTCTAGTTCTTGCTGTTGGAGTGGTCAGTCCCCAAATTTTGGTGCCCAGACTCCTCAGTCTGTATGGATGAAGAACCAGTGACTTTAATTGCTACCTCTCTTTCATTTACCACCCTTCTTACCAGAACAGAAGACATTAATATGTAATTGTGTTCTTTTTATGTTTCAAATACATGTTCTGGTTTGAAACAGATGGTTACCAACATTTCCAAACAGTTCTACCAGTCCTTAGAGTTTTGTTTGTCATTTGTTGTAATTCTCCACCTTGGAATGACCAGGTTATTGCTTTGCGACATTCTAGGTTTACGTGGGGGTTGCATACTTATTTTTGAGTCATAAGCTGTGCAGAATTTAAAAAAATAAAATGCTAATAAATTCAGTTTGGACTTCAATTTTTATTGTTAGGCTGTTGAGGAAGAAGCAATCTTGTCTCAAGATCATATTGCTTTTGAATTTAAAAATGAAAGACATGAAATGGATCCTTCAGAGTCAAGTCTGGGTAAGCAGTCAGATTCTGGCTTGTTAACTTTGTTTTAGTATTCTCTAGATCAGTTCTCCATGTAAGATTTTCTCTGTCAGCTATGTAATTTTTGTTTTCTATCTAAATCAATGATTTATGTTACATTTATATTTTACATATTGTTCATCTTTCTAACTATGTTTTTGTTTCTAGGATTTGTACCTACTACCAGTGAAAGTAAACTTGTAGCAGTTAAAGGACCAGTACCACACCAGATTTCTCTAAATTGTGAGACTGCTACGTTACCTGTTGCATTCACCTCTCCTGCAACTCACTTCAAGCCTATTATTCTGCAACAAAATGCAAATACAACAAAGTTAGTATATCCTAAAGCAGAGCAAGATGAACTTGGGACTTCATTGTTAAATCTACTGGTATTGTCCTAAAAAAAAAATCTTTGTTCCATTTCAGAGAGGTTCACATACCAGTTTCTGAGCAATGCAAGAAAGAGACAAGAAAAGAAAAACACGTGGACCACAGCAAGTCCGGATATGTAGGAGACTCTAAAAGCTATGGTACTGAGGTAACCGATGTTCTTGAAACTGCACCTGAAATACCTGAGTGTGCTTTACAAGTTCCAGGCCACTCATCCCAGATACCTTCAGAAGAGCAAAAGTCAGGCAACGCATTTCCTCCTGTAGTTACATTACCATCACCATCTGATTCCTCACATATTCCACAGGCGAAAAGTATTTTATCTGAAGTTCCTTCCAGCTCCTTAACTTGTTCTACCTCTCCTAATTTTCTTCATATAAATAACATAATTCTCAAACAGGACTCTGAGAAAAGAGTTCTGACATTTGTACCAGTACATTTGGCTGTATCAGAGCAAATACCAAATAAACCTCTTCGTTCAAGAATTGCTTATGATTGCTATCATAGTTTGCCACTGCTACTTTCAAGTACTATTGCAAGTTATAAAATGAGCACACAAACAGAAAATGATGCCTCCCTTTGCAAAGTGCAAAACTATGAGACTACTAATACGCAGAACAAGTTTGATAAAAGCAACCCAGTTATTCAAACTGACTGCCAAGCAACTGAGCGTGTTACCGGTGCAGACAGTATTTTCACTGAACAAGAACACATACCATGTGCTTCAGTGAATCAAGACAACTCTCATTTCTTTGATGCTGAAGTCCTGCCCCAGCAGAACAGAACAAGTGATGCTTTACTACAGGAAGTGGTTCATCTTATACAGGAGGAGTTTGCGTTTGACGGCTATCTAGAGAATGGAGTTGAAGTTTTTCATATGGGTATGTACATTTTCTTCTGTATATTATTGTCGTTGATGTATAAGAATATTGTTATTAATTTTTTTCTCTCTCTTTTTTTTTTTTTTTTAAATAAGGTAACTTCATTTTAAACTTAAAGGAAATTAAGTTTCGTATGTTCTCTAATATAATCTGTGAGAAGTTTTGTGACCTCTACTGGGATGAAAAATTACTGGAGAATCTCTATCAGGTAGTAAATGGAGAAAGACCTTCACACCCATGGTAGGTGTCTTTCAGCTTTTTCCTTCTTACAGTTCAACTTAATACTTTTTCTCCCTACTTCTTAGAAGCAGGAAAGGATACACTGCTTCTCTTCAGGTATCCTTACTTGTTTCCTGCAAACTGCTGATTTCTCAGTCTATTAGATACTTCATGTCTTTCCCCATAGCAAATAATGCTGAATGGCTTAACAGAAAAATTATTTTCTGCTAAATTTGTCCATAAGCCATCTTAGGGTAGCTGAAGAATGGAAACCTAATTCTGATCAATATTTTTGATGGTTTTCAACTATTGATGGAGAGCTTCATAGTCTTGTTAGAAAATGAAATATATTGTTCTTACTGTTGTTTGCTTTTCCGTTTGAGTTTAGTTCTTTGTACATCCTTATGTTCTAGTCCCACCTAAGAGCAAGGAAATTAATTTAACTTTGCTATAAGTGTTTTACTTAAGTGGTTTAGTTTGACTCAGTGTTCTTCCTGGCAGTCTTTTGTAAGTAGCCTGTTAAGTGAGAAAACACCAGCTTAATTAATTTCTCATTTTTACTATTTCATTTTCAATGACATATCTATCTGAAAAACAGTAAAAACTTCTTGTTTTATTGAAATCCCAAATGTAGCATACTTACAAAAGCATCTTACTGAGGGCTACTGTAAACAGTAACCAGTTTATATGTGGAAGTTATGTATGTTGGGGTTTTTGTCTGTCATGGTCTGGAGCTACAAATTGGAAGTTTTGAGAAAGAAGTTTGGTAGATATGGTCTAGAAAAACTTCAGCGTTAAAAGATGCATAATCCCTACAGCAAGTTTCAGAGGGAATAGACTATGACCTCCAGATATCTGACCCTGACACGAGGGCCTATTTCCTATTTGGGTTGGGAATTTTAAGGAGCCATTGAAAATTGGTTGGAGGTTGGGCTCTTAATTCCCCAGATCTGAATGTTATGGTAGGAGAAACCTGAGCTGTTACAGCTGAATTACTGACATATATGAAGAGGTCATCTTCTGTATGAACTTTTGTGTTACAAAGTAAAGTTTTTGAGGGCAAGAGGGAAAAGGAAATCATCATTTATTATCTGGTATGAAAATACAGGTCTAGCTTTTAGATCACATTCAAGAGCTGCCTCAGAATATCTCTGAGGCACTGCTCACTTAACGTTCTTTAGACCAAGAATATAACAGGTTTTGTTACCTTCTTTGACTTAAAATTATAATTATTCTTAGTAGGGATGACTTAGGGTCAGACTGTTATCCAGCGGTTGAATGCTGAGTGAAAAAATCATTTACAGTAATTTGCAGTCTAGGTTGTGCCTTGAATTATGCCTTCTGTTTATATGTCTTCTGATACTTCTGTTGGAATTTTGCCAAATGCTGTAAAGGAAAACGTCAGTATCTTGCTCAGTGTGCTTTAATATCCATTTGAACTTTTTTTCTTTTAAAATAACAACTGAAGCTGAACATGCAAACTTCAGGGAGTAGGTAAATGCTATGAAGTCCTTCACATACATGATAGTCTTTTGTAAGATCTCATTTTACTGATGTAAATACAAAAGTATATGAAACATTAATTCTTCCTAATCTCCTTGTATTTTCAGCATAACTGAGGCAGATGATTCGAAGTGTGGGAATGTATTCCAAGACCTAAGGAAACCTGATAGCTTTTTGGCAAGCAGAGATCAGACAGAGGGTGAGAGGGGACTTCATGTTTCTAGATCTTTATGTGTGCTAGAAATCTATCAATGACACAACTTTTAAGAGATTAGCACTTTGAGTGTGCTTTCAGGAAAACACCTTAGCATTTATGAACATTATCAGTGAATTTGAACATTATCAATGCCTTGCATACCTGCTTGCTTTGATATGAAGCTTGCAGATGACCAAATGTCATTGAGCATGCTGCTGGCTTTTTTTACTTTTATTTACACAGGTGTGTCTTGAAAAACTCCCAAAATACTAACCTCCACATGTGGTTTTCTTGTGTTCATTCAGTGGATGTTCTAGTGGCACACTTTGAAGTAGGGAGAGGGAAGGGGGAGAGTCATACTGAGTCAGCTCCACACAACACAGCAAGCTTAGCTAGGCAGAGAGGAGAGCTTTAGAAAATGCTTATGACCCTGTAGGTGTTACTGAAGAAGTTGAGGATTGATTGAAAGGTGGCTGTGCAGCAGGTCAGGTCATTCTTTGTTCACTCGTCAGAATTAAAAGAAAACTAGGCAGTAAAATAAACAGAATGCATTCAAATAAAAAATGGTATTGTCAATAAAATTATTTACAAATTCTGGGAAAGGGAATTGTACAAAAATCTAGAAAATTAATTGGTTTTATGTTTAAATGGGCACCTTTAACTATTCATCAAAAGGGTTTTCACAACCAGGTAAAAAAGTCTTTATGTCTCTCCTAACAATCTTCTACTTCCCTATTCTGTCCACTGAAGTGTCTTTACAAAAAGAGATAGCAAAATGAGCAGTGGGTCAAATGATTTGTTAATCAAGATAGTTTTTTGCCTTTTGATCACAAACTTGATTACAGGACACTATTTCATGGCAGTCATTGAGGTAATATTAGTGTAGCATTTAGTTATACCTCTTCAGCATGGGTTTTGCATTTTTTCTGGCACACTTTGTGACTGAGAGTTTACAAAATAGTCCATCTCTCACCATCTGAACTCAAAACTGAGCTGGGACTGGTAAATCCTATTATTATAATTAATACCCTTTATAGGCTTGGTGGATTCATGGACAGCTTGTATTTGGTTGCTGTTTTATCAGTATTAATTTTTTTTTCAAGATAGTTCAGCCAAGTTTCAACATTTAAACTTGGTTACCTCTCTGTTTTGAGCAGAGTTAAATTGTGTGTTCTTTACAGAATGGCTTATACCCCTACATTGTTAACTTTTATGGCAAAACATAAATTTGTAAGTTTGCACTTGGCTTCTGTCATTCTATGTTACAATTTCCTATTTTGGCTCAGAATGATTGCAAATATAGAAATGTAGATTTTCCCATGGAGTATGTGATTTTTTTTGCACCAATTATTTAGGTCTGTTTGACTCCAAGGTGGTATATCTAAGCCCTGGAGGTTTGCTCAAGTGAAAAGGGAGACTTCTGGCAGGCGTAAAAGCTGCTGTCAGCATCATACCAACCTTTGACTGTTGCTTCAGTCCCTTAAGGTTGGTAGTAGCTGTTACGACTGCAAAGAAGTACCATCAGAGCTCAAGGGAGCGAGTCCTGTAGGAGTAGAAAGTTTAATATCTAGGTCCCCTTTGGCTGTATCAAGTATTCTTGCCCTCTATGTATGGCATAACAGCTTCAAGACTTACAGATGGAAAAAAACTCAAGAGCTAAGCTTTCTACTGATGCATGCACAGGTCTGACATATTTAAATCTTGGTTTAAAGCTTCTGTACTACACTTTGTTTAAATGCTTGTTGCATATGCACAGAAAATACTTTGTAATGTTAAGTAATGTATTGTTTAACTATTGCTTAATAGTTGTGAAATTACTTTATCATTTTACAATGTGTAGTTAAGAAAAAAAGGCACAGAAGCAAAATTAACACTTAACACCACTGTTAGAGCACACAGTTAGTCTCATAACTGTGTTTTATATGTGTAGGGTTAGAGTTCAGCAATGCATGCATCGCAGCACATGACCATTATTTCTTTCCCTCCTGTACACCCTCATCAGGAGAAGGGGAAGCAACTATTGATGTGAAGGCTGAGCCTATGATAAGTACATCATTAGCTGAAATGGATTTTGATGAGTCACCTTCAAATAATATCAGAAAAGAACTGAGGCTGCAGAATACCATCCCCATAGAGAAAGAGCAACAACGTTTACAAAGCAACGGCTGTTGTATTGATCCAGGCTTTGTAGAAGGAAATATCGAGCCAGAGGAAGAGACCATAATAGCTGGAAACAGCTACCTTGTGTCGCCCAAGCTACCTGACTTTGATGGCTGTAGTCCTGGTTGGAGCAGTGCATTTTATGGAGCTGAATGTTTTGATTCAGAAGTTCATAGTTACATGAAAAACCTTGGAAAGCAGAAATCAAGTGAGTCACAAAATATAGATGCTAAAAAAGTGGTGAGTACATTGATTTAAAATCATTAAGATACCTCTCTACTTGCTGGTTAAAAGTATGATAATATTTGTTGTGTCATAGTGCGTTGAAGCCCTCTTCTTTTAAATACCGACTCTTGTTTTAAAACCCTCAAGACTTGCAACATCTTATCAATAAACCAGGGTAAGGGTAGTAGTCCAAAATAAAGAGCACTGACCTACAGCCAATAGTCACTGATTTACAACCCATCTTCGCTTCCTGAAGTTGACTGGAAAAGTATTGTCTGCCCTATACACCAACACCGTGGTGGTAATATTACAGCAGAGCCAAGAATGACTACGGTGTGTATTGCAGACATTCAAGAGGTCCTCCCTGGCATGTGCTCTGAGCCCTTTCCTTGGTCACAGTGAATTCCCTGACAGCATCTTACCATTTGCCAGCAGAACGGGCAGTTGTTTGCTCACATCTTCTCTTGGAGATGGCTAATCATGGTAATGAGTGCTGCTCTGTGCTTTTTAAGCAGTTTGGGGGGCATGGAGGAGCACGGGTAGGGGAATGGTTTGGTTTAGATTAGCAAGGTTTTTACATTCCCTTAAAGATCATATTGATCACATTAATTTTTACAGTTGTGCATATATCTATAGCAAGCTTCAGTTTGCAAATATTTTTGTAAATATTTCAAGTCAGTAGAACTGAACATCTGAGGACACAATCTAGACTTATTTCTTTCCAGATAGCCAGTTCAAATCTGTGGTTCTATTTACTCATTTTTTTTATTTCTTTTTTTTAGCACTGCGACCTCACTTCAGTTTTCAGTAAAAAAAAACAACTATTTTTCTGTTATTAGGCAAGTTAAAGCAGTTAAAGCCTGAATCACTGAGGATGTTCTACTTCCTCACACACACCCTCCTTAATGTTCTGTAGGAGAAAATAGCATAAGAAACTGCTGGTTTGTGTAAAAATAAATAAATAAAGAAGTTTTCAGGACTGTCACTCTCAAAAATTCCCATCTACTCAAAAATTCCTATTTCTAATCCTAAAGGGCTTTTTAATCCTGTGTAAGCGTGCCAGCTAGAAAAAAATAGGCTTGCATATAATCTACCTTATTTGAAGCAGTAATTCTTGACTGAAGAGCAGATTTTTGTGAGTAAGGAGTGTTCTTAAGCATCTAAATGCTTTTTTCTGTTTCAAGTCAGTCTTCTTTGTTTTGAAATTTTACAGACTACTCAGCAATTTAGTTTGATTCAAAAGTTCTTGGCAATTGTTTTTGCTATTTAACAGGCATACAACAAAAAATGAAGCCAGATTTATGGTGCTTACAGTCCACTTTGGAATTTGCTTATGAAATTAATGCATACTATTATACATCGCTACTATGTGCGTAAGGACTTGGCTAACCAACAGCCATATAGGAGGTGGGGGGAAAATAATCTTGAGGTGTCTCTGTAGAAAATTATACTGTGCTCACGGCCAGTACGTTTCACTGGAGGAAGATTACCATTGATACAAAGTGCAATTTTTTTCAGTTTGTAATTAGTAAACAATTCAGAGAGCGAGAGAATGCACATTCTGATGGCTGAAAAAGATGCCTACTACTCTGAGGATAAGTGACCAATCTTCCCAGTGTCATCTAAAATTAGCGTGAAGTCTTAATAGCTGGACAAAAACTAGACTTAAGTCTTATTCTGTCTTGGTAAGGCAGATCTGGACTGCATATAAGGCCATGTGGACAAACAAGAATAAAATAATTATTTGCAGACAATAGAAGCTTGGTATCTTATATAAGTAGTCTTCCTAATTTGTGAGATCCCTTTGTGGCCAAGGAATACAATTATAAACTGCCATCTTCAATTATGAAGTCAAGTTTAGCTTATACTCCACCATTTTCTTCAGAGGAGAAGCTTAACAGAAGATTAAATACTTTCGTGCAGTGTATAAATATTTTGAATGCATTGCATCGCAAAAAAAGTGTGTATATGAAGATACGTATATTCTCTGTTGTACTGTTTATATAAAAACCTCTTGGTATACTAGAATATTCAGGTATATGACCTTTAAAAAATTGTAATAATATTGTATTAAATGTTCTTTCTTTTTTTTAATTAGAATTACTTTTTAAGTGTCTTTGTTTCTACAAATTCAACACAAGATACTTTAAAATATCAGTTAGTTTTTAGTCTTGTGACTATTTTTATTTTTTTTACTACCATAGCTTCAGCAACTTTAATCTTTCTGCTGGTGTTACTACAACATTGACTTCCTGTAAAACCCAGCTTCTTACAAATGTGTTTAAAATAAACACAGAATCATAATGCTCTAATTACAATAATCTTGAACATTTAACCTGAGCAAAGAAAACCTTCCTAACATCCTGCTGTTTTTCCAAACTCCATCAGTCATGACAATTTCTGAAATAAACTATTAGCAATATTGCTGAAAGGAGATTAACTGTTGCAAGTTTTAACCGGTCAATATATAAGAAAGATGGGGAAAAATATGAAACTGAAATTTTTTTTTCTGTTGTAGCAGTCGGGAGATGATGATTCTTTGCTGTAAGACAATTGGTTATCAACATGTAGGTGATAAGCAGCTCTACCCAGCTTCTGTCTGCTGTCCCTTTGCTGCCTGATTCATCAAACCAAACACTACAAATCAACTGTGAAAATGTTTAGCATGGTTTTAATCTCTATGCCAGCAGCTGACAAAGACCAGTTCATATCTCATTTTGAACAATATGGATGTTGCTGGTACCATTGATAGGGGTAGGATTTAACGCTTGTAAGTCCTTGCGTACTGTTGTACTTGGATGTAGCCAACAGCTGTATTTGTACAACAGTGTTTTCAGCTAGTTTTATCTGATAATATGAGCATTTATATAGTATATTTGGAGTACATATTTCTATTATGTAGAAAATAAATGTAGTCGTTAACATTTCAGAAATGCCAGTGATTAACACAGTTAACGTGTAAGCAATGAATAAGAGCTAGGCAAATTTCAAGGGAATGATGCACTGTCTGAACCAAAATACTGAGAAAACAAAATACTCCGTGTGAAAATTAACATAAGTTTTCTGCCAAAATAGAAGTTAAAAAAAATTAATTATTCTAGTCACCAACTTCTCACTGTAAACTCTAGTGGAGAAAACACATGTCCCATGTCCAGTCCAAGAGGACTATGGAGTGCAAAAGAAATCTTGGAAGCAGCTGTTTCGAGCAGGAAGGTAGTTTGAGTTGCTGGAGGAAAGTTCTGCCTCTCTTGCAAGCTAGAGCTGTTTGTCTCCAGCCTATCCTTCCTTGTTTAAATAATACGTTAACCAAGTTTTATTTCAAAAACCAGTTCCTTGATTAACTGTAGTCTGGTTTTCATTATCTGCAAAGGATTATAATCAACCTACTTTTTGCCCCAGGTCTCTGACAGATTTTTGAAAGCCAGCAATAAAGCTGAGCTCATTCCACAGCTTTGTGGTGAAGTGTGCTAAAGCAGTGTTTAGGAGTTGCTATTCCAAAGAGTGGATGTTTAAAGGTAGACCTTGGAGCTTGACTACATTTGTCCTGACAATGGCACTATCCTTTCATAGGGATAGGTCTGCTCGGTTGATTCAAATCTGCAACTGGAACCGAGTACTGAATGAGAGTCTAACCACACAGTAAGTTACAGCTTTGGAGACACATACATGTCATTAATACACTTATTTCTCCAATTAAAATATTTGTATGTTTCTTTATTCACTTTCTAAAACTAAGTGCAATTAAATTGATGTAGTTTTTTAAAATTTTGTATACCTGTAAGTTTGAGAACATGCCGGTTCTGAGAGACTGAGTGTCAGAACATATATATTTATGACAGAATTAAATATTCTGCCATAAATAATTAACTTTTCTATTTTTCCATGGAAACCTATTAGATATTGTCTGCACTTTAGATAGGTTGTGATTTAATAAGATGCAAAAAGTAAAACATGATGAACAGTATTAACAATGGCATTAATCAAGCTATTATGATTTTTACAAATGGTAATATGTACTCTTATGTTTGGAAGGAATGTAAAATAGCTACCATAAAAAAAAAAAAATATTTATGGATCAAGGTGACACTTTCAAATGTCGTAACAGTAATTATTGCTTTACTGTGTAGGTTCTTATTAGATAGCTCATTGAAGTTCTTAAGGTCAGCAAAGGTTAATCTGCATTTAGGAAAGTTAGTCCTTAGGCAAGCGAGTCTATGTTCTCTGCCTGGCATCACCTCTAGTCCAGGAGCTGCTGGTTTTACCCTCATAGAGTACATCCAGGCAAACCGAACCAAGCCCTTGCAGCAGAATAAGAAATGGAGAGCAGCCACCAGGCCTGCCATTTCTGCAGGGGGATGTCCAAGTCTGCCCTCCCAGTGAGGAACTTTTTTTTTCTCTGTTTTCTGTAGTCTGGTAGGCTGGCTTCAGTTCTCTTGAAGCCCCAAGCCTTCACCCGTAGCCTTTGTCCTTTTCCTTTTTGCCTGCACTAGGTTTCAGTTATTCCCCAGGATCTCATAAGCTACTTGTAAGAGTCTCCACCGAACTTCAGTGCACCCAAGCTGTGACTAGGATGTTTCTAGCATGTTCTGGCCACAGTTCTCCCTTTCCCATTTCTTTTCTCTTTTCCTTTCCCTCCTGCCGATATTCTGCATCCTTTGCTGAAGCCATCCTTCAGCATGTACAAAACTTATACTTTAAGGACAGGCTGGAATTTGCAACTTTCCCAAGTAACCAGTCACTCTATCATTACATTGTTCCCTAGACTGAGGGATGTTCTGTAGAAGTGTCCTGACAAATTAAATGTACTTCAGAGGGAGCAGAACAACTGAACATATAGCTTCATCAAAATTGTTTCTATTCGAGACCTACCTAAAATGGAAGGTGTTGTGGAATAGACTGGGAATTTGCTGCCGGGTTAATTGCTACTCACTTGAAGTTATTTAAGAGAGAAACCACTTCTGTCCACCAGATTCCAAATGTCAGAAAATGGCCACTCTGATTCCCTTTCAGTGTTCATAGTCTCTTAATCAACTTGGTTTCATTTTAATTGAGGAAACAAAACCAAACCTTTAAGTAAAAGCAAGCAAGTTTCCAATTTAGCATCTGGATAATAGCTTTTCTGTGCTTTCACTGTTCTCTATGTGATGCCTATGTAGTGGTAAGTCTTCTAAAAATCCACAGGGCTTTTGTGAAACTTGCTGCTAATGAACTACGTTGTTAAACCTTTTGAGCTTTTCTGAAAAACAGTGACAGCTTTTTCTCAAACTCAAATTAATTTCTAGTAAGTCCATCCCATTAAAGCTAACCTATTTACCAATCTGTTGTTTGATACGGTAGCTCTGAGCTATGTGTTTTCTGATCACTCTGCTTGTGGGAGTTCTGTCTGCTGCATCCGGTGAACTCACTCCATTTAAAATGCTGTTTCATGTAACTGGGTCACTGGCAGTCAGCTTAGGACCCAAGTGCGAAAGCCACTGCTTTTCTAAAACACAACACATGTTGTTTCGTAATAAATTAGAAGCTGAACCCAAAGTGGATGGCCCATTTCATTGGTTGGTAAAATAATGAAACCTTTGATATGCAAGCAATTAGTAAGTGTCTACATCAAATGTGATACTATTGCACAAAGCCTGATGTACTTTCATTTCTTTCCACTGCTTAAGTTTTATAATTCTGTATAAATTTAGTTTATTTTTTTCAATTATGTAAAATGCATAAATATAAAATATGTAAGTTGAACTTCCAAATTTATGTGTCCTTTATTATAGAGCAGCACTCCTGTCTGTGTTCTGACCTGTTTGTATAACATAATGTAATTATACTTGTTTGGAAACCATTGCTTTCTGTCAGACACTCAGTTCTTGCTGCAAATATAGGTCAGCTTCTTAACAGAGCATTTCTGGGGTCTTCAGTGATTTCAGAACCCATCACTTTTAATTCTGGATGTCTCCTGAGTGTAACTTTAAAAAAAATGCTCTTGAAAACAAGCAGATAAGTGCAATTATAACTAAAGACATATTTATATAAATTAATTCAGATGAACTTCAGTGTGGTCTCATCATACACAAACCAGCTCCAGTTCTTAAACTGTAGAACAGTGGCGTGACTAATGCTTTATTGGGAACAGGTGATGCTTTGCTGTAACTTGCCTGTAAGCCCAGGTGTGAAAGGTAGTTTCTCCTAGTTAATATCATATTCTTGTCTGTTTGGATGTTCTTTTTGTCCTACAAAATAATTCTTTTTTTAGTTTCTTAATAGAATTTTATATTTACTGTTCTGATCAGAATCCTTTTTCCCTTTAGGAACTAGAACAGTTGCTAATGATGGAGACAAAAAATTACAGAAAGACCATAAAGTTTTACCAGAAACTATTGCAGAAAGAAAGAAGAAACAAAGGTAAGATTACAGCAACTTGCCAACAATGAAGTGGGTGCATAGTACCTTCAAGGATTTTTTTTTTCTATAAATCAGAATCATTGATGTTCTTATGCTGTGTGTGTTAAATCTAAAGGTCCTGAAACTAAATCTGTGTTGCCCAAATTGAGGGGACAGCTACAGGAGATGAAATCAAAAGTGCAGTTTCTTGAACTGGTGAAGAAATACATGCAGGTAAGTCAGACTTTATTTTGCTTGTGTTTCATTTGTCATTTTGTCACTGCATCAGTATAGTTGGCTGCTCAAGTCGGTATACGAAAAGTATTTTGTGTCAAAGTGCCAAATTAAATAGGATCTAAAAGAATAATTAAAATAAATGTAATTGCTGCTAGCATTGTTTAAAAAGGAAAAAAAAGATCAATTGTACAAAACGCGATTTGGCTATAAGTTGACTTGATTTTTGTGTGGATTTTTCTGTCTATTTTTCTATGTTTTATTTTTTTGTGGCTTTGCATCTTTGAGCAGATCATGTATGCAGAGCAGTGGGGTGTGGAATGCTGTGTGCTGCCTACAGTCATTCACCACGGGAGAACTGACGCTGTGGATGTGGCACAGTCAGATGAGTCATCGTTGCTTCTTTACTATAACACTGAGAAACACCAATGTAATAATCAAGGTGGAATAAGAGTTCTGCAGGCTGGTACACCACTTGGTTTAATGGCTTATTTATATTCTAGGTATAGTATATTTTGCACATCCTCGACTGGGAGTGGGTTGAGGCATAGTTGCTAGTTCAGGAATAAATAGTCTCCGTGATAAATCCTAGTTACTCAACATTGCATAAATTCTTCTCCCTTGTGTCAAGTTTAATGTTATTTCTATGAACACCTATTTACAGAAACAGGCAAGGAAATTGCAGAAGACAGTCTCATAAAAAATAAGACAGACTTCTAAGTCTGGATTTGATTAAAACTCAAAGTATTTATTAATAAATTAAAACCTAATAACTTTAAACCTTTCTACCCTTTCTTTGCTTATTTGAGGGTTTGCTCTGATAGTTGCCATGGAATCAAGGCTTTATGTTACTGCCAGTAGTATAACAATTCTTCAGAACATGTAATTTGATAATTCTTATTACCAGGGTCTGGATGTGAAAATGTATAGGTTCTGTTTTACATATTACTGCCCCAGTATTTGGGACTGATAAAGATGCAGGCTTATCTCAGTGCTTAAAATGGGGACAAAGATGTCCTTTAACCTTCAGCTAGGATGAGGGCAGCGGTTTTCTAAGGTACCTGAACCATAATAGCATGAAGGATGGAAACCGCCCAAAAGAATCCATCAGATTTGTGCTACTGTAGAGGCAGCAGCTTTCTCCCAGCTACTTCTCCCAGCTCATGCTGATCTCAGACCAAGTTACTTATCCTGAGTGCTGCTTTTCCTGGCGGTTAATATTTTGCACAAACTGAAGAGATTGTTTTGCAGTCAGAGCTTCCTATTCATCAAATACAGACTTGCATGGTTAGCCATAAGCCGTCAGCAAGACAGGACAACTAACCTGTGTTAAGACCTTGAATGTGTGTGCATCTGTGTGTGTACAAAAAAATAAAATGCGCTCATTTTTCATGTGTGTATAATAAGTATATTCTGTTGTTAAAGCAGCTACTGATTTAATTAGAGCAGTAATTAGGAAATATTTTCTTGCCTGAAGTATCTACTTTTTTATGCTGTTATTCTAATAGAAATTTTTAAAACAACATCAAGTGAGATGATAGAAAAAGAAAATTAAGCATGTTCACCATACTATTTAGAATGTAACTTTTCATAATACTAGAAATGTCAAAGTAGTTCTTCACAAAATTCTCAAAAGTAGAGAATTTTTTTAAAAACAACTTATGCTTTCAGTGATGGCAAACACTATGTATAATGTAGAAAAATAAAAGAAAAAGGAATTGAGGTTTTAAGTGGAGCTTGGGAATTTAAAATCCCTATTAATTCTTTATCTTTTTGCTGTTGCTGTACTCTAATGCAAGAAGAAATTGTGTTCTTGCTTGTCTGAAGTCTTTTTTGTGCTTCACAGAAATGCATTTTTAGAAGGTTATGTACAGCAGTTTCTCTACACATTTCGCTATTTCTGCACACAAGAAGAATTTTTGCAGTTTCTTCTTGATAGAATCAGCAGCACTTTATCCAGGTACAGTAATTTCCTGTGGGAAGCATTATCAAAGCACAACTGACTTTCCCCCCAATGGCAAATAGCTGTTTCTGAAAAAAACTACTTCAATTGAATTTTGATGTTTGTTTTTGTAAGACTCTCTTGACAAGTTAAAGTAGAGCAAGTACTATATTTGACAATGTGGTTACTTCTTTCTTCTGAATTCTGAGTCTTACCAGTTGTTCAGTGATGGGTTGTAAGTACAACCACAGCTTTGTTTCCGTACAACCCTGAATTTTAGTGCCATGAAACGTAAGAATTTAAGATAGCCCAATCAATGCTAAATAATGCTTGTGGTTTTTTCAACACTTATTTTTAATTTGGAGTTGGATAGCAATTTTGGTGAAATATGTGTCTTTTTCTTCTCACCAGTACAAGCCTGGGTCCTTCCACATCACTTACCAAAATACGTAACCGCAGTTTCTACATCCTGCAGGCTTGGATTGAAGACTGCTACAGTGTAGACTTTGCAACAAATACTGATCTTTTGTGTACCCTAAAAGAATTTATTTCTTCCAAGGTAAGTCAGAATAACGCTGGTTTTGACAGCTGTCTTCAATATGTGTGGTTTTGCACAGACAGGAATCTTACAACTATTTTGTGTCTAGCTTATAATTTGTAGGAGATTGAGTTCAATATTGTGTTAACCTGTTCTGTATTTACAGGTTGCTCCGTTAAATGGCTATGGAGAGCGCTTGTTGTCATTGCTAGAGGATGCTTCTGCCAGGAAAAGTGGCAGTGCTCACCACTGCTCCAGCATGGACAAATGTGAAGAGGAAGGTGAGGAGGGCAGAAAAACATTACATTCCCTATGTAAAAAGCTCTCAGAAGACATTTACAGAAAGGTATGTCTTTTTTTCAGACTCGGTATATGGAGCACACACATTTCCATATATTATTTTCTGACAAAAACTAAAATGTCCAGCTTAAGATCCAGACCCCTATTTAGTAAAAATTATCTACCAGCATTTAAAATTTTATTTTGAAATTATCTAAGGTCTAAACAGTTCTATAACTGTGGAAATAATCTTAAGCCTTAATTGTGCCCTGTCAGCTGTTTCCGTAACAATAGATCAGATAATCCAAATTTGGAGAGGAGTTGAACTCTTCATCCTTGATACTAGCATGAGACTCATAGCTACCAGGAAACCTTTTCCCCCTTGTCAAACATTAATGCTTTTTATTAGGCATATGTCTTTGTAAAACTATAAATGTAGGAAACCAGCAGGAGGTGAGAGGTTTCCTGCTAGAATTTCAAAGCTTGTAGAAAAAACTTGTCTGAACTTTTGTCTGTGTTTTATGTACTGTGCTAGTGAAAAGTAACCGTAGAAGCCAGAACATACTGTAGGCTTTTCCTGAAAAAACATCTCTCTACAGAGTAACCAAAATGACATGTGGAAGTCAAATGCGTTGATAATGTACAAGCTGAATTTAGAATCAGCCTCCTGATAAAGGCACAGAATTCCATGGGGTGTACTCGGGATTCAGTCAATAAAGAGCAAGCAGAATAGAGAAACATGATCTTTTTTTTATTGTTACTGCATCATGATTATACTGGAAGAAGGGGAAAAAATGGAAGACCGAGTATTTCTTTAGAAAGGAATGTTTGCTTCTAAGCAAAAAAGAGCACAAGAAATAGAAGTAAATTGTGTAATATAGGACTTCAGAATATAAACCATTTTATGGCAGCAAGCTTGAATACGCGGAACTTGTTTTAAACACCGATTGTTGATTGAGTTCTGGCAACCCCCTGATCAAACTCATCAATTGTGCATATGATATTAGCTTAAAATAGCGACATTGACTAAACCAATTAGTGTCTGGCCTAACCTTGAAGATTAACTGAACAGTTTTGCATTGACAAAGGTGTTTCTCTAACAAAACATTCCAGAAAATTACATCGAGAGGAGGCATCGTGTTTGCTTTAGAGAATTCTTATTCTTATTTTCTACAGAACTTTAATTGGAAACTTTCCAAAAGTGTGGGACCAATTGCACAATACCAGAGAGAACGACTGTGTGCTAGTTCATCAGTTTTGCCAAAGCCATGCTATAACAGTTTTACAGAAGAATTCCCAGTCTCCTTTGCTAAAGCAGATGAAGTGGGACCGTATCTCCTAATAGAATACAGCGCACAGCAGCTCTGTTGTCAGCTGACATTACTGCAACAGGTACAAAGGTCTAGTTTTACTAGCAAGTACAAATAAGATCTTCTTACTTTATACTCATCCTCCTTTCTCTACCATTTCCCAACCCTCTTTCAAGCTTATTTCATACTGTTTCATAAGACTTTGAATTAAAATAATCCATTTTTCTCTTGAAATCTCTACAGTAGAATTTGGAATGACTAATTCTGTTCTCAGGCTGTGATCCCTCTAATAAATTTGCTGAAGAGAGGGGAGTGGGGGAACCCTCTGTCATTTTTATCACCGAGCATTTTAGAAGAACTACTAGATCTAACAACAGATGTATCTTGCTTTTTTGTTTAGGAAGTATTTCATAAATGTCATCCTGTACACTTTCTAAATTCAAGAGCACTTGGTGTTAAAGACAAATGTGTTGCTGTCCAAAAGTAAGTTTCTTATTTTAACTGCCCTTCTATTCTGTTGATGCACAATAACTTCCTGTGTTGCACCTTTAATACATCCAAAAAGAGAGATGCATTCTTAAGACTTAATATCTGTTTGACAGACTAGATAACCCGTTTATATCATTTCAGGAAATTTTATACATGTGTATGTAGATGCACCTATGCACATGTTCGCACATACCTATGCACGTAATGGTTTCTGAAACAGTCTCCTTGGTCATGCATATGTATATGTATATAGAATCTCAATGACCGTTACAGCGTCACAGACCAGCTAAGGTTGGAAGAGACCTCTCAAGACTGCGTAGTCCAACCCCCCTGCCTTAAGCAAGGTCAGCTAGAGCTGCTTGCCTGGGACCACGTGCAGTCAGGTTCTGAATGTGGATGGGGACCCCACAGCCTCACCACACAACATCCAGTTTGTACTGTTAGGCAGACGAAGTATCAGTATTTACAGACGTGTAAGAATTTTCCTGTAGTTACTAGAGCAGTTACCAACCTATTTAAATTACTTTCTCAATGGTAATTAGTGTTTTCATCCAACCACAAGGACCTCATTATATTTGATTATGGTCTACTTCTTACGTACTCAGTGGATTCAGCTAGCCTCTAATTAGTACTTGTTAATTGTGCTACCTGTAGATTTTTCTGTCTAAGGATAGGAAATGAACATCTAAGCAGCTCGTCTTTTACAGATCGTTAAATGGCAGTGGCTAAATCAGCTGGTATATTCTGATTTTGGGGTTCAGGCATGGAAACAAACTGTGGTGCCACTAGGTGTTGGGCTCAGCTTCTTGTGTGGCTGCAGTGTTTAATGAGTTTGGGTTTCTGGCTGTTATTTTGTTTCAGATTGGATGGCCTGTTGTATTCAGTAACAAATGGTGAAGGTGTCTTTACCTACAGAAACGTATACTGTATATGCTTATCTTGTAATCACATGTAATTATCTTGTAATTATAAGGAAGAAAAAGTAACATAGCTCAATGGTTATAGTATATAACATTAAAAATCAAGACTGCAAGCACTGTGATATTATTTTAAATGGTTAGAAGTCAGCGTCTTCACAATCAAGATTTTCTTTGAAAATCCAAAGTCAGCATGAATTATTTTTGCCTTTTCCCCCCCTCTCCCCGTCTTCTCCATAGAGCTGCTTCTGCTGAGACAGTTTCACTGAAAGTCTGCAATCTGTTTCTGTCAAAGTGCATACAAGACCAGTACCTTCTACAATTATTAAGAAATGCAGACAGTGTCAGCACCTGGGTTGCTGCTGAAATAGTGATGTGTCATACGTCTAAGGTTCGTCATTGTTTTATTGTATTATTAATGATGAAATAGTTATTTATGTGTTGTTGTATATGACTTGCTGTGTATTCAAGAAATATTCTGAAATACACCTGTGAGTGGGCAGTTAACAATTTGGTTTGTTGTCACAAGGAGGGTCTTGGATATTTTGTTAGTAGCAGGTGTCAAAACCTAATAGAATGTAAGACGTGAGTTGCCTGAGGAGAATAGATGTCAGACTTTAACAAGGACATCTTGGTGACAGAAAAGAGAAGAGGGAAGAGTTACTGCAGCCAACAATTTTGATAGCAAATTCAAAATGAAAATGCATCTCTTCTACTTCCTTATCATTTAATTTTATTATGTAGATTTATGCAGATTTACTATGTATATTTAGCATATATCTTTTTATATATATGCTAGATCTTAATTATTTTTTTTCAGCTGCAGGTGAGCTTGTTATCAAAGTTTCTTCTTATAGCAAAATGCTGCTATGAACAAAGAAATTTCGCTACTGCAATGCAAATCCTAACAGGCTTGGAAAACCTTATTGTACGACAATTACCAGTAAGTTTGGGATTGTTCTGCAACTATTTTGCTTGACATACTCTTGTTCCAATATGGATACTAATGTGAAAAACAAAACTATATTCTGTTTTATTGTAAGGCTTGGAAAATTTTACCTGCGAAAGTAGCTGAAATAATGGAGGAACTCAAGGCTGTTGAGGTATAGTATAAAGTCTTTCATGTAAAAATAGTTCTTTCGGGTTTGCAAAGATGCACAGTCTGCTTAAATGGATGCCTCTGCAGGGTGAAAGCCATAATTATTAGTTTGTATTTTGAATGAGATTTTACATTGATTTAAGACATTTGACTCTTAATCTTAGTGTTTACATTTATTTTCATCTCAAAAGTGTATCCTGCATGACTGAAAATCAACAAAGACATTTCAAAACACACTAGGACATTAAATATACTTTTTCTGATGATTTCTGAAGGAGCTGTGTGGCTGTGATCTGTTTTGAAAAATCTTAAATATTTATTTTATCTCCTTTGATTTTGTATTGATCTATACAATTTTGAATTGTAGAGTGAAGTTCTGAAGTGTGATTTTGGCTGTTATTTAGAACAACTAAAATTATGTATAAAGTACCTTTATTTGTGTACTTTCAAGTGTTTGACACCAGATTAATTCATAGTCTTGTCTGCCATGCTGAAAGCTAAAATGAATGACAAATAAATATATAGTGCTGAATACATGAAGTGGAGAACTTCCTGTAAAACCTGTCCCGATACTTAATGTGAGATTTATCTGTGTGGATTTTTAAACTAGGTGTTTTTAAAAAGTGACAGCTTGTGCTTGATGGAAGGAGAAAGATTCAAAACACTTCCAACAATTCCTTCAGCCCATGTTTTGGCTATGCATGTCCAACAACTTGAAACTGGAGGATTCACAATGACAAATGGAGCTCACAAGTGGACTAAACTTAGGTGATTATTTTAATTATTTACATATGTCACCTAATTTTTAAAAAGAGAATATTATCTAATGGGGTAATGAGAGCTGATGCAGCATTTCACAGTTGTCAGTTTGAATAGTTTCAGTCATTTTGGCATTAATTAAAGGGATATATACTATAGAAGGGAATACTCGATGCTTTTGGATTTCCTGTAAAATTTGGGTTTGGGGCTTTAGTTTTTTGGGCATGTTGTTTTGTGGCTTTTTTATCTGCAAAACAAACTAATCTTTTTTATTTTCTTTTTTACCATATTCACTTTCAAGAAATATTGCAAAAGTTGTGAGCCAGGTTCATGCATTTCAAGAGAATCCTTATACATATACACCAGATTTCAAGCTGCAGACTTACCTCAGACAAAGAATATCGCGATTTAAAGATGCAGACATTTCTGCATTGGCAGCTGACAACTGTGCCAACTTCCACCAGATACCAGCAGAAAAACATTCTAGAAAAATTCAAGACACGCTGCGCAGAATGAAGGCAACATTTCAGTAATTATTTACCTTTCATCTGTTCTATTCCAAGTGTAGATTGTAAAACTGGATTAAGTTGACATCATCTCCTGCACCAATTCCCAAGCAAATACTTAACTGAAGTGACTTAAAATACTATCTCAAGTTGAAATTATTATATTTCTTAACTTGGAGTTATAAAATGCTGACTAGAGAGATTTTAATCCCTGGCAACTGGATGACAGATCAAAAGAATAAAAATAAAGATAAAAGTAAAGAGAGAGTATAGATGAAAAGGATGATTAATTTTCTCACTGTTCTTTAGCATAAAAATATAATTAGCCCACAAACAAATATCTAAAAAATACTATGGCAATAAGTTAAAATTACAGCTTCTGTTGCAAAGTTGGCCTAGGAGAGTTCAGAATATAGTTCATTAAATGTTGAATATATTTTTGTATAAACATATTATGCTTGTATCCTGTCACTGTGTGCATATAATTCAGAGACACAGGTCCTCTGCTGTCTTTTGACTGTTGGTGTGTCTTACTTTTATGTTGTGTATTATAAAAACTATATTTGGCTTGAATAATTGGCCATTTTTTTTCCTCAAGCATACTAAGGAGAGGAATGCCATGCTGCAACTTTTTTTTGGTTTGGATTTAATGTCATTGAACTAACCTGTTTTCAAACAAAAGCAAGATCTGAATCTAAATATTATCAATTTGTTACTCTGCTTCTGCCCTCATAGCCTTGTGAAAATGGTAAATGTGAAATTGCTTTTTTTTTTGGTTGTTTTTTTTTTTTTTCTCTGTATTGGGCACAAGAATCACTTTGCTAATTTGAGTACATACGTGTGTGTGCACATTTGATTATGGCTTGTGCTCCTGAGATTGCTTTTGTAGATTGCAATGCTCCAGCAGCATTAAATAGAAGATAACTGTGTGAAATTTGGATCTGCAACTTGTAAAGCTTTGGTGCTAACCTGTTCATAGAGCTTGTACTTACAGGACCTTCTAAATGGCAATGAAATATGATGCTATTGCTTCACATAAGGTTTGTTGAGCTACCCAGGTTTGTGCAAGGCCAAAACGTTAAGGCTACAAATTAGTTACAAATGCAAGTGTTCCTACCAGAGGGAGCAATGATAGTATTGGAAGAGAAGTGGGGAAGGGCAAGAAATAGCTAAAATGAGCTCTGTCCTGAAAGTGATTTCCTAGAACTATGTTTAAAAAATGAAAATATTTTGAGAGATATGAAGAGCAGATGTGGACTAACTGTCTTGGCATGTTTTAGTGATGGAGAAGGAGGATATAAGAAATGGGAAAGTGCACATCTCTAGTATTTTGCAAATTGTACTATTGCATTTAACAGAAATGCATGTGCACACATTAAATTGTAGCTTTTTCAATGTGTAAGAGGAAAGCTTCTCCTTTTCTCAATAACAGCAATATATACATCGCAGGCCACCTGTTTCTCATCTTTCTCAGTAAAAACAAGGTATGTCCACACTTTCCATTAAATACCTTTGTTTACTTTGTCATATTAATATATTAATATTAACTTTTGTGCTCTTACTAGTTTAAACACTGGAGAACTCTGTTCTCAACAGGGTTTTCTTGCATTTGTTCTACTTTTAAGATGATATATTTTGTTATTTAACATATGTAGGTTTAGCATGTCATTAATTATAGTATTCTGACTTACCCTTAAGTAAAATGTGTTGCTCTTTCTTTAAAACTTGGCAAATGTGAAAACATCTAATCTTTACCTCCTATCTTTATATAATACAGTGAAGTAAGAATGTTAATGATGACCTTATCTTCAGACATACATTTCACATATTTGATCTGTTTTTATTAGTAATTTGCTTTTCTCAACTAAAAATTGTCATTCACTGAAGCCTTGCTTTTGAAAGACAGTAAAATTTTAAGTAGCGTAAGCTTTACTAATGTAAAGAACTCCACAAAACTTGATAATCACATGATCTTAATAAATTCACTTTTTATAGTTGCCAGACTGTTCAAAACGCTTTTGTGAGTTTACATATCATTTATATGTTCTACTCATGATGATTAGCTCATACATTTCTTAGTTTTTATCATGATTAAAAGCAACTACTACATCTAGAAAATACTGTGTTTATGACAATAACTGGTGCTATACAAGAATTTAAATATCATCTCATACGTTCTGTGTAATGCTGCAGTGTATCAGACCTTATATTATATAAATGCATAGTATTGAGTTATGATACTACTTTGGGTTATTTTCATCAGTCAGATATTTGTATTTTGTATTTAGACACCACCCCAGAACAACAACAAAAAATGTAAATACCTATTGAGGAAAAAAAAAAAATAATCACTCTTTTACAAGGAAATTGGTTTGGTTTTGTTTGTGAGCACCAATGTATGCACATCTTATATGACACAGATTTCAGAATAAAGTTACCTCTACCATATAACTACTGCTTATTTATGACTAACAAGCAGGAAGGGTTGGGCTAAAGTTTTCTTTCTCTGTGGGGAGTTCCTTTTAAATGGAAACACAGGACAAAGCATGTCAAAGAAACAAGTTCAGTTGTATCTAGTCATCAAAATGTTATTGGCATCAGTAATTATATTGCATAAATGAGCGACTTTGCAGTCTGGCCTCATGTTGCCATTCCAATGCCAAATTAGAACATTTTGGAGAAAAAAAAAAATGTTTTTTAAGCCAGAATTGCCACCAGCTGTCCTAGTTCTTCATTTTTTCCCACACTTCCCTCATCTTGGTTTTATGTTGTTTATTTTTCAAACAGTGACCCATGGAGTTTCTGAAATGAATTCTGCTCCTTGGGAGCCCTCCCATTTGCGCTGTGCGTCGGTGCTCTTTCTGTGTCCCTTTGCAGGTGTCTGTCCCCAGGACCCCTGGGGTTTTCAGGCCTCCTGCTAGAGAGCTGGGAACTGTCCTAGTTACACTGGCTGCATTCAAAAGCAGGTTTCCAGCTCCAGCACCTTCAGAAGCCTGCCAGGAAATGGGAGTGAGTTTAATTGGATCCTATGAACTATTTCATAGAAGCCTGACCCAAGAAGCTGGAAGATATTTCTTGAATCAACACTGATTCATGATTCTGACAATTTTCTTTCCTTGGAAATTTTTCAACCGCTATAAAACTTGCTTTTAAGGTTTTCTGCTTTCTTTCTTTATGTATTGGGCTGGTTTCATAAGCATTGCTGATACTCATAAATTCTGTGAGCACTGTATGTGATCTGCAAAGGATTGAAATTTTAGGAAATCTGTTTCTAAATAACAAATTAATAAGCTACAGTTTGGAGGGAGGCAAGCTAACAGTTTTTCAGTGTTAAACATATGGTTGATTGTTTAAATCTTTGATATTATGATGAGGGAAAGAGTGCAAATAAATTCTTTTTTCTTCTTCATACTTGCTTAAATACAATCCAAAACATATCCTCATTTAAAGTACATGTTGTGTTCTGTTTAGATTTTTTCCTTTTTTTGTTCCCCCCCCCAAAAAAAAAAATCTTTTTTTTTTAAAACATGCTTTATAAATAATCATTTTTAAATATGTGTTGGCCTTTAGAAGGAGTCCCAAACTGTATTAGAAATGCATGTTTGAACAGTATTTGAAAACTCAAGCCACAGAAAGCAAGCTTAATTGAGCAGTCACATTTGGGATTTGCCTTACAGGTATTCTTCACCTATAAAGATTTTTTGCCTTCATTTAGTTATTATAAATGTAAGAAATTTTCAGATAGTCATTCCAACTGCCCATAGTAAATTTGCATTACAAAAGTTTTTTTCCAAGAGATCTTGTAATGTTTTTAAGTACCAATAAATTACTAATTTGTGGTGGAAGATGCTATTAGGGGGTTTTATGTGATTTCATACTCTGAAAACTCTCTAAAATATATGTGAGAATGAACAATTCCACCTTTCCAATCTCTATTTGAAAATTCCTGCAGCAAAAAGCACCTTTTTTATGTGGTTGGGTTTAACCTGTCAATGAGTGACAACAGCCCCTGTAGACTAGAAACTTGGATTTGCAGAATCTTCTCTCCCGTTGTGGAGAGAAGCTCTTGAGTTTCTCCTGTTGCAGTGTTTGAAGAAGGCTATTGTGTGAAGGGTCTTTGTGAACAACCTGCAAGAATGCCAGGACAGCTTCAGCCTGGCGTTATTTTAGTGCTTCCTGTTCAGTGACATTGCGGTGTCTCACGTGCAAGTGGAATTGACAGTTGCCGTATTACATCAGGCCATTGTGGTAATCTAGTCTTTGCATTGTTACGTTTATTCATTTTTGGTCTAATGTAAGTGATGCTTTTGTAACTTGCCTAAAAGGCAGGGGTCTCATTACTGTATTGTAAATCTGTCCCCTGTCTCAGCTGTAAGGTTATTTCATTCAATTCTTCATTCTAATGCTAAGGTTGGTCTTGTTCTGATGTCGGTGTTATGTAGATTAAATGCATACTGGATTTAGACACTAAAATAGATACTGTGTTTTAAACCAGTAGAACTCAATTTTCATAATGAAATTAAGAGCTTAGAGTACTGGACAATTTAAGTTGCCATTTTCAGAGGGACGTAATTTGGAAAGCTTGACTGGGCACGGGTGAGCCTGAACACCAGGCTCAAAATTAAAATCTCTGCGAATAGATGCTTCTTTGTGCTCATATCTCATAAAGCTCATAAAAAGTTAACAGTAGTAAATTACTCATTTAAATAGAAGATACTCAATACTGCTTTTGCAAACAAGCTAGTGGAAGAGATGTAGGAAAAATGAACTGCTAAATGCAGATCCACCTTTGTGTGGATAACCACCGAGTGACTGACAGCGGCTTGTTACTTGGCGTTACTTCATGCCTTCATTACCATGCTCTGGTTTGTGTGGGGCTCTGCAGGCATGCTAAAGAAGATTAAAATTGTCTTGACAGCATGGGAATATGACACATGATAAAATAAGGTATGTTATGCAGATATGTGCGGATTTCCAGGATAATCAGCTGCACAAATGTAGACTGTGGTTACTGGGGTTTGGTGGAAAAGGGAAGATAAAGTCACACATATGCAATGTCTTGATATCCCCTCAAGGCATCTCCTAGTTCTCTGTTTCTTGGTGCAGGAAGCAAAAGGGTAAAGGGCTAAAAGATAAAAGGCCAAAAAAGAACAGATGACTCCTGAGATGAGTATATAAATCCACTGACATTAGCAAAGTAACTTTTTGCCATGAAGGTAAACTTCAGGACAAAGATCGGATACAGTTATTGAAGACCATTGTTGGGAATACAAAAATCCCCCAAATTAGTTTATTTAAATAGAAGATAATTGGTGAAAAGGCTGAAACCTAGAGAAAGATTTGAGGATCTGCAATAGGTCACCAAACACATAAGATGAGAGAGCTGACAAATTATGAAGCATCAGGCTGAATATAAAATTGCAAGGATGTTGTATTTTGAAATGTCATTAACAGTCCCTCATTTTGTGTTTGTCCAGACCAAGGGACGTGTTGCAGCACACTGTGCTTCACATCCCACACCACCTGTTCATTCCTCCGGTGACAGCCAGGATGTGCTTCGGTCTGAGACTGGCATGGGGAGAGTTTAGATGTAGCTGTGGGTGTCTGAGCTGGTGCTGGGAGCATGGGGAGGAACAGGAGAAAGGTAGACCTGTAATGCACAGAATGTGCAGGTATTGGAGGGAACAAGCATGAGGAAGGAAGGCAAGACAAGAGGAAAGAGTGGTAAAATAAAAAAAATAGTTGGCTTAGAATCTAAAGACAGGCCTACATTTTTTTTTCTGTATTTAAATTAACGGTCCAGGTGCCATAGCACGGGGTCTGTAACTGATCATCAGCCAGAAAGAGTGTAGAAAGTGGTTACTATTTAAGGTTTTACTGTGACTAATAGAGATAAACTATTTGAAAATCTGAAGGTGGAAAGCAGTCGAGAATAAAGTTACCATGAGACAACAGAGTTTATGATTCAAAGGAAAGAAAGGGATGAAAGAAGCGGGGTAACAGCAGTGGACCTCAAAAAAGCAACCTGCAGTAAACTCAAGGAATTAGTACATGAGGTCCTGGGGAAGGAATTCTAAGGCAAAGAGAAGTTCAGGGGAGCTAAAAGTTTCTAAAAAGAGGTTTCTAAAACAGGCCATATTTTTAAAGTATAACAACAATCTGTCCTCTTGCAAAGGAAAGAAAAGTGATAGAGCAGTGTGGCTGCATTAGGGGTGCATCGGTGACCTGAAAAAAAATCAGAAAATACTGAAAAACAGTGGGAACAAGAAGGCTGCATGGGCAAGAACAAATGTAAAAGAACAGCACAGCAGGTTAGGAACCAAACTGGACAGACAAAATGTTATTACCTGCCAGCAAGGGAAAAGCAAAACAATAAAAATGGATCATTAAAAAAAATTCTCTTATGTAGTAAGAGTTCTCTGCTTACCAGGAGAGGTGATTAAATACCCAATGGTGCAAAAGCCTGAAGTGCTTGCTGTTTCACTCCCTACACCCTAAATGATTATCCTCTTAGAATAATCATATTTTTGACTGAGGAAGAATGAGTGAGTCCCCAGAGAACCAGAAAATAATATTACTTATTAAAAGTAGGCAAGAACACAGGAATGAGTGGAAAGGTGAGGTAAAGAGGGAATCTGTCTTGGGGGATCAGCCCAACGAACTTTGATACAGTAATAGAAGTTACTGAAAAAAAAGCCTAAAAATCTTTAAGCATAGAGACTAATTTAAAAGGTTAAATATGCATTTCTCCATAAAGTAATTTTTAAACAACCTAGTGATCTCCTTTGTCAGGCTAACAGTCTGAACAGATAATAAAACAGTATGTTGTATGTTAAAGTCAATAAACCCCTTGAGGACAGATCCACCTGACCTGATTATATCTTAGGTTGCTAAGATCCAGGTGATAGTACTGTGAGGTGCATGCACAACTGGTTAATATATGATTTCAAACACAATTACCAGTGTTTGTTAAATAGTGAAGATAAGCTGAGTGAGATGTAGTAGGGGTAGGGGTAGGGCTACGTGTATGTTATGAGCAAAAAGCAGGTGCAGATCCCTCGGGGACAAGGCATGACACTCGGTAAATGAAAGCTTTGGCTTTATCAAAAGCATAGCATTGCAGTGGAGCCCTGCTTGGGAGTGAAGCTCCAGGGAAAGCGCTGCAGGGGTGAGTGATAAAACCTGCCCTGATTAACATATTATACATATGCAATGCCCTGTTTTACTCATTAGCGAAGCGATGTAGCGCAGGTGCCGTTGTCCAAACGCTGAGATCTGCAGCTGGCCTTCTCCTGGGTGCCCACGCAGATGCAGGGGGCGGTGAACCATCCTGGCTTACCATAGCAACGAGATAAATGTGCTCGGGACTCTACATGCTCGGATGGGAAGAAGCAAACTTTCCCAGGTTGCAGCAACAACAAGATAAGACGTGCTTGGGACTCTACTTACTCTCATGAAGGAGGCAAGCTGTCCTGGGTTACTGCAACAAACCCATCTCATGCCCTACGCTGCCTTATTGCAGGTGGTGCCTTGGTCCCGTTGTGTCTGGGATTTTCACTGGTGAAATACAGGGTGGGATGGAAGGCATGCTTACACGACATGCAAGATCAGAACTCACAATAACTGTGATGATGATTTAAATTTAAGCTCTAAGTCTTACATTTCTGAAGGATAAATATGAAATGAAAAATAACTGCAGAACTTCAAAAGAAATATCTGGGAAACATAATGGATCACAAAACAAATTTGAATCCATGTGTATGGTTTTCAAAAAGAAAAAAGAAAGGGTTGGGGGAAGACCTGAGATGTACTGTAAGAAAGCCATATATGACAGAAGGTAATTATTTTACTCTGTTTGGTGCAAGTGAAGCGCCAGCAGGAATACTTTACAATTTAGTACTGCACTTAAGATACATACATGAAAGAGAATAGAGGAGTATAACAAAAAATATATTTAGAAAACATAAACAGAGGAAGACTGGCAGAATTGGGCTTATGTAGACAAGATGAAGCAGGACTGCGTGTGTGAAATGTTGCTGTGAAAAGTTGTAGTAGCTACAGAGTGAGTTTCCTCCATGCTCCGTGAAACAATGTCAAGCAGTATTAGTTTTGAAGCAAGGGTGTTTCGGTTTTCTCGTTGGAAAGCTTCCTGTGGAGCACTGGAGTAGGTTATTCACCTGTAACACACCTGTAGTATCCTCTTTTTTATAAATTTGTAAGAACAGATCAGATCAAACTGTCCTAAGTGCCCAGTCCCACTTGGGAAGAGAGAAGGACTTAACAGTGACCTTCAGTCCCTCTGTGTTCTCAGTAGTTTGCACCCAAATTCAAATACTTACCTGCAATCAGGAAATGCTATTAATTTGGTTATTAATTTTGTTGTATTCCAGTCACTTTAATTTTCAAGGGTTTATTTACATTTTTCCACTGTACATAGCAAAAGAGTAAGTGTTGCTAGGGTGTGCGTTACTAGAACTTACATAAAACGTTATAGGGGGATATTGAATTTCCATTAGATACAGATGCTAATGTAGTAGAAAAATGACTTCGTTCTAAAAGCACCAGAGGGGTAAAAGCCTGCCATGGGCACCCATAGACG
>JAVJGJ010000062.1:25909816-25969358 GCA_035590215.1 Microhierax caerulescens
TCTGCTTCCATGACCTGCTAGAGAATACAGAGGAGCAGTTTTGCAGCATGTGGAGTGTGACATGATTACACTCCAGTTTTGTGATGCAAAATGTTGGTGGTTATTGTAATGCAACCAAAGATTGCCTTTTAGTAATCTTTGGGGTTTTTTTATAGAATGATAATGTTCTACTCATGTTTCTGCTGATAGAAAGGAAAAGACCCTATCTCTGGGGAGAAAAAGTGGTCATGAAATTACTTTAGAACCCTAAGCTAGTGAAATTTACTACGTTTCTTCTTGTATTAGAGGCAGATTTGCAATGCTTTAGAACAATAAATAACCAAAAGTTCTTTCCAACTTTGTGCTTCCCTATTTGTGCAACTGGTATAGTGTCAGTGTTCGTTATTGTCTTGATCCATACCTGACTTAAGCTTTCTTTACTTTAGTAATGGACATTTTATACCTTTATCTGCAGACAGAGTTAAGTTCATGTTTCCCCTCTCCTGTGTCCTGTTTTACCCATCTCCCAACAGTTCTATGAGAAATGACAAACAGAATGAACAGTAGGAGTGTATTTGTGCAAAGGAATTTTGTTAAAGGTTTCACTGCTCATTTACCTCAGGCAGCAGTACAAACACTAGTACCAGCAGTTTGCTGTTGAACAGCAAAATTTTTAATACTGATTTTGTTTGGATTGTAATGTTCATGTGTTTTCCAGCCCTTCATTTTACTTCATTGCATATTTACTATTCAATAATGTGGCATGTACTTCTATATGCTATTTTCACTGCACTGTTTTGTCAGTTCATCTTAGCCCAATGTTTTCAGGAGATGAAACGGACATTTATAGCTTGGGTTCTGCCTTCCTATTTAAGCCTTATAGAATGGGATTCTCCTGTTCTTACCTCCGAGGTTTACTGCTCCCACTTAAAATAATTATATAATCAATTTGGATCTTACACTGTGCCACAAAGAAAAAGGGAAAAGTTCTATCCACCTGCACTTTAACCATATCTTTTACTCTTCCTTCAGTCTTATTCAGGAAAGTGTTTAAGCACAGGGTTGTGGGTTTTTTTGACAGATTCAGCACAAACTGAATAGAGGTGGAAAAGCCTGTAAATAGTCTGTGCTTCACTACCGCCAGCCCATCGTTGTCCCATCCCTCCTCCAGATCTGCTAGCTCTGCTCCCCGTATCTGCCCTGGGTTTTATTATTTTTATGTCCTATTGTTTCATCACTTTGTATCTTCTTACAAAGGCTGTTGTCTTGGAGCTAATAAAAAAAAATGTGGAGTTTGAGAACGATTAGAGGTCTGTTACTTTATAAAGTTTTGACTTTAGTCATGAAAGCTGGGATCAGTAATCAGTGGGTATTTTAAGAAGAGTGAGAATTAGATTCACTCTCCTCAAAGGATTTTAAAAATGTTATGTTAGGTCTTTTTAAAAGCACAAAATAAAAATTAATGAGGTGCTTGTTTATTGGTTCATATACCCCCCTCCCCTCACTTTTGTAAATGAGCTGAAATGGTTCCCATATCATAGTGAGTGAAAATACTGTGTTTCTCATTTGATTTTAGGTATCTTATCTGATTGTTCTTTTTTTTTTTTACAAAACCCACTAATTTTAAATGAAAAGCAAAAAGATATCAAATATTTAAATCTTTTTGTTAACGTTTATGCTGTACTCTCTCACATCAATCTTGCTACTTGCTTTGCTAATACCTTGGCTGATCGTCAGCCTGATATTTTTATTGATTTCACTCCAAACTCAAACACGTTTTCTTCTTTTTTTGGTAGTAGCTGAGATCACATTATTTTTCCTGTTAGCTTTCAATTTAAACTCTGTACTCTGTCTTTAAAAAAGGAAAAAAAAACCCCAAACCATCAGTTGTAGTCTCGTTACATAGGGCTCTGGGAACTGTTATAGGCTAAGTTATACGCGGGCTGTAGTAAAGGTAATATATACACTTTTCTGATACAATTGCAATTTTTCTTTTATATTAATGTGAAATCTCTGTGGAATTTACGAAATTGTAAGTTAAGTGGGGGCTTGTCTTTTGTTGTGGTTTGTTTGTTTTGTTGTTATTTTATATGCCCTTTTCCCCACCTTTATGTGCAGTAATTCTAGGGGTTCCTCTTGATTTTAATGACAGTTATTAGATTCAATGTTTTTATATTCAAGAAGTCCTTCTGTTCTCTCACAAGTGAATTGAGTACTGTGTTGTTTGTGTACTTCCATCCCCTTTACCACAAGCTTTGATATCAAATCAGTGAATAAAGGTGTCAGCGCAATTTTTTTATTGCCTTTTAATTTATGAAGAAAAGTGATAGGTAGATAGAATAACCCTGCGACACTTAGTTACAGATAAATGAAATGGTAGCTTCTAAAATATTTATTTAGGCTTGAATAGTATAGTATAACAATAACCCTAAGTGAAATTATTTGAAATGCACCTAGTTTTGCTTCTTGTAAGTACATAGCTTTACAAGACTTGTTAGAATTTGTGATTCAGCGTAATACAAACTTTTGATCTGTGACTGAAACATTAGGTTTTTATTTGAGATACAGTATGTACAGTTACATTGTTTCATAATAGTAGTACTTTTTCCCCAGACTTGATGTGATACATTGCTATTTAGAGTTAATAAAAGTAATTGGACAGAAACATAAAAATGTGTTTAATGACCATTTGTTCTACTGCATGAAAAAAGCCAAGAGAACTTTTCTACTTCCACTTCCAAGATACCTGTGGGTGAAAGAAGATAAAAAAATTAGCATGTTTATTATTTGATTTACTATTAACTGTCATATTTTTATAGGAGAAGAATTTGTAATTCCACACATGCAGGTATCATGTAAAAGGTACTTAGGATCTTAAAGGACCGAGTCCTAAGAATAAATAGTACACATAATAGGCATTAAACACCTGAGTCAACACTGACTGAACCCAGTGAAGACTGATTCCCAGTAACTCTGAGAGTTCCAAGGAGTTGCATTTTTGCAGGTTGTATGACTACATTCCCGTTATTTTCAATTAAGTGTTTATGGGAGTAAGGACTACAGCAGTAGCTTTTTAGCAGTGCATTTATTTCAGGTGGAACATTAAACTAAGCAATGTATTAAACACTGTAGTTGGATAAATGCTTATAATATTACTCTTGTGATAAATTAGATTTTTAGCATGAAACCAACATTCAACCGTTACATCAGAGTAAATAACACTGGTATATTTATGTTCATTTTTTGACAGCTAAGTGAGAATTTCATAAAAGAACTTTTAATTTCTTCATATACCTGTTTTTGATATAGATTTCTACAGTCACGTTGTCAGTGCTGTTTGAAATGGTGAAGTACCTCAATCGCCCCATTTTCCCATGCCCTATGCCTCTTTAGATTCAATTCTCAAAGAAGTATATGCATAGGAAAAAGGAACAACGAGCCAAATCAAGATCAGCTCCGCTTGTGGCAAAAGAAAACCTGGAATATAAATATATAGATTAAGGAGAATAAAAATAAATTATATTCTTTACACAGAGCATTTTCTTTTGAACTATAGGGCTGCTAAAAACTAGTGCAGGCTGGAACAGAGGTTAAAATATGAGACAACCAACATTAATGCCTAGGATTCAGCAGAGACTTAACAGTATTTAGTATGTTAAAAATTCATCAGGGCAATCTCATTTTTTTAAATACATAAAAGAAAATGTAGAGTTTTTCTTCAAAAACATAAAGTCATTGCTGTAGAATTGACCTGAAGATTAATTAAATTTTGTCAGTAAGAATATCCTGTTTTCAATACTGAAATATTGCACAAAATCTGAGCCTTTTTTATTTAAGAGCTATGAAAATGTGAAAATACCTACATGAATAACTGAGAGAGTAATTCGGGGGGGGGGGAAAGGTTTAGAAATTAAAAAGTACTGTAAAATAATCTCTAGAAAGAGCAGTAAGGCTTACCTGGTTAGCAGTCTGATGCTTGAACTGCACTAACTTGGGCTTCATGAGTATTTATGCTTTGCTCAAGACCTTGAAGAAGTATGAACAATACAGCGTAACTGTTTTCATAAGTGATAATCGGTTTGCCCCTTGCCAAGGTCTTTGCTGCACCTGCAGATTGGGTGCGCAAGAAACGTCGCTTTGTAAAACTGCTGAAAACATGGAAAGTAACATTCATACGTTGGGGGAGGTAGAAAGGAGAGTGCAACGGACAACAGGACTGATAGGAATAGTTAATGTGATGGCTTGAAGCGTGCACTGAGAATCAGAATTTATCATCTGTGTTTTCTTTCACATACGTCAATGCTGTTTGGAAGATGTAAATCTGGGAGAGAACTTCTTGTTCTCAAAGCCTGTGCTGTGTTTTCTGTCTAGCTCCCCTCTTTCCCCAGCACGCTTTTTTTGAGATTCTCTATCAATGTCCTTCACTGCAAATACGACTTTACTGGGGAGATAGCAAGGTCTGTGTACAAGGCTTTCCTCTGCTTATCCAGGCAGCAGTGAGGCTCCCTGCTGGATGCCAAGGCTGGGAAACATCTTTCACCATATTTAATACTATTTGCTAACAAATTCTTTAACCATTTGCTTTCAAGTTGCTGCCTTTCTTTTAGGGCCTTTATTGTGCTATAACAATTTACCTCCTGAGTAAAGATGATCTATTTTATCTGAAGTCTGGAGTGATTGGTTCAAATCAATTCAGAGAACTACAGTGTCACAGGTAGCCACAATACTAGTTGTTACATGCTGCTGTTTATTTGTAAGTTTGGACACTTCTGAAATCCATTGTGTGCTCTTCTAGTGTGAGCAGGTTTGCCAATTTCCTGAATTTCCTAATTTTCATTTTGTAACCTCAGGTTCAGTTTATTCCTTCCTGACTAACAAGCAGTCATTGCATTCAGAATTCATTGAATTCTGAATTCTGAACAGTGGCTTGGAATAAAAATATTTCTGTTTTTAGTTTAGGTTGAATCTTTCCTTAGATTCTTACAGAAGATATAAATGATTCTTTCAGTTTTCCTTCAGAGGTTTTGTGCTTCTGGCCTGAAATCATCCTAGTTGTATCCTAAAGCAAGTATCATACGTTTTGTGATTTATAATATGCAATGCTTACTTCAGCTCTGCTGGGCTTTCTGCCTTCAGTCAGACAGTTATGACACCTGGAATGAGAAAACTTACCCTACACAAAACCAGAGGCTGTTCAGAGCAGTGTGGAACAGCATTTCATATAACAGACATGCTAGAGGACTTGTCAGTTTTAGGTTTGGTATGTGTTCTTCTGGGGGAGAGAGAGAGAGAGAGGGTTTTTTTCCCTAGGGATTGAACATTAAATTGCTGGATTAGCAGCTGGAATATAGGCACTGTTTGCGCTTTAGTCTTGAGTCCTAGACAGGCCGCCTAATGCAGGGTGAAAAAGCATCACCAAACTCAGGAGTGTTGCACTTTGACATTAGATAGAATGTGAAGCTTTGGTTGAAGCCTATGCCACAGCAGACCCTCGTGAAATCTGGAGTAGGGTCTGAGGTTTCTGTCTTTATGGACAGGAGAGGCTGTTTAGCTCAGTGTTCTTACTGAGAGTAGTAAGATTTCTTACTTGTGTGTGAAGGAGCAGCCTCTTGATTTTTGTGGTTTATAATTGGAATTATTTGTAAATTGGGAAAATACCTGGCACAGCTGATTTGTAATTTATCAGTCTTTTAACAACACAGACACAGCTGGTTTTGATTTGGATTACAGGATTAAATCTTTATTATATGTTTTATTCAGAAATATAAATAAACCAGGCAACTTTGAAATTTTAGAAAAGTAATAATGAAATGAACATACTAGTCAATCTTTTGCTTTTGATGTTGAAAAAAAAGAGGTGATCTGATCCCTTTTAACCTCGAGGCATGATTTCTAAAATGTACTCTTTTCAGGCATTCCTCTGAAACCCACATAAAGTTGGTAACTCGTGTAAAATAAGTAGCCTGAAATTTTAATGCTTACAAGGATTGAAGTCTCCAGTATTTTATGCATTGTATGTACAATTTGGTATCATAAATGTTTATATTTAACAACCTTTTTCTATAAAAAGTTCCATGCAAACATTACTTCACACATATATGTAGACCTGTGGATCATGGCTAATAGCTGCTGTTAAAAAAAAGAAAGAACCCCCCACCCCCCCACCCCCACACACACTCCAACCCCACAAAGGAAAAGAAACAGTCAAATGAATTATGTAGCACTGATGTATCTTGGAGGATATTTATTGTTTTAATCCCCTCTGAGCAGTTAGAATTAGTGTGACTAGAAATCCCAATTACCTTGTAATATATTTTCAAAAGGGCAGGCTATAGTGCTTGTGGAGTTCTGGAACACATTTTTCAACAGCTTACACCAGAATGCTTTCTTAGCTGCTGTCTTAAACAGTGTGAAAGTGATGTTTTGTTTCATTTATGGGCAACTGTGTGCGTATGTATGTGTGTTTTTGCCAGGATTTTTTTATGGATATCAAGTTGTTTTTTGCTTTGGGAATGTTTTGAGGGGTTTTGTGTATTATGATATATACAGCCTTGTGTAGAACTTTCATTTTTCAATGTTTCTGGCTTTCCGAGAAATTTAAAATAGAGCAGAACAGACTATTTTGGTTGGAAGGGGCTTACGGCAATCATCTAGTCCAACTGCCTGACCAATTCAAGGCTGACTAAGTTCAAGCATGTAACTTGTGGGAGAGAGGTTGAAGTGTATTGGAAAAAGCCTCACTTAAAACACAACGTGAGTGCTTCCCCTGAGAATAAAGGAAGTTCAGAGTTGGGGACCAGGGTTTTGGTTACAAACTCTTATTGGATATTGCTGAATATTATTTTTGTATTTTTTAAATCAGTGATTTTATGTTGAATAAGACTGCCTGCAGTGGTAAAGAGCTATTTGGCTTTAAGTTGCTGCTTACAACCCCTGAAAATAAGAAAGAATTATATTATCAATACCATTCATAACTGACAATGTATTGGAGGTACAATGCCTTGTTAAAGCTGAGGGCTGGGATGAGTTTCTATTTGCCACAGAAACTCTCAGTAGTATGTGCAAGTGAGGGCTGAAGAAAGTGTCTGGTGAAAACTTCCTTCATGCTGAATTTTAAGTAAAATGGTAGGACACATGGCACTGAGCAGGCAGAAGACATCTTGCAAAGATTTGCTTTTACACTTTAGTTTAGGAATACAAAAGATTTTTAGGATAGGAAGAGTTCTATATTTCAAGGCAGTGGGCTACTAGAATATTTGGCTCATGCATTTTCTATGTAGGTGAATTCGGTCCCATCAATATCCAGCTTCCCTACAAAGCCCAAATACTTGAATTGACAGGGAAGGATAAATCAGTTTCTTAAAAACAAACAAACTCCCCCAAAAAAACCAAACCAACAACCCCCCCAAAAATCCTCACCAGCCTAATTTCCCCAACCCCTTCCCAACCACCCCTCCAACTCCCCCCATCAGCTATTATTAAGAGATGATTCACTTAATTCACTGGCCTCAAAGAGACACTATCGTGATAATGTTAATAAATATCTTTTGAACAGTCTAATGCTGTAAGTAGCTGCAGAGGTGGAAAAGCAGTGACCCCTTGGTTAGTATGTGAACCTTGCTTTTCCTTTTTGATATTTTGCAGTGAACACACATGGCATTATATGTGGGACAACACAGGTTATTTCAGATGTTTGTCAGACCTATTTCTCTTAAGGAACTCCAAAGATGAGTGATTGTAGGATTGAGAGTACCCTCATTAAAATCAGCAATCAACCTTCCTTTAGCTTCAGTGTGTGTGTACTGGGCAGACGTGTCTGAACAGTTTCCTACACTGACTCAACAATGGCCTGGATAAATCCGTGTGTTTTTTCCATCTAAACCTCAGTAATTCTATATGGTGTATTTTATGATATTTTTTAAGTGCAGCTAACAATTCATTTTAATCACTTGAAATGATGTTTTTATGCTTGGTGTTCTTATGGGTATGGGATATAATTATATATATATATATATCTCAAAGCAAATGAATCTGAAAAAGCTATCCCAGTGTTCTTGGTGTTATTCATTTATTGATCATTGCCTTGGGGAAGAGGGAAAGTTTGGCATTTGTAAACTGATATTTGAAATCTAATGGCCTAAATAATGAACATTCTTAATTGTACGTAGCTGCCAATCTTTGAGCACTCTGAAGAGCCCTTTTCTAATGCTAAAAGCTATTCTAGATTGCTCATCTAAAACACTTGTAACCTCTCTTTCCAGGAATGATTGCTACAGAGAAGGTGCAGCCAGAAGGGAAAGCTAACTGGGCTATAACACACAGTGAGAGAAAGCCCTAGATTTATCTTCCATCAGCTGCATGATTTATAATGCTTGCATTGCAGCTTTGAAACCAGATAGGTTGGAATGCAATTCATTAGAGCTGTATGGCAGTTCGGAAAAGTATGATCAGGCTGGAGGGATAGTTTTAGAAGTTTGAAGATATAGTAGCAGTTTGAGTCATTAGCTCAAGATACAATTTACAATCAAACTACGCCCAAATTTTTAGAATAGTATTTCTCACAGAACTTTGGATATGACAGGGCTGGGCTTTCCTAATGAATTTCTTATAGATTTTAAATATAGAAATGGTATTTGTTAGACCTTCTTCTACTATAGCATCTGAATTAAAATGGGAATGTTCATTCATAATTGCACATTCTGTGAAATGTCTGAAAGCAGGAAGATCAGAAATAAACTCCTGATTTTTATGTGAGTTACTCTTCATATTCTAAATACAGACTGAAGATAAATGTTAATTGGAATGGGATCTGCCAGCCCACTGTGATGGCTTTCACAGTTGAACACATACACACACTTGTATATATGGTTTCTTCTTTCCTTTGTCTTAAGTTCCCTACTTTTTTTAAAAGTTTATTTTCTTGGACCAGTGGAGCTTTTCTAATCAGCAACATGGTGATCAGAGGTACAATTTCAGACAGTTGACATTTAAGGATGTTTAGTATCCACAATGAATTTGACATTCTTGATAAATCTGTGGTTGGTGCATGTATGTTTGGATAGGTATATATATATGATTTCAATTGGTTTCTGTCTTTATGTTAATTAAAATCCACATTTTGAAGACAGCTTTAAAAACATTCTGAAGGATTGTTGTTGCTATATTCTAAAAGTGCTTTGAGTTACAGGGGCCTAAGTTGGGATGTTTTTAGGACTAATGTATAAGCACTTTGCGATGAAGGCATCTGATGACTTTTCATGCTCTAAGAAATAGTTTGATTTCTGTTTTCACTTTCTGTGAGTGCCTAAAAGAAAAACATTCCTTCTCAACTGTTAGATACAGCTTTAGTGTTTCTTAATGTGTTGCCCTATAGAAAGTAAAATATCCAATACCACGTATAGAAACATATTTAGAAGTGGGTTGTGTCCGTTTTGCCTTCCCCTTTCCTACTGTATAAAACAAGAGCTTTTTTTTTTTTTTTCTTTCAAGGCCTTTCATACACAATCAATACCTGTATCAGTCTCCTTTCATTCACCACTCAGAAGTAGTGCCTCTGATTAACAGGGATGACAACGTTCATTGTTACTTTTTCAAAGAAAAGTCTTTGGCTTTCTGTTTACTCTGCAACATGGCTTTGCTTATACCTGTACAAAGCTTTTCAATTAGCTTCCTAGAAATCTTCTGTTAAAATTCACCTTTTGCCATGGTACCTACAAGGACTACCTTGATAGCTAGGTTGCTTTGGAGCTGATCATATTGTTCATCATGCTGACTAATTTGTCAGCACTAATTGGTGAGACTGTCTCATTGTTTTCACCTACTCCCCGACTTACTTAGCTGTATGGAGCAAGAACCGCATTTCCTCATTCTGTAATGAGCTTAATAGGATCCATTCAGGGTCTTTCTCTCTAATGATGAACTCCTTTCAATGAAACTATAGCCCTGCATTTTCCTGGGTGTTTCACCACACAAAAATCAACACATAGCTTCTTAATAGATGGTCAGGGGAGCTGCCAAGGGCTTTACAGACCAAACTGCTGTGTTTAAATTATGACCCAGTCAGGTTATAAGTTTTTAGTTTATTCTGTAACATAACATACTTACCTGGACAAATATGTAATAAAATTACTATTATTTGCAGTATTTGAGGTAAACTTTATAATGGAAAACATAACTAAAAAATACTGGTGTACTTATTATTTATATGTAATGTTAGGCTGCTTTGAAAGTTTCATATAGTTCTAAATAGGTGTGGTTTTTTTTTTTAAGAACATAAATTATTTCACTGCTCAGTGCCTAAGATCTTAGGTGTTTAACTAAAAGTAGGACCTGTGCAACTTAATTTCAGGAATATATACTGAATGCATAAAAACAAAAGGTGAGTGATCCTGGCAAAAAACTTTCATTTGTAGAAAGTCCATTTAAATAAGCATTGTATAAATAAGAGAGAATGAACATTCTTGTTTGCAAATGTCAGGTTCTAATTGTGTAACAAGATGCATTATTCTATTAATCTGTTGGGGGGGTGTTAAATTAAATTGTCTTAAAATTAAGATCCATGAACTGTGCCCAGATAGTTGAAGCATAAATATAAAAAATATGCTATTGACGTGGGTGGTAATGGTGAAAGATGTTGGGAAGAAAGCTTGCATATTTTGTCTCTGAAAGAATGAGGTTGACAAGTATCTTAACTACTAAAAGAATGCAAGATACAGTAGTTGGCCTTCAAAACTGTTTTTCTGTGTGGCCGAGCAGGGTGAACAAAGTTGATTGCATGCAAATTGCAGAAATCAGCTTATGAAACTAAACTGGAATAAACTCATATTCAGAGACCTGATTCAGTGTTTACTGAAGTCAGTAAAAGTTTCCCAGTGAAAACTCTGGACTTTAGAGAAGACTCAAAATCTTCATTATTGTTTTCCATCTTGCCTGAATAATATATGAAGTGCCAATATTTTACAAATCAAAGCTGAAATGCAGCTTAACTGTACAGATGCATCAGAAATTCAGCACAACAAATAGAATTATTTGGTTTTTTTAAACTACATATTAGCTGACACAAGCATTTTTAAAAACTACCCCAAGTTTTTCTAGCCCGCAATTGCCCACTGATGCTGTTCTTTCAGGATAATGCTTTCAGGATAATTTCCTTTTAAAGGAAAGGCTCTCATTCTTTATATGTTTTATATGGGATCAATCTTCTTTTTTCTGTAAGTGTGACCTTTACTTTTTTTTTTTCTTCCCCCTCCCTAAATACTGTTAACTCATGCTTAGCTATGTGTTTGTGTGGGTGCTCCCTTGGTAGAACTTAAATGTACACAGTTGTACTTTTCAGTTATGTGGTGCAGAGCTGTCTTCAACTGCAGATTGCTCTGGGCTGCCAGGGTATCAGTCCAGCTTTCTTAAAGGGAAAATAAAAATAATTGGTTTCAATTTTGTACCTAGAGCAGGCTAAATTTGAACAGTTGAACTGTTGCTAAAGTGCTGATGGCAGCCACGCTCTCCCTTGCAAGTGGTATCAACTAAAATGTGATGCTCCATTATTCATATGTTTAGCGATCCTCATCTTAAGTGTGTGATAAAGGTAGCAGGACGTTTTTGTATTCAGGCATCTTCCCCAGAGTATCAGTGAGGAAACAGGCTAAACAGCTCAGTAGCTGACAATTCTCTTGTGTTCTTAGTAGGACAAACAACTTGTTCCACAGTTCCCTGAAAAAGATTGTTGAGCTTATTGTAATATTATGACTGGGGGGATAAGCTGCCCCAAGCCTTTGTATCTCTACCAAACATGTACAGTGGAATGAATGCTCTATAAAATGGCTTTGCATTACTAGCTTCTTATATCTGAGCTATATTTTCCTTTACAACCCAAGTGGGTGACTCAAATTAATTCAGCAATTTAGGTATACTCTTACATAATTTTCATTTTAAGTCCCTGCAGACTCATTGACTTCAAAGGAAAAAAAAGTTATGTTTAAAGTTGAGCATTGATAGAAGTATTTGAACCGTAAGCATGTCATATTTCATTAGATAGAAAGGAGCATGTGTGGATAGCTTAAAAAAATCTCAATTTGTCCTTGTTTGCAGGTGACTTTGCTATCTTCACTGTGCTTCATTAGTACACTAATTGAAGTACTAATGAAATCAGTATAATACTGGGGAATCCAGCATGTTCAAAGTTAAATCTCACTATTCATGTTCATGGAAATCCAGTGGAAGTTCTTGGTGGAAGCAAATCCTTAACTGTGTCAGTTATAAACCTTTCTGAAGGTTCTGTTTCTTGACACCAGCTGAGACAATCTGAACAGTTCACTATTACTTTCCCTCTGAATCCCAGCCACATGCTCCTGCTGCTTAATCTGTGCTGGCTCTGGCTTTTGGTGTACCTCTCCATAACCTAGGTCAACTCACTAGTTTGTTTTCAATGAAAGATTAAGTCAACAAAAAAAGTAGCTTTCAGCCAGATTAGCAAGGTGTAAGGAAAAAGAAGGTGAAATAAGGATTCCACATTTCAGTAAAACCAAGATTGGCTGGGCTGAGTGCAGAACCACCTTCAAATTATAGTCAGAATAATAGTAATCTTTCTGTGTCTTGTCCCGGGATGGCGTAACAGTGTGCAGTCTCCACAGACTGGATTTTGTCTCTATTCCAATTGGAAAGTAAGTAGACAATGTTTGCTAAACAGCATAGTGAAATAAAAACCTTTGTTATTATTTTATTTCTCTATTGTTGTGGCAGCTCTATGCCAGTCCATCAGCTGAAGGCCTTTTGTTAATATAAAACATTAGCAAGTGTGGATCAGTGTCATTGTAATTTGTTTGCTTGAGCTCTTATTACAAGTAATACAATAGTTCCATCTAGATTACACATTATTATTGTCATTGGATAAAATAAAAAAAAATAATATCAGATGCATGTGGATAAATACATGTTAACAAAATGTGAGGATTTATTTCATCTTAAATATGTGGACTGACTCACAAGATTTGGAGTACTTCAAGCATTTTCCTGAGTGCTTAGGAAATGGTGGTAGTGCATCTGAACAACGTTAGCCTCAAATGCAAAGTATTGTACCTTCTGGGGACCAGATCCTCAGTGGCTGTAAATGAGTGAAGGTATGTAGGCTCAAATTATGTTGATTCACAGCAGCAGACCCACAAGATTTTGTGCTGTACATTGAACAAATGTTCATATTTTAGTATTTAGGAGCTTGTTCAAATTTGAAAGATGTGCATTAATAAAAGGATTTCTGAACATGTTACATTTACGTACTACACCTGTTGTTACATCTAGTCCTTGGCTTAAGTATGAATCTTTAAATTTTGTCAATAACTAAGCTGCCTGTGTCCAAAGGCACCAACCCCCCAAGTTAAAAATATTTACATGCTTATACTTAGAAGAATGGTTTTATTTCAGTAGAATTGCTGATGTTAAGTAATGTGAGGAATGGAACACTTTCTTGTGGATATGATCTGAAAAATAAAAATTTAAGGCATACACAGTTAATTTATATTTTATTGTTTGACATTGTGACTTTTTTTTTTTCCCCCCAATGTGTTATATAGCCACAGGGGCAAATACTTTTGATAGGTTCACTCAAATCCTCTTCAGTTATAATTACTCTGAAATAGAAATGTAAAAATGTAGGAGCTTGCTCTACAATGTTGTCACTGAAGGTATACAACATTCTCAGCAATCTCACTAACAAGAAACATCCTATGTTTTTTCTATATCCTTTGAAGTTTCAGTATTACCTTTAGAAATATAACAGACAGACAAATTCAAACAGTGGCCTTGGCAAACGATGAAAACTTCATTTAGCCCTGGTACAAGTTACTGATATCAAAAAAGCTGGGAAAGAAATTAGCGAGGAGACAGAATTATCTTCTTACCCTGCCAGAGGGAGTAACAGCAAAATTAACCTTGAAAACTGTTTGGAGAGCACTCTTGTGAAAACAGTATGAGACAATGTTAAAGTTACGGATATGAAAAGGTCAACAATTTTTAACTGATTACAGGCAGATTGTAACATTACATTTTATTTACTGTGTTTTTAAAGTAATGTTACAGCAGACCTATTTGTGCTAAGATTTTTGAGTTCAAATACAATAACTTCTGATTTTCTGTAGCCTGATAGATTTGTTCAACTATTATGTTGTTCATACCTTTTCTTAAAAGCAAAGTCTCATTCAGGTATCCAATTTGAACATCAAAAATACAGCACCCCAAAATGAGTCAGATTTTAAATTCTTGCTCTTGCCTCAGGCTCAGTTTCAGATAGTCTGCAAGATTAAAAAAATTAAGTGGAGTAAGAATAAAATTCAGACTTGTTTGATATATTTTAGAATCTTTTTTTCTACTTGTAGTTTTTAAGCAAGTTGCTGTCAACCATGCATTCCATATGCTATGGTTAGAATTTATATTTCAGGACATGAGAATTTGTTAAAATAATTTTTAGGTCATTGGGGCATACTAACTCGACCATATTTGCTGTAGACTGCTTGCTAATATTTGGTGGTTGTGACAAAGTTGTCTTGTCTATTTTCTAAGAACACCTTTACTTTTTTTTTAAAAAAAATTTATGTTCCTTCAGAAAGAGTATGTCTTAGGGTATAACTTTGGCGCCTTCATTATATATTTTGAGATCTTAATTTAAATATGGTTATGGGATAATTGATACATAGTGTTAAGGGATAATTGTTATATGAAAAGCAAAACTAAAAAAAGCCATGAAACACTGCATTTCTGCTTTCAAAATAGGTAATTTTAGCAAGTACCAGTTAAACGTGAACTAAACTTGGCCATTTACATAGTTCTGCAGGAGCTGTCTTGGCCCTGTAGCAGATATTCAGCAGGATGACTATGGGCCATGTTTTGTGTGATTGCGTTTATTCTGTGTTTCAGAGCCATTTAAACATTGTGTTCAGTTTATTAGCATATGTTCTGTGTAAAAAAAGTTTTAATATATGCTATTCTGGAACAACACTATTCTTAAAAGCCAACATTTTTGTTTCAATAGAAGTTATTAAAAAATACTAAGTGTTTATAGGCTTGCAGAAGCCGTAGAGAGAAACTGCTGTCTTGTATTGCTCTAAAAACATGTTCTTTCTGTAGACCTGTGATTTAACCAGTTGTTTATAGTTGGTCTCTTTTCTTTGGGGAGTCTTTAAAGAAAATAATACTTAATGAATTACAGCGTGCTATTTTTCTCTGCTGCATGGGAGATGGAATCTGCTTTGAAGTTTGAAAACTCCTATCTGGCAATTTGATGCTAGTGGACAGTTTTGCCATTCTGATGAAAAATAAATTTCTCCTAGTGCATTCCAGCACAATGAAACAAAGGCATCATAGAACAGAATGGGCAACTAGAAAGAGAGAAAAGTACAATGTAAAGAACACATGAAAATGATTGGATTTTACATTTAGCCGGGGGAATATTAGCTTAGGTAGTAGTTACTTTTTATTGCCATGAAGGGGACTGAGATGTGAAGTTAAAGAAGGAGAATTATCATTAATAACTGTATGAGAATAAATGCATTTTGGAAGGATTTTAACTTTCCTGAAGCTTTTAGATATATACTCTGTCCCTTTGTAGCAGTGTGATCAACTGCAGTGGTGTAAGGTACAAAATTTACTTAGGTTTTCAAGATTTACAGAAAGAAAGAAGAATTAGAGAAAATTATATTCCCATTTAAATATTTTCCTCACTTTTAATGAGAGAGCAGTATGACAATTTGTTTGCTCTTTTGACAAGACAGAAAGCTGGCTTCATACCTGTGTAAATTTGATCACTTTATATAGGTTATGGGAAAGTTGTTATATACTAAGGACAGATAGAAATGGGTGGACATCAGAAAAAAGTTTTTATGGCTCTATTGAAGTAAAAAATACATTTTTCTGCTAAATGAAATTAGGCCAGGATTTTGCTACAGATGTCCACGTGGATTTGTTCAGATCTGTTTTTACTCCCTTTCATGCTCCTGAACGTGAGGGTCTCCTGACACTTCTGTAGCTATACAGATAATATTATTTTTCTTTTGCTTTGAGGGATTCCCATAATAGTACTGGGCAATGGCTGTCTGTGCCAAAAGATTCATTCAGTGCAGGATTGCACAACTGTCTATTCTTCTATCATCAGTTGAATTGTGACAGACTTCTTCTTCCTCTTAGCAGAGTTTTGAGCTCCTAAAACAGAGAAAGAAAACAAGAAAACTATTTCAGTTTGTGAACAATCGTAATCCATGTCTGGCAGTATCTGTGGCTGGGAATATCTCTAAGCAGCCTCTGTACTGTCTGCACAACTTTTTTTTTTTTTTTTTTTTCCCCAGAGACTGATAAACAGCAAAGAGAAAAATATTTCCTTTTTGTGCAGCAAGCATTCACAAAGTTGTTTCAAATCTTAGCCCTTTGTGCCAAATTCTGAAGTATGTTGGGTGATCTGTGTGCCTTACAAACAAATTGCAAGAATGTCTAGCACTATTTTGACTAAAAAATTAAACCATTTAAAATACTTCTCTGAACAGAAGATTTTTGTGGTTTCACTGTACAGAGTTAAAGAACTTTCAATATTTTATATCTTCTTTAGTTTTTTTACCAAAGTTTTCACCGAGTTTATTTTGAAAAGGCTTATTCAAAAAATGAATAAAAATAACAATTTGAAGCTTGCCAGATATATATATGAACCAGAGCTTTGGTAACACTGACTTTTTCTTTGTGGTGAAAACCTTTCTTTCTTTTTTTTTTTTTTTTTTTTTTTTGAAAGGACTTTTTAGATGGAAAACATTCTCATAAGGAATTTATTAATAATATCAAAAGCTATGTATGTTAGGCCCTTACCCCCAAAATATTGAAAAAGGCTTCTCAAATCAGGCTTAGAAATACACAAGTGAAATACAGGGCTACACAAAAATGACCAGAATTACTGTCTAAATATTTTTCTTTCAAATGGGAATATCAACACTTTCATTTTTCAATTTACAGCCAGAAAATGCATCTTATCAGACAACATAGTGAAAGGATTTGTATCTTGTTAGAATGAATTATCTCTGAATGATGTAAAGCCTTAAAAAATAAAAACCTCTTGGAATTATTATTTTTCTCCATGAGTTAAGATCTAGCTTAATTCTGTTTTGATTCCCCATTCCCTTGTTATAATTGCACTAGAACATGCTCTGAAACTTATAAAATATGATTTTGTTTTGATGCAAAACATTGTAAATGAGCATAAATTCATGGAACTCAAGGTGACAGGAAGCCTTAGAAGGTTTAATATGAGGTGACCACTTGACAGACTATTAACTTGTACCCAGCCATCTTTGCTGTTGAGCCTAGTAATTTTGTTTTACCATAGTTTGTCTTTCTAAAGACTACCTAATTTTGACTGAAATACCAAAAGATGGGACCCTTTTTCGGTAATCACTCCACTTTAAGATCTTGACTTGCATTTCCCTTTTTTCAGCTTCTCATTACTGGTTCTTGTTGGGCTGTTCCTTAGGAATTAGAGAATTCTCTGCCTAATAATTTTCTCCCCATGAAAATACTTTGTATTGCTCTGTGATGAAGCCCAAACGGCTCCTCTGCAGCTAAGCTAGAGCAAACAGGCAGACGTGCATTCACTGAGAGCTGCAAAGTTAGAGATACAAAGCAGTATCAGTATCGACTTCCAAACTTTTCAGTATAAAATGTTTTTTTCTCTTTTCACAGTATATTGCTTTTCATCGAAAGCACAAGGATTTCAGTATTTCATTCCTTGAAATAATTAAAAGTTCCATTGTCTGTTTCTGATAATTTTCTTACGTAATGTATTTTCTAATAAAAGTGAAATTGTGAATTCAGAGATGATTATGGAATTAATTCTGAATATTCATTTCTTTTAACTACTGCCCAGGAGAGTGAAATGGACAATTATGGAATGTGATATGGTTATTTAGGTGGGAAACTATTTAAATATAGATTGAGTAGTCTCTGAGTGCCTTGGTCTTTATTTTTATTGGGGCCTCAACCTGGTTTCCAGTACTGAAAAGGAGTGTTTGTGTGTGGCTAGAAACAAAGGTAGCTGTTTCATCATTCGAGTGTTCCAAGATCAAATGGATCTCGATCCTACCAGTTTAATAATTTTTTTCAGATGCACTCTGCCAGATGATGTTGCTGAACGAAATAATTAAGACTTGTTGTTTTCAGCCTTGTTTTGTTTAGATGTAAAGCCATCTGAATTTGAAGAGAAAACTGCCTTATTGATGTTAACTGAACTAGCAGCTGTCCAGAATTTCTCAGCTCACCTCTCATCAAGAAGGAGTAGGTCAGAGAGGAGGAAAAAACCCCAAACTACCAAATAACTTTTGGGGTAACCTGGCTTTGAGGAATAAAGGCAAAGAAGTGATCAGTGTTTCAAAGAGAATTTACAAGGGGTTGCTTTCTCTTGTATCCCTCATGACAATTTTAAGAGAGGAAGAGGCTGCTCTGCAGAAAGTATGTCAACTGTTCAATGTATTTCATTTTTTCCTTTTGCCAGGTATCAGAGTTTAGGATCTTTTCTACACTAAAATTCAGCATAGTTCTTTAGTGTTATTACTGCCCAACAATGTCTGACAGTAAAATAGTTTAGTCATCCTGTTTCAGGACAGATTTGCACTAACGTTTGAGCAGGCTGCCCAGAGAACTTGTGCAGTCTCTGTCCTTGGGGGTTTTCAATATCTAAACGAATAAAGCCCCAAAGAATTTAATCTGATCTCAAAGCTGGCCCTGCTTTGAGCACGAAGCTGCACCTACAGACCTCCTTGCTACATCTGTTCCACCTGAAAGTTGATCTTTGTGGGAGTGGTGGTAGTTGATCCGTTGTATGTGATAGGGCTGTAACACTGAGCTATACCTGTGGGAGAAGAGGGGTGCATCTCGAGATCGTTTCACCACAGTGATCACATCTGAGTTAGCCTAATCATTTTCAACAGACCAGTGAGAAATTGTAAGGGTTTGAAGGAGAGTGAATTCTGAATTGTTAGAGATGGTCTCTGCAGAGTTGATGGTTTTGATGGGCTGGTTCAATAGCTGATTGCTGCATGTGCTGAACTTTGTCAAACTGATCCCTGATCTTGCCAGCTCAAAACTTTCCCCTAGTATTACAATTAGCAAAATGAAAAAAGCAAAAGTGACTTGCCCTGCCTTTTATTTTTGAGCACGTTTCTTCTAAACCAGAACAAAAGTCGCAACATTTAATCTTTTATCTCTTTGCAACTGTTATGTACAAGTTTGCTTAAAACCTAACCAGATTTATAACAAAAGAAAAAAAAAGAAGATTCCTATACCTTTTATTATTACTTTTTAAATATATGAAGATAAGTAACCAACTGTGATAAGGAAAAATATTATTGTGAGTGTGTTTTTAATTAATTTTTATCAGAGGATATAAGACTGCTTATACTGGGTATGTTATTGCTGAATTCTATAAACTTAGAGGTGGTTATTTTAGCATTTTGGCATATTGTCTTTATAGGGCTTAGTTATAACAGATTTGCTGTTATTACAGCAAATAAATCAATTTAAGATTATAGTATTTTGAAACTTGACATTTAGCTCAGTCTTGTTTTTTCAATTAATGACATTATGGTAATCTTTTTCAGCAAAGTTTCTTCAGTTATTATTAGAATGTAATAATTCTACACGCTGCTGAAGTCTGCTACTGAGGAATTCAAAGTGTAAGCCTCAGATAGTTTCCAGTATAGATTAGGAGTATTGTGGGCTACATACCGGCCAAATACTCCCCACTTACCTTCTAGTTGCCTTTTACCAAATGATGCCCCAGTTCTATCTGCTAGTCACTCTGTTCTGTTATCATTGACATGTCATTAATTCAAGAAAAGTTGGTGTAGTACAAAACATTGATGAAAGGGAAATGGAAGGAAAAGTGAGAATAGTGTATGGAAATATTTTTTATTTCTTTTTGGGGTGGGGGAAAGCATTTTCTGAGTTTGAGGGAGCCTAAAATGTAGTGGCAAACTAAGCCAGTATGGTTTCTATGGACTAGCCTGGCTTCTTCAACATTCCTGCTCTCTTACTATATCAGTTTCAGCATGTCTTGTTTGACTTGTGGATTTTTTTATTTGTTTGCTTGTGTTTGGGGTTTTTTTGTTTGTTTAAGCACACTAACCCAGTAAAATATGTCAGTGACAGTGAAAAAATGAATATCTCTTAATCATGATAGTACACTTGGAAAACCACCAGAACTGGTGCATTGGAGGGAGCAAGATCGTATATATGGCTTGGAAGTGGAGCTAAATCTCAGCAATGAGCAGGATTTGGAGGCACAGTTTGAGGATAAAGTTATTGACTGATGTAACAGCTTGCTCTTGTGAGAATAGGTAAATTCTTCCTCAACTGTTCCTAGTTGCATGATCCCACCTTTTCCCTCACACCATCTCTAGCACTTAAGTGATTGTGTGATAAATGGAAGTCTTTAAATCGTAGACAAACTATTCATTCTCCTTTCTTTGTTAGGTTAATTTTCTTCTGCTTCAACACGTTGAATTGACTCAATGCAGGGTGTCATATGTGGGAAAGCCAGCACAAGCAGAATGTGAAAGGAGAAAGAACAGTGCATACAGTCAGAAGTAGGAGGAACAAGATCCCCCCCTTTTGGTAGTGACAAACTAGTTAATTAATTCAAGACCGTCTAGCTTAATCTCATGCTGTTATTTTTTACAACAGCCCAACAGTTGCTTTAACAATAATACTAATACTAATACTATTTATTATCTTTATTTAATTTAAAACTGAAATACTGAATGTTCCTTTTTCCTGCACAAGTTCTGGGTAACACATTGATTAGAAAGCACCTGATCCCCTTTGCTAGGTCTGGCAGGTTGCAGTGTTTGACAAGAAAAATTCTCAGCATAAGCATGATTTCTACTTTCTATCCTTGCTTTGGTTTCTGATGCTAGCAGATGGGTTATTCAAAAGGTAATTCGAAATGCACACTTTCCTATCACTTGAAGCCATCTCTTGCTTTAGATGTGATGTTTAAACTCAGTGGCTTACAAAATAGCATAACTTAGACTTGCTACTGGTCCATCAACATAGTTACTTTTACACAATCCAGAGAATGCAAGGAGTCATAGATGTGGTAAACAGTATAATCTGTGCGTTTAATTAACAATGCCAAAACCTCTCTGATTGCAGAAGCAGCATTTTCTTCCAGTTTACTTGAGTGATTGGAAATAGGTGTTTTGAATGTCTGATTGTAATATGGCAGAGTGTATATTTATTAATAGTATCCAAACCTGAAGAGATTCCAGGAAGAATGGAAATCCACTATACAGAATACTATGTCTGACATGCATTTTCTTCTTTCTAATTTGCATAGTTAATACTATCAGAGGTGTGTTTGTCTGGTTGTATTGTTACAATGAGATTTATCCAGGACCAAATAGCTGGAAAACTAAGAATGAAGCTGCCTGGGATTTTGGAGCTGATCCAAATTAAGCAAGCTAGAACTGACACTGCCTCTATATGTGACAATAGGATTACCTTTGTGCTAAGTTATCAATCTTTATTTTGCACAGTTAAGTCCAAACTCAGAATTAAATGTACGTGTTTGTTTTAACATTGCGAACTGGAAAATACAGGAAGAGACTTGGTATACTTATTCAAACAGAATATTCATCAGCTCACAATGATAATGATAGTCAAAGTGCTTAATATACAAGTTTCTGCTAGAATGACCCAAGCGTTACTTAAAGAATGTCAACATTGTACAGAATGTGTGCTTAACATATATAGGCTTAACACCCTGCTAAGTAGATGCTGATGGGGACGGTTCTTCAAGAAAGTGCATATATAATCTATTCTGTGGCCTTATTATCCAGCTTGCCATATCACAGGCTTTGAAGCGGGTCACACAGATTTTGTTCAGCTGAGCTGAAGAAAGACTTGTAGAAAGGTTTTCCTGTTCCAGAGCTAGGGGAGATACTAAGGAGAGACATAAAAATGAATGTAAAAATGTACCCTAGGGGCCTGTAGCAGTACTTGGAGAAACACAAAGATCAACCTGTGAAGAAAAGGTTAATAGAGCTCACTGTGACTGAACCCTCAGTGCTTGTCCCGTGATCCAGGCATCTGCAATAAGCTACGCAGAAGTCTGCACTGTCCCATGGTAGGATGGTGTGGGAAGGCTTTTCATGTGCAATTCAATTAACAATAGAAACCAAATTTGAATATAATTGATGTCATAATGTCAAATCTGAGATTCTTAGGTATTGATTTTGTTTTATTTGGTTTGTATTGCTACAATCAATGCATAAATGGATTTAAACTCAAAAGCACTGAATTGGATGCCAATGCAGGGAAGTGAGATAATCTGATAAAAAAAATTTAAATGCACATATCTACAGAAAAACGCTAAGTAGTTTGCTACTTAGGAAGTAAAGCCAGATGATTATAAACCCCCATCTTTTCATATGAATTAAATTTCCAATTTAAGCTCTAGCAAGTTCTTTAGAAAGATTAATCTTGATTTAAATATATAAAATCACTGACAAATAATAGTTCCTAGTAGGCAATTTACCTTCATGATTAAGACGGTGTGCCTTGTTCTTGGTTTGAACTTCAGCCTCCAGTAATATCCTAGGAGTCGGTTTTCACTCTTGTGTTTTCTTGCTTCAGGGTCTCATGTTAGGTAGGTAGGAGATTTGGGAAGCAATTACATTTCAAACAAAGGTGGGACACTTTCTGTTCACTGAAAAGAGGAAGAGGTTAGCTCCCTTCACTTGACCATAATTATTTTCATAATTTTTATTAATATAAATAATTATTAATAATCTACTAACAACCACTGCAGTCATAAATGACATGGCCTGTTCAAGGGAAACTCGCCAGAAGAGAAGGAGCTGAACACATTATAAACTACTATGAGTCTGAATGGTTTTCTTCTTAGGCAAGTATCTGGCTCTTCAAGTACATACTTATAGGGAAGATGGGAAAAATACTAATTTTCAAAACTGAATGATACATGATTGCATACCATCATGGGACATCATATTAGCAAGTAAATGAAATGTATATTTTGGAATATTTCCTGCATCTTTCCAAATACATCTGATGCAATATAATTTCTAAATGGAAGGTTTTGAAGACTGTAAATTACATCACTAGATGGCAGTAATAGCCAAGTGAAAGGAAATAGCCATTTAAAGCTTCTCAGGGTTTTATTTTCAATTCCGTCTCTTAATACGGAAATATTTTGCTATGTCCAAATCGAGGTCATATAAAAATTATGATCATTCATAGGTCTGTTAACATGATATAAGGAATTACAAAAGGACTTTTGCAATGCTTTCTAGGGCTTTGAGGATCCTGTTTGAATCTTCAAATTGTTCTATCTGGTTGATGGCAGGTTTTTTGATTGTGTTTTTTTTTTTTGTGTTTTTTGTGTTTGTTTTTTTTTTAAAGTAAACAGCCAGGAATTTAGATGCCCAATGTCCAAAGTGGCTGTTTCTGTTATAGTAAGACTCAGAGCCTAGAAGACAGGAAGTGAAATAGCAAATATAAACTCTTACAAGCAGGAGGCAGTTGCTGTTTCAGAATCTTATTGGATAATATGTAAATTGAAACATCTAAAATAGTGTCCAATTGTAAAAAATAAGCTTAAAACAAGACAATTGTAGAAAAAGCTTTGGTGGCATGAAGGAAACATACAGTAATTATAAAATCAAGATAGTTACTTAAGATGTTAGCTGATGTGTTTAATGGATGTGTGTTATTTATTATGTGTGTATTTATTAATGGATGTGACATGGCATAGGTATGCCATATAGCCACTAGAAAAGGAAAATACTCCATCACAAATGTACTGTATAACTCCTTTGTGACACTGGACAAGGAGAAATTTGCCATAACTTCCTAGCAGAGTTCCCTTGGGTTCGATAAACCACTGCTTGCAAGTAGCTGCAGAAGTGTAGCCCGTACCTTGAAGGAAGTGATTATCCCCTCTGCTTAGCAGACCACATCTAGAATATTGCATCCAGCTTTTGGTCCCCCAGTACAAGAAAGACATTGATAAACTGGAGCAAGTTCAGTGGATGGCCACTAGGATGATCAGAAAAGGGCTGGAGCTCGTTTCCTATGAGGACAGGCTGAGGGAACTTGGCTTCTTCACTTTGGGGAAGGTTTCATGAGGACCTAACAGCAGCTTTGCAGTCCAAGGTTACCAGGCTGGATCCAGGCCCTTCACGGTGGTCCATTGGAGGTAGATGAGAAACAATGGACATAGAGAGGTTCTGACCATGAGGACTGTTAGGCATTGTGAGGCTGTGCGGCTTCACCCTTGGAGGCTTTAACAGCCCAGATGGATAAAGCCCTGAGTAACCTGGTCTTACAGTCTCAGCTGTTCAAAGCTTACCTTGCTTTGGGCTGGAGGTTAGTGTGGTGACCTCCTGAGAAGCTTTCCGATCTAAATGACCCCATAATCTGATAGCCAGACAGGTGACGCCTATGAACATGGAATGAAACAGGAGAGGGCACACTGCCACACTGTGGCGATAAGCTGAATAGCAGATGGCATCTTAAAGTAGGATATATAAAATAGTTCAACAGCTGTTGGAACTGGATATTGTTAAAAATTTGCCATACTTTATTTGTTTATAAGTTCCCAATCTCGATACATTAAATGCTATCGCATACACATTCTGGGTCTCTATTCTAATGTTCCTTGATCTTTTCTGCTCTCTTTTTGTTCTCCATTAAACACCCCCTCAAAAAGCTTTCCTTATCTTCTCTACTTTGTCAACTACACTCATTTATCTTCCAATGAGAAGAGATGGTATCACCTGTACAAGAAAATGGAAAAGTTACATATCTTTATTTGGAAAGAAAAAGATTTTAGATTATTTTAGCTGTTCTGAGGCAGCCATGAAGATACTGAATCTAAATCAACATCCTGATTTGTAACAAACTTTTAACTAGATAGCCTACAGACTGGAGAACTTTTAAAGCAAACTTGGTTTCATCTCTTCATTTCCGGTCTCCTATAGAATAGATCCGTGTGCTCAGCCACTGGCAACATCTCACTTTTTGTATTATTACAATGAACTCACACTGATGTAGCACCCTGTCTTCCCAGATCTCAGGTGCCATGCACAGTATCTTTCTGTGTGTGAGGGATGAAATAATATCACCATGACCCTTTCAATATATACTTTAACAGCAGTAAAGATTAGGTAAGACTCAGCTTTGGTTTTCTTTTCTTGTATCTGAATAGTGCTTTCTTCCACAAACAGCAATTTGAAAGGAATTAATCAGCCTGAGTACAGGTAGCAAATCAGCCCTTGAACTTAAAAGGATGACTCCCTTGTTGCCTCCAATGACTTTTACCAGGAACAGATAAGTAAGAGCTGTTGTAACAGCCAAGTAAGACAAGGCTGAGATTCAGTCCCAAATAAACCTAGAATCGACAGACAAATTCTGGGCTTCCCTCTGTGCTTTCGGTTAACAACATACAGAAAGATGAGAGATATACTGTTGTGGCTTTTCCCCGTCCTTCTTAAAAGAAGTCAGAAATACACTAACTAGTTCTGCTGAAAATGTCCTACTGATTTTAAACTAAATTTCAGATTGTTCTACTGTTGTTCTTTGCTTGAATAAATTGAGTGGGAGGGCACAATAACTGTTGATAATTACATTCATCAGTTTAATTGTTCTCATTCTGAGAATGTTGTGATCAAACCAAATAGGTCTTTTGTATGTTATGTACCTGTTTAAAAATTATTGTGGACAGGAAAGTCAAAGAATGCATGCTTCATGGCATATAGAAGAATATTTAGACCATCTGAGTAGCTATCCCATTCAAATAATGCGGTATTTCTGACTCAGAAGACAATTTAGTTGGATTTTGCTGCCTAAACATGCTTTACATTAATGTTATAGCATACCAAGTTTTTCTGTTTACCATAAAGTCTTCAGAAAATTAAGCTAATATTTTTTTAAATATTTCTGTTGTTAAATGTCTGCCTTATGTACATTCCTAGATCCAAACTGAAATTCTTGTGAAGAGCTGAACTCAGGTAATGAACCTGCTTTCACAAGAGCATAGTGACCTTAACACAAATGAGAGTGCAGCAAAGCCAGCCAAATAGCAGAAAGGCACTCTGCCAAGTTTAGGTAAGAAGGCTCTACGCAGATATTCCTCCCCTCCCTCTAAAAAAAACATATGTAATTGCCAGCACTGAATCTAGCAGCAGGAAGTAACATTTCACAGAATGTCAAAATGCAACTTGATTAGCCTTTCAATGTTAAAATTAAAGCTGTGAGAGCTCAGGAAGATCTGCCAGCGCAGCAGACTCCTAGGTTGGTTTGCTTAAAAAAAAATATGTTTTTGCTATTCCTTTTGCTATCATTAAGGTGAACTTAGTAAAAACAATGAAAAAAACAGAACAAATTTTGGATAGTTTGAGGTCCCTATAAATTAGAACAGCAAGAGATTAGTAAGAATAAAAACAGACTAGAAGGGGAGGTTAATTTGTTTTTTATATTTAACATGTATAGACAAAACTCTTCTTACACGCCAAGCTGGATGTCTGAGCCCCAGAATCTGTACTGTATTTCTGATTTGCATTGACACTGCACTTTACTTTGAGGAGGAGATAATTTTGTTTATATTTAAATACTATGAACTGGTTTTATGTTGAAATATTATAATCTTGCCATGTTCTGTCACCATAGGGTCTTCATTTACTTTGCTTTTTACCACAATCCTTCTTGTAAATTTTAAGGTTCATACTCAAAGATGAACAGTCTGTTTCATGTCTAGTCTAATTTGAGTTATATGTTGCACTATCTTGCTTTCCCATGACAGTATTGTGAAGAGTTTTGCACTATTTATTCAACTATTTAATTCCTCATTGGCATGGGTCTGATACTTCAAGCTGTAATTAGTAAGATGAAGCCAGTCTGTGTTACCTCTTATGTAGAAATTATCAGTGCAGATATGTAGTAGTTCCAGAGAAGCTGTAGAAAAGATTATGACGTGGTGTATTTTTGTCAATATTTTCACTATCAACACTGCATGAGTGGTTCTAGTCCCTGACCTATTCCTATGATGCACTTGTATTTGCCAGAGATGGACAGTGTATACACCGTCAGTATATATTGTCCAGAGAGAGAAAAAAGTATCTTTTGTAGGGTCTTTTATTATCTTTATGCTAGAGGTTATTTGTATGCTGCATTAATTAGAAAAACTGAAACTTGTTTTACTGTAAGCACTGACTCTTGAACCTAAAGTAATAAAGAAAAAAACAGTAGCTAACACATAGTCAGAAGAAAATTTTCACGTTGAGACTTCACTTTTACATCCATTGATTACAGGTTTTTTTTCATTGCTTCAAGACCCAAATGCCTGAAGCAATGAACTTCAGGGTTCAAAGGACATGGGTTTTCTAAAATTGGCTGGGTGCTCGATTTCAGGGTATAAGACTCATCCCTTCCTCCAGAGAAGTTTCCTGGATACAATCACATCTTTTACAGTCATATGAAAGACAAACTGGACTACAAGTAAACAAAAATGGCCATTCAAAATGTAAGTTTCACTTGCAGTAGAACTAGACGACTGTACAACCCCGCTCCTGTCTCAGCCCTGCACAGCATGCAATTTGTGATACATGGCGGGGAAGCAGCAGAGAGACTAAAATCTCCCCACCCATTGCCACTCAACTGCAACCACGCGTTTACATACGTAACCGAGATACCAGCTGTTGTAACCTTCCTATTTAATTTCCTTTTTTCTCCTCAATCGTTTCTGGTATTGTTCAACCAATCAATTCTCACTTAATATTTTGGTCCAAACCAGAGGAGTCAGCCTGTGAAGTAGCCTCCTTGGAATCTGCCTGCTGGCGTTCATAGTCTGCTTGCTGCAAATTTGCATGACAGCTATTTTTTTTTCTAGGGACTTTACCTTCTCTTCTGGTACTTTAAAGAAGGCCAAAAAATTCAGAAGCCTTGTGCCAGTTTAGTCTTCCCAGCAGAAAGCTTCCTTATTCCCTGCAAATATTGGTGCCTGGATGTTCCTGTACCATGAATTTCCTCTTGCTGTCACCTTCATTCATTGGCTGTGCACCTCATTTTCCTGGCCCAGGAAATGGGTTGCAGAAAGAAATCTTTACACCCTGGATGCCAGCCTCCTGCACTGCCTCATCTCACTGAGGAAACTGAGGTGGACAGAACATATCCCATGGCGATAATAAAGGAAACTGAGACTTGCAAGTGGGAAAGGGGAGGAGTTTGGCTTGAGCTGAGCCTGGGGAAGAAAGATGTTTCCGTAAGTGTTTGTTTAATTACTTATGTTGTCTTTTTCCCCAATACCTGAATCAGTGATTAGAAGTTTGTGTTAATTTGCAATAAATTAAGTAAAAATGAATTCCCTGAGTGTCAAGCCTGCTTTGCCCGTGACAGTTTTCAATTTATTCAGATCTGGAGGCAGAGTCTACAAGGACACTTGGGCCTATAAGTTCCACGGTACTTTGGTTTTAGTGCCTAGTTTGCCTAGGATGTCCCAGTGGTACAGAGTTGGAGACAGCTGGGAACAGCTATTTCTGGACACTTATCTGGGAATAACTCCTATCTAGTTTACATCCCTGGGCTATCCCAAACCTCTGTCCTCTTGCCAGGTGACAGAACTAAGAGTTTCAAATATCTTCATGTGTACTTGTACTCTTAGGAATTGCCTCAGATGAACTTTCATTCTATAAGTGTATTATGAAATTTGAATCGCCAGACAATAATTTTCTGCCTTGAATCCTAATTCTCTGCTGGTTTGCACCTCATGTATTAATTTGCACATATGCAGGGTGAAATTAGGTGTTAAATGAAACCCATCCAGTTTGGTAGCAAATCGTGTACCCTTTGAACAGGTGTAAATTATTGTGATGAAATGTAAAGGAGTAGGGAATTGAACTCTTTGTGGCAAAATGAAGTGTCCGATTCCCATCATGTGGAAAATATAAAATATTTTTTTTCCTGTCTTTATTAAAACATCTACGCATATCATCAGATGATACCAGCCAATAATCAACACTGAAGGCTTGAAACTGTAACCTTTCTTTTTCTGATAATATTAACAACCAGCACAGTAATAGTTCTTCAAAGAAAATCTTTTCATTTAAATAACACAGAGTAAGCACCAAAATTTTTGTCAAAATAGGTTTTTTTTTTTCTGAAATAACAACCATTGATTATTAAGAGGGAGTGGTATCCTATGGCTGCCAAAACTAATATTGACTGTATTCTGATGAGTAAATTGCACTAAAAGCCAATTCTTCTATATAGTGGTTTTAATGTAGCATTTAATATCAGTTTAGAAATCAATATTAAGTGAAAATAAGTATTCACAGAATAAATATTGGTTGGAAGAACCTTTTGGGAGTCATCTAGTCCCACCTCCTGCTCAAAACCAGATTGTTGCCAACACTAGGTAGTCAGCTATGACTTCTTAATGCAAAAAGAAGGTAGATAGGAAGAGGAAAGAAGAATAGGTGCTAAAGAAAGATTCTATAAATGCATATAAAATTCTTAGGGATGAGATCTCTAAGGCCAAGCTTAGCTGGAGCTACAACTAGGTAAGGACATAATGAGTAGCCATAAGTGATGTTACCAATGTGCCAGTAACGAAGGGAAAATGTAGGTCTTTCAGTGAAAGGATCTAATTCTATATTCTATCTCTAAAGCTTGTAATTTGCCTGCAGTTGATTAAGGAACAGCACAGGCATTCTTGGTAGCTAGAATCAAGATGCAGAATTGCATTAATAAATCAAATACAACTATATTATTTTATCTAGTTGTTTTACAGCCTGCTTTTGGTTTGCAATATCAAGTTCTGTGTATGTCAGTAGGACGCAAAATGGATTGAGAAAATTTTCCTTTTCCCTATTCCTCCTTTGTGACCAATTATACCTCAAGTTATTGTAGCACTCTACATCAGAGAGGAAAAGGTCGTTTGTTATCATTGTGGGCAGGCATTGCAGTTATGAAACTTCTATGTTTCCTGCTGATACTGGTTATAGCTCATGAAACTGCAACTGAGTCAGGTACAGCTAGGTCAGTGGAACTATCTGAATTTCTAACAGGTAAGGATATGACCCTTAAAAAAATAAACCTAAACCAGCCTCAAGTTGCTAGGTAATAATGCGTTCACAGATTTTTATTTAGACTTCCACGTATTTTTTCATTAAAACAATCAAATCAAAATAAAGTAATTCTGATGCTTACAAAGTACTTAGCATTCAATATAATTGCTTCAGTAACTTATTTTTTCCCTATTATCTCAACTTCTTTAATTCATTTCTTCTTGTCTGCTAGTAAAGGTCCTTCCCCATCCTTAAAAAGGAAGATATCCAAACATCCTGTTGGTACTCAGACCATGTTCTCTTTCTCAGTGTTTTCTGTGCCAAAAGAAAAGGAGAAAGCAAATTCTTTTGGAATTTGGAAAGAAAGCATTTCTCTCTGGCATTATACTGAATGCTGCATTTCAATCCCTTTGTTTCTTTGCCTCGATCTGGAAAAGTTTGAATTTTCCAATGATGTCAGTATTGGTAAACATAGTAAATTATTGTTAAAAAGGAAACCCAACAGAGATTGTTAAGTAGCTACAAGTTTTTTTCTCTTGTGAAATTGTTTCCATCATTATAGCTCAAGCCTATAGGAAATGACTTTCAGTAGGTTTTATGCACACACATGCTCTCTGTGACATTCATATAACATCAGCCTTAATTTAGAGAAAAATCCTGAAAACTTTGAAAAATAAAATATGGAAATTGGAACATGGATCTTACAACAATAACAGGTTTTCTAATTGATTGTATCTGTCCTTTATTAAGAAGTAAGACGTCCTGTCTATCTTTTAGGTTTTGTGGTGTGACTCTCTAATGTTTATCGCTATTTATGGAGTACTATTGGAAGTAATGTGTATGAAGTGAGTCAGATGAGTGTCCCATGTTTCCGTTCTCTGACAGTGTTGTACAGACAGTGACTTAATGATGTCAGTTTGGTAGCACTTAATTCTGTATTATTTTCAGTCGATGACTAAAACAGGGGCATGATTTCTTATCTGTGCATTATATGATCAAATATACTTTCAAAGCTTACAGTTCACTCTCTAGTTTTGTCCTAGAAGTGGAAGGCCAAAAAAAATCTCAACAAAGAAAAGCAAAGTCATTATGAACAAACACAATTTTGATCTTGCAGTGAGAAAAGAAGATTATTTGGTAGAGCTACCAAAGGTGGACATAAAAAGGAAATACCACTAGAAGCCAACTGAACTATTCAGTTCAGCTAAATACTTGGCCAGTTACTTGAAGACTAAGCTGCTAGAAATAGTTTGAAGTCTTCAAAACAATAATGTCCTGAACCTTACAGATGCTTGAATTTGCAGTGATTTACTAAAAGGAAGTATTTAAAAATTCAAAAATAAACAAATAAAGTATTAAAAATGTTAGCACCATAAATCTATTCCTTTTAAAACTCATGCATTTTGCTGTGACTTTAAGTGAAAACAGAATCAAGCTTTTATGTTGCCTCTGGTGACTACTAAGTTGCTAGTACTGTAACACTGGCTAACTTAATGCCTGCAACCCTAGTGCTTATACTGTTCTAAAGCTACTTTCAATATGAATAAATGATTGGAGAAAAAAAAAAAAGAAGAGTAGTTGTTTAGAGGACAAATACATTAAAAAACATATATTATACCCAGTACCATAAAATCACAGATGAAATGCAGCAGGTTTTCTGTCTGTCATCTAGAAGTTTATTAGTTTCAGAGTTTGCCATGACTAAGAGCTGTCATTCCTTATCAAGTCCAGCTCTGAAACCCCAACCTCAGACAAGACAAGGTGACTTTCTTGTTAGAAAAGTCCCTGAGGGTGTTTGGGTGATTATCAGACTCTGAAGGGCAGCCTAGTTCTTCTTGATGAGTAGCTTTCTTAAGACCTGCTTTTCTGGGAATTAGCACAGATCAGCTTACTGTGGGCTTCACAGCAGATAAAAACATCTTTCCAAGAGTCAGTTAGAGCTTTTAAATAAAAACATGACAACATAACTTAGAGGAATTTTGGCAGAACTCGACAGCTTTGTCATTTGAGTATTTGAATAAAGACATTAGCTGACGTGCAAGCAGAGTAGAAACTGCTGCCAAGACAAGGTTTGGACAAATCTCCTGTAGGTATATTTTGCAAGGTGTCTTCAGGGTAGGTAATCTTTTGAAGTACAATTAGACTGGGCAAAAAGGAAAGAACAAAAAGATTTTGCCTTCAACATTTATATAGGGCATTGAGAGAGCAAGAGAAAGAATGGAAATGGGCACCTTGAAAATTGCTATCTGTTTTAGGGCAAGAGTTAGTGTGGGGGTTGTGATTTGATTCCTCCCACCTCCCTGAGAAAACAAGGCTTGCTTGGTAATGTCTCTCTGTTTCTCTTCATCCGGTCATTGCACCCATAATGTCAGAAATGATAGCTACTTTCAAGCAAACCTGAAATATACTTAAATTCCTATGAGATCTATGGAAACTGGCATTTAGATGCAGGAAATTTATACAAAATAATGTCCCACTAAGGAAAAAGCAAAAAGAACACACCTGGTTCTTTGGAACAAGGGAAAGGTTCTTGCAGTGAGTAGAGCTTGGTAGGGGGATCAAAGGATACAAAGTAATAGGAAGATTCCATTACTTCTGCTATTTATGAATTAATTCTATTTTCTTTGAGAAGAATTTCTTAAATTTGTGCAACAGCTAGGAAGGAAATGTGTAAACTTTTAAGATTACAGTCTTCATGTTGGAAAGAGATTGTCTTATCAATACTGTTAGATATTTGATTGGCTGTCATTTCAGTTTTGGCTTATAATACTGCCATGTTTAAAGATGGATGTTTCTTGGAATAAAATTTTGAGAAATACAAACTGTAGTGAATCATATTAGTAATAAAGTCAAAAGGTGCTTGGAGTGTTTCTCCATTAAATAGTTCTAAACAGTTTATCGTATTTTTATAGGCTTAATACAAGCGTATCAGAAGCTACAGCTGTTCTTTGCCTAGAATACAGAATCACAGAATAGTCCATGTTGGAAGGGACCTCAAAAGATCATCTGGTCCAGTGTTTCCTGGGAAAGGGAGCCTAGATGAGATATCTAGCATCCTGTCCAACTGCATTTTGAAAACCTCCATTGATGGGGACTCTACCATGTCACTGGGGAGGTTGTTCCAGTGAATGATTGCTCTCACTGTATTAAGCTGTGAAATTTCTTTCAATTATTAATAATCTGCCTTACACACCAGGAAGATCATTCAGGGTATTAGATTAATTTCTTTCCCTCTAATTGAAGTGTGACTAGCTAAACCTAATTATTCCAATTATTACATGTTTAATAAATTTCTTAAATGCAAAGAAATCTGTATTTCTGATTTCCTGAACTGAAAGGTATTAGATGAAAAAGAGATTTATTTCGGAGTTGGAAGGTTTCTAGGTTTATTATTTCTGGAGAGAGGCTCGAGGAAAACATGGAGGACTTGCAATTAAGATGTGCAAAAATTGAATTTAAAATAGAGGCAATTGTTGGTAATACAATTGTGTTTACACAGTAGGAATAGCTTATTAAGGAGATGTCATAATGACTGTTTCCAGCAAGTGTGAAGTAATTGGCTTGAGTAACCACTTGATGTCATCATGGTGCTACAAAATTTGTCTAAAAACCCTTTTAAACCCTTTGATTCAAAGAGAATGATTGTTTCATTGAACTTGGCTCATCTTTGCTCCTGAAGTTTTTTCAGTTCTTTGTAAACCTTTAGGTTTTTTTCCGCTCCTTGCTGTCATGAATCTTTAAAAGTTTTCTGATGGAATGCTTAGTCTCTTTTCTTTGACTTGAAATAGCTGCAAATTTTTTAAGAAAATGTGACTCTCGCTCACCTCTCATGTAACTGGGTTGGTATCAACAGTTACATTATTTTCACCCAAATACTCTATCAATGGTATATGAAAAATGTGTTGGAGAAAGATCTTTCAAGAGTTGGAGTCAAGGTTTTACTTCCAAGATCATTCAGGGGTGTTATGCCACCTCTGTACTTTTTTTCTGACCAACAATAAAACTTTAAAAGATAGTAAATTTTTGTTCAGGAAAAGTTGTTGTTTAATGTTTTCCCCTTGGTATCCATCTTGATATAAAGGAGTAAAAATCTCATTTAATCACTGTTCATTTCTTTGGCAGGGAGGGGAGAGGGCAGAAAGGATGTCTATCTCTTAAGATAAACTTCATAGGATTCAGAACAATTTTATATGGGCTTATATGGGAATTAATTTTCTCTGACATTTTTGCTGGAGTAAAATATGGCTGATCTCTTAAAGTAGCTTTCTCCTGCCACTCTTCCTCCTTCCACCTAGACATATTCCCTAGATCAACTAATTTTCTATTGTGTTTTTTTTTTTTTTTATTTCATATGACTTGTTCTTTTCTCTTATCTCATTCTGTTCTTTATATTTGTTCTCAGTTCTGTGCCTGTTAGGTCCATACCATACAATTTGCAGTATTTTCCCACAGTACTCCCCTGGAGTTCTGAAATATTTGTTTCAGCAGACTGCCACTTTGTTTTAACCGACTACATTATATTTACAGGAGTTCACAAGTTTGTGTTGTCATTTGAAACCTTCACAAATTCTACCTCATATTATTGTGTTATCTAGGCGATCATTTACAGTCTATAAACTGATACAGGAACATCTTGTTTTTTAAGTTCAAAGAATGAACAAGTAAGTACACAGGCTCACTGGTAATCTGAGAAACCCTAAGTAAGAAACCGTTACTGGTATTTCTGTGCATGTTTGTGATCCCAGTGCCTTCTCTGACAGCTGCCTAAGAAAGATAAAGCTGAGACTGAAAGAGTCCAGACAGGTGTTAAGAAAGTGATTAAAGGTATAGTAGTACTTCTATAGGAACAGAGAGAGATTGAAAAGAACAGGGTAATTCCGTCTGAATAAGGTGAATAATAGGGATTTGATTGAGGTGAGATTAGTAAGAAATGACTACTGTCTTCTTTTTAGCTCTATCTCAAACTATGAAGTAAGGAGATAAAGTGAAATTAAAGGACAAAGGGACTTTTTTTCTTTGAGTATAATCATTCATTGGCATTTGCTTTTTCAGGAGGTCATGGAGACAAGTCAGGAGCTGATTGTAGCTGCCTTTTAAGAGTTCATTAACAGCAATTAGAATTTTTTTTCCTTTGAGTACTTTGCAGAGCACTACTGAATAAATCAGATTACAGGTTCAAACCCAAGGACCTAGATAGAGCACAATAGCATACAAATAATAGGGAATATATCTCTGTTTGAACTCCCACAATTATTTAAGACCACAATGTCTTTTTTTTTTTTTTTTCTTTTCTGGAGTGGGGATAAATATGGTTATTTTCATCCAGGTTTACAGATAAATACTTTTCATTTGCTCTTCTCATTGACATCAGTTTGGGTAAGATTCATCTGTTGAAACTTAAAACACTTTCAGAATAAATATTTGCAAATGTTAACTCTTGAAGATTTCACTGAATGGAAATAGATACTTTCAGGGCATGATTCCTATTATCTTGCATACTTACCTAAAATAGGTGAGATGGACTGTGTTCTGGAAGTGAATATTTCTTCCCCTGCTGCATTTGTTCTTACTGAACAAATCTAGACAATAAACTTACATGCACGTAGCTACAGTGTAAGTAAGCATCTCAAGTTCATTGAGATGAGTCTCACTGATCATTGCTCACTGTTACTCACAACTGCCTTTCATAGTTGCAGTCCTGCAAAATGTTGAGGAAGGTCATGTACAGCCTCGTCTGTACTTGGGGTCTCCATTCCATAAATAATTCCATAGTCACTCCTGCAAAAGTGTGATACAGCATCATATAGCTTTTATTATCCTTGGTGATAGGTTTCATCAGGTATTTATGGAATCAGTCCTCTGTTTGTATCATGAAGTTTTGAAATGGGACTATTTTGGATCTGCTAGAACCATTGTGCACAGGAGTTGGCTTTTTTGTGTTTTTCAGAATCTGGACAATAGTATGTTTAACTGACATACATTCTTAGAGACTTTCCAGTTGCTGCTAATCCAGATGAGGTTCTCATCTCTCTAGTGACAGTCTGCATACTGTAACTGAATCTTGTAAAATATACCTCTGTTCCTGATGTCTGAAGATTGAATCCCATGTACGTACGCAGTAACTTTTCTGTCACCTTAGCCATCAGGGGAAACTCAGAATAGATGTAAAGGCAATTTGTTAAATGTATTTTGCCTGAACGTAGGTGCAGATGAGAATCTGGCAGATGGAGGCAGATGGCCAGCTACCAAAAGCTTTGTATCGCTTTGATCTTACTAGTTCAGACAAGTGTGGTTACTTATCTGCCTCCTTTAGGTTTTGTGTGTGCCTGATTACCTTATAATCTTGAATGATTCATCTTCACTACGCTTCCATGAAATAGGAATACTGCTTTTTCTGAGTAGGGGAAACCAGTAGTTGTTCCATAGTGCCTTAGGAAGGAGCGTTTACTTGGTGCGCTATTCCAGTCTCCTGACTGATGTCCTGTAGAAGAGCTCTGGGATTCAGGGAGGTTTGAGTGACTTGTCCAAGACTGCACAGAAAACAGAAGTTTTGCTATGTCAATGATGCTAATACTGTCAGAGCCAAATGTTTTTTAGCTGTGCGTGGTGGTTATTAATCTTAGTGCAAGATTTTGCCAGCATTGATGAATCCTAAATTTAACTTTTCTATTCTTCAGTCGTTTAGTGTATTTTCCATCTATCAAGAAAAAAAAGTTTAAAAATTTGACATATGTAAACTTAGCTAATTTAAGCATTTAGATGACTTTAAATAGTTAAACTTTATATGTCCTGGATTAATAGAAATTTGAAATGAGATAAGATTTTCTGAGTTCTTACAAAGGAGAATGAAAAGGGAGGAATGACAAATTGATGTATGAGAAGCAATATATGAGATGTGGCTGATAAATTATCTTCTGATATGTTAATGAATTTCAGATAGAGAAGTTGGCAATATGATGATTTATTGAGATTTTAATACAGTAAATTAAAAAATGAAAGGTGATCTGAGTGAAAGAATCCCCAGGAATATTTTGAAAAATATTTAGGAGTTTGAACATTTAAAGAGGCTTTTTATAGACATAGATCCTGATATTCACATATACACACATTTGCATTTTAAATAGATACATCTGAAATTTCTACTGAGCCTACAGTCGGTACCAGTTCTCCTTACACTTACATAGAAATAACAAATTTTATAACACTTATTTAGAAATACATACTGCACTCTTGCATGCACTAAAAAAATGTCAGTATTTATTGCCAGAGTCTTTTTGGCTACCCAGAAGATCCTGCATGCCTGTTTGACACTGATAAGTAAAGATAATACACAGAAATACACAAAAATACTTGAACAAATTAGATAGCTGTGATTAAAATTTATCTTTAATCAAAAGGAAACAGGTAGGACTTCTTCAAGGAAAACTAACTCTGAAGTGCTATTTTTTCTGTTTTGCTTTCCCACAAGAAACACAAGCAACTACCTGTAGAAAAAATAAACTATTGCTGTGGCAGGAAAAACAGTAATTGCAGGTGTCATCTCAGACTGCTAGTCATTCTAATTAACTGGGTGAAACTTATACAGCTAAGATGTATCCTTAATATCTAAGAACAGCCACCATGGCTTTAGTTTGAAAAACGTTCTTTTTGGCTCAGCATCTGATTCAACGTGATTGGTCATTAATTTTCATACTGTCATTTTCTATCATTAGAAGCATATTATATAAAATAAATTTATTGGAGGGATAATTCTTACAATACAGAATATTTCTAAACCCATCAGTATTCCATTTACACTACAGTAAGCATTCAAACAAAGTGGGTTAATCTTGAGAGGAAAAACCCCATCTGATATATCTAAAAATAACAATGTAATGGATGAAATTAAACACACTCTGATAATATATCTACATGAGAAACAGCACCCCACTTAATTTTATCTATCTAATGTTCTACTTATATGATACATCTTTTTTTGTTTTTTACTGTGTAACTCATGATTTCTTTTTGCTTTATAAATAAGGAGCTATTTAGCATTTGTTGATTTCTCCTCCAGCATCTATGTAAATTTGCATCTTACCAGGATAAATTTTTACTTTTCCCACATGAAATACGGGCACTGTTTATATGCCCCATGTATGACAGGAATGCTTTTAACGTTGACCTCTACTGTGCAGTTTGAAATTTCTCTGTACAGAAGCTCTGTTGAATATAATTTTTTTTTGGAGTAAATAAATGCATGTCTTTTTCTCTTTTCCTTCTCAGACATTCCCAGTAGTTTGATTCTCCCCCACCCCCCATTATTGCAAGGCATGGATCCATTGCATTTAAGAAATTTGGGGCATAGTTTATTTTCTGTTACATTTCTCTTTGTCAATGTTTATCAGCAGGTCAGACTAACAAACCACCACTGATACACCACTACAGAGAACAGGCTACCTACCTGTCCCTGGGGAGGTTTTGCCCACAGCAGAGGTGCAGTTGTGTTCTGCCAGCAGGGTTCAGGGAGCTGCTTAGGGAACAATACAGCCCTTGTGACTGTGTATTGATCGGTGCAGAACTATGTGCATAAAGGATGCTAACAGTGGTTCACATCAATAGAGGCATTGTCTGCAAAGGGAGAATGGCTTTTTTTTTTTTTTTTAAATCCTGTAGCATCATATAGTGAAGAAATTTTCCCACCAGCACTTGCCTTTCCTTTCTGCAAAATTTTTCTTGGTTAAACATGTATCCAATTTAACTACTGCTGAAGGAAGTCACAGTAAATTAACAGCTGGCCAGCAAGCCTGAAGCTTTGAAGAGAAAACGGTTCCTTCCTCTTTACAAAAAGCTTTGAAACAATTTAGTTTCTCTCCAGTTATTTGGTCACAGTGATTGAGGTAAGGATAAACTGACATAGATGTGAATTGGATGGAGGAGAGATTAGGATCTACCAGCGTATGCTGCTGGCTTCCAAAGAGTAGAAAGGAAATTTCACATTGTAATTTTTTATAAAGTGCCAGAGTACAGGTATTTGGTTGAGGATAAACTAAAGATTATTGTGAAATTGTTGCTTCCCAACACTTTAAAAAATAAATTGATCTTTCCTTTGTTAATGGGTTTATAAATGCAAACTCAGTGTCATTCCCATCCATAACAGGCTTGCTACCTTCTAGGTATTATTCAACATGAAAACACAACTATGTTTGCTATCAAATCAGACATTTATTAAATTATATATTTATATTTCATTCTCATAAGCAGGATGCTTGACAGTACTGCAGCATGAATATAGCTCTAATCTACCTCCTTTCTTGCATAAACATACAGAAAAGCTTCATGACTAAGTAATATCAAAATCTACAAGAAAAGATAACCTAAGTAATCTAAAGAACATTATAGGGAAGAGATTGAAAATCTGGAGTTTCTGTTTAAAACTTACTCCACAAATCTTTTTATCAAATAGGTCTCGTAAGGAAAGAATGTAAAGAATTTGTCACTGATTATTATCAAGAAAAGAGCACATCCCCTAGATTAAAAGAAGTGGGTGTTCATAGAGTTTGATCTAAGTGTTACAAATTCTTACCATGAGCCAAATTCAGATTTGATTAGCAGAAGAATTTGGCTCTGAATTGTGCCATTTAGCATAAAATTAAATGAGGATCTGATGAGTAGAGGTTGGCCCCTGTGATCTATAACAGTTTCCCTTATCAGTTTTTTGTATAATTTCCTCTCTGAAACGCAGGTCCAGACAGTTCTTCAGCTGATTAGCTAGAAAGTGGGTGTGTGATGAATATCTCTTCAACTTTGCCAGCTCCTATGTTTGAAGTTCAAGTGTCAAGGTAATTGTTCTTTTTCCCCATAAGGTTTCAGCTATTGGAAATTTGGGAATATATTAGTGTAAGTATCTTGGCTTATTATTTTTTAATTAAAGAAAATGCCTATGTTTTCTGGTTGTAGAGAAAGAAGAGCATAGATATATGACACTGGAACACCCTGAAGGCTTGAAAATGGAAGGTAAAGTCAAACTGAAGTATATCAAGAAACCTGTGTTTTTTCTTTGTCTTGCATTTCTTTGGGACTGGATTATTTTTCTAAGCCACCTGGGATGGCAGATGGTGCCAACATACATTTGAACCTAGTTATTTTCTTGCCTGTTTTTGTCTAGCCTTGTATCTCACAGGGGTCTGGTTTGGTTCCTATACCTATGTGTGAAGGACAGTCTGACTTAGAGTTCGGCAGCAAGAGGGCCTGAGTTGTCATTAGCATAATCTATATCCAGCTGAAACTAAAGAGGACATGCAAGTGTTTTCCATTTACATGACTGAAATACATGATAAAAAATTAGAGGTTAGCTAAGACAGAATCCCCACAGATTTATCATGATGGGCTCAGGCAGGAGGTCTGAGGGAAGTGTTATTTCCCTAGGCCTTTTGAACTGTGATGAGGTACCATTGCTGCGGGCTGGCAGGCCGGGCAATCCACGTGCTGTTACTGACCAGAGACTGCAATTCAAGGACCTGGGATCACTGTTCACTCCATTGCGATGAAAATGAGATCAAGCGCTGTTTGAGTTCCCCGATGATAATCACGATGCACAGCTTTCTGAAATGGCAGGCAGATTAAAGAAATACATGCAGTACACGGGGCAACTTGCATACGTGATCTGTCGCCTGCAGCTGGTTCACTATGTGGTCGTGTGTTATTGTTGCAAGGAGAGATTAGCAGAAGGGAGCGTGGCTTCACGGTGTGCTGCTATCTGTCTCAGCTGCCTGGTAGCCCAAGGTTTAAGAATTTTCACATTAATTGTTACAGGCCCAAGAGGATTGCATCCCAAGTGCATTTTTGAGCTTCTGATGTCCTGTATTCCATTTCAATCTTGATGGTTAGTAAAGAGATATTTTGGGGCCTGAGGGCTTTCTGAAATGGAATAAACTGAGAGTGTACACAATCTTTTCCTCTGGAGTACTGGGTGTGTGGAATGTTTCCCCTCCAGAGCTCAAATGTGTCACAAATTTAAAAATGCGCTTTCTACCTATAACCGGAAAGCTTTGTGCAACAATACTTTTAGATGTAATTATTTCACTGTTAGTAGTTATGATTTAAAATAGCAGACTAAAGAAGAAAGACTGTGGAAACATAATATTAAAATAATCTCTCTTTGCCTTGGGCATTGCTTATGAAAAATTACTAATCTGACTTCTTCATCTTACTTCTCAGTGTTTTTGAGAATCTTTAAGAGGCTATTACGCTTGCTTATTTTAAATCATAAGTTATTAAATACTTCAGACAAATAAGATTTCTATGTTCTTCACTTGTAAAATGCACAAAAAGCAAGCTGCTAAACAGGCTGGGACTCCTGCTAGAGGTATCTTTATTACTCTATCTGTATTTCATCTGCCTGTCATGACTACAAGATGAGTAAATCTGAATTCATCCTCACATCCAGTGAAATTCTGACAGGTTTACTTACCTTGAGTAGGATGTAACTGTATCTGAGGTCCTACTGAACACACAGGTAATGTGAATAAAATATCAGAATACAGCACATTCAAATCAATGGTCCAGATCTGCCACCTTAGTTCAAGTGTTATGTCTGTTACAGGTAGTTTTTTCTGGTCAAAGGCTACAGAATCAGTTGCCCATTCCTTTTGCTTACTTTGATCTTCCTATCAATAAGCTACCAAAAATGTTAAAATGTTTATTCAGACTTTACTATTGCTCTTACTTTTGGCAATGTATTATACTATATATAAATTGGTTAGATATGGTCTTATAAAAGTTTTCAACTAGTACTACCTGCAAGTCAATTATGTAGTTTGGCAGTTGTTCTTGCCCAGCCTATTACCACTTAAAAAAGATACAGCCACACTGTCATTTCTTGATATTCAAAAAGATCTAAATGATCATCAGTGAACAACAAAGGAATAGGCAATGAACACAACTTCAAATTAGCAGCAATAAAAATAATAATCTTTTGGTAGTTCAGATAAAATGCTTTGTAAAGTAAAACAAAACCATTCAAAATAATTTATTTGTGTTATTGTTAGTGTTGAAAATACTATATATTTATTTTATGAACTGGTGGCTTAATCAGCACTGAAGGCATGTTGAAAAGTGTTAGAATGTATTCTGTCATTTGGCTCAGCTTTAGGCAATTATATATGTAAACATAATTACTATGGTACTCTTTTTTTTTTTTTAAACATATTGGTCTCAAGTTTGTGATGAATGAATCTGCAGTGTGTTTTCCTGACACCATTTTAAATCAATTGACATTGAATTAATCCAATATTAATTTATTTTAGATGTGCCAGAAGCATCATCCTATTACTAATAAGTTGAAATAGACAGCAGGAAGCGCAGGTCCCTTCCTCGCGCTGCCAGAATGCATCTCTGTGTGCATCCAGCAATCTGGGTGATATGTTGACAGAATGAGGCCAGTGATGCAAATAAAGGAATTTCCCCCCCCTCTCCTTGCAGTTTATTGCTTGTCATTGACTAACTCACTGACTAGAATTTCAAAAAATCAAATTAAGAGAGAAATAGCTTCTATATTACCATTAGTATCAAATGTTTAATTTGTGCATTAAGTGTTAAGAGTATTTATGTTTCAGAAAGCACAGTTATTTCATTTGGTTTATCAGCCCCCTAAGACTGAGGTAGCATTCTCTACGTATAGACATTTTTGACTAGATCCTTAGCTACAAATTTGAGTAGTTTCACCGCAGTCACTGTAGCTGACTGAAGTCAGTGCCACTTTGCATTGGTGGAGCACATGAATCTAAATGCTTCCATTAAATATCAAATACTTTTTTTGAAAATGGAAGGTGATTTTTTTTTTTCTGTCCTCCAAAAAATATCTTCAATCATTATTCCTGCTGTGTTGTGTGTTAGGACTAGCTATTTTGTCTTAATTGCTTGCAAGTTTGTAATCTGATTCCCCAACATACTAATACAGCACAGAGACAAAATTTATTTATTTTTGAAAGCCATAGTATATGTTTCAGTTTTTACTTTTCTCCGATCAGGAAAGCTCAACTTAAGATCAAAACTATTTATTCCATGCAAGAGAAAAGTCAGAATTCATTAATAAATGAAAAAAGCACAGAGAAGAATTTATAGATAGAGAAGTATATCAAAGATAGAGGGTGACTGACAGTGAAGTTGCATTTATATGAAATAAGCATCCTGGGCTTTAGTATTAAAGCGATCTTTTCTTTGATCATAATACACAGATGAGCAGGATAGGAAGTCATATAAGCATATATAACTGTACCCAATTCTTATTTGACAAAAAAGAGTCATGGACAAAGGACCCTAACAAGATAAAAAGCTTCTGAATTTCTGGCTCATTGTATCTAATAGCTACAGAAAGCTGGATTCGTGTATTTTAGTCATACTTTTCTGGGAGCCTGTATTTATCTAAGAATAATTACCATCTGTGACACGTGGGTTTTTGGACAATGATAATGGAAGACCCAGCATCTACTGAAAGAAATGAAATGGGACTGCCAATGTTAACTTGCTGTTACCAATGGAATACAGACTCCAGTTTGGCAAAAAGCTGTCCTGTGGGTAATTCCAGGGGAGAAAAGACACCCAACCATTCATTGCCACACTGGCACCCTAAGAACTGCAAAAAAGATTTTTTTTCTCAGATTGAAGCCTGAATGCCTGTTTGATGGGATGGGGAAACCACTCTTTCCAAACTCACAAAAGATGTTGCAAGTAGTCATTTGGATGGCTGAAGCAGCCCTGATCCCTTGCTATATAATCTGGAGCACAGAACACTTGGTATGATCCAGCAGGTACTGATTTTAAGTGACCATAGGCTTACCTCATATGCCATTTTTTCCACTCGTGGAAACGTAAGACTTAGCTATTACCCTACCTAATCTTTGTATTTTTAATGCAAGCAATTAATATTTTGAACTCTGCCCATAAAACACTGAAATCAGCTGGGAAAAGGGGTATTTGTGATGAAAATATTATTTTTTAAGGGAGAAGTAGGAAGGTGTGAAAGAACTAAAAAAATGCAAACAGTTTTCTAATGCTGCTAAAAATGTAGTAAATTTTGAATGGTAATTTATTTAAGACACTGAACCAAAATATTTCTGACCTCTCAGATGAATTTGCATTTTAAAATTCCAAGTTTGTTACTAAACATAGAAGAGGCTTTTCTCTTCTCTGAATGAACTGAAAACATGCAGAAAATTTATTTTTTAGCAGTATGAAAGGCAGTTTACTTGAACCCTGTCCAGCTATGCTCACTGTACATAAACAGGCCCTAAGTATATGAATCCATTAGCGATTTTTTTCCAGATAATCTGTTCATCTGTTTTATTCATTTTGTTGTATGTACACTTGATAAAGAACTTCAATCACATAAATATGAGTTGTCTGGCAAACATGATGAAGCTTACTTTGAATCTGAGAGTACAGTACCCTTCGTCTGCAAGGTCAGATAGTAAGAGCAGTATATGGTGCTAGCTCACAGAAGGTGCCTAGCACGTGACCTAAACAGACTTCACTTTTATAAGTACCACAAATAATATGTTCCAGATAACTCATGCTGGAACTGTTGCCTTTGGATCGGTATGCCTTCAACAGGATGTCTTCAGTGCACAGCTATGGATTCTGCTTGTTTTTGTTTTAGACGTGTGAATTTTGCAAGCTGTGTATGATGTGTGCACGTGTAGCTATAGCGTATGATATTTATGAGCCTTTAATCTTTCTTCACTCAAGGCAGCAGTGCACCCCTGCAGTTTACAGTGTTCCATCTGTATCACTTGTCTTGTAGTTTTGTATCTACTTTTGGCAGAGTACAGAAAAGGAATCTTCAATCTTCTCGTGACAGTTTCACAGCATGCTTCTAGGCTGACAGTCCCTGTCAAATCAACAACAAACCTGCTGCATCTAGGGCTGCTAATTTCCCATAAGGAATTAAAAAATCCCAACACTTTGTCTAAAGAGTTGTTACTTCCTATCCAATTTGCCTTTGTAGCACTGCAGCATTTCACCCAGGGATAGACACGATATATTTAACCTTTGCTGAAGTATTGTAGTATTCTCTAACAAAGTGAAACACAGTGTTCTGAAAATGAATATTCATGCATGTCCCTACTAGCCTAATGATTGAAAAATTAATTCAGGCACATAAAATACCTACATAAATCCCTGGAGTAGCATGTTACTTAGTCCTGTGCATTTTCCCATCAGGCCAATCATAATCTTTTGTAACTGTGCCATATTATATTTACCAGAAGAGGTCCTTCAGCTCAGGTTTTATTGCATTCTACTTGCTTTTGTCTTTTTTTTTTTCCTATGGCAAGTTTGGTTGATACATTCCTAATAGAACGTTTACGATGGCTCAAAATGTTCACATAAAAAAAGTTAAAAATTAAGAAAATCATAGCCAGTCTGAGTGGCAAATGGAATGGATTCTTAATTACTGTGCTTCCCTTTCACTACTGCCACCTGATTTAAATCTGTAAGTAAATGCTTTAGAGCAGCAATGTAAGAGTTTAGAGTAACATTCTTCAGAATAAGAAAAACTTTAACATAGTTGTATTCTCTAATGAAGAGAGAGAAAATACAAAGAGATTGTTAAACTATTATCAGTTCCTACATAAAAATGTTCTTCACTAAGGACTGTAATAAACAGAAGTAATATTCTTTATTCTGGTACAATAACTCTCTACTTTTATTGCAGTGTGACTCAAGCCACCTTTTTATCTCAGAGGAAAAAATACAAAACCAGAGAAATGTCATTTCAGAGAAAAACTACCACTGGTAAAGAGTTTACATTAAGATGGTTTTCTTACTTAACACTTAACACTTAACTGAGAGGTTTTTGTAATGCAACTAAAAGAATATACAACGTAAAAGCATAAAACCATTTTGCATCAGAAAACAGACCTCATAGTACTTGTTACATGGAGCTAATGCATGATACTGTACATTTTACATGACATCTATTTCACCAGGAAAGTATGACTTTTGTCAGTCTGTTTTAATCTGTTCTATTTTCCCTAGGTAGCAGATTCAACTTCAAATATTAATTTATACTTTACAGTTCCATTAGTATCTTGGCTTCCAAAAATTTTCCAGGAATTGTGGTAAGCTCATACCACTGTTTATTAACCTTAAAGGCATGACAATTCCTCTGTAATCACAGAATGACATTACAAAGTCTTTTTATCCACTGTTGGTTCTAAATTTTAGATTTGTTTTATAAAATAGCAAAACAATTTACTAAGTCACATTGAAACTTGAAATAATTGAAGTGGAAATTATTTGGCCAGTAACTGAATACTGGCCATTAACTGCTGGTAATGATTAATGTGATAGGCAGATCATTACTGATTTTAATTCCAACGTGTCTGTTCATTTCTACAACAAAATTCGGGCTTTTGAAGGAAATGAAGGATCAAATCCAGAAGTACAGAAAATAATAATCTATAGGAGTATAATCTTTACTGAAATAATTTAAATGTTCATTTCCCTGCACGGAAATGTTATTGTGAGTATTGTTACTGTGCAACTCTCACTACAAATCAAGGTATTGAGGGGTGTGTGTCTTTTTTCTTTTTTTAATTCCCAGCTGTGCTCCTACAAAGCAAAGCAATAACTGATTCTAGTTTTTGACCACATAAACAAGAAACTATAGGCAATATGACAATATTAAAAATTTTTGTCCAACTCATGAAAGCATCTGAATTTGCAAAGGCAATAAGCAGCCAAACTTGCTGGAACCAACCCAATTTTTAAATTTCTTTTTAATGCGCTCTTGAAATGTGCGTGAAGACTGAAAACTCTGTATGCAGATGTGCTTCCCTATAGTAGTCAATCTAATCTTTATTTGGTGCATTTTAAAGGATTATGTATTGGCTTTGTATCAAAAGGATACTGAAGGAGTTGTGTAGCAGCATACAATGGTGTGCATGAAGTGCATGCTCTCTGTAAAGTTGTCCACAATATTGTCTATGGATATTCCAAAAAATGTCTCTACTTTAACAGATACTCTTTAAGAAGTGCTGTAAATGCTCTATCAAGGCTCAGCTGTGAAAGGAAAGGCCAGAAGCCAGCCCAAGGCCTTTGAGCAGCTGGATACCCAGGATACAATAAAAAAATCCACCGTTCTTCCTGGTGAAAATGGAGGTGAGTGCAAAACAAAGAACCTCTTTGTTTTCTTCCCATTAGTGAAATACTAGGTGCTTTTTGAGGCAAAAATCTAGCACTTAAGCTTCCCAGCACTTTGTCTTTATGTACTATAATATATATAGCCCATATTAAAACCCCAGTAATATTACTCATCTATGTATTAAGTATGAGTGCGTTGCTTATCGCGGCAAAGGCTGAACTGATCCAGTTAGAGCTGTGGTTGCTTGATATTGCTAATTCTCAGTGACATTAGATGAAAGCAACTATAACTTTCTCATTTTAACTAAAAAGGAAAGGAACAGTATTTAAAGTTAAAGCTTAATATTTGTGGAATGTGAAACATCAAAGAGCTGCTCAAACCATCATAAATTCTGCTGTAGTCTTACACATGACTATATCATCTGTTTCAGATGCTCCAAAAAACCTTCGGAACAATTGCATGATCTCTTTAAGAAACCTTAACACATGAAATTCATTTCTGCAAACATCTTGAGTATCAAATAATGAAAGTCCTTTAATGAATAATCTGGAGAAGAATAGTTTATGCTTTGCTATCAGTTATGGAAATTCTTAAGAGATATTTGTAATTTCTTAATTTGAGAACTGTCTTGTTAATAATGTCTTTAAACAGATCACGAGCCTCGGTTTTTTTTCCAAAATTTTACTAGTTTTGAACTCCAAGTGCCAAAAATTCAGTGCTTTTTATTTCAATATTACTAAAGTATGCCTCAGTGGATCTTCTCAGTTGATCTGATCCCCCTCCTAAGAATGAGGGAAGGAGAGTTATCTTTTGAGGATAGTAAGAATGAAGAAGGTCAAGACTGCATGAAATAATATTTTTCAGACCACAAAATGAGAAACCGATGGAAACAGTTTGTAATGTTAAATTAGTCTACTATATTTATTGAATTATGTTATGGAGAGGTTAAGTTGCATCTTTGTAGACCATTTACCAAAACAAAATTTCACATGAAGTTTGTTATTTATGTAAACTCAAAACAAAACAACCAACCTCTCACCCAAATTATACTATGCAGAATATATTTTTTCCAGTATTAGTAACTCTAAAATGATCATTGAACTCATCCCATCAACTCTGTCCTTCCCAAAAATGCTGAGCAAGAGTGAAGAGTGCTAGCAAATCAAGTAGATATATGTATCACTAATCCATACTGATCAGCATTCCTTGAAATATAAATTCCAGAAAGGGACCTGCATTTTTCAAAGATGTGTACAGCTTCTGCCAACTCGTGTTACTGCATTCAGCTCATTTAAAGATTAGCTGTAAACTTCAGAGAAGAAGGAGAAAGACTTGATGCCTGAAAGCATAAATATAGAAAGACATTAGATTCTTTTTTCTTTTCTATTTCTATTTTGTTATTTTCTTTTCATAGGAAGCCTATGAAATTGCATATGACATATAGACAGTGAACTCTTCAATTACTGGCAACTACCTGAAACCTTTGTTAAAGTACACGTTGTTTTCAAATTAGCTTCTTGCCAAAAAACCCCAAACCAACAACACAACCTTATTCTTATTTTCAGTACTATTAAATGGAATCATCATTGAGAAGAAGCGAAAGAAGAATATGAAAAGTTTTGGAATGTATGAGAAACAGAAAGCAATGCTGAAAGAAAGCCACCATCTATGATATGAACTGCAGGTACGTTGCTACTTTTAACACTGTATTTCTGAAATTAGTGGACTGGAATGAGTTTTGTTCATCATTGAGATTGCATGGGTCAGAGAGAACAGGCTCGGTTAAACAATACAGGGAATGTGGATTTTGAGGCTTCTGTTATCAGATAAAAATGTTGTGCCCACAAAATGCAAAGTGTTTGTCCAATATAAAGTCACTCTGCTGATTCAGTGTTCAGAATTTTTCTCAATTAACTTTTAACTTGACAGATGACAAAGAAGGTATTGGAAGACTACACAGCTGTGTTTATTACAGTTTACCTATCCAATGTCCTGGTAGAGATAGTACAAAACCAGCATGAACACCCCATTCTTTGGCTAATTTGAAAGAAATACATCTGTATTTCTGCATCTGATTCAGATCAACATTGTACTTCTGAGCAGTGCCCACATGATCAATATTAATGATGAAGAAGCCACAATCTCAGGATATGTGGAAGAAATAAATAACAATTTGGGCCCTTTGTAGAAATCAAACGTAGTAAAAAAATCAGGCTTCAGAAAGATAATTTCAGAAGTTAATTTATAAAATGACAAATATGATTTTCTCTCATATATACACACAGAAATAGCAGAAGAGATAAAGAATAAGATTTCTTCATTTTACATGCATTGAGGGAATATTTGATGAAGGCTATTTCCACATAATCTGGCTGGGTCTGATTCTATCCACCTTCAGTGGAATACTGCTACCTGCCTAACATCTAAGTAGCCCCCTCATAAAGTATTAGAAGCCCAAATATTAGCGCTGCAATACATACCTTTTAGCCTGTGAAGTGGAAGACTGAATCCCATGGTAGGGACATACACTCCTGTAGGCTTAACAGTGGCTTAGGGTGAAGGACACAGATTCAGGATCCTCACCAGGGTTAGGTGGAGATTGATGCTGCGATGCTCAGAGCGGGCTCACACAGCTGCAGCTCACCAGTGTTCTGAGAAGCTTAAAGGGAATGCGCCTGGTGAATGCTTCTACTAGGGGGTGCACCAGAGTGTCTGGATTGCAAGGTACAATGTCAAACAAGCACATCTGCACCTGTAGTTCTATCTGGCACCATATTTAACATTTCAAGTTGATTTTCTTCTTTGGTATTGATATATAACAAATTGTTTACATGAAAAAGAAGAACAGACCAGCACAATACTGTCAAAGAAAATATTAAAAATAAAAAAATGCATAATGCAGTGGTATAGTTGGATGTTTTTTATATATAATCCGAGTATGTCATACTTAGCATACTGCACACTGTGCCTGAGATGTACAGTATAACAAGACGTTATTTTAACTTTGAGAACATCCCGAGGTCTGTATTAGAAATAACAAAATAAAAATACTCGAAGCTTTGGAGGGCAAGCAAATTTTTTTTTTTCCCCCAGTAAGAATCAATGTGCCAATGGAGATATGTAAACTAAAGCCAGAGAGCAACAGAATAACTAGTCACAGAATGCAAACATGATTAATATGGTAGTATTAATGAAGACCTTTTCCATTCAAGAGCAAAGTGACGTAATTTATATAATCAAATATTTGTACAGTTGCTGATATTATTTTTTGCATCACATTTTCTTTTGTTCTTGTTATTTTTAGTGTAAAGAATAACAGAGTAAATTGAGGTTGCCTGGGATATTTTCATTTCTTTACATTCAGGACTCTCAGTTTAAGCTTCATCAAGCAGTTATATTCTTACTTTGGAGATTATTCTTTTTTTTGCAAACCCAAGATGGTAAGAGTGTGATTTAATAGTAATGATATACTGATAGGGAGCTCCTTGTTCACCTATTCAAAATCACAGGTGAAACAGATTCCCTCTATTATTAATTAAGTACTTCGGTGTATTAACAGTGGATGAATTATTTATTGGAGCCACTATATATGCCCCCTGTTTTAAGATACAATTTAACTTACTGTATGAAAAATTCTAGAAATCAATGCCACTATCATTGTGTGATATAAAAAATACTAACAACAAAAAATACAGAACAGTTAGAATAATACCATTTCAAACATTTACATTTTCTACACTGTTTGAAGTAGTCATTTTTCCAAAACAGCTCAAATCTTGTAACATACATTTCTGAAATAAGTCTGCTGAAGTTAATGTATTTGTATGATGAGAGAAAGATCAGAATTTGACTCACAGTAATCATACAAATATGTGAAACTTGTTTTTCCCCAACATAAAGGGTACCATTTCCATGAGTTAGAGGTGTTATTCCAATGAAGCATATAACCAGGATGTTAAGTTCTCATAATACTGTTCTCTACAGTTTAGAAAGATCCGTTTGAAAAAGTTTGTTTCAGGCCCTTTTTAAGAAACATTGATTCCGAATGCATTAATGCCAGTCAAAGGAATGATTAACCATTCTGTAAAATTTTGCATTGTGCTCTCTGAAGTAAGAATAGAGTTGCTCTAAAACAGTGCTGTTAACAAGAGGATGGGGACGCCCTTTGGATTCATGTAAACATCTCTCCCTTCCATCACTTCTAATGCAGTAGAATCCCTTGGTTTGGTTAAAATAAAAATTAGAAGACATAATTCGGGAAGGAAGGTTTAGAAATCTTTCAACTTTTTGTAATTCAGGAAGAGGGTCCTTGATTAAAGTATTGCCATCCACTATGTGAATCTGATCCAAACTGAAATGCTTAAGCCACTTTTCCATATGAACATCATATAGACTTCTCTGAATAGCTTTGTATTTGGTATTAAGTGCTCCATTCTTAATAACAATATCTTCAAAAAGCTGAACAGGCTTGTGACTTTCTACTCTGTTGTAATATACTTGGGTATAGTCAGATATAACTCTCTCAGTGGGATCCCTTAGAATGAGCAGCAGTTTAATGGAGCTATTCATGTCATGAATTCTTCCTGGAGCCTGTGGTGATGTAAAATAGCCTGGTGTTTTCTCAATTGTAATTTGATTTCCATAAGAAAACGGCATCAGACTTCTATACCAGTCTATTCCTTTCACATAATTTTCATCCCAGTCAAAGAAGTGGACTTCCGTAGCTGCTACCACAATATTAGGATGAATATCCAACATTTCCAGTAAAGCCCTTGTCCCTCCTTTACGAACTCCTATGATGATTGTCTGAGGTATTTGCCGGCTTGTGCCAGGAGGTCTCACCTGTGCCGAATAGTGGTCACTTTTATTGCTGAATAATCCTACTTGTGACTTCAGTGTTTCCAACAGTGCCCCATCCTCAACAGGAGCACCCTGAGCATGAGTCAGCAGAAGATAAGCTGACACTAGTAGGAAGGCCATGTGGAGAGGAGTAATTAGTTCAAGATAATGTTATGCTCGACTAATGAATGAACAGGTAAGTCCCCTCTCAAGCTGGCTGGCAGAACCCGTGGTAAACACACAGCAAGTTTCTGAAGCATCTACAAAATAAAATAAGACAAGTCAGTATTCCTAAACCCATCACCAGCTGGAAACTGCACTCACAATTCAATTCACAAATCGAATCTGTGATCTCAACAGAAAATTTATACTCAAGTTATTTGTTTTCCCTGACTTTATTTCAGAAGAACCAGAAAAACCCTGCGTGCTTTTTTTCCTTAACCACAGGTGAGTACTGATGGCTACTAACCCTCCAACAGCTTTCATTCCCCCTAAGCAGAACATTATAATTGTTTACCACGTTTTAAATTCCTGACCATTATTTGCTTGCTTTGATTTCCCTAGTTCTTTTCTATATATATCATATACTTCTCTTGCCATATATACCATACCCAGTATGATATTAATAGTAATTCCAAAGCATTTTGAATGTCAATGCCTTTCCCCAAATTTAGAATAGTATATATACTAATCTAAATAATAGCACTGGATGGTGGTGTATCCATTTGGTTTCCAGTGAGCTATGGATCATACAAAAAAAAGTTCTGTTTATCTGGACACAGAAAACAGAGCACGGACATTATTTGAAACAGATCACTAACAGATAGCAGTGATAAAAAATTCAGATCAATGCAACACCTGCACTGGAACCACTACACTTATATTGCCTGTTTCTATGTCTGAAAAATCTTTTAGGACAAATCCTCATTGAGAGGATTCTTGGACTTTATCCCATTTCTGAGCAGTTATAACATTTAAAGATTTGTAGGATACATCTACATCCTTAACTTGATTTATTTTCAATGTAGAGTGTGGAAACAAGCTGTTTTGCATACAGTGAAGCAGCAGTCATTTAAAAAAAAAAACAAAACTGTTTTTGGAATCTATTTGAATTACAGCTCATATTTTAAAGTAGTCTCAGAAATACTACATCTTTAGCTCCTTCTTCGGTTCCACTGCCAGTGTCTTTCTTTTTCTGAATATATTGGTCACAGTACTTCGCCTCTTAGAAAAGACCTTAGAAAACACAGCCAATTCCCATTTGTCATGGCTCTGAGAAGCACTCAGTATTTCTATTTAAAAATTGTTTACTTTGAGGCTTACTTTACAGACTTAAACATTTAACATAACATTTTTGATAACAACTGTCTAGGCAATGCAGCAGACTCATTAAATGTATTCGCTAAATCTTATTAAAAGCTACTCCAGCTTTTTGGATATCTAGGGAATGACTGTTAGCCTGAATGAGCTCTAAACTCACAGATAGATAGCAAATATTAACCCTAAAATTGCCATTTAAAAAATAAACTATGACCTTTAGTGAGAGAAATCTGTGGAGAACATTCCCTGTTATGTCCAAGCAAGACCTAAAGGGCAACTGCTTCTTCAAAAAGAGCAGAGTTTTAACCAGTGAAGTGTACGAGCGTACACTTATTAAATATTGGAAATGTCCAAGTACAAATTGGCTTTGTAATCAGAGACTGGAGAAAATACTGCTCTCCTTTACAAACCTGAGAGGAAGTTTAATTTGAAAGGTCACAAGTTTTTTTTAACTAAGAATTTCACACAGAAGTTTCATTGAAAGTTCTCAAAACCAGGGAATATAAGTGTTTCTGTGGCAATTACAGGATGGAAGAACAGATATGTTTACATCAAAACCAGCTGTAGCTATGTTTTTCAGAATGACTACTCCTTTGGATGGCAAGTTTGGGAAATGCTAGCCAGTAGCCAATGACTTGGGAGCCCGGGGCAAGGGAGCGGGGAGCAGTTAATCATTCTTTTAACCTATTCTGCAATCCACTGGGTTTTAATTTACATTCTATTCATCTTAATTTCTAAATTAAAATTCTTTCAGGAAGATTGGGGAATTGTTTTTGTAAACACTTTAATTTTTTTTTACTTTATCTTTTTTGTGCCGATACACACAGTACATTATACATTATAAAATGTATACACACCTGCATACATTAGATTACACGCACTTTGAAACTAAGGCAAGACCAGCCTGAAAATCTGCCAATCAAGGGATGCCTTGCAAATACCAAGGTGGAGACATATAGTTCATTATTTAATTTAAATTCCAGAAGTATCCCATCCTGAAACACTGTTAAGAACTGACTCTTGACAGTTATTTTTGGCAGATTTGGCATATTTATTTAACCAGAAAGAAAAGTATTTGGGGAGTTTTTAAGAAGTATTCTTGAGAATAACTAGGTTAACAGCTTAAACAAAAAGAAAGGGAGAGAAGAAAGAAGGAAATTCTCTGAAATAAACTAAAACTAGTGTAAAATAAGGTACAGAAGGGTTTGAGACTGGGGGCTCTGCAGTAGTATAGATAGAGGTATGCTCTTCCTAGATCTAATGACAGATAAAAAAATGTTCAAATTATTTAAAAAAAAAAAAATTTAACCCCCCTCAACACACTAATATTGTTTTATCCCTAATTAAATTATAGTTATCTGGTTTCATATACCTAAGAATCAGGTGCAAATACTATCAAAGAAGCCTGTAACCTGAATGAGAAATTAATATTTGGAACTAAAGAAAATTGGTCTTCCAAAATATTATCAGGTTCACATGTGATGTGAGTGACTGTCTAATTTACCATCTGAAACCAGCAGTTCTCTATAAAACACATAGAAAGCCAAGTAATAGAAGAGATTCTGCATTTTCTATGGACCAATGTATTAGTAGCATCTCCAAAAACAATTACACCAGTTTAACCAGTTTGCAATTACATTGTTGTTTTATATAGTGGAAATTTCTTAGACTCATTGCTAGAAGAAAACCTTACCCGGGAAAACTATCAGAAATAATCAAATTCAGAATGTGCTGTAAAACTGGTGCCTAAATAGATCAGAATTGCCTTTGGGAGCAATTCCATCAGAACAACATTCCAGCTTCAGCCTAAGATATTTGATTGATTTTGATGAAGCTCTAAGATGTTAAATTCTGTGGTTAGGTTATAATTGCTATATAAATGTAAAGGTTTTAAAGATGATTTATCAAATATAATTGGAATGTTATTTGAATAATTTTTTGTTGCATTTCTGCCTTTATGCAATTAAATGCACAGTTTTAGAAGATATGAACTGCTTTCTGTAATGAAAACAATATATTTTACATTGCTGTACTGCACACTCCTTGAATCTCAGAGTATTCCTAAGAAATTAACCCCATGATACATGATCAGAATTATAGTGCCTTATTACATTTTTTTTTTCCCTCATTATTTGGTAGTGTTGGTGTTGCTTAGTAACATAAGGAACCTCAACAGGTATGATACTTATTAAGCAGAAATGAAGTTCAGAAAGAAATTCATGCTGCAGAGAGGACTAATTAAGTAGATAATACCTTGGGCTTTTGTTTGTTTTACTTTTTTAAAACCTTAGACTAGATTGAAAAAGCTCATATGCTGGCTGAAAAATCATTTTAATATTGCAGAAGTGTTCTAAAGACCCTTAACTGCTGCACTCTACTGTAAAAAAACCCACCTTCTAAGCAGCTTATGATTTATCTTGCTTCGGGGTGAAGTACAACATCATAGGGTAAGCCTAACTGTATTATCATTACTAATTTATAATATTATTAATTTCTAATAATACTTTCCACTGCCTGTAATGCTTTGCATTGGAGAATTTCACAGCATTTTGTGTTAATGATCTATCTACACCCTATTAAGGTACCATTCTCACCTTACAGGAAATTGCAACTGACCAACCTATAGATCCAGTTCAGGAGTGCAAATGCTTTGGAAAGTCAGGGTTAATGTGATCTGCTCAAGGTCATATAACAGGTTTATAGTCAACCAAGAATAAAAGCCTCAGGGCTTCCAATTCCCATTCCAACTTTGTGCCATTTCATGGCAGCCACTCACATCTCTTACGGTAACTTATGCTTGGGTTATTTTAAAATTTTTTTAAAAGAAAATAATACTGTGATGACAGTTATGCCAGTGTAAAGTATCCATATACAGACTGCCTTTACGTAAAAAATAATTCTAAATAACACCACTGCCACCACAATTCTAAAAGTTTTCAAATATCTGAAATTAGGTTGGGTTTTTTTCCTTTGGTAAAAGTAGAGCTAGTTACGTACCATAATAAATGCAAATCTACTCTCAGTATGACTTATACATTTCTGAGAAACAGGCACATGAATAATCCAGTGCATATGGGACATGTTGCTTAATACAATCCAATATCAATTTATTCAAATCCAATAAAGTAATGACTAATTCTATTAATTCTAAGCATTAAATGTTAGAAGTAATACAACATCAAAAGTCCTTTTCATAATACCTTAATTCTGCTTTGTAGAATAGTTTGTGAAATAATGGATATTGAAAAATACCTGGCACATGTACAACATTTGAACAAAAAAGTATCCTCTTTAGTATGAAGTAAAAAGAAACAAAATTCAGCTGATTCTATCTGTATAGGTCAGAAACACCTAGACTGAGTTCAGGAGACAATGAGAACACATTTATGAGTGTGAAAAATAGTTAAAATTTTGAAAAAGTTTCCTACATAGAAACAATTGTGAGTAGATCTTAATTTTGTTACAGGCAGTGCAATTACTTTAGGTTTAGGTTAGAATGAGATCAATTAGAAATAGGTGCAATTGAATATGTTTAGAGCTGTGTCCTGAAAGTTCCAGTGAGGTCAGATATAGAAGAATCCCAAATTAACTATTTCATGAAACTAAAGACTCTGTGAAAAGACAGTTATCCCAGAACATGATAATCTTTTATCTTCAGATAGGGCATGAAACTATTCTGCTAGACATTTACTCTACATTCTGTTGCCAGATTAAGTGTAATAACTAAATAACACTCCAGTGATGTCATTACCGGGCTTTATCAAAGTCTGTTAAGAGAGGTTAGGCAGTTTCCATGAATATGCACAGATTGGACATGAAGAATACTTTCCACCAGTGATTGTGAAAAATGTCAGATGCAAACTGGAGAAAGCAAGAAAGGTTGAATGTGAGTAAAATATGACATGGCATTTTGTAACAGAGCTTCAGTCTGAGCTCCACTGGTGTCTGGTTAAACAAGGAGCAGAGGACTAAGAAAATATGAGAAGGACCACAGATCCCAGAGTCAAACAAACATTGCAGCAGTTTGTATTGCTTCAAGAACATTAACAATCTTGTATGCACTTAAGAATTTTGTTTGCTTTCATTTTCCTAAAATTATGGATGTATTTTTAATAGGGAGATGTACTAAGAATTTTTAAATTAAGCACTACCTAAAAAAACATGATCCCACAGACCGTCCCAAAATTCTGTCTTGCTGTCGCAACCACTCTTCTGGAAATGAAAGAATCTAGATGTGTCTCTTGAAGCATCAATATAAAAACATACGTTATCCCAAAGAAATACAAAGACATTAACATTTTAAAGTCCTAATATCAGCAATGACTTTATTTGGATGAACCTTTGCTAATGACATTGCAGCTTTATAACAGCCAACAGTTACTACATTACAGAAATAAAAAAAGGAATAAAAAAGAAAATAGCAATTTGGTAAGTAAAGATAGGAGCTACATAGTAATGGCAATTGGCTGCAGGCTTCCCTTCTACCAGGTACACAGACTATAACAGATAAAAAAGAAAGCTAAGAAAGGTTAGCATAAACTATAAACACATTAAATCATTGACAGGTGATATTAGCAGATAGGAGTTTTGAAAAAACTTTGCTCCCCTAAGGCTAGCATTACATTTTCTAATTCCCTTTTCTGATAACTCAAGATAGAAAATTCCCTGATAATATGACTGCAAATATATAGCAGTACCTTATATACAGTAATATATACAGTATAACTACACTAATACATTTCTGAGCTAAATAAGCCTTCTACAGCTGTAGCCTACACAGTTATGTTTTATGTTATCTTTGAAAAATACCACATTCAAGCCATCCACATAAAACTTACTGAATTACAATTTCATAAAGGCCCTTAATACGTTTAGTCCATAACACCAGGCACATTCTTAGCATACCTCTAAAAAGACATAAAATCTTTTTCTGTTCCTATTAAGATGTAAAGCATAGATAGTGGCCAGATTAATAAAGATGACAAGTCCAGTTTTGTACGTCTAATTACTCTGTATATCACGCCGGCATATTTCAAATGGAATCACATTATTATTTTGTTGAATTAAACTTACACGTCTAATTGTTAATTATGCATCAGGACTAAAGTAACTGAAGTAACAAAGATGCCATGCCAGGTCTTCAGCCAAACAAGCAGTAACTGTGTAATTACAAAGATGCAAGGTGTAATGATGTGTGGCTGATAACTGGCTCTTGTGTTTTATTTCTACAGAGCTTACAAAGGTAAAACTTCAACCTCTCTCCCTCTGGTATAATTATATTGAATATTATTCGTTTGCCCACACTTATTGTCATAAATAACACTTTAATCCTCACTGATGTTTAGGAATTAAAAGCAGAATTTGCTGTAGAGGGTTTACGAGACCTGTCTTTCAAAGGGAAAGATTCCTCAGAGCGTCAGAGATGGCAACAGAAGCGTTCAATAGGGATGATGACAAGTTAGTGCTCTGTTGTATAAAACAGCAAACTGCCACAGAAGATCCATGTCAGACAGGTGACCCTAGAACTGTTACGCTGTCTTATAAGAAGCAGAGCTTCCTGGCATTCAAAAAAACCCCAAACCATAAGCCCCTGATTGTCTGAACTGGTGGGTACTCTAAAGCTTTGCAGCTTCAAGGACTCCAAAAAAGGGAAGACTTTGTTTCACAGAAGAGTTCGGGGCAGAACTTGTCAATATTAAACCTTACGTGCTCAGCACTGTCCTATTGCCGGGTGAGAGCACTCCAGGTTGAGCTCACCAGACATCGGCAGCTGCATGGGGAGCGACCCAAGACAGCCAGGAGTGACATGTGATGAGCTGGCCAGGGAGAGAAGCCACAAAGCATTAGTCTTACAGGCAAAGAGGCTCCTCTGTCCCCCACCTTGAATGCTCACACACAGTTAAGGACTTCAGCCAAGTCTGCAGAGCCAAGGTCAGTACCTTAACTCTCTGTTTATAATATCTTTTCAGAGAATTTTTCCAAGGCTCTGGCATTAGTCTCTGGGAAGTAGTTACATGATGTTGACTGATAAGAACTGCTGTATTGGGTCTTGTATAATTGCTGTATATACCCACTGTATGAAATAAATTGATCTTTCCCTCGGTAGTAAGTCCTACTATCCAACAGTCAGCAGATTGGAGACCTTCTGATGTCAAATTCAGACACAAAGAGAAGGAAC
>JAVJGJ010000062.1:25970078-25994286 GCA_035590215.1 Microhierax caerulescens
TCAAAGTAAAAAAACATGAAGAACTTGAAGTCAGAGCCCACACAAAGCGACCGCCTATCAATTCTTAAAGCTGACTAACACAGAAAGTAGTGAAAAGGCAAAACTCTGTCTTATGCTGGTAAACAAATCCTTGCTACAAAGGTAAATATAGCACCACGATACAGAACAGGTAAACACATTAGAGAAGAAACAAATAGACAATACCCTTGTTGAATAAAAACTCAATACCTTCAATACATATCCATTATTGAGTTACATGCATGTTCAACCCAGCAGGCTGCTGCAGAGACACAGGGATGAAAACAATTGAGGAAACATTTGACAATACCTAATAGCCAGAGTACGACACAGAAAATATGTGTGCCAGACTCATGCCTCTCTGACACTGTTTCTCAGACTAAAACTGAGAGTCAAAGATGACAGTCTGAAAACACAGAGTAAGTAGAAGACAGTTTATTTTCTGGATATCATAGAAAAGCAGAAATCAGATTCTTAACTCCTTATCAGATCTGTTCCCACTGAAAAGTAATATGTTAAAATACAGTAAAATAATCCTCATCACTGAAGAAATCTGAGAGTAGATAGCTAATACCAAACACTTCTTATGCTTATCTCCAGGATTTTTGAGATTTAGTAGGGGTCCTTGCACTTCTTAGTTAGGAAAGACAGAACCTAAGAGTAAGTTTCTCCACAGTTCCAATCTTTCAAACCTTGATGTACAGCCTGAACCTGTAGATATGTCAGCAGTCCAACTGTATATACTACACAATATACAGCAATGAACCGGTATAAAGATAGACACACACCTGTCAAAACTCTTAAACTTCAGCAGAAAACAAAGCAACTCCCTCTCCAGCCATTATTATGACAGCTTCCCTGTGCAAAACCAATCTCTGCATCTACAAGTTTAAGGTCTCCCCACAAAACCCACTTTCTGTGGTTGTGCTTTAGATATAAAAACCTAGAGGAAAAATGCCTGCAGTAGCACTGCATCAAATAGCATGGATAATTCAAGCAGAACGTGTTCCTTGCCATACAGCATCACTTCTGCCCCATAGCTCGGTGCTACTTTGCACCCAGATAAGCCTTCTGCACTATTCATTTAATACTGCTTCACTTCAAAACAGTTACAACTTCTCAGAAAGGCTTTCTGATGGCTGAGAGTGCCTACAGCAATTCTTTGGAACCTTTAAGCTTTGTCAATTTTCACCTAGGTCTTTAAGGTAAAATCATATTTAGGAGCCATCACATACATTCAGGATCTGGACTTTAAAACTTCAAATTTGTGAGACTTGTGACAAATGGCAAGTTTCTAATGGTCACATTAGAAACTCTGACTAGGAGGAGCCACAATAGATGTGGTCAGAGACTGAACTGGAGCACGGTATGATTCCCTCCTAGATTAAAATATTGTGTTTGCTGGCTATGATGCTAAAATTTGCAATTAGTACTTTTTTTATTTCCAGTTGTAGTATCAATCTGGAAAACATCTGTTGCAGCTAGAAATCCTATAATGACCTTTTAATATATTTTTCTCAGGAAATTTAAAAAAGAAAAGTTGAGCACCAGTCGTCATTTCTTCTCTCTTTTACCTGTTCTCCATTACCACTAAAGCACTATGATATAAAGCAAGTATGTAGGTGTTTGTATGTGATGGTTTTAAACATAAAATACGCATCTTGTGCATCCTGATCCTTGTTTCTCTTGTCTCATAAGCACACTCAGAAGTCCCTATGCATGGTGCAATGAAAAAAAAATTAGCTCACTGTACATTTTACTTCTGCGTACATTAATTTTTCCCTTTTCAATGCAGTATGAGTTTTTCTGGAGTGTTAACAGAATTATTTTCTGCAGATTTTCTGTGGCATCCTTCATCAGTAGCTTAGAAGTTCCTTTAAGCCTTTTGAAGAACAAATGCCAACATCTGAATACCAGTTAACTGGCAAGTCCAGTAAGATTTATAGAAAAAACAGAAAGTGAAGCACCAAACCAACACTTTCAAATCAGTCTGCCTAAAGGCAGATAAAATCAGAAAGACATTCTGCTGCTGTTACTCGGTGAAGAGTACTTGACTCCACTAATAAACCAGAGTTGGACAGTGCTGAATGCAAGACCAGAGAATCTTAATTCTCTGCATAAACAGTGGTTATAATCTTTAAAGCTCTTTCAGTATCTGATGCTTTTGTAGCTGAGACCTCCACTGAAGGTCGCCTGTTCTCAGACACAAATACAATCGTTTTCCAACTCAGCAAGACACAAGAAACGTACTCAAACACAGGTGTAACAATTCTCTGGCAAACATCTGCAGCCTACCTACCTGCAGCTGATGATGTGTGTCCAAACCTTACATCATTTCAGAAGAACTTTACATTTTTTAAAAAAAGCCTCACAAACATGCAATAATGCAGAAAGATTAATGTGAAATTTAGTTGGGGAAAAAGGATCTCTGCTGAAATCCCAGAATTACTTATCACAACCTATCTATCCTCCTACTCTCAGCTTTTAGTATCTCACTGTTTGGTCATTACATAAAGTGGTTTGCAAAGCATAGTCATAATACTGTTTCCCCCCAGTCCAGTTTGTGAAAAACGTACACTTCTATTTAAAGCAACATCATGTTTAATTTTGTGGCAATAAAGGATTTTTTTCTGCATTCTGATTATGAATATTTAAGGTAAGAGGACTAAACGTGCCCACAGGGGAAAATAAATCTGGATTTTAAATTTAATTTGCAACGATAAAGTACGGCATAGTTATTTCTGTTTATAGCATGCTAAAAAAGGTAATGCAAGTAAGCAGTGTAAGCTACCGGTTATTGATGCCTGCTCTGTTTTAAAGCAATGGTAATAGCTTTTCCTCTCAAGGGATGACAGTATTTCTTCTAGAAACTATAAATTTTATTTATTATTTTACATTTCTAATGCTGAATTTTCATCTTAGATTTGTAGTTTGATGTTTCTTAGCTAAAATACTTTCACAGTCATATCCCACTCATTTTTTATGGCACCTATTTATTTAAATACATTTCAAGCAAAAAGAACATTAATATTAAGAGTAGGTTAAATTTCTTTCAAAACCTTTCTGTCCAGGGAGGAAAGTCTGACATGGATGTACCTAGAAAGCTGTCACACCTACTGATGCCTTAAAGGGAATTATAGTCAAAAGAAAAAAAGTCACTTTGAGTTTATAGATAATAAAACAGTTCAGAGCAAACTTTTGAGATCAGAATCAAGATGTTACAATCAAAGATGTTACTGAAGTGTCAGTGTGTGAGAAATAAAGAGGTTCAATTACTGAATGTAAAGAGTCAATTCCTATAGTATAGAGCTCACCAAAATTATATAAGAAATTAGATAGCAACACATCAAAAACATTCATGAAATAAAGCTATTTACCCTGATATTTTTTTAAAAAATGAGTGATATCGTTGTCATTCACAGTCTGAGAATTGCTTCAGAAACAAAATTTCAGTCAAATTTAGTAGTACCAGGAGAAATAAATCATGAAGTTTGACCTATTTCATAAAGCATTGTAATCTACTGTGTTCTAAAGTATGCAAGAGAAATTGAATGTGAAGGATTTTAAACTATAACATGCAACCAACTTCTACTTAAAGCACCACAAAACTGGTAGCGGAAGAGGAAAGGAGTAGAGAGAGCAATGGAAGTTACAAAAAAGCAAAAAATCAAGCATCCATAGGCAAAAACATGTTATTAATCATATTAATGACCAGAGTTAGGTTCTGTATTTGTGCAAATAAACACACACACATATAGCATACAGAGAAATAAAGAACAGGCAGTAATATAAAATAATGTACTCAGATTCAAGAATTTAAATTACTTGGGTTCATGAGGAATGCATGATAAATGTGGACTATAAAAGTTTATTGCAAACAAATAAATGTGTATACACTGGAAACACGAACAGCTGTTCAAGCACAGAAGGACTTAGATTTGTTGCCACATAGCAAACCTTAGGAAAATTTAGACTCTACTACAGTGCAGGTTTGTAGGAAGGCAAAAGTGGTAAGGATGGCATTGTGGTTGTGACTGCAGTGCAGACAATGAATCCACGTTCAATTTCCACACTTTCCAGTGGGGGCTGGAGGAAACATACCTTGGACAGCAGATGCCATAACAAAGTGAGATGGAGTTTGAATTTACAGTTGGTTACATGCTCTCCAAGCAGAGAAACCTCCACAAACTCTGAGACTATTCACAAGGAGAGTCAGAGCTCAGTGGCTGATATGTTTTAAAATTTACACCTGAGCTTTCTCACGGTGATTGCCCCTTGAAGACAAGCCTCAAGTGTGAAATTTCTCAGAAGCATTTACACTAGTCTAATTTTGGCCCCATAGAAGTAAGCCATGGAATAATTTACTTAGTAGCAAAGTTATGAAAATTATGGAATTTTGACATATTCCCCTTTCTTCCTCACCTTATGCTCCTCAGAACTGTGTTTCTCACCTTGCAGTGATACTACAAAGGCAAATCTAAATACCTTGAATGTCCAGGTGACAGAAAGGTGGAGGCAACCATAAAATGGATTCCTTAAAATTGTAATGGTGAGTTACATTGCTACAGCTGAATGATAAAAGGAAATGTTAAATCACCATGCAGATTTGGAAATATAGTATGTTGGAGGGATTTTAAATCACAGAGTTGACAAACTATCAAGCAGTATCAGCCCCCATGTTTAAAGATAACGATTTTAAAGCCACCAACAATAGTAAAAAAAAAAAAGTCACAGTCATTGAAATAAAATGGGAGAAATCACACTGAAAAAACATGAATGGAATCTTATATGCTAAAGGAAGGGAACTATGATATGCTAAAATTAAATCAATTTATTTAGATTATGCCTCACCCCCCCATATAATCCAACACATAACTCTTTTTGCTGAGCAAAATTTTACATGGCTTTTAAATTCCATTGACCATGCAAGCTAAATAGCACAGGGAAAAGCAAAGGCTGACATAGTTTACTTGATCTTTTAACAAAGTACTTCACTGTTAGTTTCTAGGTAAAAAGTGAAGATTTAATGTGGATTAAAAAAATAGCTCAGAAACCAAAGTGTAGGACTGCACAGGCAATCTTCAGCATCCAGTTAATTCAGAACCTTGCACCATGCATCTCTTCACAAAAAGATACAGGCTGACAGTTTCAAAGGAGCCTAAGGGAGCTTCAGTTACTCGTTCATTTGAATTTTAAATTAGAGATGGACACCTAGATCCCTCAGTCTTCCTGGAAAGCCCTACCCTTAGGATTCTTTGTGAAACACTCTAAAATCTCAATGAAAACTTCAGCTTGATACGCAGTAGTGGACAATGGCAAGCACAGAATTAGTATGCAAAAGCAGTGAGAGAAAATGTCAGTACAATTTTAATGTATTTTGGGCAAATAATGGTTCAGAGTGACTAGAAACAGTGAGTTTCATTCTGGTCAATCTCTCTCAGAAGAGGGAGTTCAGAGGTGGCTGTCAACAGACAGTTGCAAGCATAAATAATTTGTTATTATAAGGAGATAGAAAAATACACACATCTTTTGACTTTCTCAGGAGTTTGTGCTTTGACTGCTACATTAGATAAATGAACTAGGATAACCCTTTCTCATCCCCTTTCGAGTTCATGAAAAACATGGTTCAGTGAAACAAAAAGGCAACAAAATTAAACCCGACAAAGTTATATGCTCTGAAAAATGCACAGTTAATCTAGGAGTGTCATTGCCACTAAATATTACTGAAGACCTATGTAACAAATAAAAAAAGAAGGCAAGAACAGCCAACAAAGAAAAAGGACATTTTAAGCTGTATTTGAAAAATACAGTATATAGTGTCTTAAGCAATTACCATAAAATAGATTTTACAAGATCTCAAGGGGAAACAGATTTCAATTTGAGAAATCTTCACTTCTGGGATTACAATAACTAAGAGGAAGATCATATAAATTACATAATAACTTACTTTAATATATTTTCTGAGAAATTTTATATAATAAAGACTAAATAATTTTAATAGGTTTGGATGAGTTTGGTTTTTGAGTTCAGTGGAAAGAGGGGCAGAGAAAAATCTCGATTTCTGACTAAATGACCATAATTTCCACTGCCATAGCTCAAAGCACAACTTCTCATGTTCCACTAACTTTACTGAAGACCAGGATCTATACAATTAGAGCATGCTGTTTAACATTGATATTGAAAGTATAAGCAAAGTTGGATGACTTATAGAAGAAAAAGGACAGCAGCATGACAGACTACAGTCGTGTCCCAGAGAAGAGGCTGCAAATACAAACAATGAAGCAAGCTAACAGAAAGTTAGGAACTCAGATCCTCCCACATATTTTAGATGCCAGGGCACAAAGTAACATGATCAATTGATGAATCCTAGACAGTTGTGTTGTATTAGCTTTTAATGAATTTGAAGATGTTATATTGTGCAAAGAAAAACCTAAGAAGGTACATGGTAACAGACACAGTTCATTTAATTCTGGCTTGTGAGTCACTTTTTCTAGACTTGTGACCATTCCCACTGATCTCTAGACTCTGCTGCTTCACACCCACATCGATCATGACACAATCCCTAGGCCTCTCTCCTCACAAGACCTCACTAACACAGAACAACCAAACACATCACTTGGCTTCCAGACTATGGCCTGTGTAAATAATCCTTACATTCCTCCTGCTTTTTTGCTTGGATGACATTAATTCTTGGGCAGTTTCTAATCCATCAAACCATGTGACATTCTTCTGTGCAGCACTCTTAGCTAGTCAATAACTCCAAAGCTGGGATTTGTACAGTTAAACATTTCTGTTTATTTTCACTCGTACTCTGCCGCTGCTAAACTGCAGCCTATTTTATTCAAACCATATCTTGAGTATAGCAACAACATTTTGACACTCAGTCCTGTCCTCCAGTGAATTTTCACCCTTCCTCAATTAGTGTCACCTATGTCTCCTCCATCATCCAGGTCATTAATAAAAGATACTGCATATTGTTTTTCCTATGCTCAGAAACTGTGTAGTCCGATGTAGGTTTCTGCCAATAAAGACTGAACAACACAGTGCAACTCTCATTCAAGATGTCTTAAAAAGAAAGTATAGGAATTAAATACAAGGCAACAGTTGATATGTGATTAAATACAGAAAAAAAAAAAGAGAATATATGCAGTGAGTAAATTAAAATACAATTAGCCATGAAGGGAACATACTTTCACGTAACAATAACAAAAAAGATCTAGAAATGCTATCCCATTCATCTCAATGGAGATGTTAATTTCAGATTAAGTCAAATTAAAACAAACACACGAAAGAAGCAAAGCCAGCACTCCATCTCTGAAACTACATGCAAATTGAAGCATACTTGCATCTTGGCAGCAGTTTTAACTGAAACATTTCTTAAGCTTAATCTAAGAAAGGCTATACTTGGTCAGACCAAACATTTTACTTGTCCTGTGCCCCCTCTCTAGCAGTGGCCCATCGTGGACACATACAGGAGTGTACAAAGTCCAGGGAAACATCTAAGCAGACCTTCCCAGCCTCCAGTGAGTGAGTTTCAGTGGCTCTCAGACAGAATTGTCATCTTTGTAGTCCTTAACAGATAGTATCAGTAACCAGTCTTCCTACTTTTTGAATCAATCTAAACTCAGCATGTGGCAAGGAGTTCCATGGCATTAACTATATGAAACACGAAAAAAAAAATACCTCCTTTGGTTTAACTTAAACATACCACCTACTTAGCTACATCTAATACCCAATGACCTTGTAGTAGAAGTTGCTGAACAATCACTCATAATCTATTTACTCACCACTCACGAGTTGTCATAGCCTCCTCCAATTTTCTTCTTCCCAGACTGAAAACTTGTAGTTCTACTTGTTCCTTGTTTAAAAGATTTAATCATCCTTTACTCATCCTACTCATTCTTCTTTTTAGCTTTTCAAGGTGTAGATGCACCGGTGTCACTGCTTGTAGCTATGATAACTATGATGTTCTCTACTTTGTTCTATTTCTTTTTAAAAACTTCTAATATTAAATTTGCTTTTTTTCGACTGCTACTATTTTCATAGCTCACACTGAATACACATATCTGTGAATATATAATCTCACAGTGAAGTTCTTGAACAGCAATTGTTAGTTGGAAGTCCATTCTTGGGCACAAAAAGGCTTTTTTTTGTTTTTTTTTTCACGCTTCGAGAACTACATTTATTTACAATGAACTTCACTTGTCACCTTATCACTCAGTATCATTGAGGTGCTTCTTTTCAGTTGATTTTCATTTCTCATATTCTGAGTAATTTAGTATGACCTGCCAATCTTGCAGTATAAAGCAGACTTCCTGTTCCTGGTGAATTTGAAACAATGCTAGTCTTAGGTCTTTAACAAACTGTTTAGTAAGCTCTTTTTTAGTCTATCTTATTGTGGTTTTATGTTTCTATTTGACAGGCATGTCTTCCTTTTTTACATACTGATTTGTTCGTGCCTCCTTGTAAGAAGGTTTAGCCAAAACCTGAATTGTAGAACAGACTATACATACGCCTGTTAAAGATGTATCAAAAATAGCTGAATAAAGCCATTTTAAGATATAGTCAAATGAGTTAGAAAAATTCAGTGGAACTTTTTTGCGTTCTAGTGGATTTTGATTTGGTACTTAAATCCAAGACCAAAACCAAGCAGATGGTTCAAGATGCCAATGCACTGCTTTGGAAGTGGTCTAGATGAAAGCATTCTGCAGCTCACTTGTTGAGATTTGATGATGTTTTTGCAGTAAACATCCTCAACAATAAGTGTATGATACAAACCCCACCTGTAAGTAAGAATTAGCTGCACTGAATTCAATAGCCTTGGAACAGTTCATAAGAATGGGTTAAATAATGTTAATAAACCCAGAATGCTTTTACTTTTGACATTTTATTATTTGGTCAACACTATGCAACTTCTCTGAAACTGAGCTACAGCTCTATGCACTGCTCATTCCAACATGCTTAAGCAGACACCTGTCTACAGTAAAATGACATCTATCATCTACCTTTATCCAACTATTGTATGCTCTCCATGATCTTTATCTCTCCTATTTAACTTGTTCTGCACTCAGTATTTACCTTCATAGCTTCACCTTTCTCCTTTTGTTCCTGCACTTTATTCCTCCCTCCTTTTTCAGTTCTCCCCCTCCCTAGTCTCACCGACCTTTGCCATTTTAATTACAGTTAGAATGACTTATACCAATGCTGCTCAACACAGTTTATTAGCAAATCCAGTTTCCAGTTGTATGCAAATTTGCCAAAAATCTGTCAGCTGAAATTCTCCACACTTGTGTGCCTGCCCAAGGTGATTCTTTTTCCTTAAAAGTGGCAACTCACTGAGCTGAGCTGCTTCCAAGAATGAAGCTGGGGAAAATCACATTGTTCAGGTTACAATAAGAAAAATACAAAGCAACTTGCTCTTTAAGTAGCTTTAGTGTTGTTTTGTTAAACAGGGTTTTATAATATGGCAAAGAATTGTCAGCATTTTACTAAGCCCATGAAATTTTCACTGAAATTTGCCCAAGTTATAGAGTTTCTATTAACTTCTGTTTACATCCCCCCGCCCCCCCATCTTTTCTAAAACCCAGTTGCCAAAACGCTCTGAATCACCCACTACATACAGCCTGCTCCACCCTCCCACAGCTTTTTTTCACCTCAGACCTGCCCCACTACCACACAGCAGCTGCCAGGCGCAGCAGAACCCCCCCGCTGGGCACCCAGGCTGTGCGGCAGCAGCCACACTCAAGCCCACCGCAATGTACCACTGCATGGTACAAGGGAGCATAAAAGCCACAAGGGTGCTGAAAGACAGAAAGGGATGGGACACTCAGAAAGGAGGACCAAATGTGCTTCAACTACCAGGACCAAAGAGGAGCTAGAGGCTTAGCTGTGTGTAATCACTAGCAGTCCATTCCCCAGACTCCAAGAAGTGAATCCAAGAGAGGGAAACCCTTTCTACAACTAACAGAGGTTTCAAGCTCTCTACTTTTAAGAGGTTATACCCATATCTTCCCCTGTTTTATTTTTAAACAATTCTTAGATCCAGATGAAATAGGTTAATTTTGAGAAACATTCATCTTGAGCTAGATGATTTGCCTGGAACTGTCTCCTCTAATAGCTGAAAACTGGTGCATGATGAAAAAATGAAAACATGATGCTATTAATACGCAGCACAAAATACAGCCACCACTTCTAGCTTCCTTTATAAGACAGGAACTTGTACATAAACATTTACAGACCTGTCTATGCAAACACCTTGTTTGACCACTCTCTGAGTCTTCTATAGGCTTTTGAGTGAATCTACTACCTTGGCCAGTCCACTGATACCTGCAAATCCTGAATGCACAACCTTCTCTTCTGTGCATGAAAAAAACCCAATTATCAGGGTATCAGCAATAACATACATATTGAAATTCACTGCACACAGGATGTCCACACATCATGTCATTGGAAAAATCTGTAATAACACGTGAACTGCCAAATTTTGCATTCTGAATACTGACCGATGTGTTGCTATCTAGTGGCATTATTAAGACACAGATAAGATGCCTGAACGGTACCCTGATTTTACTTTTGTCATCCTGAGCTTTCCTTCCTCTCTCTCTACTTCCACTGGCTGCCTCCATCACCTATGGCACTGTGGTTATATTTTACACTGTCAGCTTTGCGGCTGTATCATATTTAAAGCTTCACAAAAAAAACCCCCAAAACAATACGTGTGAAACAAGTACTACTAGGCACAAGAGAAGAACTGAAAGAGAGCAAAAGGACTAATAGTCTAAGGTATTTCTGTATCATCAAATAAAACAAAATAACAAATTACAAAAAGCAATTTGTCTTTCATTTCTGCTACCCAACTGTTTGAGATTTAACTTTAAAATTGCACTCAAATTACAGGTAGCTGCTGCAACTTAGCATTTCTTTAAATGATTGCATAGACAGCAGCATCCCCACATTCCCTTAAGTACCTGTGTAAGGGTAATATATGTGTACTTACAGGTTATTAGCAGACTGTAGAAAAATGTACATTGCTGTCCAAAAGATTTTTACAGAACAATCAAGAAAGGAAGATAGCATGCTTCAGAGAATTAGTTAATATACAGCACAAGAACTCAACCAAAGGTTGGAACACACCTACATGAGAGACATACACCCGCAATAACGGTGAAAATGCTTGCTGTATCTGCCCATACAATATACTGCTCATGCAACAAAACTCATACTGTATGAATTTGAAATATATCCTAAAAGCTAAAAGTTGAACAATTATTTCTTGGTGGTAGTCTTGTGTAGCAGGAGTAGTTTCAAGATTTGTCTTATCCAGAAGCCAATTCCAAGACATGACATCATGGAAACTCCATTTTAAAGATAAAAAAAGTCTTCTCTGTCTCTCTAGTACTTGATGCCCAGTGAACCTTCTCATTTCCTCGCTGTCCTTTTGCAGTTCTGAAGAAAGGAGACATCTAATCCAACTTTGAATATTCTTAAACCTGCTCAGCTTTACTGCCATTTCTACCTTGATATGGAAGCTTTCAAAGTTTTGTTTCTATTCCCATTCTAACAAAAACTGCCCAAACCAAATTTGTGTAAACTGATTCTTCTTTATGTTGCAAAAAAAAAAAAATTACACTTGCACTGAACCCTTTCTCCCCAAAACCCCAGAAGCTTGTCTGCCGTAACTAAGGACTTTACTATTTCTTTTACAATGTTTTTATTTTTTTCTATGCAATGTAACTTTCTTTGTTTTTTTTTAAAAAAAAATCTAATTGGTGGTACATTGGTAATTTGCTCCACTAACAAACTTCACTGAATGTTCAAATAAAATACGGGAACTACAACTGATATCAGTGAAATATGCTGTTCAGTGTACTGATCACAGGTAAAGTTCGCTTAAAATTCTCATGTATAAAATTTAAGTAAATTAATGCATTCAGATTCGAGGTTCTTTAGAAAGTAAGGAAGTAATAAATATCACCGGCTTTGTTTCTCCTTTCCTAAACCAGAATAAAATAGGTTTTGATGCTATTAAAATGTTAGCAGTTTATGCCTTTGTCAAGAGTACCGCAATCTATTTGGGGTTCCACCATGTTTTAAAAAGCATTAACATAACACTGACTTAAAAAAAAAAAAAGAAAAAAAGAGAGTGTGCTTACCTATTGACACATAACATTTTAAATGTGTACAGCTGTAATCCTTTTCAGCATGAGAAGAAAAACATAACAATTCTCTAATGTAATACACATTTAAAGCACAATCCACAAAATATTCGGTAGTTCACAACTTATTTCTTGAAGATCAGTTGTTGATATTTCAACTAACTTTTACAACTACATTTTCACTTTTTCTCTCTATTCGAAGACAAGACTGAAGAGAGTTATCCAATAAAGCTGTTCGCCATGTTCTTGAATTTAAGCACACATTAGAATCCCTTGAGGTAAAAAAGCCACGCTTAACTCTAAAACTGTTTTCTTACATTATTTTGTTATCAGAGATTTCACCCCCTAACAAAGACAACCAAGCAAAATATGTATATAATTATTTCCATATCATTCTGTACCTTCAGCAACATCTTCAGTTGGCCTATCTTCCACATCAATTCCTGGAATATTTTAACTACATTGTAGTATCATGCACTTGGATGTCACTTCAGCAAGTATAAACCTTTAGGCTCATGTATAGAGCTCCCTTTCAAGATCCACTGGAATTGCTCACACATCCTTAAATACTTGATGAACTGTGGCAAATGAGTAAGAAGGAAAAAGGCTCAAACTAGTCATGTTCTATAAAAATTAGATTCATAAATATACATACAACATTTCAAGACTCCATAGAGATGGAAGCAGGGCATCTTTTCCAGAAACTTCCAGTATATTTTAGTTTTTCCATTCTAAATAGACAACCTTTAATATGAAAGTCCAGGTTTTCACAAATGCAAGACTTCTACAAATACAGCCTAAATTAACAAGAGCAGCCAGGTACACATCACACGATAAGAACTACACCAAACAGCTAAGAACAGAGGCACACGAAGTCAAGAAAGTACTTTTTAAAGTACTTCAAAAAAATTAAGTTAAATATTTTTCAAAGCAACATAAAACATTTTCTCATAGGATTTCCTTTGAAAATGAATATTCGCTTATTTGCTTACCAATATCAGTACTTATTATTTTAATATGTATAGTCAGATTAAGAAAGTTAATCATGCACATAGATCTGAGGTAACTAACAGGTTATGTTACCTACATGTTACCAGTTTTTAATCTTACTGATGGAAAATGGTATGGAGTATGACAAATAAAATGAAATGGGCTTTAGTTCCATGCCACAGGGACATTCATTGACCTCTTAACTGTTCCTATACTAAATTGCTACTTCATTTTTAATGAGTGTTCTATAAATGGAAGTAGTTGTTTGTATTCTCAATCTGCAAATGTTGCAAAAATTTCTAAAAATGGGTCAGCTGCAAAAATCTAAATACCTGCAGTCCATTATTATACAGTAGTATTTAAAAAGTATTCTCAACAACTGATGTTTAATAGTAGACGTGTATTTTAATGACAAATTTGAAATAATAATGTTAAATAATGCTAATTTAAAAAATCAGGACACAGTAATACTCATGGGGAGTCCCATCACCCAAAATAATACACATCTACAATTGACCAAAACCCAACACACACGTGCATATGCACAGAAAGAAATTGTGACTAGGCTTGAAAGATGACTTATGGGTAAGGATGCTTCGAGAGTCAACATACCAGAATTCTGTTCTACCAGTGCATCCACTGCTGTACTTTCATAAGAGGTTTAATTTCAATTAATTCTAGCATGCTTAGCCTAGTTTGGATGAAAGAAGCCACATTGTGTTTCTCACACCAACTAAGTTAATTGTAGCTATAACACATACTGGAGATCACTACTGCAAAGCCATATAAATTCCAAAGCTTTCAAAATTATGTTCCTTCTGCAGAAAAACCAAAATTGAAACACTTCAATGTTTAACAAAAATGGTATTTTGAGGAGCCTTTGTTAGGACACTAATCTGGGCTCTGGAAGAACAGTCAAGTACTTGATCTGCCTGATCGAGAACTAATTTTCCACTATTAGACCACACCACTTCAGGAATAATGCTTGTGTTTTCTCCTCCTTACCACAGCTTTTCCACCCTTTTCTCAAAAGAGAAACATCTTACAGAACAGTATACTTTTTCAACTCCAGTTTAATTACCACCTCCCCTGGCTTTTCATGTTCTTGAGCTTGGGAAGTTGGTAATAAATTGCAGGCGTAGCTGCATAGGCATAAACATTGTTGCTGCCATCTGCTGCCATATATAGTTCTGAAGAGTCCTAAAGGTAACTGTACCATTCACTTCATCACCAGGATAAGGCATACAAGTGAAAGGCTGCAAACGTGCATTTTTATGACCTTCACAGAAGAACAGTCTGAACAAGCATATTATTTGCATCACCAATTCATTAATAAAGGCTAACAACTCTGCCAAACATATATATCATCATTGCCTGGAAGAAATAAAAGCAATGTTCTTCAATGAATGTTACTTCCTTGAAGCAGTCTACGTTTTGAATTCTAGCTCTTTCACCCACATAAAGGCACAAACAGAATCACTGGCACAAGACAATCCACTGTGTAAAGCAGTACTTGTCACTGAAACTCTTACACTCCGTAAGATCGTGCTAAACTTAACATTAACTGTGAATCCCCAGCACCCCACGTGTTTGGGACTTCACACTAAATGGATCTCTCCGCTGTCAGTCCTAACATTTGAGTCTCCTCTCAGGCAATGCTAGTCTTTCCTCCTCAAACCTCTCATAAGAATACTCTGTCCTGCCTTTACGAAAGCATTCCATTTAAAACATACTTTTAAAAAGGTTGATTTAGTGAACTTTCAAGTCTTGATCTATGCTGCTTTGCTTTTATCTCTCCCTTGCACTCTGTTCTTGATCAGTCTCAAGGTAGATCTTAAAATACAGCACCCAGTTAAATGGTATTTCAAGTTTCCATAATTAATTAGGAACCATTCTCCTTTCCTTCCTAATTATACACATGAATCCCTCAAGCTTAAGAAACAGGAGTGGGATAAAATAGCACAAACAAACTTTTATAACTGGGTGGCTTTTGTATAAGTATCTACAGTACGTGGCATTACAATGTCACAGAATCACAGAAAACTGAGGTAGAAGGGACCTCAAGAGGTCACTTAGTCTGCCACTGCCCCAAGGCAGGATTCAATTATATTAAAATCATTCTTGACAAATGTGTGCATAACCCAATCTTAAAAAATTTCCCGTGATGGAAATTCCACAGCTTCCTTAGGCAATCTACAAAAATACTGTTACAAATTGCACCTACTGCTCAATATAGCTAACAGTTCTTGCTGACACTGGTCTGCAGGATTATTTTTTTTCCAGTTTTAATGCACAATATGGCACTCCTGAATTTATACAGACAACAACACACACACACACACACCTCTGTGACTAGGCCTAGAAAATGTATGTTTGTTTTCAATTTTATAAAAAGAGAAATTCTGCATAGCTGATCATGAGTGCTCTTAAGTTACAGAGGACTTCATAATTAATCAAAGTAAAGATACACTGCGTTCTCCAATAGTGTAATTGGTGTGCTAAATAAATTTATGTATTTTAGTATTATTTTTATAATTGAAGAATTATAATGCAGAAGAATTGAGATGCTTTCATGTACACATATATATATATATATATATATGTAGAAACATCTCCCTTAGGTGGGCTGTGGTTTAAAATAGATTTATAATGCAAAATATTCTCACTGGGTCTAGGTCTGTTGAAGCCAAAGGATCTAATGATAAATTAGCACCTTCACAAATGAGGATTCTATGGTCAAGCCAGTGGGCTCCTGACACTTGTCTGCATCCTGACTTGCAGTGAAGGGTCAATACAACAGTTCATTTGCAAGCATGACTTCGGAATCCCAGTTGCTTGTAATTAGGATGTAGAATTAATTAAAACATAACAACAGGATTTTGTTTGTAAAGGTATCAACTCTTTCCAGAATTTAATAGAGATTAACTAAGGCTTCTAACTTTTCTTTTTTTTCTTTCTGCTTTATGAGAATAATTTTACTAGACAAATTGACATTTTCATGGTGGTAGATAGATAAAGATTTTGCTGTTACGGGAAAAGGACTGCTTTAAGGCTTTAGTCCTGATACCTGGAAAAAAAGGGTACCAAAAATAGATCAAAAACTATATTGAAAAGTGGAAATAGTGAACTATCTCTTTTTTGGTTTTATGTCCCCTAGAAAAAAGTTTTGAACTTGCTGAGTTAAATATTGACAATACTCTATCAATAAGTGTGTGTGAGCTTTCTGAAACAGCTGGAGCATTATCTATAGATTTTTGCAGGTTCACAAGCGCTGTGCTCCCATTTCCAGTAAAAACTGCTGTCTAATATACAAAGCTAAATGCCCCAGGGACACTGAAGTGAACATATTTTTCTGCTGCTTTAAGCACACCAGCAGCCATTTGTAGAGTTTACGTGGCTTTCTTGTCAATACCTGCTGGTCACAGTCGGTGAAGAAGCAGCTTCTCTTATGATCTGCTTTCTAATTAAGCATGGCAGTAGCTACACAGAGTGACATTTTCAACAACCTGACACACAAAAGGAAATAATCAGATGTATCCTCAGAAGGCTTCGATCTTTAAATCATTTGGATTCTGTAGTTACTGCAACTGAAAGATAACAGAAAAACTATGCCAGATTAACATGCAACTTTTCTGATAAATTATAACATACTTTATATACGTTATACATATGTATAGAATGCACGTATGTAGGACGAATATGTAGGATGGATACTGTAACCCTAATGCTCCACAACATAACTCTTTAGAAGAAGAAAAGTTAAAATTATTTGAAGCTATCACAACATAGGCCAAAAATCTTCAATGCCTTTTGCTTCTCCTCATTTTCTTCAGTGCTTCATAATCTACCTTTGTCTGTTGCTATCCTTCATTTATCATCATCTAACTGCACCTTATTTCTGTTGTCCATTCCTTTACTTGCAGAAGGATTGCAGAATTTTGTCTTATGGTGCTCTTCTGCACACAAAACATCCTAGAAATTATTAACAAAACTACTTCATTGCCCCATTTTAAACTGTTTGCTTTCTTAGCCTTCAAAAGCCAGTTGCTCCTTTGCTGAATGACTCCTTCTAACATCTCCCTGTATTCCTCCTTGGTTTGTGTCCATCTGTTGTCTTTCAGTTCCTTCCTAGATTATAAACTCTTGGAGGCAGAAGTCTTTGGCATTTGTACAGCCTGACCCAGTGGTCCCAGGCCTGAATTCCAAGACACATTAGTCTTCCTCCAACAGTTGAGATTTCACTATTTTGTTAAGCCCCTTGTGTGCCGGGAGGACAAACCTGGAGTAGCTGGTAACCAAATCTTACTACGAGTTAATAACAGGCTGTTTGATTTGAGTAGGTAATGAAATAGAAAACATCAGTAAAAGTGAATCTTTTTTGAAAGAGATCTTGAGGTGGCAAAGCCATTAGTAGAACTACCAGAGGTGACTGAAAGGCTTCTTCTCACTGCACAAGGAACAGCACCTCACCCAAGCATGCTTTTAATTACTTACAAGCCATGCCCAAATTATTTAAATAAAATAAAATAAACACTTATTTGTTTCTGGTTTGTGGTTGCAACTTTTACATTCTTGTCCACCTATGCCTTATATTAATCTCCTCTAAAAATGGAAAATTGACATAATTGTAAAAAAATGTACCTTCTGTAATTCTGGACAAGAAATACAGCAATAAAATATAACTTTTAAAATATCCCAAGGACAAGAATGCAATAGAAGATGCTGCTTGTAAAGCCAACTGGGATAAAAAAGTCTTAGAAAATTTAGTACTTTAAAAATCTGAAAAGTGAAGGACTCTTACTCACTTGTGATAATAGAGAGTAGACCTGAAACAGTAAGCTTCTACTGGCTATTTAATTGCTTTATTTACCTTATTAAGGTAATAAAAGGATTCACAGCTGCTATTGGCAACAATGGGTGCTGTTCCAAAAGCACAGTGTTACTGGGTGACAAGTCAAGGCACACGGAGACCTCAATCTACCACAGCACACTGTTTTTAGAGAAGTAACTGCAGTGTACCCCTTGCCACTATAAATAGTCTTGATTTTAGTTTGGATGTTGCAGGTGGTGAGGTAGCTCTCCTGCCCAGGCACTGTCTAGTGCTATTAATGTCTACTCTGCTCAGCATGAGATCTACAATATACTTCTGCTGGCAAAAAGATCTGAGAGTGTTATTGTACACCTGGTTTTGAAGAAAACAGTACTTTAAAAACTACATAGACTTTATATTGAAGCCTAATTTTTTTTCCCCCATTAGTGACAAACTAAAGATCCCCTGGACAGATAACAGAATAAAAAGACTTCAGGAAAAAAAAATATGTAAGATTTCATTTTAAAAACTAGTATTCTTTCCATGCCCTTTGGTCATTTTTTTTTTGGTTTCTTAATCATAAATGAGCTTGAGCTACTAAGCTGTCTGGAGAGGATACATGGTAGTGTTAAATAAAGAATCAAAATCCAGACACAGTGAAAAATACATTAAAAAAAAAAAAAATCTACCAAAACTTTTTAATTAAAGTCTTCAGAAGAGTTAGGAAGCCTTTAAACTCCAATTTGATGAAGCTGTACTGAAAGGGAGCTCTCTCTGGTTCTGATAATTTTGTTCCACCTTTCCACTGCAAATGGGTGGGTTTTGCTGGTGTGTTTTTTTTTTTCTTGGGTTTTTTTTTTTTGGTTTGCTTGTTTGATTTGTTTTTTTTATTTTTATTTTTTGTAATATTTTCTCACTTAATTGTTAGTTACTCTTTGAAACGCACTTCTTGACTGAGATTTTTGGCTGCACCTATAATAAAATATTTTCTGCTGTGGAATACTTGCAGTGTGCTGCCAGTAATCACCCATGCTGAGAGTCAATCTTTAAGTTTTCACTTGCCTGCAAGTAAAATGACTTGAAACATCCACAGAGGAGTTGCCTTGCTACTCCTTTTCCCCAAATCTTTGTCACCTCAAAGGAAAATGTGAGCAGTGAAATAAACGTTGTGGTAGGTGAGGAGGAGATCCAGAAATTGTTTTTTTAAGGTTAAAGAACTCAAATTCAAATGAACCATCAGAAGGTAAATAAATGGTCCTTTAAGAAAGAGGCTTGAGGAGGGCCACTTTTCAGAACCCATCTGATACAAATTAGTTAGCATTAGGAGCCTGGTATTTGTCTCCATGAAATACCTTCGTCTCTGATCAGATCAGAAACTTTACACCCACTGAATAACACAGGAAGAGCAACAGCTTAATGAAATCTGCATGACTTTCCTTACCCTATAGCCCAGCTCTCAGAAATAAGGAGAATTTTATCTGGCTAGATGAGAAAAGACCACGGTCCCTTTTAAGACATGTATCATTCATGTCCTCCGCTCCCATTGAGCATAGCCTCTCCTTCTGATCCTGAGATTCCACAGCATTTATTCAGAGATGAAGCTGAAGAAAACCTATTGCCTCCATGCATTTAGGACAGCAAGTCTCTCTGCTAGGACACATCAGCAGGAAGGTGCCACCTCCACAACAAAAGCAAGGTGGTACCAGCTTCAGCCCCCCTGTGTTTAAAGCACTGTTTGTTCTGTATGAATGGCAGCAAGACTGCCCTAAGCCCTTACCAACTTGTAGTATTAAGTTTGTATTTTTAATGAGCATTTGTAATAAACAGAAAATGGTAAAATTTGACTGGCAATTGTACTACAAGGGTTTCTAATATAATGTGGTTTCTGTTTGATTATAAAGTTGGTACATATAGGACACATAGAACATCACATCACATATGGTCAGTTGATTAGTTTCTGAAGTAAAGCATGATTAACCAACACCAAATGTCATGAAAAATTATAACTATGTCATTTGCTCTTCAAGAAGTATTTAGCTAACTTTATGCCACATTTTTGACTTCCAAGGATTACTTAAATCAGCATATTTGGTTGATTGTAACTGTTGTCCTCTGTAAAATATATATTGAAACAGGTAAACATTAAATAACACACAAATAAAAAATGGAAGAAGCTAATTTCCATAAAGTATTCTGTCTGTATCCTGCTGAAATGTCTAACGATCCAACTAAACTACACCATAAACAAAAGTGAGATAGGAAATGTTACAGCAAACAGTGCTGTCCATCAACAGCCTCACACATAAAATCCTGTATCAGAGAACAAAGAACAAAAGCCTTTGAGCTTCTTGCAACACCAACTGCCACTTATTAAATATTAGTGTATTACTAACCATGTTCTTAAAAAATGTATCAATAAAAAAAGGTCACAAGTAAGCCATCAGTTAAATTTAACATTTTTTTTCCTGTTTGACTGTTGCACAAAGGAATGTTATTCCTGTGCAAGAATCCAACACCTTTTTACTAGGATGTGAGAAACGCACAGTGATTTGCATAAAGCTAGTTTTGCCCCGAGTAAGAACCTTCTGGCATAAAACTGAATTAAAAAGAACAGTTGGTTGCAGGAACATAGTAAAAAACCAAACAACCAAAACCAACCAACCAATCAAACAACCCCCCCAAAAATGCAGATATCAAAGCATCACCTCATTTTCTCCTGTTTTCCCCAAAAGAAGTACAACAGGAAGCTTTAAGAAGTTTAGATCATCTCATCTCCATAAGATTCAATCCAAAACCCAAAATACCAAACACTTAGATGCTCAGTATGGGCTAACTTGAGCACTGCTTAGTGGTTACTTTAGGTACTCTCAGATACTCAGGAACTGAATATAATTAAAAGGGAAAAGTCTTTTCTGAAAGTTATTATTTAACACAAAATTCAACAGTTTGGTTGTAAGTCTTACCTTGTTCTCTATCTGCCCTGAAGGCACGGCATTGCTGGTATTTGTTTATCTATGGAACATTTCCTGATAATTTTTTTTTTTTTTTAAATACTGCTAGGTAAGAACCCAGGAAGTATTAATAATGTGCATAAACTCAAATACATTTAAAAATATATAAAATTCTTCACTTTAATTCATTCAAGAGTCGTTTTTTTATGGTTCTCAGACAGCATTATCTCTGGAGAGAGCATGGGATTACACTTCTATTCAACATCTGGACTTGTTGAACATTGACATCATCTACCAGCATCAGACACAGTTTATAAACAAAACAGAGCCAATGTAAGAGCTACAATCATAGCAACATTAGCAGATCTACGTGAAGTTGCCATGTATGCTCACATCAAGCTGCAAAGTGCACCAGCAACAGCTTCACTGCATCCTACCTAAGAGCTACTACTCATGTGTGAACTCATTAGTGCACACATAGGAAGTCTTAGCTCTCTGAGGAGCAAACTATATTTACATCTTTATATAAAAGCTTTATGACTTCCATGGCCTATGCTCAGACACAGGGATTTACTTGATTTGACCTCAGCCCAGGATGAGATGAAGCATACTTGTCCATAGAGTATTTGCTGTTAGAACTGACACATTTGTGAATACAGCATGGAAAAGTCATCTAATGTCAAGACATTTGAGCAAACAGATAAGCTTAAGGAAAGGAGTTGTACATTCAAGTGTGAAGTTAAGTCTTGCTTGCATCTTCTATTTGTATTTAAATGTGTGCAGATTCTTTTCTGCAGTTTAATAATGAGTTGTTTCATATGCACAGTCTGATCAGGAAGGTTATGCTTAGTATTCTGCAGTAAAACAACATTTTAATTAAGTTATAAGAATATTAATTTCATTCTAGTCTTTGATGCTCTTAGAAACAATTATAAAGCAGCAAGAATTTCAGAAAACAACTGTTAGTATTATTTAATTTTAATCAGAGATCAAAGTTATGAGAAGTGGTAAAAGCATTGGAAGTTTCTCAGAACAGCTGAAAAACCTTTACACATGACTAATTAAAAGTACACTAGTCTATAATTCTAACAATGTACAATATGGATAGCTCCAGGAATAATGGCTACTGTATATAATCTATTCTGTGGCACATCTTCAGGGCTTCAAAATAACCAACAAGAGTTACAGGTGTGAGTTAGGATGCCATTAAAAATATTGACTCATGTTACTTTATAGTATCTATAATAACCATCTTAAGAGCTCTGTTGTGCCACAGCAGTATCTGTACAGGTCACCATAGATGGGTGGGAATAAAAAACAAAACCAAAAACAAACAAACAAAAAACCCCCAAACCCAAAAACAAAAACCCCCTTGAAGATTGGTATTGAAGAATGTGCAATTAAAGTGTACTTGGTATCATTTCATGTCTAAAATAAGCAATAAAATAAGCAATAAGCTAGCCCTGCACTGAGCCATTGCAAAATACTTCAGTCTGTAGCAAAGTGATGTATTCATGCAGCTTCATCAACTATATTTTAATTTGAAAGCTGGTAAGTGAAGGTGTATATATAAACATAAATAAAAGATTATTGTGGAGTATCTAGAGGGTATCCTTGTTTATTGAAACGATAAGCACTGTTCTTTACCACTGCTGCTACTACTAAAGCACTTTAGCAATAAAGTTACTATTCAAAATCAGTTACCTCCCTGAACTTATAAACTGTTGCCTTTGTGTGTATATTGTGTTTCAAAACAGATCACTAAGTGAAGCAGCTCAGAATACTCTGATGTGGTTGCAACAGCTTTAATGTAGCTCATTTTTCTGAAGAACAGATTAAGGAAGAAAAAGGAAAATTTCAAAAACATTACATAATTTTAAATTTAGATTTATGAGACAAGGAAAAAGAGCCTAACTACATTACATCTAGGCTATTAAAAGCTGCATAACAGGAAGTTTATGTATGTGTTTACTTAGAGAACTGGTAGGGCCGACTGTCTGTCACAGTTAGTCACAGCACTTCATTCCCGACTAGACTTCACCAGTGTCTCTGTTAGCCCACCGCATGGACCGCGGGACTCACGGCTACTAAACCGATGAACCACAACGTGCCGTGTCAGTTTGAAGTATCACCAACTGCTCAAGCACACAAACATCAGCAGCTAGCAGGTGCTCTGTAATGTTGTATGCTTACTTCATATTTGTGCTCTACACTGTCCTTCCTGATTTTCATTTTAAGAAATGCATTTTCAGTTCCATTACTGTGTTACCAATTAGCAAATGCTAAAAAGGTGCTGCCTGAAGCCATACACAGCGTCCCAAAAGGATAATCTGAGGAAAAGAGGGGCAAACTAAACCCAAGTCAATATAGAATGTAGATTGTAAAAAATATTGGTTTATCTGAAACAGATGGCAATCTGGTAAGATTTTACACAGTGTTGGTAGGAAGCAGCATATATGCAGTATTATTGTATATGTATATTTTCCTGAAAATAAATCCTAAAATTTAAAAAGGAAATGATGACATCTGGAGAGAGTTTAAATGTATCATTTTTCATGTGACAGATGAGATAGAATTAAAGCATTATTAAAAACAGAGTTGTGGGTATAATAATAATCAGGATGATAAGAGACAGGGAAAACTGTAAATTAATTTTTCAACTCAGGAAATTTTTTTGTTTGTTTCTCAAAAATATTTTTACCAAAAAGAATTGGAAGATGTAAACGGTGCTTCTATGACAGTGGCTTTGGGCATGGAGACAATACCTTTTTCTGCTCTCTTTGAAGAAACAACTAGAATAATCACATTTAAAAAAAAAAAAAAAATTTCAAAAATTCACATTTAGGTTCATTTCCTCAACAACAGCCACCTCTCTCTATACACCAGTCTCTAAACCTGTGCACGTTGATTTGCATTTGCAGTTAATTTTCTGGGAAATGCATCAAAACTAAAAAGCTTGAATAAAACATCATTTACATTTAATGCCTAGGATGTCAAAGCTGTAAAACTTAGTAATTGGAATGATCAGCAAGTGATTTCCTAGCAAAGCTTACCAATACAAGAGAACACCTTACCTAATGCAGAGACACCACAGATAAATAATAAAGGAACAACCATGAAAATAAATAATTCCTAAAATCCAAAGGCAATCTTCTCCTATCTCAGAGCATGATTATCTCTTTCATGGCTGACAGAGGAAACTTGATGGTACCAGAAATGCTTCTGAGCCAGATTTGTTCTTATTCAAAGACTGTTTCTCCTTGGGGGGGGGGGGGGGGGGGGGG
>JAVJGJ010000062.1:25995425-26016101 GCA_035590215.1 Microhierax caerulescens
ATTAGATATAAGGAAGGAATTCTTTACTGTGAGGGTGGTAAGGTACTGGCACTGGTTGCCCAGAGAAGCTGTGGATGCCCCATCCCTGGAAGTATTCAAGGCCAGGGTGGATGTGGCTTTGAGCACCCTGGTCTAGTGGTGGGGGGGTTGGAACTAGATGATCTTTAAGGCTCGTTCCAACCCAAACAATTCTATGATTACTACTTTGGCAGGGGAGTGATATATGACAAGCGTACTAAATTCTTTGGGTTTTGTTACCCAAGAAGAAAATAAAAACCATAACAGAGATGTAATTCTTAATAGTACCAGTGGATTAACTGTCACTTTCCTAGCCAAGTAATCAAGGATTAGAGGTTTAGCTTCTGAAAGAAAGCTTTTATTTCTGTTTTCACTGTTCCTAAAAAATAAAGTCCTCATAAACCCCTGCCAACCAATCTACTGGAGACACATTTCCTAAAGTTAAAGTAGAAGCCTATCAACCTCTGTGTAAAAACTACTTACATGGCAGACATGCTGTGATAGGAAAACCCATGTAAGGTTTTCTGCTATCTCTGCATTTGTAATGATTTCCTTAGTTCCTCTAGGACTGTTTCACAGGTGCAGAAGTGATCTCCCAGCAGAGAAAGCTTGGTCTCAAGGAGTATTTCTTGCACAGAACTTTGCCTTAGGAGGTGTCACTAGTGACATGCAACATATTTTATATATATATATATGTATCATATATATTAGCGAGACAATAACATGGAATGGCTACAGGTTAAAAAATATTATTCACACTGATTCTCTTCCATTTTTATCAGTTAAAACATTTTAGACTTGTTAATGATAAAAGCTAAGATCACCTCTTTGGGTGGCACAGGGTTGAAAAATTTTCAGTCTCATACTCAAAAGTTCTATCTTCTAGGACAAGAGGAAGGAACACTGGACCTGTCTTCAACTAAGTCGGTGAGGGGAGCGGAGGTAAATTACATTAAAAAACCCACACGCACCAAAACCAGAAGCACAGTCTATTGCAAACTGCTTTCCTTCCCAGGTTCTGAGAGGGCAAGGAGCTCCTCTGTAAGGAGACAGATATAGATGGGAATTGAAGGAAAGCTCCCTTCTCCCTAGATCCATAATTCAATTGAAGAGTTGTTCTTTAGGTGTTTTAAGTTTGCATGAAATTAGCATCCTCTGTGCAATCAATGCAGATAGTATTCCTATCTCAGTTGAATCAGTCTTTGAAGCCACCACTGACTTTGGAGAGCCTAGACTCCTAATTTTAACTTTATTAGGTGCCAAAGTTATAGGGCACAAAGAGGGATGTTTGTGTAATCACGTGATGGAAGTAGTTCTCTAAATAGTTGGCTTCAAAATTCTGAGTTCTAATGGATCAGCATTACCTAAATATGGCTCTTGGCATCATCAGCTCCAAATGAATCTAGCATGAGATACAACTCCCCAAGTTTCCTTTCCCAAATAAGCTTTGAGACATAAAAAACCAACATCAGTTCACCTCTGAGGTACTGATGGATTTCCGCTGATGAACTCAGAAACAACTAAAACCACCAAACACATAGAAACAACTTGGGGCGGCGGGGAAGACTAACTTTTGTACACTTTTCTCTCTGCTGGCATCTACTGCTTGTGTACAGAGTGAAACAGTACAAACACTTTAGTGTGGTCAGAAGTTTTAATTCTGATTGCTTACTTTTACACTGTAGTTTATTGCCTCTACATCTCATGCTTTGTGTGGCACAGGAGACTAACACAGGTGACACATTCTGTGCTTGAGTTCTGGCTGATCAAGGTAGCATGGAAGGATGGTCTATAAGCAACAAAATCACTGGCTCCAGTCAGATGATCTTACAGAAATTTTCCTTCTAGACGAATTAGTGCATTAGTGGTGAACCACAGTAGTAATACTAGCACAGAACGTTGATACTTCAGGAAATGTGCTTGTCTGCAAATAAAGGACTTAAATACCATCTTAGAAGTGTTTGGCAATCCCTCAATATACACTATTTTTGAAATTTAGTAATTTGTAATTCTGAATATCTTCAGTTATGAGCCAGAAATCCTAAAATGCTCCTAAAAATCTGAGTGCATTTTTGAATTAATTTATTCTGTGGAAAAATTAATTCAGGCTGAAACTGAATAGCTCTCTTAGAAAAAGAAAAATCAGTTTTGGTTTGTACACCTAACAGAATAAACTTCTACCTGCCTTACTTGCTTTATAAAATCTGAGAGATACGTAATACAGAAAAAAAAAAAAAAAGAAAAAGCAAAAGTAATTTTTGGTATATGATGACTCAGAATTCACCTTTTTTCTTACTGGAACAATAGGAACCGATTGGAGACATAACCTACATGTTTTACTGAAATGCTTAATGTTACTGAAGTAATTAGACCTAGAGCATTCAAAGAGGGAAACAAGAACATCGAGATCTTTTATTCTCATTTCAACAGATATATGCTTCTGAATAAAAGGCAAGCAATTAAGAACGTGGTTAAAATTTTTTTCTTCCAACAGTATTTTAGCTATTGTTCAGTTGGCTTTCATTAACTTGTATCTCATCTCTTTATCATCATGTAAAACCTACTTACCTATATCAGATTGAGATTATTTCCAAATAATAAAAATACCCAAACCCCAATACTCCCACTCCAGACCTGCCTCACAATAAAAACCTGTTTTCCTATGTTCAGATGGAATTCAGGTGTTCAGTTTATGTCCATTGTCTCTTATTTTGCCACTGATCCTCTTAGGATCATTAGGTATGGGTTCATCTTCTTTGCACTCTCCAGTCAGGTATTTATAACACTGATAAGGTCTCCCTGAGCCTTCTCTTCAAGCACGCACACTTATGACAGAGGTTAGACACACAGGGTTAATTGCCTTCAATACCTTTTTGGTATCACAACCACAAAAACAGGAAGCCCATTTTAAACTGAGGCAGAGTACCTGAACATCTGTAATGCTACTGTTCACAACAAAGGAGCTTGCTTACAAGGGCGTCATCACAACAGTGGAGCCAGGTTCGTCAGAGTATTGCATGGTGGGAGGACACAACGCAACTGATCTAAGCTGAAATGTGAGAGATTCTGACTGCATGTAAGGAAAGGCTTCTTACTATGGGGACAGTTAGGCACTGGAACCGGTTGTCCCAGAGGCAACAGGTTGCCACCCGAAGTGGTACAGTCTCCATCCCCAGACATTTTGAAGATCAGACTGGGAAAACCCTGAGTAGCCTGGCCTGACTTCAACACTGACCCTGTTTTGAGCAGAGGGCTAGATGAAGATAACCTCCTGAGGTCTCTTGCAACCTAAATTAACGTATGAGCCTATAATCTATGACTAAAGTATTCACAATTCATTTTTAAGGAATTGAACAAGGTCTGAGCTAGCTCTACCACTGTTAAACCAATAAAATCCAACCAAAACACCCAATGTCTACATTCTGGAAATACACACAAGATGCAAAAATAACACATTTCTGCAAGAACTGCTCTGGAATAGGAAAAACGGTCTTAAAAGTAGAGGTAAGTATGATAAATAAATGTTAAGTGCTAATTTTTGTAACAGGTTTTAAGTACCAAGGCATACAGCAAGAGTCAAAATGGTACAGGAAACAACACTTTTAGCAGATACGCATCATTATCTTACACATTACCTACGCTGTAGATTACAGACTCTCATACTTTCAAGCCAGCCTAGATAAGAGGTCACATTACCCACAGCTTCAAAATTATCCAAGTTTATAAAACAACATAAAACCTCAACATCCCATTCTGGAAGAATTATTCTCTCCCGAGTTTCAACACGACTAATTTTTTTTTTGTTTTGTCAATTATAGTTCTTGTTACTAGGCAGTTGTGTAACAAGTCAGATGCCTCTTGCAGAGGCACATTCAGTCCTTTCCTCATACAATACCCAGGCTGACTTCTCTGACATTTCAATGGAAGCTGGTGCAAGTCTCTCAAAAGTGAGCTAGAGTGCACTGTGCAGATTTAATAACTGCTTCCCCAACGGACTAAAGTGCTCCTGGTGCTCTAAAAAAATAAATGAGAAAACTGAAGTTCTCTAGAGATCCCTTGGGACAATCACTCAGATCAGAGATGGAAGGCTTCAAAGCATGATTTTTTCCATTCTTATCTTGATTATTTTAGCAGGAAAAGAGTTGGTTCTTGCTAAAGATGGGATCAGCTCAACTACAGCTAACCTAAACAGCTATATTAAATTACAGCGTTCTCAAGGTTTCTTCTGATTAAGGAAGGAAATACATGATGGAACTTGGTGTCTGATGTAATCTTGTTTATTTACAGAGAGTGTTTAAGCTCCACTTTTCTTAGCACAACAAATCACAAGCAGGCAATTGTTTTCTGTTTCTTACTACTCACCTTCATCTACTATTATATCTAAAGAGCTCTCACAAAGCAGTGTCTGTATTCACACTTCCAAGTAGTCATTACGCAAGGTCACGAGCACTTGGCTCATTTTCACCTTCGTGTCATTTCCTCATTTCTCCCAAGAATTATTCAGCAAAACCCGCAGCTCCATGTACTGTTATTACTGAGTGACATACCTTTGATTTGGTGCTTCTTAAATGAAAGGCAGTGGCTCACCAGCTTCAGTTAGCATAGTTACAAATAGAGTTTAAATTATTCTGTCATCCTACCTAAGTGTGAAAAATAGTGACCTCATGCTTCTTCAGGGAAGAATTCAAACAGCATAGACCCTTAATTACTGAAGTGCTTTTACCATTTTCCTGTCTGTCCACTTACACAACTACTCTCAATTAGTGTGATTCTACTATTCAAGAATTGCACTAAATGACTGGATCCATTTCTGCTTTTTACTTTAAAGGTGCGAGCAATGAAAACTACGACCACTCTTCTGTGACACTTCTGTTACATGGAATTGTTCCTTTGTTAGCTTTCCAAAGAGGTGATTTTTTCCTTCAGTGGGATCCTACTCTTACTGTCAAAAAATTTAAACAAACATACAATAAAGGATAAAGGAATAGGGGTCCTTTCTAGAGACAAAAACTAGCTATCACAATCCTGTGCCGTGCTATGCTAATACTCTACTCTCACATTAATCTTTCTGACAAACAGAAGGAAAGACAGTATATATACCAAGATGATATAAATGTAAACCCAAAGGTTTCAATTTAAGAATTAGAATGGCAGGGTGATGTTCAAGGGCATGATTGTCTTCCATGAAAAAACATTCACCGTGCTTGGGAAAGAAGAAAAAAAAATATCAAAAAGAGAGGGATAAAAGGGAACTGGCTATTTTACTTAAAAGCAAATAGCAAGAATTTTGTGCCGAACAGATGTTACTTCCTTACACTAGTCTCAGAAGTGACTGAACACAGAATTCATTTAAGATGGGCACAAATAAAAATCAGGGGAAAAGGTAAGCCTCTGCCACAACCTCCTCCATCTTCTCATGTTAAAGAACTGAGTATGGGGGCATGCAAGATTAACTTCACAAAGTTAATTTTGGGTGTCTCAGATTTTTATAATGCCAGAGTTAGAATTGCTCCTCTGCACCATGGACACTTTACAATTTCTTTTCTTCAACCTACATAATTTTCTAAGTAGGACAGTCAGGGTAGGCAGACAGCATAGACAAACTAGAATTTGGCCAAGGTTCTGGGACTAAAACATTGGCTTAAGGCTCTGTCCTTCTCTGCCACCCCTGACTTCCAATGCTGCACTAAGCGCTATAGCATTATCACATTCTTATAGCGTCCAGGAATTAGCTATCAGTGCCACAGACTTAATTTCTAACCTCAGCTCTCTGCCGACACATGGCTGCAGAAGGATTTTAGACACCAGTTCTGTGCGTGATAAAACACGAGCTTTCCACAAGGCTCCACAGTTGAGCCCCTCCACACATGGCTGCTGACCAGCTGTTGGTTATTCACAGCAGCAAGCTCAGCTTTTCCACTGACAGCCAATCTGAGCCCTATCTTTTTGATCCATCAATAAAATCAAGCCCAGTAGATGCAAAACAGACTCTCGGTTCTTACGTTTTCTGCACCAAATGCAGAATCTGATGAAGGGCAAAGGCAGCCATACTTTGAAATAGAGTGCAATGCACAATCACTTTTTGGTCTGTAAGACCAAGGGCAGGGAAATGGATGGCACTGGGCTCTGCAGGCAAAGACAGCCCTCTTTCATACTGCTGTTATAGAGAAACTGGATTACCACATCATAACAAGTCCAATGAGCACAGACTATAAGAGGAGGTTAGAACCTAATTTATCACCAGGTTAATCCCAGACTACATTAAAACATGGCCATGTGTCCATCCAACCTATTGTTCAATGTGTTTCATATTCTTCGCTCCTTCCAGAAGGAACAATACATCAAATGTTTTATTATATTCTATATATTCTCTCTCCTATCTTCTTCAAAATAACAGTTTCACATGCAGCAGGTCAAGTCTGCTACTTGGCAGCAACATACAACAGTATTTTTAACCTGTCTGCATTTGCACTGGGAGATAACATGACTCTATGACTGCAGCACACAAAGTAACTATTCTCAAACACACAGTAGACAGGATTTGAGGTCACAGGCATATAAGAAAACCCAGGAATATTAAACCAAATTAAATCTAAACCTGAGGTGCAGTCCACTTCTTCAGGGGAGGGATATGGGCACTATGGCTGTATTCTCCATCTCATTAATATTTAAAATAATAAAACAGTTTCAGTGTAAAGGTGTAAATCAACATTCTACCACAAAACATCCTATGAACTAACAGTGTGGACACTTTCCAGGCAGGTAGAAGATGTGGATTCAAAAGCACATAGGAGACAACTCAGGTTTCAAATCATGAATGAGTCCTATGCTTGCATATGCTGTGCTACTAAATTATATACTCACTGCCATAGCCCATTGCTACTACGCAGAAGTGAATAATAATATACTGAAGATCCCTTCAGAAAAACTAAAATACAGGCATCTATATCTTTGGCACCCAGTTACTTCCAAAATTTTTTACTTTAAGATGTGACAAAAAAGTGCCAAATCCAAAGTTCATTTACATCTAAAGCTGGTCAGTCAAAGATTTATTTAACAAGAAATTTGATACTCCATAAATAGTTTCTGCTGCATCATAATAAAGACAAGTTTCTCAACAGTAAATGAAAAAAAAAAAAAAAAGAGGAGGGGAAAGAATAAAAAAAAAAGATATGTATTTACTCAGTGCAACGTATAAGCAAAATGTGGCAAGACAAAGGCCTGATTCTGTCCAGTTTACTGCAATCCAAATACCTGCTGCACTGAACCACTGAATTATTGATTTTGTCAAAATGCAGGTGAACAGGAGGAGTTCTGACAAAGTGGTGTCATCTACTGAGAAATACTTCAGAAGAAAATTCCATCCCGACAGCACTAATCAAAACCTGCAGTTCAACAGGGTTTGAGGTTTCATTTTAGAATTCACAAAACCAGGTCTGGGAGATTGGAAGATGGTGAAGAATGACAAGCAGAGAGCAAAAACAGAAGTGAAAGGAAGTGTGAGCAAAATAAAAAATATTAAAACAGAAAACCACCACCAAAAAAACCCCCAAACACAAAAAACCACCAGAGAATGCAGAAAAATAAAGCATAAATGTGTGTCAAGGGAACCACAGACTTAAAGGAAAAAAATCTGAAAAAATAAGACTGTATGAAAAGAACTCTGCACTAGATATTGATTACACTTAACAACAGACAACAGAAAACAGGCAAATGAACAACAAACCAGAATTTGTAAGAAATGTGAAAAATGTAACTAAAAAGAAAACATGATTAAATTCCACTGAATGCCTCTTCAACACAGAATAAAATGTCTTCTAAAAAAATAGCTGCATTATATTATTCAAGTGAGGAAAAAAAAAACTTATCAGCAAAGAGCTGCTTGGGACCTTCTTCTGCCATACCTCTCTGAATAATGCTGAATGGGCCTTAGGAAGAATTGTCTAGCTATTCTGGGGGAAAACCACTTATAGCCCTTCCCACCTCCCTCAGCCTTCCTGAACTCATTGCCTTGACATTATATAAAAAGGGACCAATTATAAAACATCAAATAAACAAAATGTTTTCCTTACGACCTTACAAATCAGACTGCAATATTCAGCATTCACTTTTCAGAGCCATCCTACACTAAACAGGACTGTATTAAAGCTAAGTAGGTATTCACTCAGCATCAAGATTAAAATAAATTGGACATTAAGAGGTCAAGATGAGATATTTTATATAGTTGGATACTCAACTATGCGGAAGGTGGAATGCATGTTCTGAGAAGTTTCGAAGCTTCAGTAGTACAAGAAATTATTCCACTTAAGAAGTGAAGTGTCTTAGATAATTTGTAGAAAGGGAAGAAGTTTTCCCCAAGCATTTAGTTAAAAGAAAAAGATTTTCCTTAAGTTAGGTGAAACACTCTCCTAGCTATACAAATTCCTTGCTGCCAGCATGGTAAGCTCTGCCTTACAGCTGGGTTTCCTGGGACTTGTAGTTGCCTTAAAGTCAGTTAGGAGTAGGAAAGACAGTAATTCTATTAGACAGAATTAATATTTTCTCATTAAATATTAAGCTGAAGTAGTGTGTCAGATGCATTCTCCCCAAAAGTTTCTTACCAGCCCTACCCTGACACCTAGGACTCCTTCATGTACATTTAAGTGGTAAAAACAAGCTCATCTCAATGACACATTGCAGTAGATTCAAACCACTCTCCATGAGGCATTCTGTTCAGTGAAGACCTACAGTGATCATCGCTCACTAATAGCTTCAAAACAAAAAAACTGAAGAGCCTTACCCAAAGCTTCCTATATAACGAGTCATTGTATATGCTTTGGTTGCTCCATCTGTTCAAAAAAATAAGATTATAATAAGACTGTAAAAATAAACATTGTTACAATCTTATTATTCTCATTAAAATCTACAAATGAAAAATTATAAAGTATCTGTTGCTATTATTAACTAGGCACAATGAACACATTTCACGGGACCAGGATAAACAGCACATGACTGCATGGCAGAGACTGTGTCAAAATACTAATGCACATAGAATAAGCTATATGCAGAGACAATTCATATTTTTAGATTAATAATTTTCTTAAATTACTCTGCAGTCCTAACATCCTTTTTTCTCTGAACCTTTTTAGCAAGGAATCTTTTATAGATAAAAGCAAAATCATCTCCATCAAAACAAATACTTGCAATTTAAGACCTAGACAGTTATTTCCTTCATCACATATATAGATATATATACACACAAATGATTATTCCCATTTAATAAATGAGAGTACACTAGGTTCACAAGAAGTAAATTAGAGACAGCAGAGCAGCCCATATTTCTTCATTTACAGTGTAAAGCAATATGATCAGCTTGTGCAGGAATAACATGTTAAAACATGTATAGTATTATTCTAAAATTGGCCGAACAGTTAAATTGCCTTAATCAGTATATATAATATTATCTGATTATTTTTTTAATGGGAATTTTACACACAATATTAGATTTTTTACAGAAACAAAACAAAAATGCTTTTACAGCATTTCCTTCTAGTGCAAGCTAGCACAGATTTAAATATCTCCCAGCAGGCAATATAGAGCTATGTTCGATGCTTGTGTACCTCTATTGGCTTCTGTTTGATTAAAGGGAACTGCTTCATTATAGAAGCAAAGTAGAACAATTCCTTGCAGTACTAAAGCACAATACTCTGCATATGACTACACAAGGATTCAAAAGGGAAGTGATTTTGAGAACAACGCTCTTTTCTGAATACCTGATTACCTGAATGTGAGGAATGACTCTTGAGTGAAGATTTTTATTGTTTCCATTTCTAAAACTCCATAAGTAATTATCATAACAGTACTCTTTTCAAGATAAATTTAGTTATGAAATTTCTGTTTCCTATCACTGACACCATTTATGCTATCAGGATACAGGAGATAAAATAGAAGCATAAAAAGCCAGCTATCCAACATGCAAATAAATGTGTCAAACTTCCATAATTTTGCTGAGGGGAGATTAAGAAAAGGGGTGAAAACAACAAAAACATTCAGCTCTCTAACCTGCTAAAGAGGCCTGATCCCTAGGGATTTTTTGCAGTGTACAGGCATGCATCTTACTTTATGATCCAGAAACTTGGAGCCAACATAAGAATGCAGTAGAGTATGAAAATAACAAGCCTTTTCTTTTTCTTCATTCTCCAGTGCACATGTCAGATTCTGAATTTAGAAAACCCTAGAAGCACAAAAAAAGTCTACACATTGTAAGGGTATTTCATTAATCTGTAGGAGGGGAGGGAAAAATATCCCAGCTGGAAAATCAGTGATGCACAGGTTACCAAAACTACTGGAAGACTCAACACTTAATAGTACAGAACAAAATCAAAACCATAAAATGAAATTCTGTAAATTAAGTAAACAGATTAAAAAACCCCAACAAAACACCATCTAACTAAACAGCTATTTATTTACAGAATAAACTAAACATAATGTGATACAAAGGCAGCGGAGTCGGATTTTTCTGAGACTGGCAGTACCTAATGTTTGGGGACTAGGTCTAAAAGATGTCCAACTGTTGCAACCCAGGAAAAAGTCTTAAATGCTTATTTTCATACTGCATCTTAGGAATCTATCACTAGAAAGTGTCAAAGTTGACAGTTGCAAATTATTTTCCATCTTAAACTTGACAGTATTTCCCTTTATAAATGGTACAGCAGGAAACACGGTGGTGTAGGAATTAATGTGAGGTAAATCTCTAAGATGCTCGAGAATCCAACTATTATAAGACTCGGAGTTTTTTATTCTAATAATTATCTATGGCTCTTTCATATATGACAAGGTCACAAGATAAAATATTTCATTACAATATCTGTCTAAGGCTTACTTTAAAGAATTAGTTTACTTAGAAACAATAAATAAAAAATTCTGAAGTTACAGTCAAAATTCAATTTTATGTATTTTGTGGTACAAACCATTGTTTACAAGTCTTGACCACCTCTCATTTAGTTAGATCTGCTTACTGTATAAAATGCACAGAACTGCTTAGTTGAGTAATATGGCATTTTTATGGCTACGATTTTAACTAGTTATGCCAAGGAAACAGATTAAAAAGAAAGTAGCTGTCATCTAACTGTTGAAGTAAAGCTGTAAACCTTTTCCTTCCAGAAATAATCCTCAAACTGATTGCTGTCAACTGACTGCTGGAGGGAAAGTCTGTCAGCCAAGGAGGGTGGAGACAGGGAAGACACTCTTTTCCATGTATAACCACCTTTTGACAAAAATGGAAGCTAAATCTGACATAATCTTTGTAAACTGAAGATCTGTTCTGTATGAACCTTTAAAAAACTGTCCTGTACAGTAGCCAACACATTAATTCAGAAAAGACTACATCTGACTAGACTCCATTATCAAAGAGATATGATGTTATTCAAATGTTCAGAATGAAACCTTTTATCTTTGTTCCTTAAAAATGAAGGCATATCTTGTAAAGAGCTGATTTTGGATACTGAGGGATATAGTCTGCCCTTTACACACTTCAAACAGATTTATATGAAATTCAAACTCCTATCAGATTTCTAGGTCTAGAATATATTTGCCCTATACCATCCATTTGTAGAAGATCACCTACCTGCTTCAGAGCGTGTAATGAAGACCATTAATGTCTATAAAAATAGTTTTGTACCTAGCAACCACTACATAAATGTTAAATTATGACAAAGGACAAAAGTATCTCAGTTTCTCTCTATCCAGAAACTAAAAAGTTATGCTCAATATTTGGGTTACTTTATTCACTCGTGTCTAAAACCCACTATGTCTATTAACTGGTATTTTGCCATATCAACACAATCTGCCCACCTATTACCTTACTTCAATTTTTTCAGATATCCACTAAGATCCCTCTGTAAATAAATGCAGAATTATTAGAACACATTTTCTATGGACAATCCCTGAAAAATTCTTCTGTTTGCAGTTTATACAAAGTTTAATTGGGCATCTTTTCCCCTTTAAAAATTTCTTAAGATGACAGAAAGGTAAGAATTTACTTGCAGAGACTTAAACATAATACACAAAATGGTTGGTTAGCACTCTGAAGAATCATAGCAGGGAAAAAATATTAAATAAATTTCTCCATTGTTCTGCAGGTAACGTGTAACATTTTACCTAATAACTCTATCTGCATCTTCTATAGCACCAGTTAAAAAAGATTTGCTCTGCTTTTACAAGTTAAACAATATACACTTAACAGGAAATTTTAGACAACAACAAAAGGAAGAAAAACCAAAAGCAATTATTTTTCTGAAATTCAGATTATGAACATATGAATTTATGTTGATTTTGGAATTAAAGGTAAAGGCTAGAGCTGTGTACTTGCACAGGTGCACATCAGTACTTTTTTCCAATTCTCACACATTCACTGCAACTTAGATGCCAAGTGCATATCTCTCCAAATTCTGGAGGCATTCTAAGGTGCCTCAGCATCACACAGAGAAGTAAAATTCTTCAATTCTTCTAACAGATTTCCTACAGAACATGAATTCAGAACCAAATTGCAAAGACTAGATTGCTCCTCGAAATCAGTGTCAAGGTATATAGTTAGCTAGTTAGCTCATCACTGTGTCCCTAGGACACCGTTATCTCCCTCTTCAAGAAGGAGTGAAAAAAAAAAAAAAAGAATCAGCAGTTTCAGTATCTTAAGTACTATCTTTTGCAATATTCTGTAAATGGAAAGCCTTCATGTGATGAAAAGGTTCCTTTTCCTCATTCTTCTATGCACGCACACACACACACACAAAGAAAGTACAGTTTTTTTAGCAAAAAAAAAAAAAATCACCAGCGACTTGATAAGCCAACAGAAAACTTCTGTTCATGCAAGACTGAATAAATTTTCCTCAGACAAAACAGCTTAATACTAGACCAAGCTCAAACAGAGCACTGAGTATCACCCTAGACATCTTAAGCTTTGCTTACAGTTAGGGTAGTCCAGTGTCTCTTTTGCTTGCTGCTGCTGGCAAAGCAGGTGAGTGTGGCATAGCAAGAGAAAATGTGGAATATAGATGCAATTTTTGAAGTTTTTTTCACTATCTGAAGCAAGCCTATATTCAACAGCCCTTGCCTTTTTCTAACATGATACACAGTTGCTTCAGCTGAATAAAAGTCCGTTTAAGCTTTGTGAACTTCAGCCATAGCTTGATTAATTCACCCCATTTCACAATCAATTTCAAGACTACACATTTCAAAATCTCTGTAGCTATATAAAGCCCAGAGGGTCCTTCTCCCTTAAAAATGAGGAGGAGAAATAAGTTTAATGCAAAAAAATGCAGTGTCTATACTTGACACATACACTAAAACATAGAGAAAAGGACAACTGTCAGTGCGTGTGTGTACACACGTGCCAGTGCTGTTAAATCAGAACAAGGAAAGATGGTGAAAAGACATTTTTACCTGTTAATTAACCTGGCCACACAGCAGTAGTAATCTACATTACTACTGATGAAGTGTGGAAGTGAGGGGAAATGAAAACTCATGGAACTGCAGGGCTCAGAGGATTGTGATCAGTGCCACAAAATTCAGCTGGAGGCCAATTACTAATGGTGCACCCAGAGGGGCCGATGCTGTTACACACAACATTTTCCCTAATGACATGCATAATGGGACTGAGCAAGGTGCATAATGCACCCTCAGCAAGCTGGCAGACCATACGAAATTGGGAGTAGTTGTGCTGCCACTCAAGGGGACCTCAACAGGCTGAAGAAACAAAGTTCAGCAACAGGATACACACATTCCTCATCCAGAGAGAAATAATCCCGTGAACGACTAACGGGCTAGGGACCAACCAGATGGAAAGCAAGTGGGCAGAAAAGGATGTAGGGGACTGTGGTCGACAAGACGTTGAGCATGGGCCAGCAAAGTGCCCTTGCGGCAATGAAGGCCAACACCCTCCTGACCTGCAGTAGGAAAAGCACTGCCAGCAGGCTTAGAGAGGTGATCTTTCCCCTCAGCACCAGTGAGGTCACATCTGGAGTACTGTGTCCAGTTCTGGGCTCCCCAGTACAAGAAGGACATGGACATACTGATGTGCATCCATTAAAGGGCCACAGACATGACATGGGGATTGCAGAATCTGTCATATGAAGAGAGGCTGGAAGAGCTGGGATTGTTTAGCCTGGAGAAGGCTCAGAAGGGATCTTCTCAGTATTTATAAATACCTGATGGGAGGGAGCATAGAAGACACAGATTCTTCTCAGCAGCATCCAGTGAAAGGACAAGAGGCTGAAGGCATAAACAGAAATACAAGAAATCCCCTTTCGGCACAAGAAAAAACATGTTTCATGTGAGGGTTGTCCAACACTGAAAGAGGTTGCCTAACTAGGCTGTAAAGTATCCATCCTTGGTGATAATTCAAAACCCAACTGGACACAGCCCTTGGCAACATGCTCTAGGTGACTGTTTCAAGCAGGGGGATTGGACTAGACGATCTCCAGAGGTCCCCTCCAACTTCTCCAGTTCTGTGATTCTGTGGTTATATATCCATCTGATCTTCTGTGTAAGTAGCTCCATTACACATATAAAGGCAGACTACTGTTATTTAGCATGACAATGTTCATGTCTTATCCTGAATTTTCAACGTATCACTTGACATACTCTGCTTTCTTCTCTACTTGAAATTGAAAATTTCAAGTGTGAAGCAAGGATAATACTACACCATAATTTCCATGGAAATCTTGTTGCACTTCGGGGATTAAGCAAAATCAACACTAATGAAAGTTTAAAAGAAATGTTGCAATGTCAAAATGCAGTAAGACTAATGCAAAACACTATTTATATTTTAAAAAATGAAACCACACTAACTTAATGAAATGTACCTATATTCCTATTCCAGCTTGTTATTCAAGCCATTGCATCCCATACGTCCCTTTAACAGCTTTTCCACTTACTTCAAGTTTCAGTTAGAAATACCTATTTCATTAATACAAAGGGCTTTCTTCTCCAGGCTTAAAAACTTCTGAATCTATTTGTTAGTTTTAGCCAAGGGGGCTTAACTGCACTTTTTTCCCCTATAGAACTTTCTTCAATATTTGAACAGAATAGCTTCTTACATTAATAATTAGAAAAGCTAAACTTCTAAAGGTGCATGAAAGGGTACTGGCTTTCTGAGGCTACAGATGGAGGTGTAGTACCACAGCAATATTAGAAAGAGATTCTAGTTTCCATTCAAAACTCGGTAGGCAGCAGGAACCCTGATAAAACTCTGGTAACTGTCACTTGTTTCACACATCCCAGCAGAAATAAGGACTGGATTGAAAACAGGAACTTGCTTTAACAGAAAAGAAGGAAAAGCAGGAAAGACACCCCACCAAATGAATCCTGGAGAGATTCTTTACTTTTGAGGTCAAGGAAACTTGGATGTAAAACTGAGAAGAGGGCTTCAAAGCCCTTTCACCAGCAAGATGTAATTGTCTTCTGTGGAGCCACATGAACCAGCTGTTTTTCTGAAGTAATATACAGAGAAATAGAATATCTTTAAATAATTTCAAAAAACTACTAATCACAAACATAGGTCAGTCTATTATTTAACAGAATAATTTAAGTAAATTTTATATTATGCAGTCACAATTGCTACTTTCCACTTCTCTAGTGCATTTTCAGTAGTAATTCAATGACTCAATTTTCAAGTGTTGCCCATGCCATCATGAAAATCCCACTATATTCCACCTCTATCTCATTTGTTTCTTAAGTCCCAAGAAAACACCATCTGAGCAGCTAAACACAATGGTCAATAATTTTAAGGGGGGAAAATGGGGAAAGAAAGAAACAGTAGGGACACAAAGCTGACTTAGAATGTTAAATCAAGTATTTAAAAAAAAAAACCAAAACCAAGTGTTTGGATCAGCCCCCTGCTCTCAACAACTAAGGCTACTCACCTATTAAATCATGCCTCCTCCCTAGATTATGAATGGATTTGCCATAGGGTAGGAAATTTACAACGAACCTACTACCATCAACAGAAATATGTAGCGTACTACCCCTTTTAAACAGTGAATAGCAAAAAAAAAAAAAAAGATCAAAGTGGAGATTATATTGGAGAGTAGAAGAAGTGGTGCTTAGGTAAGAGAGAGGCAAGTGACCTAGGAAACTGTTATCCTGACTTCAATATAGGAAAAGTTGGGGTTTTCTTTTTTTCAATTGAAAACTAATTAACAATAAGGAGGACAATTTAAAAGAAATCAGGATAATTTCAACATAACTGCAAAAAGACATATTAATCTAGAACAAATAATTTAACTTTTAAAAGCAAATATTAAGCAAATGAAATCCAGAGTCCAATCTCTCCAGATTTCAGTAAAGAAATTGACATGGTATCACCCAGAAATTATTTACTAAGTTGGAAAAGATGGGGTGTAAAGCAGACATAAAACTGAGTAACAGTGATATACTGAATGGACTTATTTAAAATCCTTCTTCAGACTCACCTTATTTCTTGTCTGTGAACACGGCAAAAAGTAGAGGTATTTTGGTAAAAAGTGGTTACAGGAAGGGTTACAGGAAGCTGTGCCCCCTTGATACAGGGGAGGCTTTTGCTAACTTACAGAAGAAATTGAAGGACTGCTGAGATAGGCATATTAGAAATGGGAAAACATTTAGCAATTCTTCAAAGCCACATGATTACAAACAGCAGAATTTCTGTGATTACATGGTGTCTTACAGATTGAGAGCAACAGAAAAAGAGAAATCACACACCCGTGTCTAATTTACTGCAAGAAGATTAAGCCAACCTGGAATATCTTTAAAACAAACTTGATCTTCAGCGATATCTGATAAAGCATTTTCAGGAGACCAAGTGGAACATGAGCACTATTACTCAAGGCTAAAGAAACACTTCAGGTGTGAGGTGTTTGATGCAGGTGAGGTACGTTCAGAATTCAGGAGAATCAAGTTACTAGGCTCTGTATCTTCCTATTTATCCTGTTTTACTAGACAAACTGAAAGGTGCTTGCCTTGCTTGTTTGATCCTAGCACATAAAAGCCAAGGAAAGCATGTGATCAATTCTTATAATTCATTGAGGGCTACACACTAAGGAAGGAGTTGTTTTTAAATAACAAAAAAATATTGAGATATTAAAAATTAGGAACCAAAAGAATATATTTAGACTGTTCAAAGTTCAAAGACAGCTTTAAGCATTAGAAGACAGATTTTTAAACATCTTTCCAGAAAGAGCGACAGGCCAAAGTACTTCACTGGCTTTGAGGTAAACTGCAGTGACTTTATGACTGGGATTGAGTAAGACTGTTGCCTAACTCAGAAAGACCTTTTCTTCAGCCCTGAGTTACTACAGTGAAGAACTGCTCCCTGCTCTGCTCTCCCACTTCCCAGTATTTTTATGCCCACTAAAGTTCAACTTGGGCTATGAGAGGACTACATGCAATTTTTTATCTTAAAGAGAAGACAGTCTTAAGACTTAAACCCCTACCAATCTAGCTTGCATGTTTTCATAGATTACTGCATCAAAGCAGATGACTAGAAGCTCTCCTTGAGATCAAAAGATTTAATCAGCAACTAAACAGAGCAGCGCACTGCAAACATACTGAAATGATATTGCCTCTTTAGGTCTTCATTAAATATTTGTCCTCCTTGCCAGTTTAATGGATTCCTTCTTACTATATAAACAGCCGAAAAAAAGGAATTTGATTGTACTGTATGCATAGACGCCTCAAATGCTGGCACTACCCTTTCTATGTTGATGTTGCTATCTGAGAACTTCACATAAGCTTCTGCTAGGACATACAGCTACCTGCAGTCCTCATGACAGATTATTTTTATGTTAATCATTGAGTAACCTGTTCAAAAGTTTTCTTATGGCAGCATGTAATTCAAGAACAGCTACAGAAAAGAGCAAGGGCATATTCACGTGACTACTGATACGGACCAGTTACTGCATCATTATTTGTATAGCATTAAGAGAACACGAAGCAATGTTGCAGACATCTAACTTCTCCATTCCGCTCCTTTCAAAGCTATTTCTATCAAGAAACATGCAGCACAATGTTTTCATGATACAAAAAGCATTCTCAACCTGTTGCAAACGTTGAAGAGGTAGGTGGGACTGTCATTCGCTGATGTCACCAAGCCCACAATCCATTGTATCAAACACAATCAAGTCATTATTGTACATGCAATAAAGTCCAGTGACTGTAAACACATTTCCCTACATCCTTCTGCCTGACAAATGATTTTTTCATTTTAGATTAGAAAATAAGCAAATGCTTTTCCAATGTAACTCGATCCACACTTGGGCAGCCAAACATAAATTTTCTTAAAAACATACACTGGGCTGAAATCTAAGCAGTGACAGAAACTGTTCAAACCCCTCATTTTTCAGAACTTCCATGTTATCCACGTATGACCTACATAGCCACAGCACTGGCCAGAACAATGCTGGATACATAGAAAAAGTATTTCTACCACAGTGCTATATTAGACTGATAAACATCCACTTTGTGTACTCTGGTCACTTCAGGGAATGTTGTTTGTGACAGCATTTCCAGTTACAGAAGAATCCAAGAAGAAAACAAATTGCCCTCCTGTTTCAAGTTCAAAGATGATGTCAACCGTTATTGACTGTCATTTGACCTCTACCATTTTTTTTCAGTGATAAACCAAATCCTCACCAACAGAATTTCTTTTAACTGTTTTTTTATGGACTGAGGCTACCACCTTAAATGTCATAAACTGCTGTATATGTGAGTATGATTTAGTTCTACAACAACACGCAGTCTTTGATTTGACAGAAAGACCCCAATTCAAAACGTTTTTCCCCCCTCTCACTAGTCTCCTTTTAAATTTTTGTCTTTTTATTTCTGGCTTGTGCTTATTTTTGGCTCCCTTATTTTGTTGCTGTAGACAGTCATATGAAAACTGCTGCATACATTCTTGTTTTCAAAGTAAGCATTCTGAGTGGTTAGCCTAGCTCGTATGTTCTTGCTTACCTCATAGATTTCTGGATTATTATTAGTTTATTCTACTTGTATAGCCCTCTTGCCACACACATGCCCACACTTTTACAATAAGCTCACAACTTATGGAACTTGCAAATCACATGAGCCACTGAAGAACACAAACTCCTTAACTCTCTCATTCTGGTGACATGACTTAATGCAATGTACAAGCTCCATCTATAATACACATCTTTTTAACCAGAAAACAATATTTTTACATAATTGGAACAAAATAACTTAATAATGTTTGCCATTTACAGTATTATCAAAAATGGTAGGCTATTAAAGCAATTAATTCCAATCTAAATTGGTTCCATCTGAAATAAAAAACCTTAAAGTCTAGTTTTGCCAGCAACAAAACTAGTCAAATACATGAAAATTCACTGATGTCATAAAACTAAAGTATTGATAATTTCTACAATATGAAACCACGATCTTACCAGCCTAAACCCCTCATTTCCTATTTTGTGAAGAAACACCTGCTACAGGAATAAATATCCCTAAACACAAACATCCTTCTGAACAGTAGTTCTCCCCAGTTCAGTTCATTTAACACACGTGTCAAGAACTATTGCAGTACTGCCTCAGAGGCAGCATGCTAGGTTCCTGGAAGTAGCTTATCACATTTTAATTTTTTTTTTCAAAGGATGGCAGTAAAGCAGACATCATACAGATTTTAGTTGCTGTAGTTGAGAAAGTCAACCTTTCAAATGGAATTTGTGGTCTCCCTAGTCCAAGTTCTCTCTATTCTGTATCTCAGAAGATAGGGTTTTCTACACACTAAAACCTGAAAGTAAAATTTAACAGCCTGGTCATTCTCAGTCTTTCCATGTGCAGCAAAAATAGGAGGACATATGTGATTCTAAAGCATCATCCTTACGCTACTGCCCACTTCCAACTTGCAGGAGATTTCAGGAACGACGTGTAAATCATTACTACATGCTCTAACAGTACTCTCCATTGAATCAGGACAGAAGAACCCCCCCCCTCTACAATCACAACAAATTACTACAGTTTAGTTTTAAATGAAATCACGTAGTTTACATCTGACCTGAGTTTCAGTCTTTTCCTAGTGGGAAATACAAATTCAGCATTTGGGTACATAATCCCCAGCGCTCAGCAGCCGACCCCGCCGCGCACGCTGCCCATGATTTATAGCTCCGGATTCAGGCGGCGAGCCTCGGCGGAGCAGGTGCAACGCGGTACATCTCCCTTCCTTCCGAGGCCGGTCCCTCCTATGGAAGCTGATCAGCGAGCTGTCCTCAGCCCGGCGGCGGCGGGGCGGGCGCGGCGGCGGGGCGGGCGGCCCGGGGTTCCTCAGGCAGAGCTGGGGCGGGGGGGGACGACGACGGCGACGCGGACCCGCTGTGGCGCTGCCGGAGCCGGCGCGCCTCGGACGGCGCCGGGGAGGTGAAGGCGAGCCCGGCTGTGCGCCGCGGTGCCGAGCGCAGCTCTTAACCGGCGGGCAGGGTCCGGGGGGAGCCCCGAGGGCGTGAGGCGAGCACCCCCCCTACACCCGCCCTCCCGCGCGTTTCACTCCCCCCTCCCCGCAAGTTAAAAGTGCCCTGCCACGCCGTGCACCCCCTCCCGGCCCTCCCCCTCCCCTGGCTGCCGGGGGAACGGGGAGCGACTCCCGACGCCGGTTACCTCCTCCGGAGCCATGGAGAGCGGTGCGGCCGCGGCCTG
>JAVJGJ010000062.1:26016684-26102198 GCA_035590215.1 Microhierax caerulescens
CTGCCCGCGGCCCGCCAGGTGCCCTGTCCGCGGGGAAGCGCCCCAGCCCGCGCTGCCCGCCTCCCGGCACGGGGGGTCAGCCGGGCAGCACACGCATCCCCCCCCCCCCCGAGGGCAGCGACGGCTCAGCAGCCCGGTGGCCGTGCTCACGTTAACCGGGCAGGGCTCGCTTGCACGAAAGCGTCCACCCCGTCGCCAGCGCCGGCCTTGCTAAGAGCTCGGGCCGCTGGCCAGCTGCCGGAGCCGGGTTTCTCCGTGCAAGGCACCCCCGTGTCCGTGCGAGCTGCTGCGCCCCTCTGAAGGAGCAGCACCGACCCCTGCCCCGGCCCGGCGGCGCCGTTCTCGGCCGGGCCGTTACAACCCTCCGCCGCGGGGCAGCGCGGGCCGCTTCGAATACCCTTGGTTGGCAGCTGCGGTGCGCTGGAAGTGGAGTTCCTTCACAGCAGGGATAAGCAGCCACTGAGATGTTTAGGCTTTCAGAACAGCTGCTGAAGGCAGGAGCCCCTTCCACGTCTCCGCCTTTGCTTTCCACTCAAATACAGGTAGAAGTCCTTCAGCCCCCCCACTCCAGTACTTGCTCCCAGATGTAGCCTACAACACCAGGCAAAAGACACTTTCTCCCCTACAGCCACCTTATCATCTCAGTCAGGTAGCTCCCTTACCAGGTGATGAAAATTGTATAGAACAGATGATTTAGCACCTATTTACTACCTCTTCACGTCATCTATAAAACCAGGTTTGCCTACCTGGTTAACATCATCGTGCTTCGAGGGACTGTGTTTGAACAGGATGTTACCAAGGTTTAACAATTCTTTATTGATCGTGAGCCAGGAGCAAAAGTTTCTCCCGTCACCTCTTGGGGATTTTAGATTAGCAAAGAATTTTCAGCCTGACGCAGCTATATATAGAGATTCCCAAGAATCAAACAGAATTTATAAGCTTTACATAGATCCCCCAAATTGTCACAAGCCCTTGGTTAGATAATCATAGGCTATGAGGATTAAAGCTGTGTAAAGAGGAAGAGGAAAATAAATTGAACAGGTAGAGCACTTATGTGGGAAAAAATCATTTACATGATACTTTATTGTTATTTTTCCTTTCACGTTGTGCTGTGAATTTTTGTGTTACTTGTCTACAAGACAGTAATTATTGTAACTCCACAGCTGAGGCTCCATTGTGGTTTGCACTTACAGCCAGACTAAAATTTCTCCACTTAATATTTGAATGCTTATATTTAGACTACACATTTGGCACAATAGCATCTGATAATTACAGCTGAATTTTCTTTTTAAAATATCTATTTGCCTTCTAAAGAGAAAAATCCTAATTGTCCTCTTTTTCAAAATTTTCACATTTTCGTCACATTTGTGAATTCTGAAGGTTCCCATGTATATTGCAAGCCATTCTTACTGTAGGATAAGAACACAGGTAAAGCTGACTTTGAACTTTTAAAATTAAGCATATGAAGTCATCCCAGTATTTGTCACAGCCCAATTAAATCTGGCAAAGATTTGTCAGAGCGCGCTGTTTCTGATTTTGTTTTTAAAAGTGTGTCCTGGATTAATATTCTGGATTAAAAGTCCTGGATTAATATTCTGATGAAGTTTTCTTTTAATTCTGGTGTCTCTTTTTCAGGTGGATTTCATTCTCTTCATTGTTTTCTGACTGCTTCTGGCTATATCCACCATATAACTTCATTGCACTTAGAACTGGTGTTGCAACATAATTATAGAATATTTGGTGGAACTGTTCTATCTAGTTTTTACTGAAAAAAAACCAACAACAAACGTTTGTCAGAATCAAGAGTTTCAGGTAAGTTTATCAGTTTTAGCAGGAAAAAGTAAAAAAAAAAGTGGGACTTGCCTAAAACTTCTCAATCACTAATCCAAAACTCTGCTTCTCAGGAGAGTACGTTATCTAATATCTTCTGTAATGCAGTGGTTCATCTTAAAATCAGTTCGTTTCACTGTTCCTGCTGAAGGCAGAACCTGAACATCACTCCTCTGATTAGAAATTGTCTCATTGGTTTCTCTCTCAGTAGCGTTCTTACATGTTAATCTCTTCTGTTCACCATTTGATGTATCTATATACAACAGGCAGGTTTTATTTAATTGAACCATATCCTCATTTAATCTCTTAATAAAACAAGTTCTGTATTTCCCTGATGACATCTATGACTTATTACAGTTTGAATTACTCTGTCTTAAACACTGATGGACAGAGTTTTATACATGGCATTCTAGTAAACTCTTGCTAGTAATATGTGTAATAGAATTAAGTCTCTCATCTCCCATTTAAACACTAAGATGGGATTGGCCTTTCTTTCATGACTTTCCTGTGTTGATAGCTTATAGCTTGTCTTACGCTCAGTACTAACAACTATTTTTCTCATGCTGTACAACTTCTGATTCTCCAACTACCAGATTATACCAAAATTCTTCTTGAATTTTGTTATCCTATAATATAACACCAGTTCTTGGATCCAGTGTCTTGTGTGTGCTGTTGACAAGTTGGGAATCAACAGTAAATTTCACACTTTCTTGTTTTCTAAGATTACTGATGAAATTGCTAAGAGGTACTGAAGTAATAACACTAATTCTTAAAAACTCTAGAGAATTCGCATTGATCTCTTTTCAACATAAACCCTCTTCCTTGTCTGCTTCACAGTTTTTGTGCTAGTTTTCATCTCTTCCACTTAAATAGTTGCTGCTTGCAGATGGCTACTATTAAACTCTGGAAGAAGCAAAGGTGCTAAATGAGATAGTAGATAGGTTGTCAATTGTTTGTGATAGCATCATAGAGGTACAGTATAATTAAAAGGACAGAGGAGAAAACCATGTATGGCTAGCCTGGTGAAAGTCCAAAGTCCAGTGTATCTGTTGTGCTAGAATCCCTTCTTAAAAATGGCCTAGGACTGTGACTCAAAGAAAAATCACCGTTGCTAGAGATCAGGGAGAAAGGACCTATTTTCAATGCTTTTTACTTGTTTCTTCTGGTTTTGAAAATTCTCCAGGTTCTTTATCACAGAACTCAGTTACATGGGCAATTTCATTCATGAGTCATCTTGGTGACTTTTGTAGAGATATGTACCTATAAAAGTATCCAAAATTTCAAAGCCTGGATTTCTTATATTGATTTTATTTATTGAAGTACCACTTTATGTTTCTACTAAATGATTAACATCCTTGCTGAGGCCTTATTGGTATTAAAAGATAGACAGATTTATTACATAGGGATGCACAGTTCCACTACTGCAACATCTGAATTTATATAGGCATGGGTTTATTGGCAATATTTCAAATAATATGTGTGTTTGTGTTGTGGATCACTTCAAGTTTCAGCGCTGTCACATCTAGACATTTAGAGTTGGTGCATCTCTGTCAAATACTTTGGATGAAAACTTGATTACACAAAAATCAAAGAAATTCTGCTAGTTCTTTCATCAGGGCTAGGATTTCATTCACTGTTTTTTTTTCAGAGTTCCCTGTGTTTGAGATGAAATCCCTAATTACAGTAGCTTATATAAAATATAAACATAGATGTTTTCTAGATTCTTTTCCTAGAAAATGAATTATATAGAAGAAAGAATATTTTATGATAGGATCAATCCTGATTTAGTAAAACCAAAAGCAGATGATAGTAGTACAGCTACGTGAAATATCCCTGGCCTGAAGGCCATATGACATTTGCTTGATTCAAGGCTTAATACTCAAAGTTTGGTCACAATTATTCATCCGCTAAGGTTCATGGAGTTGGTCTGAAATACAACTAATTCTGGCCACTACACAGAAACCGTGGTTTCAGTTGAAATATGATTATTTGTTTCAGTCTGAAGCACAGACTAAAACTCAAGGCATAAAGGGTGTCTTTTGCCTTGATTTGCAATTAATTTTTAAGTGAATTAAACATCTGACAAATAATTGAGCAGATCTACCTTTCTGTACTCGTCACTATAGTTCTTTAAGAGTGAATTTGGCTCAACTTTTTCTCATTCTCCAAAGACCTTTTCTTCGCAGCTTTATAACTGAGATTATCTAGACAAATATGGATTTCAGTCTGCATAAAACTTAACAGGACTTTACCATATGAAACCTCAGGGCTTGACATAGGCAGTGTCTGGTATTCAACACAGTACCAGCCTTTGAAATACTCCAGAGAAGTGCCTCTTCTTTCATGTTTATTTAGTGATTGAGTATAGTAATTCCTGACATCTTAATCACCATTAGATTACCTTTTCTCACTGAAGTCGTAAAGACTGTTAGAAATCCTTATTAACAGTAAAGTGATAGACACAAGTTGCTGAGAGGACATCAGTGGTGGTGAAAGACGACAAATTTATTTTCCAAAAATGGGGCAATTCTGTCATTCCTGAAGGGTTACTGAGGGCATTCCAAAGAAGTGTAGATAATTTTTTAAGCTGAAACACTTTGCCATATATTCCATTTCTGACTTTAAAAAGTACCCTTGATTTTAAATATCCTCACTCATATGTCCATTGCACTGCTCTAAATTGTGTCACCAGAGGCAGTGCACTGAAAAAAGAAAGAAAATAGGAAGGGTGAATGAACAGTCACAGCAAGGAGTAAGATGATCCAAAAAAAGATAGTCCGAATTGCTAGTCCAGCTGAGTTGTACCTTCTGCAGACTCAGAACAGACGATAACTAAAAGTAAAATTGCTTTTGTAGTTTTCTTACCCTGAAAATAGTCTAAAATTATCTATACACAGCTAGGGTAAGTTGCAGGCAGGGCTGGTGTCTAAGCACACCGCCTCTGAACATTCTCCTGAAGCTGTGCAGTTAGCCAAAGAGTAAAGCATGTTGTAGACTTTCCCTTCAGAACCTCGATGCATTTACTGCTTCTGAAGGAGCAAGACAAGAGTTGACTGGAAGGAAAACTCACTACACCACAATGCTGAACCAAGACCTTTATTGTTTTGCTGGCCCTGAAGTTTCAGCTGAAATGTGGTTTATAATACTGTAAAATTATAGGTCAGGTAAACCTCACTGCAGCTCTTGGGTATAGCTGTCCCTCTTCATTTAAGATAGATGTAAGAAGTCATTATGCTGCTTTGCAGAAACAAGTAGCTGGAATGACTGTAGTCTCTAAACCCCAAACACAATTACATGCCTCTGTACAAAACAAAAGCTTGAAAGAGCCAGATGAGAATGTGAATGAAGTGGGTGGAGTGGTTTTGCTGTTTTAAGCAGGAAATAAATGCAAGTGAAACAAATAGGGGATATGTATGTAGGACATACATAAACATGTAGAAGTGACCAATGTGTAGAAGGAGCTAATGTCCAATTACTGCCAGGAGAAAACCTGGAAAGGTTTTGGGCTGCTGGCACAGACTGACATGGGTTGGAAACTCTGTAAAAATTCTGTTTTTTCAATATGTATAATTTCTGCTATTCTCAAGGAAACAGGATTTTTTTAATGTTGCTTTTTAGAAACAAGACTGCTCTGAAAGAAGATCGATCTCTATTAACAGTTCCTCCTTCTAGTGGGAATAGTCTACAAACCTCCAAATTTTGACCAGCCGTTGGGCATAATAACAAAGCTGTGTGACAGAGTGATAAATCTCAGATGTAAATATACATGCTATTATTAAAGTGATAAATCTCAGATATAAATATACATACTGTTATTAATTGATTTACAGAATTCGCGTTTTCAGAGGTACACCTTCCTTTAAGGTGTTCATAGGAATTATTTATGCTTTGGGAGATGAAACTGGTATATCTAGCTATCATTCAAATACTCCAAAGACCTGCTAAATCAGAAAGACATTTCTATAAAGGAGAAAAAGCTTTTAATTCTCAACTTTTAAGTGAAGATTAGGTGTCTGTAACCTCCCCAACACCCAGAAAGTCTAGGAAAAAATAAGAGAGTATGTAGGCATGTATTTTCTGGATTTGTTCCCTAGAGCCTTGAAAAAAGCTTAGAAAAGGAAAGAGCCTTTTGGGTAGTGGGCTGATAGGAGCTTGGAGCAAGTGGTGAAGGAATAGTCCATTGCCTTGTTCAGGGAAATAGGATTTTGTAGTTTCTTGTAGACAAACAGGATCAGCTCAAAGAAGCAGCTGTACAAGAGGACAACCTATCAAGCTTAGACCCACTGTTCAACTCAGTAAAGTATGAGTACATTCCTGACTTAACCAGACCAGGAAACAGTTATCTCAAATCATGTTTCCCAAAGCAAACCTTGACTATAATCCAGATTGTGCAAATGATTAATTTTCTCAATGCACATGTAACTGGCGACTTCGTTATTAATCACCTGGGCTTTTTCTATACCTGTAGATAAATGAAAGAACTTATGTAGAAGGTGCCACACACTCATGGATGAAACATTCCGTGTGTGAAAGAATGAAACCTTTGCGCTTTCTAAATCTCCATATTCTTTAAGGTTAACAGTTAAGTATGGAATGCATTTTTTTTTTCTTTGCTACATAAATGTACAGCATATTGTGCAATGGTCACATTAGGGCAGTCAGTCATTACTGTAAATAAGGGAAGTATAGATGTTTAAAATAAACACACGCATGCATATTTTACTCAACAGCAAAAAGAACCATATTGAAGAATAAAACAGTGATTGCTCAGGTGCTCAATACACACAAAAAAATCTCACTATTAAAAAAGGATATGAATTCCATGCTGGAACTGATCAAAGGCCCCGTAGTCTGTTTCCAATGTACAGTTATAGAATCATAGAATCACAAAATACTTTAGGTTGGAAAAGACCTTTAAGATAATCAAGTCCAATCATTAACCTAGCACTGCCAAGTCCATCACTAAACCTCGTTCCTAAACTCCACATCTATATGTCTTTTAAATACCTCCAGGGATGGTGGCTCCACCACTTCCCTGGGCAGCCTGTTCCAGTGCTAGACAACCCCTTCACTGAAGTTTTTCCTAATACACAATCTGAACCTCCCCTGGCACAACTTGAGGCCGTTCCCTCTTGTCCTGTCACTTGTTCCCTGGGAGCAGAGCCCGACCCCCTGCCCACAGCCCCTGTCAGGGAGCTGCAGGGAGCGACAAGATCTCTCCCCTGAGCCTCCTTTTCTCCAGGCTAAACAACCCCAGATCCCTGCACCACTCTTCATAAGACTTGTTCTCCAGACCCTTCACCAGCTTTGTTGCCCTTCTCTGGACATGCTCCAGCACCTGAAAGTCTTGTATTGAGGGGCCCAAACCCAAACACGGTAATTGAGGTGCAGCCTCAACCGTGTTGAGCAACATGTGGACCATCGCTGCCCTGGTCCTGCTGGCCACACTGTTTCCGATACAGGCCAGGATGCTGCTGGCTGCCTTGGCCACCTGGGCACGGTGCTGGCTCACGTTCAGCCAGCTGTCAGTTCACCTGCTTTCCTATCCTTGGCCACTAGCAGATGGTTAAAGACTATAAAAAGAGTGAGTGTGCGTACAAAGTGGTCCTTTCAGAGGAACATCCTCCTACCTTCTGGCAATAAACAGTGTAAAGGTCTTCTGAAACAGAGGTTCTGTACAGACTTATGTTCAATAGCCACTGATGGACTGAATGAAGAAAGAACAATGCAAGCAACGATTGAACACTTACTGAAAAGGAACAGTGGCAGCTACTGAATCTTCAGTGCCACCACACACACCACCCTGGGTTTTCCTCAGAGGTCTCCTGTCTGATTGCTCACTGAGTTTGACCTGTTTAGCTTGTGAGATCTGACAAAATCACAGCCTGAGGTGGAGCATCTGGGATTTAACTTTTATTTATAAAACTTAATTAGGAGATTTTTTCTTTCTTTCCATTTTTTTCCAGCTCTTCACTGTTAAAAACACGTAACACCCTACATAGGCACATACAAACAAATAAAACAAAAAGTAAAAGCAAACCACAACAGTCAGTGTAGTTACTTGCTATAGAAATAGCAGTGCTGGCATTAGCACTTCAAAGGGAAAAGCTATTTTAAAATTTAACTGCCTGGCAGATGCAGCAGATATAGAACAGGAACCAAAGAGAGGTGAGGAGGGAGGGAGAGTAGGAAGAGGAGAAAATGAGTGGGGAGGGATAGGAAAGCAGATGAACTGTACATTAATTCAAGGTAAAAATAGCCAAACTCGGTGTGCTGGCAGTGAAATGCTGGTAATGTGGAACCCAGTAGCAAAATCCCTGTTGGCTTCAGGGAAATCTGTCTTTCACTCTGCATCAATATTTTTACTCTTAGGTACAGTGTCAACCCAATTCCTCAAGGTATTTATTTCTGTTTAATTCATAGTTGCCAATCACTTATTCTACAGCAATTCTACAAATATTGTGAAGTCAAGAAGGAAACTGACCCTCACTACTGTTTTCAGCACTACATTGGAAAATCAAGATAAAAACCTTTTGGATTTTATGAAATAAATTGCTATTCATACCGATAGTATTATACAACCATAAATAGCCATTTGTTATATATTATACTCCCGTATTTTGAAGCAACTGGTAAAGAGTTTTGGCCCCCTGATTCCTGGGATTTGCTGTCATCTACTACACCACTGATGCAATAATGATTTTAAAGACAAAGCTTTAAAACAGTATGTTTACTCTGTAGTGCAAGATATATGGAAAGGTTAGTCTACATCGATGCATAAATGATTATTCTTCAGGCTGAAAAATATTCATGGAAAAGTATTTTATATACAGTCAGTCAGATTGCTGTGGTAACACTGAATAACCTTAGCTGGCTCATTAAATCCATCCATGATAGAATTTTTTTGTTTCCTGTTCTTTGCCAATAGTAGTAATAATCATGTAGACAAGTCATTAGACTATTACAACTTTGTCATTTACTCTTAAATCTGTTCTGAACAGGATTCAGATAGCATGGTTAAAAAGTTACTATCCTTGCCACTGTTTTTCCAGAAGATTGTTCAGTTAAAGTGCATTACAGTAAATATGAAGAAACATATCCATGTCAAAATAAATTTCAGGATAACCTTTGTCTTGATATGAGCAGTCCATTTCATAAGCACTGCATGACATCATTTCACATGAAGCTTTGAAGGAAAGGAGATGCATTCTCCTCAGTGATCCTAAAACAACTATGGCAGATGCACACATTTTTACAATGGGGCATCACACTCTATCCATCAGGTGAAGTTTTCTGAGTGGCATATGGGAAGCAGGTACAAGCAGATAGCTCCAGATGTATCTACCATGTGGAGAAGCTCATACAGGAAAGGGCAAAGGGTGACCCATGAACTTACGGGATTGAAGTGGAAGGACTGTACTTGGCCCTTTATAAGGGCTGTAAAAAAGACAGAACTTTGCAGCTTCACTGAGGAGGGCACAATTCCAGTTTAGGCTTTTTTGGCAAATTATTTTCTCTCTTTTTTTGTAAGAAGGAAAATGAAAGCAAATTAGTCTGTTAAGAAATACCAATTTTGTTTGGTTGTTTTTTTTCCCTGAAATTTGCATTTAAATTTAGCTTTGTTCATCTAGGTGCTCAGAAAATGTTGGGAGGGGATTTTATTTATCCAGACATTATGGAATGGCCGTTATTCTTTTATCATAGATAAAATCAGGATAAAATATTTCTACAATTTGAGAGATGACAGGAAAAGATTGCGAAGACACTAATGCAAAGTAAATCCACTCTTTTCCAAGCAAAATGTGAAGTCTTGCTGATGAGCCAAGTGAAAGAGAGACCGATAGATGATTGTTAACAATAATCATTCCCCTTACCTTTATTTTATTCACTCCATCTTTTATGTGTTTCCTCCTGCTTACTTCTCCATGTCTGTAAAGTGCAGGTCTTTTGAAGTTCCGTTGTCTATATGGTTGGGCTGACAGTTATTTAATTACATTTTTAAAAATCAGCGGTCTTGCTCCATGGCCTCAAATGTTGAACTCCCTGGCTGAAAAAGAGGTTCGGTAGAAGATAAGTCTCAAAGAAAAAACATTTAAGGGAAATGCCCAGGCTTAAAAATAAAGAAATATATCTAAACCACAAATAATTTAATGTATAAAATCATTTGGCCTTCATTTTCACCTGTGTAGCTCTATATTCATTGTGGGTTAAATGAATCTGAGGAAATGTGGAAAGTTCTAAACATAAAAGTATAAAAAAATAATACTTGTAAGTGAGCTAGTTACACTTTGTTCAGCTCCCAGACTACTTTTTGACTGACTCTATTTTATAGTAGCCTGGAGACTGAATCTGCTACAGCTCCCTTAATACATTGCAGTTTTCAAAGTTAAGAGTTCTCAGCAAGTCAGGGTCCTGCTTTCTGGTTGAAAACATTTTCAGCCGTTTACACATGTATCGTGAAATGGACCTCTCACATCTGAGCCTACGTTTGTAGAAGTCAGCTGAGACTTTGCCATTGACCCATGACAGAGGAAGTTGAAAACATTCGACTGAAGTGTTTAAGATTTGCATCACAGAGTCAAGATCAATAGCTCTTTGTTTGAGGCAAGCTGTCCTTGCCTGGAACAGCCTAACTACAAAATACCAGAATTAAGGCGAACAAGAAAATACACACTTTTTATAGATGAGGAATTGAAGAAACGACAGTAATTAAAAAAGGGTAGCCCTTGACTTCATTTAGGTTTTGATATTTGGTCTCTTTGTGATGGTTTGTAATATTTCACTTAGCTTTTTTTCTTGGTAAGTATATACCTTAATTGGGTCACTTCAACACATTGGAACACTATGGGATATTTTAACTAAATAGAATCACATCTCTTGGACTCTAACGCATCAAAGCTTACTCAGTAATTATTTTAGTCTTGAAAAGAACAGGCTGGCATTAAAAGAACTTACCATAGTTGTACAAAAAAGAAATCACCAAAGATAAGAAAATAACTGTATTTGTATTATTCTGATATTAATTATCTCTTCTGTTGTGGATTCTACTCTCAAATAATAAACTTAATCTTATATTGAGCAATCTTGCCTTCAGCTTGGTATAAATGACTCATGTCCCAGTCAGTTCTTTTCAGAGGTGCACCTGTAACAGAGGAGACCTGCTTAATTAGACCTCCCTCCCCCAAACCCCCAAAGAATAACTGTATTCCTGTGGTTTTAGGTACATGATCCTCTAATTTATGATCCTCTAAAAACAAAACAAAAGGCATATGAGAAAAATAAGCCCTTCACTATTAAGACATAACGCTTTGTAGACAGAGGCTACCATGCATGTTAACACAGAAAATAGATTTGTTTGCCTCATAAATTGCTGTAGATAGGCTTAACTGGTTATTAACTCTACAGGTAGCAATAAATACAAAGCTTTTAAAATATGCCTTCAAATTTGACGTGGCCAACCTATGCAAAACTGGGGCCAAATTTTTCAGAGTGGTTTGTGCTTTCAAAACAGAGCTGATGTTGTTGTAACTGTAGGTACTCATCTCCTAAAAACATTCTTATACTAAGTATATACTAAATATAAGTAAAATAATTAAATATAGTAGTCTTATTCTAAGTATCCAGTATTTGAGACATCAAAATCAGAGGTACCTTTTCAAAATTTTGTTTAGCAAACCTATTTTTCTGAACTCTCTTTACATAATCTGGGTCTTCTGGTGCCATTATACAAGTAAGATATAACAAGAACAAGAAAACCCCCAACCTCCTAAATATTGTCTTCAGTCATTCTCTAGCTCATTTTTTTCTGGTTTTAAATAAAATGTTCTTTTTAACTTTTTTTGAGTTTGCTTCCAAGAAACGGTTCTCACACTCTTACTCAGATCAATCCTCCATAGAAAATATTCTGGAGATTCCAAAATGTATGTGCAGTCGGTTGTCATTGGGGATTCAAGATTGTCACTGGGGTTCAGAGTTGGTTTGGGGAGCAGAATAGTGGTGCATCCTCTGGAACTTTAGTGAAGGTTTATATCATAGCATTCTTTTAAACAGTAACTGTTCTAAAATAATTTCAAAGCAAGCCAACAAAAATCTACAAGTGTTCTATGCTGTATAATTTATTCATCAGATCTGCCACTAATGGCAATGATAGCTTTGCATGCAATTTGTTAACTAATTGTTAATATAGATGGTTTAATTATATTGAACATACTTAAACCCCATAAATATAAGAAGTAGAGTTTTAATTTTAGGATTTCTTTCCTCTGTATGCTTGAGAGTTTTGGACATGCAGGCTTGTCCTAGGTATCCAGAGGACTCTGTATGAAAAATCCCCAACAAGGTAAGTAGAAATCTTCTAATTAGAACTAACTAAAAGACTTGAGTCCAGGCCTACTGAATGACACACTAAATATGATGATGTTAAGAGAAGGTATATGTACACCGTATTTTACCACCAGATGCAACGTCAGCCTGCCTACATTTTGAGCTGATTAGAGGAAATCACGTTCAAAGCAGAAGCCACAGATTGCTGTGATGTAGGGTGTTGTAGCTATGTTTAGTGTTATGCTACTGAAGCTATATAGCTGCCGGATGGCTCATATTTAGTGAGAAGTGGTTTATGTTGCTTCATAGAATGGGCAGGCAGAAATCATATTTGCCTTTAAATGCTCATATATATGTACCTAACAGTGGAATAAGAACTAACCTCAGATTTTTTTGCTGAATATGACCAAAGTTTATTTTTCTTATTATGTTTTTTAGAATTATTATTATGTCCCTTATTATTTTTTCTGCTGTGGTAGCAGGCATCAAAGTTTAAAGTAAATATATTCGCATGGCATTTTGGTGAAGTTCTAATTTGAGTCATGTTGCTCAATTTATTCACAGATGTTAATTTCATGCTGTATACAAAACCATGATCTAAAGCAATACTTTATATACTTAAAATATTTTTTAAAAGTAGACATCCATACTTTAAATATTTTTTTAAAAAAGTGGACATCCCCCCCCAGCCAAGTTAGCAAAGGATAAAGTGGTATTTTTCTTTGATATGATATATAGTTTATGATGGCAAGCACATATGCCATCTGTTAACTGTTGAAAATTACTAGAAATATGACATTTTCAGGAACATAACAGCAATTAGAATATTACTAAAATGCATTGAATACAATGGGCAATCATGGTAATCATGTAGATAACCACAGAAAACACGGTACACTGAAGATGCACTGGTTATTTGATTTATGTCTTTAAAATCTGCATAATTTGCAAGAACTCTTTTGTCTGTTTAATGAACGTGAAGGAACATTTTATCACTGTGATTCTCAATGCATATTTTATAACTGTTTCAAATGTGTTTGAGCATGAAAGAAAAAGGGAGGTACCTCCAAATATCTGCACCCCAAGTCTTTCTTATAAATTAACGTCTCTAAGTTTTCATTGCTTCCTCATAAGTGCAATATCTTTCAATAGCACCGAATACAATCTATGGGACTGCGGTCCACATACATAAGACAAAGAGAACCAAGATACAGGGTGCTGGACTGAAGAGTCTAAGCTACGTGTACAAGGCCACTGAAATGACAAAAAAAGTTTTGTTAGTGGGAGCACTGTGGCTGCTCCTGGACCAAGTGGCCTATCAATAATAGATTAATGGTCGTGAGTCTCCACATCCTACTAGAAGCTGTTGTATACGGCATGCTTGAATTCTCAAGAAAATAAGATCTGATTCTGGGTAGAATTACTGTGTGGGTGTAGAGACGTTTGGATCCAAGGTATTAGGTACATAATTAACAAAGATGTATCTCAAACCCTGAACAATCAGCAAAGTTCTATGTTGGAAAATCTTTTCAAAGATTAAGACATTAAAAACATTTGTGGTGAACCGAATGGCTAAAATCCTATTCTTATTTCAGAGGATGATAAAACTCCCCTTGACTATGCCAGGAAGCATCGGGCACAAGTACCAAGCTGTACATTCTGCTAAAGAATGCTGACACCTCATACCTGTTGTTAACACTTTGAGTGACTTATTGAGTAAACAACTGAAGTGACTCAACATTTATAGAAGACAGAGCATGTGAACAAGGATTATATCTTATTTTGGTTAGAATGCCATGTGACCTTACAAAGGACATTTGTTCTATCTGACCCTCACTTCGTCTATAATCCCTAAATAAGATTTTCTTCACTGCTTCTGTCTACTGAAAGTATCAGATCTTCATGGCATGCAACATCTCATTCTATGCAATTGCACAGTCTCCAGCATAATAGAAACGGTGTTAGATGGGCCTCCCAAGAACTGAGGTCCTGAAAATTTACACCCAGCTCTGAGCATGCAAAGGTATGGATTAAAAAAATATAATTAAAATGTAGGCTTTAAACAGTTATGCACATGTACCTCATATATTTTTCATAGCACCGTTGCTTTCTAAATTTCTAATAACCTCACAATAGCTCCCTCTTATGCATATTTGATGTGAAACAATATCTTTAATGGAATAGTTGAAATGAACTGTGGTAAGTCCCTGTTAGGTATTTTTCCATTTTGCAAAGTGACAAGAAGTTGCAAACTACAGATTAGGTTCATTTAGATGAAAAGAGTTTACATCTCAAGGCAAAAATAAAGTCCTAAAATTTAAGGGAAAGGAGGAGATATTTTTTTTGTTTGTTTCCATTTCTGTCTTTGTGGTTCAGCTAACTAAAGCATTCGAGTTCCAAGGCTGAACTTTAATCTGGATTTATTTATTTTAATATTCCTGGGTTCTCTGTGAGGAATCATCAAAAAGAAGCTGTGGTGATTCTTCAAGGATAGCTTCAAGAAGTCGGAGTTCTTAAATGCGGGTCACACTATTCCATGGTCAAGAAACACATGGAAAAGCCCTGCTTATGAGCCAAGTTCCTCTTTTTGTTGGTCTACCCATGTATCAAAACCTCATTGTCAGTGCTTTTCTTTGGAAGAGCTGGTGTCAGGGAACACTTTCTGTTTTCCCTTTTTTCTTTCCTTGAGTATCTTGTGAAATTCTAGTTTTTACAGCTAGGTTGGCAAGGTGGCACCTTGGGCCTGGTGACGAAGGAAGTGCGACAAAGGTTCATGAAGAAACCAGGAAATTCCAAAATAACTTTTATGATACGTCAAAGCTGTGTTCATATGATGTTTCAGGAATCTGTCACAAAGCGCTCAACTTCAGCAGGCTTTGATGTACCTTCAGACATCGTCCTGGCACAAAAGCTTACAGTGAAATAGAACTTCCTTGCAGCAGTTATTTTCTGCTTTGTAGAAACAGGACCTTGAAAAGACTTCTGAGAGTGAGCTGATGATTGTGTGGCCTGTTTCTTGTTAAAGTCAGAGTCTTAACATTTTAAAGTTTTTAATAAGCATTTTAGTATAGTTTGCTAGCATGGAAGCTGCTCATTATGAGCTAATTGTTTCAAAGAATTGCTGAAAGTGCTTAAATGTTAAATACATGCTACTGTAAGCAAATATTCACAAGTCTTTCAAAACAGATGTTTGAGAAATGGTAAGCTGTCGGCGAAGGACATGAGGAAGTGGCATTAAATTTGCTCACAACTAAATGGATGCTAATCCACAATGCTTCTTTTTAAATTTTCAATTAAATGCATAAGGCAGCAATATCACTAATCATTTTTGTACAGCCAGGTTCACTGCAGACACCAGTAATTTTTGGCTTTCCTTTGTTCTCCCATTCACCTCTTTGTGCAGCTTTTCTACCCACTCATGCCAGGGCAGGTCCCTCCCAGTCCTGACATCCACTCACATCCCTTGTTTTCTTCCCTCAGCTAGGGGTTTGTATATTTTCAGTCTCTGTGCACACATCCTTTCTTTTTTTTTTTCTTTTTTTTTTCTTTCTGTTATTTGTTTGGGAGATACTAATTTTGGTTTCAAGATATCCTAAACTGTCTAAGGTGCAGTAGCAAGGTTGGATAGGAAGGCATCAAGGGTGCCATCCGTTACAGACAACTGCAGAAATACTAAGGCTGAGATTCTGCCAAACACATGGCAAAAGCTCCATTGTCCTCCCTTCCCCCTTTTGTTGTTTTTCCCGATACATCCCCAAATCAGTAGCATTCTGCCGATTGATTCCTAGAATATTCCCTGGTATTGACTGGCTAGGACATTCAGCAGATACTGCATTACAAACAGATAGACAGATGTTATTACAGTGGTAATCTGCCCTTACAAACTTTAAGAACTGGTATTTTCTACTTTCCTATCTTTACTTGTTATTCTTGTGGGTTTCAGTTGTTTTTTGTGCCACCTTGTTTACAGCCAGTTTTCTTTGGCAATCTGATAGCTGAATACCATATGGCTTTGTTTACGGTGGATACATTTGCTAGCATTTACATATGTAGCACATCATAGTACTTTGTGGCCATTAAGGCATCTGTGTGAGAGATCTCCGCACCACTGAGCTCAAACCCCAGGTATCAGACAGACCCCTGTACATATTACTATTACAGTATAAACAACCAACTGCTTAATGAGCGTCACATTTTTCCCATTAAGTTAAATAGATGGGATTTCTGATTGTAAAACACTGAACACAAGTACTAATTGCAGTAGTTCAAATCTACTATTAATTTATATCACAAAGTTCCAAGATAGTAAATACATTACTACAGCATTATACTTGGAGCAAGCTTATTTTGCTACTTGCTGAACCTGGAGCATTGGGAGTTTGGTTTGGTTTTTTGTGGTTGTTGTTTTGGTTTGGGGGTTGTGTTTGTTTGGTGTTTGTTTTTTGTTTGTTTGGTTGGTTTTGGTTTTTTTTTTTTTTTTTTGTTTTTTGTTTTTTTGTTTGTTTGTTTTTTACAGAGCTAAGAACCCTTCTGATCTGATTCCAAGAGTTCATTAGAAAAGCAGCTCTGCATAGGTAAGTAAAACCTGACTTCCAGTCTCCCTTAGCTATATTTTTCTGTATTTCTACATTTTAACCATTATCACTCATTTATTGTAGCCCCCTGTGGCTTTTGATATACCTAGAGCTTTTCAGCTTGTCTCCACAAATTTCCTCACGACCCTCTACTACTGTTCATAAATGTGCCCCTCCCTTCTGTTATTATACCCTTTCTTTTCATGGTGAACCACCTGCAAACTATGTCAGAAGCTCAAAATAAGAAACAGAGTTTACTGAATCAGCAAGTGTCCTGAAAAATATAATTGAAACATATTTTGCTGCTAGGACAACAAAGAAGGAAAAAGTTTCTTCCTTGCTCAAATGTCCAAATCACACTCTTTAGGCTCCTTGTAGTATGTGTACATTCATGCACTAGCTTCCTTTAACATATGTGTTGAAGTACACCTTTATTAAATATCCCTTCAGTTAACTCTCTCTGGTATCATAAAGATGGCACCAAACTGTTATGGTTTATTCTTGTATTTGATGATTTGTCTACTGTAAACAGGGTATGCCAGGATATTTACTGTCACAGCACTCTAGACTATCAAGCTGCAACAAGGTCTTTCACCATCTCATACCCTTCATGCCAGTCCCTCTGCTGTCTTCTCCTCATCTCACCTCCTCACTCAGGGCGTGCTCTCTCTCCTCTGGCTTCTTCTTCTCTCATCTCTTCTTCCTCACCTGCTCCCTCTTCATGGGCTCTCAACCCCTTAACAGAACCAGCCACAGCTGCACCTTATCTACATCGACCAAGCCACCGCCCCTGAAGTGGCTTGCCCACGGTTGTATATTATCAATGCTAATTAACCCGTCTGCATTCTTCTACAATTTACCACAACAAACCAGCCTGGTTAGTCTCAGTAGAGAAGTTGTAGGGTGTCTGAGCAATCTTTTGCAAGCACAACTTAAACCATCACCACTGCACAGGGACCCCTTTTTTCAGTTGAAAATACCTGCGTTCGAAGCAGAGTTTGACTAGCAGAGCTGAATCAGAAAGGCCAGTCGTTCATTTTCTCCCCGTGGGCTTTGCTCTATTAGGAAACTACGAGAGTAGGCGAAGATTTCAGTGCCTGCAGAAGCTGAAGTTGAAGGCAATATTCCCCAACCGGTACCTGACTGCACCACCCTGATCTGCCACAAGAGGGCAGAGGCTTATGTCACTCAGCTTCGTCTACCGTCGTGCGAGAATGTCAGGGACCTTTAATAGGCAAATTTATCATGGACTAAATACCAGGGTGAAAAATGAAATCCCATTAACTATTTTTAAATGGCTTTAGGCTAAAAAGCCAAACTCCACAACACAACTCTGTCATCTCTGCTGCGATGAATACAGCTACTGTAGTGTGTTTGTATGGCATTAATTACTATGCAATTATGCAAAATGGGGGCTATATAGAAAAAGAATTTGTATGGAGAAAGGCTTTGTTAGTTTGAAAAACGTGTCAAGCCGAGATACTGAAACTTTTATGTAAATAGGGTCAATTGTTTCATTGCAACAAATGGGTAGATTTTGGAGTGGGAAAGTGTTGGGAATCCGAAATTGTTATGCTAATTGTATGGCAAATCACACTTTGGGTGTAAACTACTTCATGGCCCCTTTCTCTTAGTTTTAATATCTAAAGATAGACCTAGAAAAGTTTAAATTATCTGCATTTGATTAGTAAATGCCTCACAGTGAAATAAGCTTTATTAAGACATTTAACAAGCTGTACTCAGTACTTCACACATGTACGCCACACTTAATTATCTCCTGCACTTAACTGGAAAAAGAACAATGACTGCAGCTTGTACCCCTAAATCAGCAAAAAGATGAGAAAACATTTATCTGAAACTTGATCTAGTCTCAAGTGATGTTCCAGAAGTTTTTATTAATAAGGAATTTGAAAAGCACTAGTTTAGCAATACAGTTTAGCTGGCAAAAATGAGTGAATCTGCTGCTATAGGCATAAATGAGCCTTCTCTTAGAAGAGAGAGTATTAGAAACAATGGGTACACGATTCGTTACAACCCACTGCTGGCTTGTGGCTGATTAGGTAATAGGGAAACTATCAATACAATAACATGTTATATTCTGCACTGGTACAATGGTTTTGATGAAAAATGAGGAAATGAAAAAATCAAGCTCACTGTGTTCACACTGGGGTAATTTCCATTGCACACACTGATTTTCATCACATCAAAACTTGTTTCAAGTGGAAGTTGATGGAGCTATGACTTAAACATTTGTAGGTTTAGATTCCTGCCTCCCTGCCCCATTTTCTACTGTTGTTTCACAAAAGAAAAAAATAACATAGAATGTTTAGAAAACATTAGAAGCTTACAATTCTATTCAGATTTTTTTAACAAGCCAACTTTTCTATAGTTTATCAGCTCATTTAACTACTGAAATGAAACTTTGATACCAATAAGTAATGCATTTGTCATTAACACATACTGCTTAAAAAAGAGCAGGATTTTCCCTTTCCTCTTATAGATATTGCAGCTGTAAAGCAAAAGCAGTTCTTGCTTGTCTCAAAGGTTTTTTTACTAACCATCAGCTTAGTAGAAGACTATGCTGCAGAAGTAAGAGAGGAAAAGTTAATGCTCTTTGCAATTTAGTTAAACCATATTCTAACAAAGTACAGATTTCTGTATAGGGAGATTGCTACCTCATCCTTCCTCCAGTACCTTCTTAAAGATGCTACTAGACACATTTGGTGGGAGGAGATACAGCACGAATCCCTGCACATTTACAAGCTCCCAAAACTGATGGTGGTGATTGCAATTACCAAGGACATCATGAAGGAGTTAGGTATAAAATCCCATTAAGGTAACTAAGTTAGCACATTGCTTCGTCAAAACCAAAAAACTACCTGTAAGCGAGGAAAAAACTGAACAGCTTTTTCTCTGTCTTAAAGAATCTGGAAAAAAAAAAATCAGAAACCTTCCTCATTTTTCTTCTTTGGTAAGCAGATTTCATATTCCAGAAACTGGAATATATCCATTTCAAAAGATTTTAGGTGAGAATTCTGTTGCACAATTCCATGGCCACTTACTATTCACACTGGCTTTTAGATTACAACTTGGAATCTTTTGTCCTAGACCATTGATAAAATGGCTCCAAAAAGTACTCTTCATTAAAACTACTGGAGACTTCAAAAAAAGTGGGAGGTTGTGGTTTTATAATTGGAAAACAAACTAGTCTGTCATCTGGAAATCTGGATAATCCACAGTCCTGGCTTTCCCATAGTCCCTGGGTCTGCAGTTGCCCATGGGTTACCAAGAAGCCAGTGAGGTCAGGTGAACTGCTGGGAAACTAAACTGGACTTTATCAGAAACTTGTGTGGTTTCATTCAAAAGATTGATCACAGTTACCACATTCCCATTTTTTTCCCTGACACACCAATACTACCTGATAGAAATGTTCCATCAGAAATTTTCTAACCAGGCACAGTCTCAGTCTCTGTAATAAATTAATTTGTGACAGCACAAGCGTGGCTAATGTGGCAGGGACAACAGCCAAAGGACTGATGCCAGTTTATTCTCCCACTCTTAGTCTAGGCCTAAGACAATTATTACTACCACATCAGCTGTGATTATCACAGATGATCTGACTTACTTCCAGCACTTGCAAGAATACTAGTACCTGGAAGACCATATTTTTGGGGAACAAAAAATGTCGTAATAAACAGTGCCATGAGTTTCCTTAAAGGAAGAGTATTAATTTAGGATGAAAAGGAAGGGACAAAGTATTTCCAACTTAGGCAGCAGCAAAAACTGCTAGTGGCTGATACTAAGAGGATGATCCAGGGGGTCACAGTTAGGTATTCAGGTACCCAACTTTATTTACTCAGTAGTAAATAAAGATAGGTAAGAAATTCTGTAGGCTGACCCACAAAAACCCTTCTGCAAGCGGGGGAGGATACTGATAAACCACTGTGAGCATAGCAATGACCCTAAAACCCCGCCACATATACCAGTGACAGTGTTGCTTATTAAGGACCTCCATGTATGCAGCCTCTACAGACTGGAATAATTTTCTGAAGAGAGGCTCTTAATTAGTCGGGACTCACTTTTTCTGGAATGTAGCTGGCTGATGATACCTGCCTTTTTCAAAACACCTCACCAATTGGGTTAATCTGTTCAAATGCATAAAAACTGTGGATTTGTTCTCCTTAGCCTATGCAAAATCAAATCTATGCCTCCCGCTTCCCAAGTGTACATCTTAGCCACCACAGTGTGGGAAAGCTGCTTATAGCAATCATGAAAATCAGGCCCAGTATATGTTACATTTGGATTAGAATACATCAGGAATTCTATTTGCATAGTTTCCAAAAATAAAACCGTACAATAGACACCTTAAGCTCTTCAGTCAGTCTTTCCCAGTGTCAGATGGCACAGTTTGCTGAGTTAAAATCAATTGCAAATTCCCACAGATTCCAACTGAGACAGGTTATCACTGCAAAACAGTAATACCAAAGACAACGAAATGATATAATGTATTTTCCTTCTATAACTGGATTAATTTGTACTTTATTCATATTTTTAAATGTCATTTTTATATCCAGAAGGTCAGCTATCATTCTCGTACCCTTTGAATAAGACAGCTGTGAAGGGGACTGATTAAAAAAACCCGTCATTTTAATGAAGTTTCCATTCTTGATTGGTTTTCTCCAAGAATCTTGCACATGCATAATACCTTACAGCCAGGCCTGACTCTAGCCATTAGTTCTGCCAAGTATAGAGGACATCCATAACCCTTCCCAACAATGTAAAAGACATCCTTCTGCTGAATAAAGTCTGCCAAGTTTTATTAATCTTTTTGCCACTCAATATGCCTTTATATTAGACATCTACTCCTCACACTACTCTCTTCAGACTTTTTAATTTCTTTGGACCATTTTCAAAAACTTAAATTGGAATATACTTTTCCCAAAGATTTAATATCAGTGAAGCTGTAAACAGCAAAGAAGAATCTGAAAGGACTCACCTTTTGCAAATTTAGGACAGTACCACAGCAATTAGAACCTCCCAGTGAATTATGAAAGTGCTGAAAAAAAATTAAATTGTTCTGAAGCAGTGATTTAGAAGAAAGTTAAATGAAATTCATAAGATGAAGTTGGCCAAAATCATTGCTGGGAAAGGAGAAAAATGTGACTATCAGAGGTACATCTGTGATTAGCCTACATTCACATTTTCAAAAATGTTTAAGTGACATCGGCAATTAATGGTACGATGAGAAAATCACAAGCAGTTCAATTAAAGAAACTAAGGAAGCTATTGCACTTTCTCAGGCAAGATGCAGAAAATAACAGTGTGACTTCTCACTAGTTTCACTGCAAAGTGAAATGGATTCACTTCAGTTTAAGCAAACCATTGAAAGGACATGAAGAACTTACACTTCACTGTCAAATCTTAGGTGAGCTAACAATAACTCTCAGCAAAGGGAGCGAGAAGTTTCAAAACTGCAACACTTGCACCATTTCCATTCGTCAAAAATTCCTGTTAAGAAAAAGGGCTTGAGATGTCTATATCACACAGTGAAAAATTATGTAGAGACATCTGAAGTAGCCCTTAACAGCTCACTTTTTTACTGGAAGCTGCATGTTACTACAGGGCCCTGCTGGCTACAGTCATATGGTTGCATTGATCTTCCACAACATGTAGGCTCTGAAATCTCACAGGTAACCTGTGTTTACCAGGGCTGTGATTTTCCTTTTGCAGGTGGGTCTACAATTGACAATATGAGCTAAAGACTGGTCAAAACTGGTGTCGGAGAACACTCTCATACAGTACTTCTGGATAGCTCTCTCCATTGCTGCTGCTTCTGCAGTGCTGAACTGTAATGCAAAAATCCTCCCCTTTAGGATCCAACCCAAAAAACCAGGACACCAGGTGCACCCTGTGTTAGTGTGCCACGGGTTTCGGACCAGACAGGTGACATCCCTTCAATCTTAGATCTATCTGATTTCAGGCTGATATCAAAGATGTGCTGTTAACAGATACCGCTGTGAGAAAACATTGTGTCATGGTTGTGTCTGTCTCACTAAAACTATGCTAGTACTACAATTTAGGTAATTTGAAAATAGTAACAGTGTTAGAGAACTCAAATCAGTATTCTGATACACATAAATGTAAGCATTTTCAGATAGTACATTGAATTAATAAAGTGTTTTACAAAATATTATTCACTGCAGAGCTTCTCTTTAAGGGAAGCAGTGATTTTAGATGGTGTTTGCTATATCACAGTAAACTGAAAAAGCTGAAATTATTTAATTTCGAGAAGAATCTTTCAAAGCTGCTAGGTCTGTGCCTTTGAAAATTCTGACCTGATATAATTTTCATCCTTTCTTGCTATGCTGTTAGTTCCGCTGAAAGGACCATTTTTTTACTCTTCTATGTTGAATTATTTTAACAATGAATTTCAGGGTTGTTGTCTTAACTCTTTCATAGCTTCATAACAGAAATATTTCAAGCTGTTGTACTAAATTTTTTTAATGAAACCTTTTAAAATTTTCCAGACATGATCTTACCTAACTTATGGGAACAGTTTCAAAGGAAAATGTATTTCTGTACCTGGAATATATTTAATTTCAAAAGATAAAATTATAAATAACACGAGAATTAAGTATCAATGGCTAGTGTACCAAGCGTTTTAGAGAGTATGAGAGGATTCCAAAGACTTTCCACTTTCAATAATTTTTAGAACTAAAAATTAATCAGAAATATAATTTGATCAATATTCTTCAAACTTACATAAACCAAAGTTTTTGTCTGAGAATAATAAAAAATCATTGATGTCCAGAATACTATTCTTTTTAAACATCTGATGAAGGGAGCAATTTGAGATCACAATACAGCTCCAGGTATCAATCCTTAATCTACAAGACTTTCCCTTGAAAGCCTGGGAAATGCTGATCTATTACAGCTTTGCGTTTTGGGCGTTAGGAGCCTGTGCTGCAATACTATGATCTAATTTTTTTAAACAATCAATCATAATGCTATAAGCCAACAGTGAAAATAATTTTACTGAGAACAGAAGAGAGCTGGGAGACCCTATGAAACACTGAAAGAGGATAATTACATGGCAAATATCACAAAGAGACAATAAAAGCAAGACATAAAAGATTTCACCCATCACTGAATTAATTAATAAAAACCACAAACCCAATGAATCATTACGACAACTTCTGTGCAGTACAGTTTAGAGGGTTATGTTTCAGCAGTATGTGTACTTGTCACCCTCATTATAAATCTCCTTGTAAGGATATGACCCTTCATTTAAGGTTACTATGCTTGTGTTCCTAATTACAGAAACTCACATTTTCATTCATGTAATGAATATATGAAAGCATAATATGAGCTTTTAGCTTTCTAGATGTTATTCTAAGCAAAAAGAAAAAATTGGTGATAGTGCCTGAACTCTGATGGTACCTGGGGCCACAGTATACCTAATTTTACAAAAGAATATGCACAGGACTAATTTTATCAAAGCAAAAATCACCATGAATTAATAAACTGGGAACAAATCTGTATTGTTCTGCAAGATCTAAGAATAACTTACTTCTGCGCAAAGTCAGTGAAATGCACCATCAAAAGACAAGTTTTAATATTCCACAGGACATCTTTGATTTTAGACTATGCCTGACAGTAAAGACTCAGGCTGTAAACTATGTTGCTGCACTTAGCCCAGGCTTAAGTATACAGGTAGTAGCCTGTGTTTTAAAAGCAGCATAACCACAGCTGTGTGCTGCTTTGCTCAGTGTGCTTAGCTTGGCTGAGGGCACTATATTATAGTGCTGCCTTCTTCCTGGAATATAAATGGTATTTAAGGGACTTCTACCACCTGTGATTACTGACTCAGAACAAGCACAGATATACCTACACAGCCTTGCACTGTGTTGTGTGGCTCAACCAAAATTACTCCGTCATCTATGCATGCCAAGAAAGAAGCTTTCAGCTGACTACCAGAAGCCCTAATGAGGAATGCTTCTTTACAGAATTAAAATAAAGTACAATTGAATAGAAACCATAAGAACCCCTCAGGGACATCCCCAACCCCACCCCACCCCCAAACCTCAAACTAAAAAAGCAGACCCTGCCCCACCAAAACCTCCAAAACCACAACTAAAACCCAAACCACAAGAAGGCATCACATTTTAGAGGAGAAAGCGGGAACAAAAGCTGGCTAATACTTTACCTCACACTTGGGTTTCTGCACACTCCCGTAACTGTGATTTTTGCTATATTGTTATATACATTATAGGATCTGTAATATCCTGTCAACTCAATTTTTATTCAAAACTCTGTGCCTTTTAGCTGTAAGAATTCTAGCCAATTCTTCCCATAAACTTCAGTTCCCTTACAGAAAACAAAACTTACTGAATTATCCCAGCTACTTTGACAGTGCTTTGTCAGGCCAATCTCATTATCAGGTCCACAGACCTGGTGTGGGTGCCCTGGAAGGATTTGGGGCAAGGATGCTAGGTCTACCTAAACTCCATATAGAAAAAGAGCCCAAATAATCTAAGTCATCCCATTCTTCTGATCTGTGACTAGACTAGCCAAAGCTAAAATTTTTAAGTGAAAATTTATTCCCCAATCTCACCACCAGCTGGGGATTGCCAGAAGTGTTATACCTCCAACACCTCTTGGCAAAACTTTGCTCAACCAAGGATGTTATCTGTTAGTTCAGTTCTCCATTTCTTCTCTGCTGCCAGAACAATGAAAAAGGTACAAAATCAATCCTGTTGTCTTGGAGCCAGTTTCTTCTAGGAATGCTTCTAGGAGTGATCAGAAAACTGGTCATTCAGGAGATTCTGTTAAATGAATGGGAGATGGATGGAAAACAAATAGTCCTGTAACTTCCAAATTACCTGCAGCCTTCTGTTTTGGAACAGTGAGTGGCCAGAGGCTTCATCCATCCAGCACCTCAACTTCCTATTTAGTATTCTTTGATTCAGTTAAAAGTGATCAGGGAAGAAAACATAAGTCAACTCTGTTCTCTCCCTCCAGCATCTTTTTTCTCCCTTTCCAGGCTAGAGACCCAGCTCCTGCAAATAAAGTGGAATTTATTATTGTTTTGCTCTCAGAAATGCTCCCTGATAAAAGTGCAAATGGGATTAAAAAATTAGTTTGGTTTAAATATAACGTTCATAAATTATCTAAACCCAGCTCTATATAAAATATTAAGTCATATTATTTTTACCATTCATATAATTCATTAGTGTTTTCATTCAGAAAGGTTAACAGCATGGGTAGGTTGAGATTTAAGTCTCAAAATAGTGACAAATGCTATCATCATGCTTGTAAATTAATATGGTAGCCAATGCTAGGAGTGCTCTTGCCTCTTTGCATTCTCCCACTTTACCCAAGGCATTGACAATCAAAAATTCTACTTTTACCTCGCCTTGTTTAGGCTTCTTCTATAATTATAATTGTTTAGATGAAGATAAGCTTTCAGCATTAAAACATTTTTACGGCAGTGCATTCATTAGAAACATGAGTTCATACTGGAAAAGAAAACCAAAATAAATCTATTTGCATTTTCCTTGTAGAAAAGCAAGTGTTTATCAATTTCTATAATAAAGTTCTTATAGTTTTCTCAGCTGAGTTAGATACCTAATTGCCATTTCTACCTTTGAAACTCTTCCTGTAAATCCTTAAGTAATCTGCCTAGAGACGAGGTATCATATGTAAACAGGTGGAGAAAGTAATTTAGTTATCATCTCTGTATGAAAAGCAAAGAACATCGGTATCACTAGAGAAAGAAAGAAAATGAGAACATTGGAATAAAATTTGGCTTCATTTCCTTTGTGGACACAAAAGTATAGCATGCTTCATAAAATATAAACAGGTCTCTGGAAACAATAAGTGCCTGCTGTTGTAGAGATTTAATGTAACAAAACCCCTCCATGAAACCTTGTGGAAGGGGAAGGTGATACTTATTTTAAACAAAACTGATTCTAGTCATTCACATTCATTCTTTTGGATTTCACTCACATTCTTGTATTTTCAAAGTCACAAGCACAAGATGTGTGTATCTGTTCTGGTCAAGATCCTTTGTATGAGCATGGACAAGTGATGGCTGATATCAAGACCTTGCTAAACCTCCTAGGTTTCTTTTAATTGCTAAACAATGAACTGGGTTTTGGACTGGTTTTTAGCCCTTTTCTAAGTCAAACAGTTCTAGCACAGCCTTGGAATCTTGCTCAGGTCAACCTCTATCATTCTGAGGCAAGGTTAAGGTCCGCTGTCCCAGTCTCCTCAGTTGTGTTTGTATGGTACAGTCTGTCTTCCTCTTGGAATAACAAAGGGGAAGTGCTTATGTGATGGGCTGTGACTCTGTTGCCATCTTCTCAGAGTCAAGGTTACCTGATGGCAATTCATCCAAGATGTGACCCTATCGAAACAACCCTTCTGGTCTTGATGCAAAACCCCCAATTCCTCAGTGTTTACTGGTCTTAATGCTCAGCTCCTTGTTAGTTGACAGAGACCTCAGTTTTTGTGTGGGGTTTTTTTTTGTTTCTTTTTTTAACCTTTATAGTTTCTTGTGATGCTTTCAAACTCAGACATTTTAATTTGTACTAAATTTTTTAGTTCTAATAGTTTTGCCACAGATTTTTCTACTTGGCTGCTTTAACTGAATAGGTGATAATAATTTTCAAACACTTGAATCTCACTCTAGGTAGTTTTCAAACACATATAAATATTTAAAAATCTTATTAAAAAAAAAGAGTAATCTTCATCTTAACAGACACTTTCAGAGCATGTGAGCAGTAGTTACCTTTCTCCAAGGGCACATCAAACCGCAAACCTGACTGCTTTTACAATCAAATAGACAGAAAGACACATCTCTGACTCAGCCTCGTGCAGTCACATTAAACATCACGTGGTCTCCTCATGGCTCTTCTCACAATGTGGAAGGAAAGACCAAACAGGGGAAAAGGTTCAGCATAGAGAAGCACTCCCCAGGGCAGAATGACAGCATATTCTGCTCTGTGTAAACTGTGATCTGCCACTAACTGATAAGAAAGAAGCATTCTTTTAATGAAACTCCTAATGAAGTTACTTGAAGATATGATCAGCTTCCTGGCTTAAAAACAACCATCACCACTTTAGATATTTAGCTAGTGCTGTGGGTAAAGCTTCACTGATTTCAATGGTTTAGCAGGCCTAAATCAGAATCTGAAACACAGTACAACTTAATACCTAAATACGGCCCTTTTTATGTGGGGTGTCCAGCCAAACTAATGGAACAACATGACTATTGTTTTATTAACAGTTTCAATTATAAAATTGAGATTTCTCCAAACAGGTTTTATATTGTGGGCTGGAGCTCTTTACCTTTGATGTAGCATTTGAGAATCTTGGGACTGATGTTAAATTTCTTCTAGCTGTATCACTACAGTGATGTCCTTATGCATGTTTGATTGATTATACAAGGAAAAAAACATTTAAAGATAGCACATCAGGTCTGACACTGCGTATGAATCTATAACAGGGCATTGGACAGTGATTACTTATTGGAGATTTCATGTTCACTACTACAGAACAAACGAAATGGAAACCATTATTTCTCTCATTTCATACAAGGTTATATATACGCACACAGGAGATACCGATCTATCTGTGTACCTTGTGCAAAGAAAATCTCAGTAATGAAATAACCAAACATCAATATTACATGCATCATATGGTCCTGCACCTCAGTTCCTCTTTGGAAGGGTGCCTGGGGAGAAAGGGAACGATGGAGGCACGGTTACTCTTAATTTCTTGTTGCTGTAGGGTCTAATACACGGTGCTGTGGACGGCAGAGATTGCTGCAGTGCTTCATTCTTTACGATGCTTACACTTTTTTTTGTAACTGTCAAGGATGCCTAGGGCTCAGCATAGGCACCTCTTCATCTATTTGTATGAATCTAAATAAATACATAGATCTCACAAGTCTGCAACTTTGCACTCTCATGAGACTTTCTCCCTATTGTTCCTTATAAAATGTACATTCTTGTAAGCCATAATTCAGAATTACTTTGCCTGTGTGCATTTGTTTGCATTCTGCAGCAGTATGCCAATTTAGCTTAGTTCTGAAGATGTCTGCATTTTAGATAACACAGAATATTATAAAAATTATTATTTACACAATGTCACCCTGGCCTATTTTGGCCTAAATCCTCTGAGGTAAATGGAGAATCCATGAGGGAAGTTAAAGAGAATGGAATGAGAAGATAATGCCTCTGGTTTTCTCTCTATACCTACCATTTCCTATGGTGAAACTAATGAAAACACGTTCCTCCAAAGCTTCTTATGCCCCTACAGAAATGCAGAAAACCCAAGAATGTAATATTTTCCTGAGCAAAACACATATTTTTTCTTTCAATCTATATTAAAATAGACACACAGATGTTCAAATTATGAAAGGGATCCTGACAACTTGCTGTGCAGTCCTGAGAAAAGCAAAGTCCTGTTGCCAAGCTCATTTGATCACAGCACAGAAGATAATTCTCTATCCTATGAACCTATTCAATATGACAGGATAAATAATACTCTAAAGTGAACATTGTGGAACAGGGGGTAGTCGTTAGGCTGTCTCTGCCACCAACAGGGAGTTCTACTGTACTCAAAGGTGCTAAGGGATTAGTCATGGGATAAAATAGGAGATGCACCATCCCTTAGTGCTCCTGTAATACAGTGGACACTGTGAACCTGCTGGGTCAGCAGCACAGGTTGCCTCCTCTGAGTTAACGGCATCGAAACAAGGCATTACACGCAGAAGACTTAATGGTGGCTCAGGGTTGAAACTGAGAGCGGCTGGGAAATCTGCACACATTTGCTGCTTTTTCATTGACATTCCATTTTTGTTCAACTGTCAGTCTCCAGCAAGCCTTATTTGTACATTTAGTAGTTTCAAAGTTTCAGACTAGTTCAGTGCAATGAATCTGTTGCACATCTAACATGTTTATGGAAAAGGAAAATAATACAGAGCAGACCTCTACCAAGACAGTAAACCCTGAATGAAGAATTAGAACAAATCACTTTTTTTAGAATTATAGAGCAGGGGGAAGAGCTTAAACATAAATATAAAAAGCTTAAGACATAATTCAATAGAAATTAATATCTCTTATCATTTTAGATAATGAAATTTTGTTTCTGTTTAATCTGAATATAGGTCATTTTAACTAAGCTATAAAAGATAATTAAATAGTGTGGCAGTTTACTTAAAGAAAAAAATATTAAAATTCAGAAAGCCTGTGGTTCTGAAGTTGGGTATTTCATAATGATTGCCTTTCTATTGGGGGCATATGCCCATGAGTATCACCTTAGTGTTGTGCAGTAAGGCCTAGAGCAATAAATGAAAAGAAAAATCAGTGTAGGAAGAGACTGCAGCTAATAAATATTTGATCAGATACACAGATTCACACAGTTTGATAATGCCTTGAGGAATTTGCCATCATTTATTAACTCCTGCAATGTAAATGTATGGTGTTATGTTTCTTAAGAAACAGCAAGCAAATAAACAGCTATTAATCTTTTCAATCAATTATTTTCCAGAAGTATATACATCTGAAATACTATTGGACTTATATTTGTGTGAATGAAAAAAGAAAAAAAATATCCAGAGAGCTGTTCCTGCCGTATAGAAACTGTAGAGTCATTCCTGGTTTTCTGAAGAACTATACAGTTTTAATATGGGAATAAAAGATGTTTTTAACAATTAAATTACTTTGTAAAAAAAAACCCCACAGTCCTAAAGTAGAAAATATTAGTTGTCTGGAACAGAAACACCTCTGGACACTGTTATCCTGATTATTTTGATGCTTTAACAAAGCACACATGGGATAGCACCCATTGATATTAGGAGTAGCTGGAAGAGTAACATCACTCAGAATCAGGCTGTACAACACAGAATGTTTTTTTCATATTTATCTTCACAACACTGTGGGGTACTAAGATATTCCTGTGGTGGTGGAATGTTTTTACACTTTGTGTGTTACTGAAGGTCAGACAGTGCTCGTGCATATCTTACCTTGCTGCAAGGCAGCGATCACACTGAAGGGTATGGGCCTGCTAAGAGACAAAAGTACCACTTAGATTGTTCCTGAAAGAAAAAGCAACTCTGTCATACAGCACACATCATTACAATGCTATGGAAAGATGGTGAAAAAAACCCTGCAGGTCTTAAGCAACAAGGTGAGCTTTTAGAAATAATTTTCTATTACTGCTTTATTGGAAGTGGAAGGAAAAGACTTGTTCATTAGTTTTTAGGATGGATTAGAACTTCAGACATCACCTTACCGAATACTGCAACTGAGGGAATCTAGGGACTCTTGGTGCTTAATGTGGATTTTTCTGTGCCTTTAAAGATGTTCAGTAGTCACACCTGCGGTGATATTTATTATCTATATCACGTCACCCTTTACTCTTGTAGTTAATTCCTTTATGGGGGGCTTTAAAAAGGGAATATCTTTCTTTTGAGTCATTCTAAAATGCAATCATGAACTGAAATGTATTGCAGTCAGCATAAACTCACCTTAAAATGAGCATGAACAGCACATGAAAAACATTCATCATCTTCACATCTCTGAACGGTACACTCTTCTGCCTGTGAACCCTGTACAGTCCGTGTCTGCAGGAAGCAACATCGCAAATCTGCTGCTTCTGCAGAACCAGAATTGCTGTACATAGCTGGACTTCTTACAAATCAGATAACACTGGGAAATCCTAAATGGTGTTAGAATGAGCTTACTGTTTGAATTGGTGTATATACTAGAGTTTTCACATTTCAAATTCTTGTTTGTGCAATTTGATCCTAGTTAATCACATATCATTTTTTAGGAAAAAGAATGTTTAACATTTTCTCCACAGCGTCTTAGCCATTGAAGATGGCAGACTATAAATTAACAAACTACAATACTCTGGCTATGAAATTACATGAATACGTTGAGACTCACACCAATTTACGTGCAAGTTTTTTCTCCAAATTGCACCATCAAAACAGGTATTTTCACAGGGGACCTTAAAGGTATTTTGTTTCATCATATGGATGGCAAGTATTTTAGGGATTAACAAAAGCAAACTGCAAACACCGAAATATTTCTACTCCTGTTAAACTTATCTGGTTCTATTAATTGTCATGCATAATAAGGAAGAATTAATGTAGGTGAAACATTCTTACTTGAGCTGTGCAAGCTTCTTAGACTCTAATTCTCACAGATTCCTGTAGATATTTATGTTGGTGGGCTTGGGATACAGGTAACAAATGATACATTTAAACGCATTTTTCCTTTGTTTTAAATACAAAGCCTTCTTATTGTGTCTGGGATAAAAATTTTTGCAATCATATTCTATGTAAACATTGCTTGGCTTCATGAATGTGGAGGAGTCCACAGTTTTTGATAGGCAAATATTATGTTAAGGAATCTGTCTTGATCAGTAATGTCAAGTATGAAGAATGTTTCAATGTTTGAAAAGTAAATTTTGGTTTTGCAGGAACTTGGCAAAAATGAAGTCAATTTAAACTGGTTAGAAAAATATGGTAGTTTTCAATTCCCTGTGAATATTTTATACAAATAGAACATGTAAGCACAATTCATTTTCCTAGAAGTATAAATTGCAGTAATAAATACCTTGTCACATGTTCGAAGTTTAATTCCCAAATTTCTCAAAAACATAGGATACTGGCAAAGACTTTTACAGATAATTTTGCAAGTGGAGAACTTGGCTGCCATTGAAATTCAGTATCTACTATGTACTCCTTTTAATCCCAGTGAAGATTCCTTCAGAACTAAATTTATATTTCAACACTTTACACAGAGAAAAAATCAATATGATAGTTTGAATACCCATGCAAAACATGGTTCTACAGGTTATTATTTAGCAGTACAGAAATACAGGAACCCACTGAGGCCATGCAAGAGAATCTTTCAAGGAAATAGTACACAAAGGGGCTGATAGCTTTGAACTTCGTGTAAAAGATTAATTTTATTATTCTTTTGATTAAGCCATAGGTGTGCCTTATTTGAGCCATAACAATGTGATTGTTTAGAGAGGAAATCCTTTCACCTGAATATGGAGGTGCAAATTTTTCTGTGCTTATACACAAAGAAATCAGTTGAGTTGGTTTGGCTGGGGTATTTTTAGTTGGTTTTTTTTTTCCGACAACAGTCATGCAAGACAAAAATTAAACAGGTGATAGGAGGTGGCACAACAAATGGATTGAGCACTTTTTAAAGGTTAGTAGCAGTCTCAGGGCCTAAGAATACTCTTTAAAAGTCACTATACATGATGTATAATTAGATGGATGAGATTCTGCATAATTTGGCATATGTCAGAGATAAGATTCCCTGTAGAGCTGCTTTGACTGCAGGATATAATAGATGTGACCTTTTAGTGTTGTAAAGACAGTGAAAATCTTACAGTTAAAAATCATACATTTCCAAATATTTCTAAAAAGTTCTAAACATTTCAAAATACAAAAAAATGTGTTGTCCCAATAGCCAGTCAAGATTAGTTCAGAAAAAAACACAGAACTAAACTCACCTTGGTGAGCTTGGTTTTGCAAGGTCTCTAGGGCCCTGGATCTAGCTTTTAAATAGGACAGGGCAAGATAATCCAATACTTTCTTGTAACTGAACTTTATTTCAATAATGTCTTTCACTGTGGCTTGCTGTAACTCAAAAAAGCAACAGACAATATAAGAAGGGAGCAATTGCTAGCATTCAAAGTTCTTTATTTCTTCTCTGCACTTGAGCTAAAGACACCAATAATGTGGCTTTAAATTAACAAACTGTTGTACAAATATTAAGCTAATCCACTGCCTTTTTTTTGCCTGTCTGGTAAACTGTTAGGTCTTCAGGGTGAAAATAGTTTTTTTGATTGCCAATACTCAGTACCAACTGGTCACATAAGCATTTGTAGCATTCGATCATAAACGTTTCTCTGGTTTGTTTCCATAGAATTTCTTTGTATTAGTCACAACAGTGCTTATGTAAGTTGGTAAAAACCAGGAGAGACTGGCTATGGATGATGAAACCCCACTGAAGCTGCTTACAGCCCTGTGACTGATTTTAACAGGCTTTGGATCAGACAGCTAGGGAGGGAAAGACACGGTGGCATTGCATGCAGATGTAATAGTGAACATGGACCGCCTCAGAGGGGGACACTGCCGACAGCGCAATAGCAATTGCAGCAGAGACTCTACCCGAAGATAAGCTGTAAGACTTGCAGTGTAAGGCTGGAGGGTTGATAGGAAGGTACCGAAGTTTTCAGAACTATGTAGTACTAATGAAATAGCTACATGAGCGGAGGGCATCAAGTTCTGTTTGAAATCAGTTTTCACTTGCTATCCTGTATGGTCTTAATTGCATAACAAAGTAAACAGAACATATCAAACATTATTTTTACAGTCACTGTCAGACTGTGAGAGTTCCTTTTCCATGGTTTCACTTATTCTTGGCATCAGAGCGGGTTGATAATGGTTTGAACTACACTAATACCTTATTTCTCACTTTACCAAGATGTGAACAAACAGTGAAAAGGGTTGCTGTGAGGTGGACACAGATCATCTATCTATCCCACATGGTGCCCAGTAAAGGTAGTGGAAAGCAAAGGGTAAATTATAGGATCTGAGAAGTTTTGAAAAATGCATTAAGGTCTTCTCTGCTGCAGCTTCTGCAAACATATAATTCTCTCAAAGAGCACATTAAAACAAAAGAACTGCCAAGACATGGAAGGTGTGTTTGGCCTGAGGGCAGGTGCCATCTCACACTCATGGTTGGAATAAGCACGAAGCAGTTAAGGGTTCTTTTGAAGTGAATGTTGTAAACAGGAAAAAATTGTGATGCACTTCAAGAGAAAGTCTAAGAATGAGAGACTTTAGATTTTTTTTTTTTAACACTGTACATTTTTTAAAAGGTTAGCGCATGATTTTCAAATATCACTGCACATCTGTGCATCAGTGCGTTTTTTCTTAAGCCCTGGTCTCTGTCACTGTCTTAGCAACGTATCGGTGCTGGGAACCTCCTTCATCTTCAGAGGTTTCTGAGCTGATCTGAACTATCAGTAATTGAAATGCCTTTGAAGGAGACATCATGATGGGGAGAGGATGTGTGTTCCACATGTGGAAGATTGCCTAGCAGTGAAAATACAAACCCCATACTGTTGACAGAAGAACCGGTGTGAAGCAGAAAGCTTAACTTTGTGGGTCACATTCTTGTGAGATACCATGCAAACAGCTGGAGACACATTCAAGCAGCTGGGAGGGCACTAAATAATCAATGCTGTGAAGTAAGGAGGCAAACAATACAATCCCAGTTTCACATGAGCTCTCAAATAATATCTGAGCATATTAACCTAAGCTGAAATTTATGTTGCAACGTGACAGCTTTCTACCTAACTTAGCTTGTTTACAGCCAGCTTGGTTATCACTGTACTAGATTTAAATCTGCACCCTCATGAATAAACCAAACTGATATGACAAAAAAATGCAAAGAAAAAGAGACGTTTTTCAGTTGCTTATATGCAAGTCTTATGAGACTCCATAACAATCAAAAAGAATTGGAAATTCTCATTGTGGAAAAGGAATTGGACATAACTGGAAATCCTGAGACTTGATGTGATATTTCATAACTTAAGTGCTAATATAACTGATTATTTCATATTCAAGAAAGGTAGACTATGTAAAAGAAGAATAGATAGGAGAAACATTGTACATATTCAGTATTCTACATCTGTCTCTTCTAGAATTACTGGTAAACCAGAAGTATAGGTTTAAAATTCATCTAAAGGAGTACGATAACAGTGCCAGAGTAGAAATCTAGTACAGGCTATCAGATCAGAAAGTGACATGAGTTCCTTTCAAAATGTCTGTCAATAGTGTGTGCAAATAAAAAAAAAGATACCTATTTTTACATAAATTGGGAGCTACACATTGAACGTTCTGTGTATATGTATCTAAAGAAATATTTACTGAATGGAAAAAACCCCATACACACACAAAAAACTCCAAAAAAAACCTAAAATCCCAAAACTTTACCCAACTCAAAATAACTATTTTGGTCCTTAAAACCATGGTTTAAAGTGGATTACTCTCAAGATAGGAGGTTGGTGGTTGCCTGGGAAACAGTGATCATCACCTGATTTCTTTAAAAGACAAAACCAGGATGCAGCTTCTCCCCCATCCTGTGACAGAGAACCCAAGCTGTGCTGGGCAAGGTTAATGTAGGAAGGCAGGCTGCCTGGTCCATGCTTTTACATCTTTGGTCTTTACTGGTAGCAACTTTCCTAAGATGCTGGAAATTATGATAGAAATGACTACAAAGAAAAATGATTCATTTGTAAGATCCATAAAATGAGAGAGTGAAAAGCCAAAATAATCACTACAACACAAAAATAGTTGTTTTAGCTATGGATTCAACTTTGATGAAAGTCCATTCTAGCCAAAGGTAATAGTTTTTAATACAAGTCAATATATCAAAAATAGGTAAAGAAAACTATCAATACCAGTAGAAACCAATTTGGAGGTTACTGATAAGACATTAGGAAAATGTATGGCTGAAAACAAAAAGAAAATATGGAGGTTCTTTTAATCTATACTAGGAGAGGAAAAAAAAGACATTTCCAGACAAACTGTGGAATAGTTAGAGGTGTGGTACAAAGTGTATAAACATTCAGTAAACATGTTTGTACTGTATTTTGGAAGAAGTTTGACAATATGTTTAAATTGTCTAAGCAGGATGTAGGAAGAGATGTTAGATAACATTTACTTAGAACTGATATTTTATAATCAAGATGCCCAGAGTATCCCTGCCCAAAGGACTTACAAGAATGTACTAAAAGAGTACAAAAGATCACTGTGTTCCTAGTGTTACCAGAAAATTTCAGATGCCTGGAAGAGTGCTAATGCTGTGTCAGTATGGAGGAAAATAATAATGAAAAACTAGAGAGGATGGGAATAGTTTTCTTCGAGGCTGGTTAGCCTGGCATGAATCCCATGGAAAGTATGGAAACATTAATATGGAAATCAACTGACAAAAAAATTACAGGTAGAAAAGTATATCAGCTTTACATTTTTTAGAAAAATGGCAGGATTGAATTTATGCATATTCTGTCTTGTCAAACTACTTGATTTTATTCTTCAATAAAATTTCTGACAGTTGTTAAAAGTAACTGAACAGATGCAATAGCTTTTGTACAGCATTTGAATCAGTACTGTAAGATAATCTGATATTAAATTAGTACAATACATTGTCTATAGATCTAACACTAAAGAGTACGAAAACTTACTAATTGAAGGACTAGAAAAAAAAATTCTGATGGAGTTCTTTAGATAACAGTATTAACCCTGAAACTATTCAGTACTTTCATCAATGAGGTAAAAGTGAATAAAAAAACCTTGTGAAATAATCTGTGGATGATGGAAAGGCTTGAGAAGGTAACTAATGATAAAGGCACAGCAATCATACATATCAATACCCAAATATTCTATATATGATGACACTATAACCTCCAAAACTGATCTGGTCACATAAACACATTAAGACTGGAATAAGGTGAGGACTATGCAGATATAACAAACCAATTTTATATTGATTCTAGAAAAAAGTGATGAAAATGTTTGCATTTTTATCCTGCCCCAAGTGTGCTCTTTTCAGAGACCAAAATGTCAGTTTCATTTTGATACGCATAGCATTTCAAATAGCTGTTTTGATTTTACATGGTTTTGTTGAATTGAAAATTCAAAATACAGAATGCAAGAGTGTAGATAAAAAATATGGAGTATTTTGAATGAGAACAATCCAGTGTTATAATTTTTTAAAAGCTTAGTTATGGAACAGCTATATTATTTTTCACAAAATGCTTTAGAATTTCTCAATACTATTCAGTTAAGAAACTGCAAATCTCAAAGTTCAGGTTCTTACTGACAGCATTTCTGTTTCACACGACTATTTGAGGACCATTAGTGCTGCCTGGGAGTTTTATCTTCTTTTGCTATTCATTAGTTGCCAGCAAACTCTCTTCTTGCACTGGTTACTGCTTAGCAGCATATCTATATTGTTAGCTATGTTGATTTAATTTAGTTGACTTCAGAGTGAAGGATGGAAGCTCAAGTAAATATGCAACTTTGAAGTTTCTAACATCTTTTCCACTGGGGGCAGAAGCATCTTTTGTCTTTAAATTTATGTGCATAACAGAGGAATCAGCTTCCCCATCCAATACATCTCTCAAGAACTACAAACATCTTGTATTTAGGTAGTCCCCATGGACAACTATACCAAACCCTATCCTAGATGTGGCATCCAGGGATGCCACATTTCCACTCTCCTCTCTCCTCTCCTAGGAAATGTCAAACAGAAAAGATAGAGTCCATACTTAGGGGGGAGAAGAAAGTGCCTTTCTCCTTCTAGCTACCTGCTGACTACCTAATTGTGGGGATACCTGAGAAAGCTACAGACAATACCTACTTGCAGCTCCAACTTTTCTGGCCCGTATGCTTGTTCTTGTATTCATCACAAAGGCATACCTGGTAAGGAAATGCTTTCCTTTGAGATTCTTCATCTGAGTTTGCATCATTTGCAGCATTCTACCATCTAGAGCTGCAGAATCAGTAGAACGATACAAATCTTCATTCTTTTTTTCCTTCTATGTGTAATTTTCTTTGTTACTGCATATAAAGATATACAGATAAAATTCCTTATCCTTAAGCAAAGAGATTTTTGTACTTCCTATCATGAAAATAAACAGAGGTCTTGCATTTGTATTTTATATGAAGCATAGTTCAGAAGGACCAAGATTAACTATTTCATAAAACCTCAGAAAAACCTTAAGCAGAGAGGATTACCTGTGCAGAAGGACTGATGTGGAAATAAATTAAATACAGTTTTTTCTCTTCTGTTTACAAGAACTATCAGAATATTCCTAAAGACACTGATAAAACCCAGAAAATTACTTTGATATCCTGACAGCTTCTTTCCATTACTTTGGTTTCTCAGAAGTCTGCTGGGAAAATCCCTCATCGGCCATGTCTCTTCAGCTTCTCTGCCTCATCTCCCTTTAGCATCCTGGGTCTTGCTATCCGATCACAAAAGTGCGATGAAGTTGCTAGTTGTCTGCCTAACAGTCCCTACCGCCAAAAGCTGACTGACAGCTTTGGAACAGAAAAACAAATTAAAGTGACCGTTTGTATCTGTTCCTGGCTACAAAAAAAATTCTGAGGGAATAATAAATGAAACACTTCGGTCTCAGGAAATGTTTGGGTCCAATTTTCATCAAACATTCTCCACAGAAAACTATTAGGAAATGGTTTTCTTAGTCTTTTAAACCACTTTGACTCTGCAACACCATTGTTTAGATTAACTTAAATGAGTCTAAGCTGTTGATGCTCCCATTGCCTCACAAATTAAGTGTCCTCAGTTTAAACTGTCCAAGTTTGTCCCAGGAAGTGTCCAAGTGCTATCAGCGTCTCCAGTGTCCTGACAGAAACAATAACAAAATGAGCTGCTGTCTGCAGCAGAGCTTACTCTAAGGATGCCCTATGCATTTTTGTTCATCAACGCAATAACGTGCAGTTAGTTACATAGAACAGATACTATTTCAATGCTGCATGTATATGGGTACAAAACATCCACATGATGTCTCTGGGGTGTATTTTGTTCATGTATGGCCACATGCTTTCCGATTCCCATTTCCCTGTGACATTTGCCTTTCAGGTTTTAAAGATAAAAAAAAAATTAAAAAAATCAACAATTTATGAAAAATACCTCATAGTTGTGAAATACCCACCCTTCACAGGCCTGGTTGTTTGCCAATTACTTTGCAGCCAAGAGCAACAGAAATTGCTCTCTATTGCAGATTCAGCACCTGAAATGCAACACCTGCGGAAAGGGCAGGAATAACCCAAACTAACCAAGGAGTTAGCTACCTGGTGCAAAATGTCATTTTTCACTGTCTTTTTGATAGATCAAAGGTCACAGTAAAGAGAGGAATCATATCTACCTTTCACTGTATTTTGCAGTGTACAGGTCTCTGTGCAATCCGTAAATAAACTGTAAAAAAATATTATATAGTGTGGCTGTGTGGTGTCTAAGGGCTTTTTTCCCAGTTCTTTTTTTCCCAACAACTTGATAACCTCTCACGTTAATGAATAAAGCCTAACATACAAGTTTCATCATATGAGATCTTATAATTTTAACAGCCTGTACAGAATTCTGACTTACCATGCATTCTGCCTTGATCTTATATATTTCTGTCTTCAGTACTTCTGCTATACAGCTATATGGAAAACACTGAGAATAAAAGAAAAAAGACATTGATATTTTTTTGGAAACAAAGTCCTGAATATTTATTATGTATTTGCAGATAATGGACTGTCCATGGCTGAGCAAGACAATACTGGCATGCTTGACTTGCATTCTTAAAAGTAATTTTATGGGGAATAATAGCTGGGCTGAGAGTTAGCAGCGGGTGGTGCCTATGGGCTGTATTGCACTAACAGCTATTAAGGGCTGCCGTTAACCCTTGTCATCAATGTGAACTACACAGGATAAAAAAACCTACTAAAGGGCAACCAACTTGAAGTCCAAACAGTAAGAATGCAATCTATACTACAGGCATCATCTCTAATTTTTTGTCATTAAGCTAAATTATGCTTTTACTTTATATCAATGCAGCCTGAGTTGACCAATAGTAAGTGACAGGAGAACCTGGTAAATAAAATTACTTTAAGGTAATTTATGTGGTTCTAATAGTGTAGGTATCAACAGCAAATGATGGTGAATAATGAAATAGAAAGAGACAAATAACATTCTAAGGCTAATTTTGCTAGAAAGTGCTGAATACAGTCCATAGCTGTTACAGTGCTGAATTAAATGCATACAGTAAATGTCTCTAATACCATGTCACAGTCTGCATATTACTTAAATTGTATGCAGGTATCCTGTATTCTGAGATGTCAGCAGCAATCTAATTGCTTTCCATTTGCTCTAATAATGGTTACTTTGAGATGTTTCTAAAAAAAAAAAAAAAAAAAAAAAGGCAGAAGGAATTATACTTGGATGCACAACAGAGATGTCGCAGGTACTTGGGAGTATTTACCATCTGCTGACTTTAGTTTCCATCTGTGTTTCTTATTGACATTAAAATTCTTGAGATACCATGATAAAATTGATGAAATGAATATCTCTATAAGATTGTGATGTCACCTGATGGTAGCTAGATTCTACACATGGGTGACTGGTATTTTGACTCTGGATGTATGTAGCAATAGCTCAGTCTCTTAAGAGCATAGGGTTTGAATTCCCTTAGGCAGAGGAGGACCTTGATTTTGGTTCTTAAACACTCTGAATAGTATTCTGACTTCAAAGCATCATATTTACAGAAGTAATTAGGTACATAATTCTCCTGGGTTGCAGTGGGCGTTAAGTCCCCAGAAGATAACAAGAATTGGATCAAAGTTTGTTATACAAAAGGGGCGTTGTCACTACCCTGTTATCTGCTTTTTGTTCTACGCCAGTGGTTAAATTTTAAACAGAGTAAACCTACCTGAAATTTTCAAAAGAAAGATTAAATGGCTGTGTACTGGAGAGGGATACTGGCTGTTGGTCCTTAGTAGAGAGTTATGAAAGGTTAGAAATTATATCCACCTTCTCAGCATTTCCTTCTTGCATGATTTGCTCACCACATTAGGATTCCAGTTGGAGGCTCACAGCTTACCTTTTAACTCTTGCAGGTAGCCACGGCATTTCGGTTATGTTTCTGGATTCCACTCTGGAGTCCAGGCACCTAAATGCCTACGTTGAAATTGCATCTATAAGCATCTACACCCTGTTGTAGCTAGTCTGTGATTTGTTACAGTGAGATTGTTTACAGTAAATGGATCTTTTTTACCTCATTTTCCTTCTTCACCTTATTATCATCTGTTCTTTGTCTGATGGAAAGAAAAACATTTTCCCTTGTTTATGGGTGTAATGACAAACGTTGATTATGCTACTCAGTCAAACCCCAACAAAGTTGCTCAAAATCCATGGCTAACACCTAATTATTTTTCATGGGATAATTAGTGTGTTAATACCCACATACACAGACATTTTATTTTGTATTTGCAGATATTAAATTTCTTTCTGTCTTACAAAAAAATATGATAATTTCTATGGAATCCTATTCTCAACATTCTGTATATTTTCTGATGCCATTATTGCTTTGTAAGATTTTGGGTAATAATGCCCGTTCACTATTAAACTAAACAAAGTTTATAAATTATAAATTCACCATTTCAGCTGTCATGGGTAATCCAGTGAAAAAAAATCACTGCTTTAAAAAAGGCCATTTTGTATTCTCATTGCAATTAATTGAAAACTAGGTCAACAGCCACTCCAGACCGACAATGATATTAAATGGGGGGGAAATACTATACAGAAATAATTAAGCACTTGCTATATTAAATCATGGTAACATTCTTTCAGCTGTACCCACTGACACATAAATTTGAAAGCAAATTCTTTTGCTTCATGTTATATCCAGTTTCAGGACTGCAGCACAATGAAAACATCACTTTACTTTGGAGCCTCGGTAATTGCTATGTGATAAACATTCAGGCATACTGTGTGATAATGAGTGGACTTATATATAGAAACTAGTAATTAAATTTTTCCTTTTTTTTTTTTTTAACTACTTTAATTAGTAGTTAATTTATGCACCTGGTTTTTCAGGTGCTTGTACATACTCATTAAAAATGACCTCCAAGAAAAAGCAGGAATGCTGAAAAAGGAGGCAGAATGCCAGTTTGGCTGCTACTAAGTTTAGCCTTTTTCTGTGTTGGGAAATGCTTTTGTAAGTTATTGTAATTATATATGATGGAAACTTTCAGAAACTTTCCATATTTAAGAGCATTACAATGCTATATTACAATGCTAGGAGCAGACTTGTCAGTATTTCTCTTCCAAATCCCTGTTTACCACTTTGTTACAAAATTCACTACAGGCTGAGATCTGGTGTGTACCATAGTAGCCTGGAAAAGAACAATTTTGAAATGTTTTGTTATACACCAATTATACCAATCTGCCCCTTTTGTATCAGAATATTAAGAAATTGTTTATTACATTTGAATTTGAAGCAGGAAGCAAGGAAATGAAAGAGTAAATTTGTTTTAGTCAATGAAGAATATTTTGACTATAAGTCTGCTTTTAACATAAAACTGTGAGGCTACATAACATTAGTTGCAGCACACGTACAATGACGTCAACTCATTAGTTTAATACAAATGTCCTCAAAACTTCACACAGCCTGGCAAGTTGTGAAGTACTGGCTGCCTCCTTCAACTAATAAGTACCTTACAGTGTGGAGCACAGCATGAGTGTAGGTCTGTATTTTATGCAATAAATGCATTGATAACACCTGAGATTTAAAAATACCAACATACACCATAGCCACGATGGCTTTATAGACGTGGGGATCCAAAGGGTACATTTATTGTGTTCTGGGAATAAGTCTACCTCACAATATGTTCACAGAAACATTAAAAATTCCATGTGGGTCTGGTGTCAGGGAGAACCACTTTCCTCACTGGTAACCCATTAAACTTACCGCTAAAGCTCTCAACTGCACTCTTTGGTCAAGTCAAAACGTGTCCAGGATTTTCAGTCTTAAATGACCTTCTCCAGTCATTGATCTACCCTTGCTTTGCCACTTTGGAATATACTTTTCACATCAAGGACATCTATGGGGGCAGATCCTGTGCTTGGTAAAAGGTAAACACACCCACTTGTAGTTTTTTTTAGTTTTCATCTAGTTGTGACTGAATTCCTCACTGCTAAAGGATTGAACTCTGCAGATTATTACAATCTTTTTAAGCTATGTGAAGTCCAATACTCTATCGTGCAACGTCAGAGGTCATTAGAATCATTTAAAAAAACATAAATTCCAATAGAATGATTTTTTCAGTATCCTGCTATATGAACTGATACGGGAATGCCAAGATGGTAGAATGATCTCAATCTCTGAATGTTCAGGGGCAACACATGAAGAACAACTAACCAGGTCACTCTACTGTGTTTTACCTGTCTTTTTCTAAGCTTATCAAAGCTGCATAATTCAAAGATGTTGAACTTTAGATTAGGGACCACATTTTCCTAAGTACTTGTATGGTAGCAAATACAATGGACCATAATCAAGGCTTTATTGAAAACTAAATATTAAATAGCAATAGCAATTCAAATAATACCACCATCTCTCTAGAGCACAGTACATTGATTGCCTTGTACTTTTCACAGGATAATTTTAAAAGCAAAATAAAATATGGATTGATTGTACATCAAATATGGAATGGCGTTACGTATAGTACAAGCATGACAAAATGTTCTCTAAAGGAAAATGCATACTAATACCTAAAGCCCACTCTGTTCTGCTTCCTTTTTCATTATAGCTGATGTTTCATTTTAACATATACATTTGAATCTCACTTTGTGTTTTAATGGAATGCTCTGGGCCAAATTGATCCCCAGTGTAATGTTGCATGTGCATGTCAGACAATTATTATGATTTTTAATGGGATGAGTTTGGGGTGCTGCATTATTCATGTGGGGCATATTGATGAGAAGGTCAAACAGGTCAGTGTAAGAATTTAAAATACTCCTGTAGTTCAGAAATGTACTTTTTACATATATACGTTTAAAATGCACGCTTACTGGTTTTGCTTTTCTAATTGATGAGCACTAAGATTATTTATTCTAAGGTCTATAAAGTGAAGTTTCATTAGCTACTGTTTGCAGGCTCAGAATGAAACGAAGATTACAATAAGCTTTAAATTAGAAAATTCCAGTGTTGTAGCAGATTCTCGCTCTCTTAGAAGATTAATGGAGCAGACTTGTAGGACATATTCTGTAACCTGTGGCTATTCATTTAACATATTCATTATGCTGGACATCATGGTACGTTTGAGCATTTGCAAGAACCTGCTCTATTTGATAGCAACAAAGCTCTTGAATAATGAAAATATTGTCTATAAGAAATACTTGAAATAGTTCATTATATTTCTGACATCATTATAACAATATAGTGGAGGTATGTTTTATCTATTGTGGTGATTCTGTGCCCTTTCTTCTTGCAGGTCCTGCAAAAGGGGATGCAGCTAAGGAAAAATGGCATCATATCTATATTGCTTACACATTACTCCTGTTCCCCACAGAGCTATGGTTTTCAGCTGTGAACTGGAGGAGCCCAAATAGGTTTTGTAACTTATATCATGGACTAGACCATCTGCTGGCAGCTCCAGTAGTTGGGATGCAGAAACATGATAAATAGAAAGCCATCCCAGAGTTTCATAAAGTACCATCTGACAGGAACAAATCCTTACTTTGAGTGGAGGTATATAGAAAATATCCTTCATTTGACACAGTATCATCATGGCTTTGCCTTGATGCCTTGAGGGCTGAGTGGCTCAGTGGAATGAGCCATGGCCAAGAGGACACTGCAAAAAAGGCCTGAGCATAATGAGCCATGGCTGACATGCAAAGAGGATTTGAGCATAATGAGCCTTGGTGTGGGCTGTGGATCAACAACTGACAGCAGAATGGTACCTGCAGCTGCTGGAAGGGGGTACTACAGTCCGACTGGCAGCTTGTGTCAACATCTGGCTGTACCGAGGCTTGGCAGTAGAGACTGGGGGTGGTGGGAATGCTGTTGCATGGACATCCAACACAGTGTAGAAGCAGAATGCCTGAGGTGGAACTACTATGTGTTGGTGCTGAGCCTCTGCCCAGGAGTTTGACACAGAGACCAGTCAGCGGGAGTGCCGTGTTCCCCTGGGCTTCACTGTGCTGCCTCGCTGGGCTGGTAATAGAGGTGGGCTTCAGTTAATCGTGTGTTATCTGTGTGAAAAGCTCTTTCCGACACAGCCTATTTGTTGCTTTGTCCACTTAAATTGAACTTCACAGTGTCACAATATTTTAGTGTTCCATTTCCCTTGGTGATATCATTCCATTCTTTTCTGCAGTATTTGAGGATGGAACATATAATTTAGGTTTTGATTGCTTTTTAGAAGCGTTGTCTATCACTTCCTTTCCATATCTCTAAGCACATTTAAGAAAAACACCATGGCCTACAGAAAGTTGGTACAAACACCATGAAAATGCTAGAGAAACCTGAGGGATTTCCATGGGTTGGGAGCATTTTGTGACATTTACATGCAATGGTGTCAGGAAAATATAACATCAGTTTTGAAAAATCCTAGCAAGAGATGGGAAGCTATCGTTCAGAGGTCTGGAGCAACTAGTAGTAAAAATGTATTGCCAAAGAGCAAATGTCACTTAGATTCTACTTTGAAAATTCTGCTTGAGACTATCCAGAGGTTGCTAACCAAATCCTTTGCAATCAAGAAAAAAAGCCCATGCTGATCTTTCTTTTCAAGAAATTATCCTGTGTAAATTATTGAAAAGATGAGTCACTATTACCACAATTTCCTGTAAACACATATTTCATGAGATCCTGTGGGAGAGGAATAGCTTAGAAACATAAACCCATAAACTTATCATTAACTTCTGTACTTTGGAAATATCTGACACATGGGGGCCAAACATTCATTTTTTAACTCAAGATTTTACATTCTTGCTAGAAAGATAGACTAATATTTTTATTTCGTAGCATCATGTTTCAACCATCACTTCTTTAGCTGTGCTTCTTGTAATCAAATTAGTGTATGCTTGCAAACAGAATAGAGTATACAGAGACCAATTTGTTAATCAAATCCCTTCTCACTCCTTTTCTCTTTCCTCTGATGATCCCTGCATGTTCTTGGTATTAATAATGAAAAACCTTAAGAGCGGTTCTTGTTAAAAATGTAACTCAAGAATTCAGCATGACCTTTTACATCTAGACCCTGATTTAAGAGCCAACACGGCTAAAAGCACAAGATAGTATGCTGCTGTAGCACATTAAAAGGTCAAATTTAAATGAGTTCAGGCTGAGATACTACGCTGTTCTTTATCTTAGGGAGGAATCAATTGTGAACTCCAGTTAAATATGTAACTCTCATGACTTTCTCTCTAATGGAATATATTGATGAATTTAAGCCATAATTATGCTAGTATTAACAAATACTTAACATCTGACTCCCAATCAGTCATACCAGAATCAAGATTTGTTTAACGTTTGTAAAATTAAGTATGTATTTAATGTTTGCAAAATTGGTGTTTGAAGGACTGATGTCTTCTAAATTAAAGATCTGATATGTGTGCAACAGTATTTCCCAAACTATTTAGTCTTAAGGGAGATTTCTGTCCTCAGCAAACAGAATAACTTTTACCTTAGAGTGATCACTTACGATGTTTCTAACAGCTAAGATACTGAAGGAAGGTAATTATCTTCAATGATTCTGTTGAGGACAAGAGATAATTTCAAATGCTGGGTTGAGAAACTTTTTCTTTTTTCTCCATGTCTTCATATGAGGTATCTGTTATATTCGAGATGGACAGAGTACTGGAGCTAGGCAAAGCCTTTTCAAGAACATTTTTCCCTTTACTGTTGCTAAGGTCATTCATCTGTTCCATTCAGATCTTGTAATGGGATCCATTTTGCCTGTGGAGGTTCCCAGCAAGGACAGTGCGTATCTCTAGAAGTAGCTGTTCATGAAGGAGCAAGTTCCATACACCTAAAGTCCCAAATTAAAAAACATCTCTTATTTGTCCATAAACCACCATCCATGTGTGTACACACATATATATGTGCATATAAGTGCATATATGTATGTATGTGCATGGAGTGTATATATATACACTAAGACAAAATGTAAATATTGCAGATGGGGCTCTAACCATTGTTTCAACTTGTTTATTCTGAACAGCTATATCATGCTTCAGTGGAATGTGTTGGACTTTTGCCATTGACTTCAAAGGAATCAGATTCAGACAGCTAAAAAAGCAAAGTTTTTAAACCAATAATATTTAAAAAGTCTGGCTTTGAAAGTCATGATATGAAGCTCAGAGTTTACTCTCCCCTATGTAGAAATAACCTGTAGGGGGGAGAATGGGACCTTTAGATAATTAATTATTCAGTAAGTCTTAAGCAGCTCAATAGTGCTTTTTATCTTCAAAGTGCTTTTAAAACATTAACTGAGTAATCCTCTCAATCCTCTGAAGTAAATAATTTGGTATTTATTATCCTGGTGGAGAACTGCTATCAATTAAAAGGAAATGCTGAAAATAGTACTTTCCATTTACATTTTTTTTTTAAATAAGAAAAAAATGAAAAAATCTCAGGCTGTGTAATTCCATTCCCTCAGTACTTACTCCATTTCAAAAATTATTGCTCTAAAGGAAAAGTGTAATCCCTATGACTTCCCACTGTCAGAGATGGAAAACCTACAGCAGAAAGTAGCTGCCACTGAACTCTACTTCTTTCCCAGACAACTGTACTCTTAAGTGGACTTTTCTGGCACATGCTTCAGATAGCCTTCATTGTCATGAACTGTCCTGATTTGCAGGAGGATGATCAGACTGCAGACTCTTACAGTGGATGAAATTTAGTATAGATAAATGTAAAGTAGTGCACCTGAAAAAAAAGAAAAAAACAACCCACAATCAAAGGATAGCTGGAAGAAAAATATTACCAAGTGCAAGTAAGATCCGGTGGTTGCTGGACATGTAGTTCTATAAAAACATCAGCTTGATACCAAATATAATTTAAAAAAATTAAATTAAATGCTAAGAATTATTGGGAAGTGTTCAGTGGGGTTCTCTTTGTATATATTTCAGTGGACTATCTCACTATTCCTGTATATTTACAATTACATACACAAATGGACTGGAGAATAAGAGTTTTATACAAGATTTCAGGTTTTGGTGTTATTTCTTAGCAGTGGAATTAAGCACATTTTCCACAATGTTTTTCAAGCAAATAGGCTTTCTCTAAAAATTGTCAGACTACTACACACACTCAAGCCTCTCAGATTTACTACTGTATTAAAGACTGAGGAAGAAGATAAGCTTAGATCACATCATCCAACAGGTATGTTTGCATTAGAGAACATCAGTGTCACTTTAACTTAACTACCTTCAAACTCCTACAAAATGCTGAATGTACAATACCAAAATACTAACTAATGGACTCCTGATTGATACTAGTGGTCATATTAGCATTGCTATTCTATGTTTACGGGGAAATGAAATACAAAAAGTGACATGGAATATTACAGAATTAATTTGTATCATATTTTTATCAACAGATCCCTAATACTAATGTATGTGCTAAATTTCTGAATATTAGCTTTACACCCATATGCATGGTAGAAAAAGGCAGGCACTTAATCTTTTTCTATTATAATATTTCATTCTTGCAAAATCATACCTTTCCACATCTACACTGAAATTGGAAAAAAAAAATATTATTCAAGAGAACTTTTTTCTGATGTTGAGTTTGCAATTGACTTTATGGGTAAGCTGAGTGTCAGGTTTATGCTTATGTCCTTCCCTGTCCTCCTAAATGATGGCAAAGGACAGCAGATCAGGACGAAGAAATGAAAGTCTGAATAAGATACTAGAGATGCTCTGGATAATTGTTATCATGAAAAATTTGTGAATTTGAAAAAAAAGTGAATTTACTTCATTCCAGGAACCCAGTTTTTATGTGGTGTAAATTGTGATAATTTTGGTAAGGAGATGGTTTAATTTTCCCTTCTGCTGATTACTGAGGGAAAATATCTCAAAAAATACCTTTTCCCATGATAATATGACTCTGATTCTCTGATTAAAGATTTTTCCCCATTTTGGAAAAAAACAAACCAACCAAGTTGGTCAGAAATACTCTAAAAGAATGTGGATGGATAGGATTGCCATGGTTTTAGCCCAATCCCTGCTCTTCAGGAACTCAGAATCCTTTGAATCTTTGTTTCAGCACATTTCAGTAAGAGCTTCAGGCCACAGCAGAATCCACGCTCTAGGTTAGCGATGCTGCTTCTGCTTTGTCCTAAATGTCCACAATGAATGCGCCATGAAGATGGTTATAAGAACTTCATACACAAAGTAAAATAGTGTCATGTAATATAATAACGTGAAGCATCCTCACAAGCAGATCCAGCTTCTATGTAACTTGGGGATGCCCTTCACTTTTGTGTTCATGTTGTTGGGACAGCGTTCCCTGTGTACTCATAGTTCCCACCTCCCCTGAGATAACATTTGAACAAGCATCAGTACTGATTCTGTTTGAGTTCTTGAGATGCTCTAGGCATTACGGTCAAATCTTTTTTCTAAATCTAAGGATAATGTAAAACTTCAAAACCATCTAAGAAATATATAATCTTTTTTGAAAAGGTGACAATCTTTTTTTCATAGATTGTAATGGTTCTTATTTATGAATTTAGGTGAGCTCTAAATATTTCAAACTTGTAAGTTTTTGTTCTCTTGCTCTTGCTGCCATGTATGTAAGGGTTTTCAGGATCTACTAATGGTTTTTTTGTTCCCCTGAAAATTAGTTAAATTAGAAAAGTAGTTAAAATTTCTAGTATTTTCTGTTATTTATAGATATATTTATTATTTTTATATATGTATATTAAATATATGCATATTTATACATATTCCCTAACATTGTAATTTTTAATTCAACATTTATTGCTACTTCCACAAAGACTTTTTCCACCAAAAACATATTGGCTCTAACATTGTAGTAAATGAAATTATTTTGATTAAAATGTCAAAAACCTGTAGACATTTTAGTAGAAATTAAAAGCACTCAATTATGTAAAACCCTGCAAAACGAAAGCAGTTTAAATTTTAATGGTAGGAAAATGGTGTCTTTTTCCCCCACAGATTCAAGTGTTAGCAACTGTAATTGATAACAAGCAAGATACTAATTAAATGTTAGCCATTAAAAGGAAACCGCAACGGGTTCAGCTCACATCTGAAATTTATCTACATTGTATTTTCAACTCCACAGTTGGTTTGCAAGCTAAACTTTCCTTCAATTCCAAACATTCTGAAAGAAGGACCAGAATAAAGAATTTCTCAGAGACTCATTCCTTGGAGTCTGCTGGTCCAAATCTTACTCCAGAACCAAACTGTACGCTGTTAAAGGTTTTACTATTTGAAAGCTTTAGTTATTAAATCTGTCATCCCTAATACAAAATTAGGAATAAGTTTGCCAATTTATAGAGGTGTTAAAAGTATATTCAATCGAAAACTTCAGAGAATAAAGGCTTTGAAATAATTAGGCTTCAGAGAAGAGGATAAATAGAATTAAATCTTCTTTAGTTTTAAATAATTGAGTTTTACAGCAAGAAGAAATCAGTGAAAAACTATCAAACATGCCTCATATCAAATGGAATAATTTGATGTTGGGAGAGAGGTATATGTCCTAAACTGTCGGAGAAAGGAAATAATTTTAATATACTTGTGTTTGGGATATGCACATCCGTTCACACCTTCCACATACCTTTCAAAGATGAATACAACTAATGAAATACTCTTTTCTAAAAGGCATCTGGAGAAGTGTCAGAATGGTCCAAAACTAAAAAAAGAAAATAAAAAAAATGTATAAATAATGGATATGCTTCATGTCAAAAGTAAGGCAGTTAGTGCTTGACATGTATTTTTTAAAAAAACACATTTTCCCTTTGAACAACTGTTTCATTCTCCAGTGAAGCATCTGACACTGTCTGCTATTAAAGTTATGATGCTGAATTAAAAGGACTCACCAGTTCACTCAGTCACTGAACTTTCCATTGCCCAAAACTAGGATTCCCACTGTCCTTTTGAAAGTTCAGATCCTAAGCAAAACGGTGACAATAAGGTTCTTTTTTAGTAGGGACTCTCACTAGAAAAATTGTGTATAATTATTTATACTGCAGCAATGAGAGCTAAGGCTTAGGACTAATAGAACCAATGATAATGTTTAAAAAGAACTTGCTCAGCAATGGGGGAATTGATTCACCATGAAACTAAGCTATAAAAGACACTTCAGGAGAATATTCCATAGACAGAGTTATAAAATACTCACGGGGTGCCTCTACATCCAGTGTGTAACTAGGGTACTGTTTCTGGAGATGCCATTACAGAAATAAAATATTCAAAATATGAACATTTGGTAATCAAACGCATGGCAGTGTAGTACTTACATAAGAAACATGATTTATTCCCAAGGAAGGATATTAATTCTAAACACAGGGCTTCCAGACTTTCTGGAAGACAAAAACATGAGAGATACAGGAGGGAAAATACCGCTCTGTGTATCAGGAGAAAAGTCAGAACTGAAAAATTGCTATAGTAAGCCTTGGAGAAATATAATGAATCAATCTGGGATTAAGCTCCTAGATAGGAAAAAGAATAAGGACAGCACTAGGGAGGTTGTACAGACCTCCAGGGCAAGAAGAGACATGAGAATAAAATTCTGCTTAAAGATGAGGTGAGAAAGAGAAGGTAAAAAAACCCACAAGACTATAAAAATTCATAATTCCAACCCTCTAATTACCAAAAAACCTCAGAGACACAAAGGAGGAGAAATATGGGAATGAAGATGTAGTGAATGATTACATCTGAATTAATTAGGGACACAAACATGGGATGGCAAAGACCTACTGCCAAGCATATTTGTTTGGCATGAGCTAGTGACAAGGATGATGTTAATGCTTTTAGAAAATTGAAATAATTTTGCAAAATAATTGTAATGTAAGAAGATGATAGGCTTTCTGTATCTCAGTATAGTAATACATGAAATAAAACCTTCAAAGAAAGCCAGTTCTGAATTAATTTACATAGACCAGCTGAAAAAAAAAATAGGAAAAGAAGTGCTGAGTAATGGACATGAAAGACAAATTCCTTGTCTCTGTAAAATGGTGCAGCTCCATTAACTTTTTCACACAGTTCGACAGGAAGGATCCATTAGTTCATCCATTCTGACCCTGTACATCATAGGTCATTAAATTTCATTTTCGATTGTACTCAGCTCAGTAGTTTATGTTTAACGTATTACAGAAAAAACATTTAGTCTTGATTTGAAGGCAGAGAGATGGAGAATGAAACACTACCCTTGGCTTTTTGCTCTAAAGGTTAAATACCATTGCTGCTGTGAAATTGTGCCTTATTTCTTATTTGAATTTGTTTGGCTTCAGCTTCCAGCCAGGAGTTCTATTGCAAAATATTTTTTTCTGCTAATCTTTTAACACAGTATATTTTTTTCTTGTACTTCTAGATAATAAGCACGTCACTTCTTTGGGAAGCCATACAGAACCAGTTCTTTTTTGTCATGCTTCTCTATAAGCCAGTTTTCTCCAGCTTTAATAACTTTTCTCTTTTTGAACCCTCCCAGTTTTAGCAACCAGCACCTACTGTTCTTGTACTGGTCAAAGTAATGTTACCTCTCTACCCACATTCATTCACCCATTGTGTATATTTTACAATAGTCATTTTCACAGAGCATCATATCAAAATTCAGTTTGAGCTGTGCACCTGTTGTATCTCTTGAGGCACTGAAGATCAGTGAAGTTGTCTATGTTTCCTATATAATCAAGATACAAAGACAGGTTCCTTTAGAGGATGACCCATACTTCAGGTGAGTAATGTCCATTTACCTCACAGGGAAGGCAGAGTGACTGAGGTCTTCATATGGAAACTCTTAATAAAGCACTGTAGGAGCAGGAGATACACACAAAGACAATTCAGCTCTCTACAATGTACTTGGAATTTTATTATTTTCCTGGTAACTTCAACAGCCAGCAGGAGGAAAGCAAATTCTTCTAAACTTGTCACCCATTTCTCCTCTGGCTCTACGTGCTCTCCACCATTGCCTCTGTATTTTGTAGAAGGCTGTCTGCAAATTCTGAGGAAAAGGATCTCTGTAATGTTTGATGAGGAGTTTACCAAAAATCATGAACAATTTGTTAATCTCCTTCTTGTCTGTCTGTAATTATTTCCTCTTTGCCTGTGTTAGTAATAATGGTTTCAGGAGCAAGGGTAAAAAACACAACCCAAGCCTTTACTTCTCTTTACATGCATACTTACTACTTACTTCCAAACCACAGGCAGTACTACCAGGCATTCACACTTCAACCGAGACATTAACGTTGCTTCAGCACTTAATATAAAATATTACAGGCCATCAATTCACAGTATGAAATGCATATTGGTCTTCCATAAAGAGAGCTTGGAGAGCAGGCTGATTCTGTATACACTATTTATTTCTACTGATAATTTTTCCTAACTCACTTCCAGCTCTGTTTTGCTCCATCACTCAGAATTATGAAGGCATCTATAACTCATGAAAATAAGCGATATATGATGAGTTACCTTTTTGTAAAATGTTGTGTTAATATATTTAACTTAGATCATTTGGGTTTTTCCTTAGAAGAGGATATAATTTTGTTTATGACATATCAATGAATTTAATTCTGGTACTGCATGTTAAATTAACAATAAGGCAGCTCCAGTCATACCTATTTCTATCACCAAATGTGACTATGTAAATAAATATTAAATGGATTTTTTTTTCAACAGTAAACTCCAAAACAAGGCGGATCAAGAAATCTCTCATCAGGCTGAAAAAAACTGCTACCCTAAGCATTTCCTCAAATTACCTTCTCTTTATTCATTGAGCCTTACATTCTGATTTTGTCATTTAGAATATTTTCATCCTTTTCAAACAATTACCTTCTCTTACATGCTCAACTAAATGGTGCCTGGAAATGAATCATGGAAAAGTCAGTGCATTTTTTGATGTTTTCCTGTGTTTTGTTTTCCTTGATTCAGCAGAAACTATCCATTTATTTACTTAGAGACTTTACCAAATCTGCCAATCACTATTAAATTGCCATCTTATAAATTCAACAACATGGTGTTTACATGCCCTGCAAACAGCCTTCGGTCCTACCCAGGCAAAAACTTGAGCTTTCTAATAAACCAGTTACAGCAATGAGACCAGATAGCTCAGCTCAAGATGCTGAACTTGTCTGTCCTTTCTGATCTTGGGTCAGTTTCTATTGTCTCATAATTCAATTCAAGCAGCCTTTGGATGACCACAATTTCAGAGTGCCAATATAACAGTGGTAAGACTGATGAGCGTAAGAAGGATCGGTAAGCACTGGGCCTGCCTACCGAGTGTTACTTTAGCTTTTTTCCATTGCAGAATCCCTGCCCCCTAGCCAGCCACAATTCACAAAGGACACAGAGCAATATAAGTAACAGGGAAATAATCTGTCTTAGAGTTTTAAAATCTTGTTTACTGAAAATGATTGACCTCCAAACCCCCATAAGTATGTCTATCAAGCCCTATGCTGCCGATCTTTGCTGGTGTGATAGTGAAAGAAAAACAGGATGTTGCTGAGGTGACTTCTGTCCATTTCTTGAGGAATATTCTTTCAAATCTCTCCAGTGAAGACGAGAGAAAGTAGTTGCATCCCCTTAATAAAAATTGAAAGTCCCCTTATTTGATAAGGTGATGTATTTATCTGAGTGTTTAGGCCAACTATGGAATAAAACATCAAGAACAAGAGTAAAACCTAAAGTTACAGATAATGAAAATATACAATGAACTTGTCTATTTCAAATTTGTACATAAATTAAAAATATTACATGAACATATGTTTTTTCCTGCATTGGTCATCAATAAATTAAATAGTTTTATTACTACAATTGATATTGCATCAATTTATATAATCTTGCCCATTTTAATTTAGTGATGTAATTAATTTTTATATTCTTTGCAAATACTAATTATTACTTAAAGATTGTTTTTCAAAGATCATCACTACTAACGGCACAGAGCAATATTATATACTGGTAAGGCTTTCAATTCAATTTCTTGTCTTTGTTAGCACAGTATATTTTTGAAGAGTGCTTAGACACTGTTGACTTTTCTCATTGCATCATTTAAAAAATAACAGAACATTATTCACTGACATTCTACTCAAAGTCACTTACGATCTGGCAAGATGTAAATGATGAGTACTGGTTAATTTTTTTTTCTTCCATAACTTTCTTGATCAACATCGCCTAGAGCACTTAGCAAGTTATCTGCAGAATTCTGAACGCAAAATACTGGAAATATGAAGTTGCTAAAATAGAAAAGTGTCATTTTCATACTGCAGATATTCTTCCTTTTGAGAGAGGGATGGGGAATACTGTACTTCTGTCCTTCAACAAAGAAGTATTCGCTGTTGTGCCTCTGGACAGTGTAGAGGTTTACACTCATGGGACAAAAGTTGATTTTTGCCATGTAAGCTTGCAGCCAAATTTCATCTCACACTCCAACCTCTTTGTAAACAAAACCAGAATTGTGCTTACAGGAAAAAACGGAGGAAGAGGATTTCTGGATAATTTTTCTGTTGGAGTACTGGGCTTTCCATTACCTGTTTACCTCTTTAGCATGTGAGGAACATCTCTGGATGAGCTTGGTCTGGGGAGTACAAAGCAGATTCATAACCATCTTAGCTATTCAAACTTGTTTCAGACCCTGCATAAATTGTAGACAGAAGGGCAAGTAGTTGACTTTTTAAATTAATTCTTTGCCCTTTATTTTCCCCTTCTTTTCCTCCCAATTTTAACTGTAAAGAGTCTGAGAAGATCTGATCTGTGGTTCATGTATGTTTTGATGCTATCATACAAAACATAAAATGTCATGTAAATCAGAAGCAAACCACAAGCTTCTTTTTAAAGATTGGAAAACACTTTTTTTTTACTCTTAAGATTTGGGTCAGATGTCACCTACATCTTTCCAGGTAATTAGCAATGAGCAATAGCATTGAAAAAATAAGTAGGTAGGAAGTATTTCAGAACATGCCTCTAAGGGATAGCAATAATTTAATAAGGCATAACTAGCATAGTACAGCATAGGGAAAATTCTACCCACCTAACTTTGTGGATATTATAGTAGAACTTAGAAATTTTAACAGCAGATGACATTACTTATTTATATTTTTAGAAAGCCTTTGATGAAGTTCCTAATGACAAAGTTCTATTAACTATAGAGTTCTACAGTCAGATAGTGAGAATCAGTTAGTATCTAATTAAAACATAGTAAAAAACCCAGCCCAGTGATCTAGCTCACTGGACACAGTTCTTGTTCTTTTGAGGTCAATCTTCAAGCCTTTTAATTTTTTTTTTAAAGCAAGCATACACTAACAGAGGAAGGGTTTTCTTCTTCACCTCAGTGTAGGAATCTTTAAAACAGGGTGACTGAGCTTGTTGCCTAGGATCTGTTTGTAGGGATTTAGAATGGAAGTGATGAACCTTCTCCTTTTTCTCCCCAGTAGTTACCAATGGAGCTTTGGTGACTAACAGAATGACAAATAACTTTTACATGGCTGAATTAAAGCAGCTAATGAATCCAGCCATGCAACCCTTCCCAGTCTTCAGTTATTCAGCAATCACTAAGTCAAATTAGTCTCAATAATAACTATTCCTATTGATTTTTGGATTTTATTTATTGTGTGACCACCTTCCATCTGCAAAGTGGGAGACACAGATGACATAGTGGTACAAAAGAGTTAGAGTACTGCAAGATGCAATTGAATTTAAGTGGTATTATTTAGGTGAACAAACAGTACACTCTACATTTATCAGAGCAGAACATATTCCACTAGTATTTGGTTTTATCTGAATCTAAAGGAAGGAAGCGCACAACTCTTCTGTTACACAAGGAATTAAATTTGCTTTTAAGGAACTGGTGCTTCTAGGGAGAAAATGTACAATCTGTAGATGAAAGTTAATATGATTACAAAAAAATCAGGGCTGTGCTTCTGAAGAAAAAGATTGTCCTGGGAAGAAACAAATTAATTGTATCACAGTATTAAGAAGCAACACTGCAATGTTTTTAGTAAGCCTGTTCAATAGGCGTAAGGTTAAAAACTAACTTGGGCCATGTTTTACATAGCTCTTTACAGATCACCCTGAGCAGTGCAGTTTAAAAAGATTCTAATTCTAGAATATTTTAGTCTTGAGTCTAAAATCTGAATTTTAAAAAGCTAGATTGCAAGAAAGAAAAACCATGTGGAACTAAGATCAAAAAAGTATATGTAGTCTTCAGAAAATTTTACTACATTGTGAGTCACTATGTCTGAGTTGCTTAAGTTACTGGTTTTCATTACAAGCAAAGAAAGTGATCTACAGAATTGTGATGCAAAAGTAATTACCAATATCATCTATTTTAGCTTTAATTTGAATGTAGGAAAAAAAAAAAAGAAAGTACCACAAAACGAAGACAGTTGATGGACCGTTCTGTAGCAAGTGCTTTCTTTAGTTATCACTGATGGATGAGATCTATAATATCTTGGGAAATTGTTTAGATTTATAAGATATCTACTTATAAGATATCTACTTATAACTTTACTAATCATTGATAATGATAGTATTTCAAAATTTGACAGAACAGGAAAAATGACAAAATTCATTAATGTGACTGTTGAAAACTTGCAATTTCACATAGTATCACAATAAATTGAAACAAACTTGTAGATGATCCAAAGGCCTGCTAAATTACCAGTAGAAGATTCAGCTATTTTCAGTTTCTGAAAACGCAGAATTACCACAAAGCTCTGTAAGGGAAATATTAGCAAAGGAAATTTCCAGATATACAAGCCAATCTAGTGGCTAGGCAGTGGTCTGAAAAAACTGTCAGAACATCAAGGTGCTGACAATTTCTAAGTGAAGTAGTTTTTTCATCTGCAGTCAAGCAAATAAATCATCAGAATTTGGTGAGATTTCTCTGTCACCTCTGTCACTGGGTGCAGTTTCAAAATACATTGAAAAGCATCTAGTGGCAGGATGCTACTGCTAGTTTCTGCTTTTTCCATCCTTTGCCTAATATTCAGATCCAGTCCATTCAGTTTATGATCACACATGGACTCATTCTGTAACCAATTTAATAGAAAAGAATATCTCAAAACACCCCAAACATTTGTTTTCCATGAGATCACTAAATTGAGGAGGAAAGGAGGAGACAGCACAACTGTCCATTTTGAGGACTGACTACTGATAGGCAGGTAGAGAAACTGCATCCTACTGCCCTGAAATAGAACGACTCTTTCTCAGTGTTAATACTTGGATACTCAAAGTGATCTGAACATTTAAATTTCTACTAGTACCTTCCATCACCTGCTGAGCACCTTTCACCTCTCACTGAACAACAAGAGATGAAGAAACTCAGTACACAGAAGGTAAGACTCCCACTGAGCCAACAGCTGAGATCTGAGACTTTAGAAACATCAGGCATTCATAGACTTACAGTCTGTAGGTGCTCTGATTTCATCAGAAGTCGTGCCTGAGTTAACAACTCAGCCTGCTTATCCCTAAGAACATCCTTTGACATACTAAACATCTTCATCTCCTTGTAAGGCTGGCGTCGCACTGAAATAGAAGAAGGAAGTATTGTCCATTTGAACCCTGAACCTATATGTTTATAGATAGGCAAACTTAGGTCCTACAAAGAGGTATTTTGTGACTGTGCACACAGGTTTACACAGGGAGAGAAGCAGGAAAAAGGAAATAATGGGAAATAAACTGATTTTTTACTAACCTTATTAGCAAACTAAACACATGCTGTTATTTCTATCAAAATACATCCACAAACTAACAAGATCCAGCACATTATTATACAACACCCCAAGACTGCTGGCATTTGCAAAATAAATTAAGACACAAAACTTGCCCCAAAGGCATTTATAGTGTAAATTTTAGATATTACACAGGGTAACACAATGACAAAGAAGAAAAGTGAAGACAAGAATGAGAGATCGTGTCATGGTTTGCATTTAAATGATTGCTTCAGATACTTTAAATATCATTATTCCCTTTCTCTTCTAGCTCTTTTAACGCTACCCCTTCTTCTTTGACTGATACTATTTGGTGCACAGACACAACCAAAATAGAAGTTTTTAGTTGTACATGCTCAAACAGGCGAGCCATTTCTCTTCAGTCTCACTATTTTTTGATGTACAGTTGTTTTTCCTCTAAGATTAGAACTCTGACACAGCCGTTTCTGTTAATATGATTGCAATCCCATCCAGCTTATTGTCTACATGGAATGGAAAAAGCATATGAAAACTATAAATGCACTTAATTAGGTGCAAAACATGGAATTGTTCCAGGAAAATAACTAACAAAATATTTATAATATATCTGCTTAGTTTGAGGCACCAGAAACTTTTATTTACTTTTCACATATTTCTTTCCTTAAAATGTCTCTAACTTCTTCCTTACAGAATCACTCTTTCTTTGCATACAATAATATTTTTGCCTTTTAAACATTTTAATAAAGCAAATTTGGCATGGTATTTTTGTTCAGTTGCTAAACCAATACATAAACCGATTGTGTTTAAATGCAGTATTAAAAAATATAACAGAATTGATATGCAGAAGTCATTGTATTTATAGTCTTATCCTAGAGTGTATAAAGCTAAAAAGTACTTATCCTCATTCTATATTTTCTAGTCCAACTTTTTATTTCTAGCTGTGTTTGAAATTGGTGGGATGACTGACAGATCGAATAAGTAATTCCAAGCAAAAAAATGGCATCAATTGTGCTTATTTTGGACAATTTTCTCCTTTTTGTCTAAGTAGTAAAAGAAAGAGATAGATATTATTTGTGAGAATTTAAAAATGGAAGGCAGACAAAGAAGGTAGTAATATCAATAGTAAAATCAATAAAGAAATCGGTAATGAAAACAAACAGAGGATACACTTTTGAGTATATGAGTTTCAGTGCTGAAAATCTTCCAGAAATTCCATTTTCAGGTGATGTACAGAAAAAGCTAGATAAGGTAAAAAGAAAAGATAGCAAAATATGAAATTGGAGATATTGTTAATTATATCTATATATTGCAATAAAAAATGGAAAGACACAGAAAACAATTCAAGCCAAATCTACAAATTTATGTAAGAAAGGGAAAAGGGAAAGGGAAAGGGTTCTCATCTAAATGAGAACCCTTGTTAGTGAACTCAGGTGTTGTGATCTTAGACTTCAGCCAAGACCATTATAACCCCCTGTTTTAAGAATTAAATTGCTCACCTTAACTGAGCTGCAATCAGCTTTGGAATCCAAAGCAAGCCAGGCAGGACAATGACAACATATCTGTTATTTGCTCTGCTTTTTGCTGTTTTCCTTCCGAATACACGGATTCAGCAAACTCGGGAATAGGTAGTTCACCTTCAAAGCAGTCTCTATAGATTTGGACCACATTATCTGAGAAGTCATGTATGTTTGCAAGCATATCTATGTAGTAAAAAAAAAATGATGCTTCAAAGATCCTTTAGACAGTAAAAAGCCAAGTAATGAAATGGAAGTGTAGCTCAGTATGGATTCACCACCTCTGATTTGGAAGCAGGACAGAATTATGACAGTAACCATGGTTATCCTATACCCTTTTGAAAACAATTTCTTGGACTACATTTCAATAGTACAACAGGCACACAGCCATACCCATGTGTCTAACCTGACAACCATTCAAGGAAGGAATTGCCTGGAGGGTACCACAGCTGCTTTCTGGCCCTTTTATGCAGGTTATTTTTCCATAGAAAGTAGAGTGCATGAAAAATGGATGGTACACCCTGAGCTTACCTAAACAAGCAGGTGAGCTATAATGGATGTCTGCATTTGCAGTGAGGTGCTACTGAGACAAGCAGTTTAGATATTAACCAAGACACCTGGATGTAGCACATATTATACACTCTGCTATGAAAAAATATAGTCACAATGAATGATTCATTTCAGAGGAAACTTTTTTATTATTTTAAAATTGTGCACATGACTAACTGGTGTTCTTGAACAGATGAAAGCCCTGTGACTAGGGTTGGTAGAGCCTAGCCAAAGTTACTGAGTGAAAAAGGTATGGAAAAGTATTAAAAAATATCTATAGGTAATTTTTATAAGAGTGAAAGCAATTTTTTTAATGGCAAAAGTAGTTCCTCCAAAATATTTATCCAGTACAACACCAAAAGCCTACTTAAACACTATGAATAATAGGTAGGAAATTCACAGTAAAGTTCAAGCAATCAACACGCCTTTGAAATGAGAATATAAACAGAAGGTACATTGTATGAAAATAAGTCTTTTGTGTATCATTTAAAACATGCTTAGAGTATCTTTTTAAAATGCCTGATTTAATTCACAAATGGAATTAGGAAAGAATACTTAGCAGAAAATAAACAACTTGTCTATATCTGTATGTTCATGGACAAATAAATGCTAAAGATGTGCAACATCTTGTAGCATAAATTTATAAAGCATGGAGCCAAGTGTAATTTGCACACAACAGAGAATACTGATAATCTCAAGTCTCTTAACTTCTACTAAATCAAATATTTCTTTTAAATGCTCTGCTGGGAAAAGCTTGAATCATATGTGGCAAATCTAGTGCATTTCCGGGGCTTTTCTTCTGCAGTGGTAATCAAGTCTTTTTATGTCCTCAAGAATTTAACACATTGCTGTATAATTTAATTCTTTTATCTTGGCTGTTTTTTTCTGTGTTTTTCTTAGGTGGTATTAATTCTCACAGATTGTGAATTGAAAAGAGTGAGATCTATGTGGCTTTGCTGCCAGACTAACTGAGAAAAGTATCTCTGTGTACTCTGGATCCTTGGCTAAAAGGCTAATTGTTCAGAAGTTGTTAGGTGGAATCTGATGACATGAAACACATGGCCGCAAAGTACTTGAAACCAAGAGGAGTTTTTTGCAGGGGAATAATTCTGTTGAACTAAGCCAATTGAAACAAGATGATAATTTTGATTATGTGAAGGGATAATGATGGAAGTTTAGGATAGCACATGCTATTATTATTTCTTCCAATTAACTAGAATAATTTTTTCCACCATAAAATTGAATACCATTCCATGAGTGTTACATACAATATAGCATAGAGTTAATTTCATATAGAGATCAAATCTGAATTATTTAATTATTGATATAGTAGTCAGTGGAGCAGGAATAGTCTATATAATAAAGTTCCACCAACACGATTAAAAACCAGAGGTGGGTGAGCTGGGAATATATTTCACCTACTGCTCTCATAACACTTCCTGTCATTTCAAGTTGCAAATAACCAAATGAATTTTCACAGGCAATTAGTTGTTAGAAATACCTGTGAAAGCAAGTATACTCCCAGTGTCTCCAAGTAATTTAGACCAGCAGGTGTTGAGGCAGCGGTACATCTTCAACAGGACACAAAAAACTTCCATGGTGCCATTGGTAAGACTAAAAGAAATTAATTTCAGGAGGATAAGATAGCCCATTGTTTCTGTCTTGCATTTAGTGAAGAAACAACCAGCTACAAAAGCTACTCACACAAAAGCCATACCACTCTTTGGAGCCTAGTAGGCCCTTCTCCTCAATGAGAAGACATTTCACAGTGCAGCACTTATGTTAATTATGTTAATTATGTTAATTACACCATAAAAGAGTAACCTAATAACACACAGAACTTTATTGCAAGACATGTAAATCACTGAGATATGATTCTGCTTGGTTTCTTTCAGTGTAGAAAAATAAAAACCATGGATTTTTTTATTTGAAAACAAAAAAAAAGGTATGGCACTGTCATACAAAAACAGTGAAAAAATTATGAAAATTTTTTCAACTTATGTTTACACTTAAATATATGTAGATATGTGCTTGCATACAGAACATTTGGATAAGGACTGTTGTGATCTTGTGGCTTGTGCAGTGTCAGATTTATGACAATGCTGTGACATTGAGCTGTCATCCTGCTTTCTGTTACGCTACTTATTTTTAAAATCATAAAGAAGCACTTTATTGTGCATCTAGAAGGTATCTGTAATTTGTGGGTGACTGAAGTCAATCCAAGTTCAGAAATTTGCCCAGATATTGCTCCATCCCTCATAGTAAGTATAAAGAATTTTTAGAACCAGGTTTACCTCCAAGTAAAAAGCTGATTTTCTAAAATCAGCCACTGTCCAAAGATGAGTGAGTTACTGAGAATCTAGAGCTATCTGGATCTAGCTGAGTAATACCCATCTGAAAACTTATGACAAAATACTTGGTATATCATTTGACAAATGGTATAAACATTATTCAGTTGAGTAACTTGTACAGTTAATTTTCTGTTAAAATTAGTTGATAGTCACAAAAATAATTTCTAATTATTTTAATTAAAAAAAAATTAAACCATTATGTTTCCTTTGGAAAGTTTTATAGCTATATCCTTTGAAAAATTTAATCAAAATATACTCAAAAGCATTTTATTTGGAAAATGAAAAAGCCCGAAATTTTAATCTAGATTCTGTAAGATATCATTTGTTTTGAGATACAAATAATACATATGGACTGGATGAGTAATCTTCTTCATGGAATAAAGAGTCAAATAAGGTTTTGATACGGCATAGATGACCCCAGCAGAAACAGTGTTCACTGCTTCACTACATGACTCTGAAGTTCCCATGTAATTTCATTATGGACAGTGGCCCTGGTGTAGTGTAAACAAAGCATCAACTACTTTTTCATATTGTGCAAATGGTTTGAGATGTGTCTATGTAAACACTAGGAGTTTGCTCAGTGATTCTAATATTCATAAACTGTACAATTAGTCCTCCAAGAAAAAAGGAGCTTATATATTGAAAACAGAAGAAATGTAGGAAAGAAATTATTTTTTCCTTAATTTAAGGATTTAGCTGAAACATCAATATTAGCCTAGAAAACCTAGGCTTCTGCTGTAGCTGGAAAGAGAGTGAGAAGGCTCCGAGATAAGTTTGTGGGCCTGCTTACCTGTGAGCTGCTTACCTGCTAGTAGCACGTGTCTTGCTGACGAGCATCAACAAGGATCTCTGTTAGGGGGTTTTACTTTAATGTCTAAAGGTAGGTAGAGTGAATCTGGGTACAGGTGCAAAGTCACCCTGTTGCTGAAGGCCTGGTGTGCCTGTAGAGAGGCAGCACAAGCAACCTCAGCTGCTGAGGTTCTGCAGAGCAGTTTCCACAGAAACTGTACGTGTGGCAAGGCCACAATTTACCAGCCAGAAATAGAAACTTCTCTTACACTGTTCTCTTCTACTCAGTGGAGTGGCATACAGAATCCAAGACAAATGTACTAGCTAACAGGCCTTAACAGCTTTCTTTAAAGTCACAAATTGGTACGAGCTCAATAACTACGTTTCTTGTATTTCTGAAGTTTAAGTTTTTGTTTAGTTTTTACTTTAGTTTAAGAAATTGCTGGAATTAATTAGCGAAGTGTTCTGAAATGAAAAGCTCAAGAATTTAAACGTGGAGAAGCTTTGTTTAAAAACTGAAAAAAGCAACCTGAAACTTGTACTATAAATGGTGTTACAATGCTTCAGCTCTAATTGAAAAACTTCTTCCAAATACTGAGAAACATATAGCTTACAAAAAAGGGTGAAAGAAAAGGAATTACCACCAAAGAGGACTGTACCCTGGAATTCCGAAAATGCAGAGAAAAAAGTTAGAAATCACACTGAATTTGAGTTTGCACCAAAAATTAAAGCATATCTTTAAAAGGTTTTTCAGGCAGAAACCTAAAACTGGAAGGAAATAAGAAGGATTTTGATAGAAGAGGAAAAGAACACAGCTCAATAAAAACCTTGAAATTTGGTATTATAGTTCCTTATAATCTGGGATAGTAATTCCTTACCTTAATTTCCAATAAGACTGCTATAAACATAAGGGCAAAGAGAAGATGACTAGCAGAAATGAGGACGAGAAACAAACCACTCATATATGAAATAAAAGCAAAACTAGGCTCAGTACCTCCAGCTGAATAGTGGGGGTAACAGAAATTCCTCATATTAGGGTATTAGGAGTGTAGTGTCTAACAGTGTGGGCAAATAAGAGGCCTATATTTAAGAACAGGTGAAAAAAAACAGAAAAAAATCTAGGCAATTACAGACTTGTTCACCAACAGTATGCAAAAAGCAGAAAAACAAGCAGAAAAAAATGGAACAGAGGTTCCATTACTGAAATAAACAGATATAATTAAATAGATATTCCCACGCTTATTTCTTGAAATAGACAACTGAAAGTTTTGACATACCAACGACAGTAGACTTCAGGCACAATTGATACACGTGAAACACTATTATTTATAAGTAGAGAATGTACTTACTAGCAGTATTAAGATCACAAGGAATTATCTAATAAAAAAATTAAGAAGTAATGTTTTTTCCATACTGATTTTAGCATGACATTTACAATAAGAACAACTCTGCTAGATTTTCACAAAATGCACTATCCACTGCATGTAAAAAACCAAACAATGAAAACTTAGTATTGCAGGAGGGATGATCCTATGTTGCACTATCTCCTAACAATGCAACACTTTCTTCACTATTCTACAAGCTATGGCAATGTAAGCAGTAGAAAAGGATTATTTGCCTGTCTTTCCCATGTAGCCCTCTTACCCTAAAAAAAATCCCAAACCAAAACCCAACCCAGAACAAAACCAAATCAAATCCCTTTACTTTTACCCCATCATAACATATTACAAATTCTTGTTTAATAAAATATTCCTTTGTGTTTCTTTCCTATGCTCATTCATCACAATATCTTTCTAACCACTTCCTTCTTGGTATTTTTATCTTGCACGTTTATCCCTCATTTCTTAAACTGACTTTATTTCCTATTTCTTTTTGTTCTTTTAAAGCCTCATATTCCTATCCCTTCCTTCCCAAAGAAAACAGGAAAGCAAAATTTGCTGCTCTATGTAATTGTCATCAAAATTAAGACACATTATCTGAGAATTTGTTTACTAAACACTTTTATTTTAGTGTTTGTACAAACTGAAATGTATCAGGATGAAAAAAACAAACAAAAATACTTTAAAGAAATATAACAGGAATGTATGGGAATTTCTGTGGAGAGTTGATTGCTATGGCAATAGGATTCAACTGTGGTTAATAAATACAGAAATTTACAAAATTAAACAAGAATACTGTTCATTCTTTAAGTGAGGAATGACATGTGATAGTTTCTTCTAAACTTACTCCATTTACATGTTTCAGTAATTTTTCTCCAAACAGAAATTTATGATTGATATCTGAAAAATAAATCTAACACAGCAAATATATCCTGATGTCTGTACTTAAGCTATACATTAAAATTCTGTTTCAAGAATTGTAAAATATGCATGTGATTTATTCTTAGAATTGCTAAACATCTTCTGAAGTACAATCAGAAAATTCACATCAACATGCTGTTGAGAATTTCACTCTGCTTTGAAAGCACAGTCAAGTATTTGATTTGTTGGGTCACAGATATATAAATCCAAAATAACATCACTGAGAAAAAAATGCAGGAGAAAGGGCCCCTTTGGGATTCAGTAATCCCTGCTCTTTTCCTCTCTGTCTTTCTGATGGTGAAACTTTACATCAGCTCAAACACACAAGAACAACACGCTTTTCAAAAGAAGATAATGATTTATTGATCAAATGATGTCCAACAGCTCAAGAGTTTCATCAGCTCCAATAGTTAAAGAGAAGCCTGGAATTTTCTGGTAGTTTTGTGACTTATTTAAGGCTGTATTTTACATAGTAAATTCTTCATTTAAATTCTGTATTTTGTTACATGGGTTCTCTCTTATCTAGGAGTGCTACAGCACTCACTGGATTTGATAGAAATTTCACTTGACATCTGTGATTGTTAGACTGGACTCCTAAAAATTATCTTAAAAGGGACAAAGATCAGTCAGGTTTTCTCATTTCTGTGAAGATGACTGCAATTTTTATATGGTATATTGCTATCTATTAGAAGATGCACTAACAACAGCATATTACAGGGGCCCAAGCATAATTAATTTGGCTGAAACAGGCTTGTTCTTCTGAGGTCAGAATCTTGCCCATATTTTTTTTCAAGTAGAAACATACCCTGAACTATTAACTTTCTGAAAAACTTTATTAACAACACCAACAGTGAACCCTCACAATGCAATGATGGGTACACTAGAACAGACTAAGGACAGATTAAGAAAAGATGAACAAATTTAGAGACACCCTCCTCAAATTTACAGTTAAGATTTTGGTATTAATGCTCTAAGAGACCTCGAGGAACATCAGTTACAGAAGTATGAAATCATAAAGCTTAGTTGATTTTTTTTTTGTTTGTTTCAGTTTACAGCATCCACAAATCTACAAATATCATATCAGTACAAGGTTTTAGAGGACCCAGAGAAAAATGTTAAGAACTTGATATCAATTTAAAACATTGCAATTCCATTTCTATACCATTTCAATATAATTGTTCATGAGCTGCACAGAGATTCCTACATCAAAGTAAGACAGATGCAATTAATTCAAGCATTAAACTATTTTGAATAATTTAAATAATTCATTTCAATCAAGAACTGATCAGACAATCTATGATTTCTGCTATTATACTTATTTATATCAACAAAAATATATACTAATTTAATACATGGAGAAAAATATTGATTTGTAAGTCTTAGATTTAATAACAATTTATAATCCATTTGGCTTTCTGTATGAATACTATTCTAAAATTATTGTTAAAAAGTTTTAAGTTTAATTTTTTTTTTTTTAATATCTAATTTTTCTGTAATTCTTAACAAAACCACTTAGTATGTAACCCAAATAAATACATGAATACTGAGCTAGCCGGTTTGGTCAGTTCCTTGAGGACAGCACATGGGAAATAAAACTTTTTCCTGTAATATTACTGAGTTTCCAATTAAATAATAGATGTGGGTTTAAGTAATTATTTCTCCAAATCAGAGAGTTTTCTGCCCCACTATTGTAGTCAGATTCCGCCTTTACTACTGAAATAGAAAAGCAAATACATAAGTTATATCTACACTGGTAAAAGTAAAAAAAAAAAAATCCTTTAAATTCATTTAGCATCCTTGATTTACAAGGTCTTGTAGCAATATATAAGGATGTGGGGAATGCTAAAATTTAAAAATGAAGTTTAAAGAGCAGTAAGGAGATATATTTAGAAATAGAGCAAAAATGTTGTAATTCTTCCAATTATTCTGCAGGAGCTTTGACTCCTCTATTACACATCACCAAAATACTGTGAGTGCATGTGTGATTCTTAAACATGATAATTTGCTATCAGGGAAAGAAAAGGCAATCCTCATATAATTTGACATAATTTTACAGGTAATCTATAAATATAAATCAAATCTGTAATCCAGGATATCTTGCTACAAGATAATAATTTTACAGGGACTTACAGTATAAGACAAAAAGCCTCAACATTTACCTAGCAGCAAAACAAGTTTCAAGAGAGTCCTAAACTCAAATTCTAGAAATATATGCTTCTGAGTTTTTAGAGTGTTTATGTAACTACTTTTCCTCTCTATTCAATAATTTTAACATTCTTTAACTTTTTATTTTCACGAGTATTCTTAAGTGCCTAAAAACCCCAACAAAAATACCCAACAAAGACTATGCTTTGCGTCAATGCCATTTCTTCATTCTCAAAAAAACTATTATGAAATATAACACAAAAATTAAGTTACTTTCCAGACCTCAGTCTAGGATTTGTCCATCTCTGAGTAGCAGGAGATCTGCATAATGGAGTGATATGATTAAGGTACAATTGACTTCAAAGGCACAACTTAAATGATCAGCAGTAGGATTTGGAATTTCACTAGTGATTTTGTAACAGCAAAGTCCTTTTGCCCTGTTTGATCATCTAAAATTATTTGAACCATTTGGATAAACTACAGCTTACAAGCATTATTATGAATAAGGACTTATCCCGTGAAAATTTCCTGACATGGGTTAATTTTATCCATATTACACATCTCAGCTGCTGAGCCAAATATATATACCTAGGGAATTCCCTTAGTATTGCAGAGTGGTAGTTTCCAAGAAACCAGTAAGAATTTAGCAAATAAAAAACTTCAATGGAAGGTTTGTTCCAAAACCTCTAGTGTTACACGTGACGTTACAATCTATACATTTAATTTATAAAAATTACACAGTATTTACTTAATGCATAAAAATTGCACAGAAAAATTACACTAGACAAAAACTTGTCCCTAGACTAGTCTAGGTCAGGTAGAAACCAGATGTCATATCTTTGATGGATCATATGCATACATGATGTAGAACAGGAATACACATTCTTGCTGGCTGTTGCTGCCATTCATTGAAGGACACTTAGCACACTGTTTAACATTCAATTTGAATATTACATAAACCTTGGTCAACCTTTCTGCTTTAACTTTCCCCCTATTCTCAACACACTCTACTTTGAATATTTTCTGAATATCAAATGGGAAAACACCTTCTTTATACCCGTGTTTGTAAAACTGGTTGTTCCCATAAGTTATCAAATCCATCAAAATAAGGTAAACTGTCTAGATACACTCTATCATGCAAGATAATCTAGGGACCAGTCAGTCAAACTCAGGAACCAATCTATTATTTATATGGTAATCATCTAGAAGAATTGCTGTTTTGGTATAATTAAATTTTATTTTCTGACTAGCATTACAAAGTTCATTTTAGGTTATAGAAGAATATAGAGGAAATGGAAGAACAGACATATGAAACTTTTTTAAAACTCACAAGAATCCTAAAAGGGCTTTACAAATATTAATCAAAGTAATATTCCCACAGAATTACTATTATTATTGAACATCTTTCTCAAATAATAAAGGCTACTGGAGTCCATGAAAACAATATAGGTAGTGAACTTCTAGCCCAAGTGTGTGGGTCAGTGCACTGAAAGACTGCTGAAAGCATACTGTATTTTGTCAGACTATTTTACTAAGTCTATCAAGATTAAGAACTGCATGCAGTGAAAACTCAGTTACGATTTTATGCAGAATGATTTATAGTAAAACTCCACTGCAATTTTTTAAAAAGACAGATCAACACTCCAATGTACTAAATGAGTACATTAATGTTAATAAACGTTATAGCATTGTTTAATAACATCAGGCATGCAGGCTAAGCTTGTGCAAAAAGTATTGAACATATGTCAGCAACTAAATAGCTATGTTCACCATAAAGAATTTAAATCTATCAGAAATATTGTGCTTTAGCTTCTTGAGAAAGACAATGTAAACTAATTACAATATGCCGTATTTGAATATGAACAGTCCTATCTGTCTTATTTCATTTTTATGTGAAAGGAACCTTTTCCTGACAATTTATTTTCTAAGCTATTTCAAGCATTTGGTTTTACTGCAATTTAGAAAATTAGCTATCTGTAACAGTCAATTCCATGGAATAATTTCAAGGAAATAAAATAAGTTTTCAGTAGTTACTACTGCTAGTATTTATTCTGTTGAATTACCTGGCACTTAACCAAAAGCGGTGGTAGAGGGATATTAAAAGCAGAGAATAACCAATCACAGAATCACACACAATGTGTATGCTCCTCCACTTATCTGATTAAGTTCTAAATTTCTCCAAGGATGGGGATTTCATAATCTCTTCTGGCAACTACTCAAGTACTTTAAACACTCTGACTGTGATTTATTCCCCCGCCCCAAAATGCAACTGGAATGTCCCCTGTAGTTTGCAGTTGTTGCCCCTTGTCCTTTCACTGCATCTCACAGAGCTATCGTTCCCTCTTCTCTATTATCCACCGTTACATAGTGGATCTCCCTTAGATTTTCCCCAGACTAAACACACACACTTTGATATCATACATCATATCCTCCAGGCCTCTAAGTATCTTTAAAGTCTTGCAGTGGCCCCTTTCCAGTTTGTCAATCTCTTTTTTTTTTTTCTTTTGCCTTGGGGGACACACACACACCAAAATTGGACATTGTGTTCCAGACCCATGAAGGGAGGGGAATATTAATTTCTCTAACCCCACTGCCTCTTTCCTGCTAATGCAGCCAAGTGCATGTTCAGCTTCTATTACTAATAGGTCATATTGCTAATTCATATTCCATTTGTCCACCAGGACCTCCAGAGTCCTTTTCTGTAGAGTTGCAGGCAACACCCTGAACTGATACAAGGAGTTCCCTCCCAGGTACAGGATTTGCTCCCCCAGTCTGATGTTCTCCACAGGTTACAATCGTGCACTTTGTTACATCATCCCACTATAAATGATGTCAGTCTCAGCCCGTGTACTGATCCCTGAAGGAAACAATTCATAATAGGTCACCCAGAAGTCACATCTTTTTAAGCCAGTAGGCCAGCCAGATTTTAATGTAAATTTTAGTCCACCCACCTAGCTAGTATCTCCTTAGCTGGCTAGATGAATCCTACAGGATTTTCAGAAAAGCCTTGCCAAAGTCAAAATAAATTAATAATCTCCCCTCACCCACAGAGCTAATCTTCCCATTGTAAAAAGCAATCAGGTTGGTCAGACAGAATTTATCCTTGGGACATGCACACTGAATGTTCACTGTCTTCTTGTCCTTCATGTGCCTTGAAATGGACTAGAGGAGGACCTGTTCCAGAATTTCTCTGTGGTCTGAAACAAGTATGTAATTCCCTTCTTCTTCCCTTTCATCTTGAAGGTGGGGCATGACACCTGACTTTTTTCTAGTCACAGGGAACCTTCCTTGATCACCACAATTTTTCAAAGCTGATAGTGGACAGTTGGCTCAGCACTCTTTTTTTTTTTTTTCTTCCTGCCTGCATGGTCCTATGACCATGTCTATTGTTATATATTTTTCTTCCTTAAACATCAAAATCTTTTTTAAGAAAAAGAGTAACTTTTATCCAGTTAGGTGGATTTAAATATTTCCACTATGCAAGTATTCAGTAGTAAGCCCATAATGATGTACTACAATAACACACATATATTGGCACTGAGTGACAAACCATGGAAATATCCATATTTCTAGTCATTACCTCACTCATCTATTCCTTCAGATTTCCAAGGTTCATTTTACAGGCTAAAGTTACATTTAGGTTGCAGCTTCCTTTAGCTAGTGTGTTGCTTGGGGTATAAACCGAAACCACCACTCTCTTTCCTTGCGATTGCAATGAGATGGGAGCAGGAACTTTAGCTTCGTTTCTGAGTTTCTAGTTTGTCATAGAATTACACCTCCATTCCAAAGAAGAAACTTGAGCACAAGGTGATGCAAAGAATTACATAGCATTCTTTTCTTTGCCACCTTTTAGCATTCCATTAGCATAGAAATCCAATGTCCTTAAGATTAATATCGTCAGAACTCTTTAAGGATTTGTAATCTGACAGTCAGCATATCCCTTGTTGTTATATTAAATATTGTTAGATTTTTCTGTCAAAAATTTATAAAACCCCAGAGGGCTGGACTGAAATAATTACATGGCATACATACATCTCTCTAATGACGAAGAAAATATGCCTCAGGTTGCAGTTCAGTGGAAACCTCTTGCACTGGTAGGAAAACAGTGACTGAATAGGTCATTTTCACTTCTACCTTACCTAAGTGTATGAAGAATCTACTTCTCCACAATAAAGAATGCATCTTTGATAATTTAAAAATAATTTGATAATTTAAAATTAAATGCAAAATTAACTGCTTTGTACCAGAGCAGTAGGATTGCCTATTATTGCAGCTTTAATGTATTTAGAATTTAGGTAATAAAAAGAAAAATGGAATAGGCACAACAGCTATGAAATGAACTGTGAACCAAAGTTTGCCAAGTCTCTCCTCCTAAATCATACATGTTTCATTTCTTTTAAAACGATATACCTCTTACTCTGTTCTTTGTAAAAAATAAGAACAAACTTTTAGTCAAGGAACTGGACTGTGAAACACAAAGACCAGTAAAAAGAACAGTTTCATCACAGGCGTTTCATGAAAATGTTGAAAAAAATGCTATTTTTATTTTTAACAGGAATATTTGGAGGTTTCATGAATTTGCACAAACTGAGTTTAGAAAAAAAATACTAGCAAGACATCAATTTTACCATTTTTTAATAAGAATTTTCATTTGGTTATTTTGTACTTTCAAGAAAAATAAGTTCAAAAACTCAAGACCAAAGAAAACCACTTAAAATTTAGCAAAGCATAATGCTTTTATCCACATCTGAGTTTTCAACAACTTTTCATAGGAATTCCCAATTGCTTTTATTCTATATTCCACCAAAAAAAAACCCAAACAAAAAACCCCCCTCTGAATTAATAGAATAAAATTTTTATTTCCTTTTGGCTCTATTTAGTGCCTAGCTCAATAGTAACTTTGTGTGTGACCTTGGGAAAACTTTTTAATCTCACTCAGTTCTGTCTGGGAAAATAGTAGTTCCTCATGAGTACTACAGACTGTAAATTAATTGATTTTCTGAGATGTTCTGATATTACAGTGGTATCAGCACAGCATACCAGAAATCATTTGAGAATACTTCTTCAAGAATTCTAGTCCCAGAGTTTTTTCAATATTGCCATGTCATAACATTTCTCAAACAGCGTAACTGGAACACATTCCCTCTTCTGTCTTTTTGCCAGAAGTGAATTTCACCCTTGGTGAATTTTACTGCTTTCTTTCTACTACCAAGTCCATAAGACAACATCACTCTAAAAGAAAGAAAAACCCCCATGATGTTTGCCAATTAATAGTACAATTTGCAGATTACTGAGAAAATATTTGAAGATCTGCAGAAGTAACAACTCAATTCACTAGAAAAAACTAAACCAATTTAAGCCTGTGTGTACTCTAATAAGTATCATCTAAGGACTCAGTGTGATTTACATGATTAGTTAACCTATTTCAGCATGAACATTATGAAATTCATGGACTTCTATTTGCACTATTTCAATTGTCTGTGGATTTTGAAAGTGATAGGTTTTGTGAATTCAGTCCATAGTTACAGGCAGTTGAGTATAAATGACACCTGTTTACCAGTAGCCTAGTATTTGAATAGCTGGAATACTCCAAACCGTAAATTAGATAATGTGGGATATGCAGATATTTATTAAATACCATTATATGATATTCTATCTATCTTCCTTCTGTAAACAGATCCAACATCACTGAAAATCATTTGCAAATTTTAAAACCATGGGCTGTTTAAGGAACTCAGGAAAACATTACATCTACCAGACTACTTGCTGAGATCACTGTCAAATGAACCTAAGTGAAGAAAGAAGCAGTTCGGAGCCAGTTCAATTCCTGTGTTCTAAAGAAAGCACACGCTTTATCTTCTTTCAAGCACTCTTCATTTCTGCCAGAACTACTGTTGCTACAGATGAGCAAACTCAGCCCCTCTTTCTCCACAGATAAACCTTCCAAATACATGAGAGTCAGTACATTTAACTGCAACAAAGAGCTTGTTCATTACTAACTACTGAAAAATCTCTAGAACAAAAGCGATGTTTCAATATGCATGTTTAATGTCTAACAGGCTAATACCCAAAAATCCAAGTTTGCCTTCTCTAGATGCTACTGCAAGTCACACAGTAAAAAATGAATGCCATAGACTCTAAAGGTAAGAAAGGAGCATTCTGTCACCTGTCACCTTCATCATATAGCATACTATTTCACACAAATATGCCCATAATCAAAGCTATAACCTGATGAATGTACTGTAATTTATTAAAAACAAATGAAAAATCAAAATGAAACATCAAAAAAGGTCTCCAGATTTAAATATGTGAAGCAGTGAAAAATGCACCTACTGTTCTGCTTTCCCAAATTTCCCTTTGAAATGTGTGTACATAATTGAATTTTTGTAGCTTCAGCTTCCAGCTGCCAGATCTTACGTCTTTATCAGATAAATTAAAGAGCCCTTTACTATCAGAAATTTTCTCTTCATGGGAATATCAATAGATATATTAAATTGCTTTTCAGTTTGTTCTTGAATAAAATAACTAGCCAGAGCTTCTTGTCTTTCATTCCAAGTCAGGTTTCCTGACCTTGAATCATTGTTGTAGCTCCTGCAGGAACATTTTTCAATTTTCCAGCATTTGTTTTAAAGCATGGAGGGCATAGCTATAATGGTCTCATTAATGCAATGTAGTACAGCGTCACTTACTTTACTCATTATTTGCCTACTTGTAAATCATGGAACTTTGCTTGCTACAGCATTACTTTGGTAGGTCTTGTATTTCTGGCTCTACACTATGATCCCTAAACCCTTTTGATAGCAATACTTTCTCAGGAATACCTCATAACCATTAAGTTATTTACATTCCTCCTCTTAGACGAACAGGATGTTAGAAAGAATTGGGAGGGTGGGGGTGGGAGGGGGAGCAGAGTGGGAAGTAGAGTGTGTGTGCAAATACTGTCTAATGACTAAACCACCAACCTGGAGATTTGCTTCTTTGCTCCCATGTAACCTTATATATTAATTTTCAAGTTCAGATAATTAGTGTTATTTAGATGTTGAATCCAAATGAAAATATATCAATGAAAGTTTGTTACCTAAATACTTCTGAGATGAGGGTCTGAACTTAGGTTTATAATTCAAATTTCAAAGTCATCAGACTTGTCACCCAGGACTTCAAAAAGCCTGCTGTGAAAGATACCTTTCCCATGTAAGCTGGCCCATCCATAATCTCAGTTGTCTTCTGAAAACATCTGTTTCTGCACAGACTACGTATCACTGAATTCATAACACCACCACAACACACAAACCTTCAAACACTGTCAAATAAAATCCATAGAATGTATCGGTTTCTCAGATGTTATACAAATACCAAAGATTTTTTGTTCCAATTCTGGACATTATCAAAGAATGGTTGCTGTGATAATAGACTGTAGTGGTTAAGCATCAGGGTGACGCTATCAAAAAATTACTGGAGACAAGCATTTTGTATTGTATTTAGTGTAAAGTAGACCCTTCTTTAAAAATTACTCCATGAAAGCCTTTTAGATAATTCCAATACAATAACAGAGTTAAAAAAAAGTTTAAAAAAATTTTGTAACCCAAGGTTACAAAATAACCAAGGTATTTTAAAATGAAACCAGGAAAGATTATCAACCACAAAATACCAAAGTCTAATAATCAGCAATTTTTAAACATAATGGATTAAATATGTCTGTATTAGATCTCAAAGAAGGTTTCATTCTTCAGGAATTTTCAGGAACAATAGCTTAATAACATTTCATCATAAAAATAATCAATAGTTCATAGTTATTTAGCAGGGAATGGATTATTGCAATCAGAGAGTTTGTTCTGCATCTCACAGAAAGGATTTCCTTGAACTGATTCCAGTTAGAGCTTCAAAGTCCTTCCTTTCCAATCTTATCACCACATTTGTGGATCTGAATCTCTCTAATATTTTAGCATTTTCCTTCAATTATGGGTTCCAAAAGGGAACCCAGTATTCCAAGAACTGTTACTGCCCTGTTCATACCAAGGTAGTATCCATCTTTCAACCTCTTTTTCATATTGTTCTGCTTTTATATCTTGGGTCACATTAGCCCTTTAACTTCAGCATTACTATGATGTTCAACTAGTTTTCTACCCTGGCTTCAAATAACTTTCAAAGTCACTAATTTCCAGCCTACCATCTCCAATGTCATAGGTGGGGGCAGCATTCCTGGTTTCTATATGACTTTACATTTGAGCAGAAGAAATTAATGTTATTTGATTCTCTTGGTTGACTAAGAAATACCACAGAGGTTTATTGATGGGGATGCTATAATTGTTTATTAAAATAAGAACGTTTATTATAATTAGTCAATGGAGAGTCTTGAATTAAAAGTAAGAACTATGTATGAAAACTTTACAAATTTATCTTTTGTTTTATGAAAAAATATAAAAATAAGATCTTATTAAACAGGATCAAAAATTTTGCTATGAAGGCAGCATTTTGTGCGTTTATACAACTGATGAATTAACATCAAAACAACCTGCTGAGCTGTTCTCTTTCTTTTCTTTCCCTTTTTAATCCATAATAAAGCCCAGTGACATTATGTCCCCCAACAGCCTGAGTAAGTTTAACAAATTGGAATAGGAACACTAAATCAATTCAATTCAATTTATTTAAACAAGACAAAAACTCTGAGGAGACCTTCATGCATTAATTTAAATGACAACCTCCAAACTTAGGATGTAAAATAAGCAGTGAAAAGAAAAACCAAAACCTACCCAAACCAAAAAATAATATCCAGTGTGCAAATGGTTTATGCCCATTTTGGTACATCCAGGACTTTCAGATCACTGAACACCAGTGAGTTACTATTTAAACAAATTGTAACTAGGGCCAAAACTCAGAAAATTTTAATTTTGAATATCTAAGTGTAACAATGTCTTTAGGATGCTCATATGTAAAATACAAGACTTGGGGTCTTACAAGCAAGCATGCTTCTGTAGATGAATCTATGAGTAAATATAAACTAACACAGGGAAAAATCTTCATTTCAGCACAATCAGTTCAGTCTATGCATGGGTCCCTGAGGAAACTAAAAATCAAAATTAATCTAACAGAAGTATGGCACATTGTTTGGATTTGAAGTAAAACTGACCAAAAGTTACACTATGTACACGATCACTGGAATGAATTTGTAGCCATGGAAAACAGGAAACTAGCCATAAATGCCTTTTCCAATAACATAATCTCTTAATAATGTAGAGAAATAAATTTCTTCTATTCAATATTCATTGATATAGTAATCAAGCAAACACATAAAAAGCTAAAAAATAATGTCTAGAAGAAAACAAAACTATTTTTCTAAAAGGTCTATGCTCAAATAGCGTATTTTACAAAAAATTGTACCAGAATTCAAAGTCAAGATGAAATGGGAACAGCTTGTTAAATCTGTTTTTTAAGCAATCTATTGCACAAGGTTCGAATCATGTTGTATTTCAGCTGGAAGGTCTGTGACAGATGGCCCACTAATGCAGGCTGCAAAGTCATCTACATAAAAACAATACTGGAACCTACAAGGAATCACAAGGCCCACTAATTTGCGTGAAGAGGAAAGAGTATCACAATACATGGGACCCTCTGGGGCACCTTGTTAATTATTGCAGGGTCACATTTCAGTGTAGGATTTTGTTCTTTACTCTAGAGCTAATTTACAGACAGTTTGGCCTGTGGTTCTCCAAGACCAAAGCCAAAAAAGAAATTACAGTAAAAACCTGTGAAGGATGGTTTGAGAGTTTTCATTAGTAGAAATCAATTTGCCATTATTGGTGAATAACTAGAGACTGAAAATTAGTTACAATCAAGAAACAGCAGATCATAAGATCCTGAAATCTAAATTCTAGCCTATAAAGAAGGAAAATATAAATACCCCATTCATGTTGATGATATTTATGCCATTCATTCCTAGCCTACATTCAGCCTAAATTTAATTTTGAGAAAAGAATTTTAAATCTTATTACATCATTCAGACCTTTGATTTGATTTAAGCTCATGTGTTCCATGCTTCCAGCTTACTAATTTTCTTAGTTAAAGCAAAGAACACTTTGACCACCTGTAGAGCAGCTGCAGTTTTCCATTTGGAGAACATGCAGTATCTGTTCATATCCTATTATTGCCTGACAATAGGATGAGATGGAGTAACAAGAGCCTAATACTCCACATGCTCTTTGGGAGCATCAGAGCTGACTCTGTTGCTGTTTTCACATTGTGTTGTAACCCTTGAAAACAGTGATGCTTTTCAAAAGAATTTGCATCCTCATGGCTTCAAACTGCACCACACCAAGAATGCAGGATATCCCGTTTATTCTGTTTACTACAACAGGATAAGGAAAAAACATGCACAGGATGAAAGAAGGGGAATGTTCAGACTTTTCAGGGAGGGAGCAAAAAGGAAGGAGGAGCTGACATTGAAAACAAACTCCAACTACATACTCTCCTAGGCATTACAGCATGAAAAATAATATTTTGTCTTTCTCAGGTCATGGGGAGTTATAGACACTGAGAACCCTTTTCCCCTAAGCAGGACAGAGCTACATCTATAGCACCCAGTCAGGACCTTGACTCAGGACTGTTTCATTCCCAACTTCCTCAAGACAAGCAAAAATTTTGTTGTGAAAGTTCAGAGAAACTATATGAAGACAGAATTCAATTACACTTTACAAATAAAACCTTTCAGAATATCAAGTATAAGACCAAACCTTCCTTACTAAACTGAAACCAGTGGGGCCTTATCACTTACCTCATTAGAAGCCCTGTCAGGCCTGTACATGGGCTTTTACTAACAGATACAAACTAGGTCACAGCCTGATTTGTAAGACATCAAGAGACATGGCTGCCTTCTAACCTCTTTCCTGCTCAATTTCTTGACTTTCAGCTCTGGATCGTTTTTCAAAAACAAGGTTGCTGCATACTGGAAACAATATCCAACATAAGAATGTTCTTAAGAACGTTCTGCCAATGAATCTTTTCATTACAAATGCTTCTTACTGCTTATTTCCTCTCCTACCAGTAATACCAATTTCATCATATCCTCAACACACTTCCTAGAACTACTTCCTTTTATCATTAGATATACTGTTCTAATATATAGTGTGATTGTTCCTATGCTTTATTTCTAATTGTGCTTTTGTTAACTTCAATTTGAAAACAGCCCCAAACACCTTCAAGATTATCAAATGCAAAGCAGATTTTTTAAAAAATCTTTTGTCTAAGAACTTGTTGATTCACAGTTGTCTTTAACCAAAACTTAGTTCACTTTGCATATTTCTTTTGTTTCCATGATATCATCAAAAGCAGATTGCACAAATGTGGAACGTTTTAAAATGGAAAACAGAGAACTTGTATTTAGTTGTTCAACAACAATCATCACTTGTACTGCTCACTGTTATTCATTGAGACATCTTTCTCGGTTATTATTTCTGGATTTCTGTCTGCAAAACAGCACAGTTACAGATACCCTAACAAGCATCATCCACACAGGTCTGAATTCAAAATAGAGGCCTTGAAATGTTTTTCTTTTCAAACATAATCTCAGTTAGAAGCAGTGTTGTGTCAAGATGCTTTGAACTAGTTGAATCTGACCCCTTTTGTTGTCAAGAGGACACTCAAATTGATGAAACAACTGCACTTTAAAGTAGAACAAAGAGCCAAATTGGAAGCCTACCAACTGAAAGATATGAAAATATTAGCTACTCATATTAACAGTTCAATTGCCTCTAACTAATAAAATAAGCTGAAATGTTCTTACCATAATCAAGAATATTTCTCAACAGAGTATGCCTCTCTATTTGTTATTGTTGTTCAGGAAACACTGTATCAATAAGCAGTATAAATAGGAAAAAAAATGGAACAATTTATTCTTTATTCTCTTGTCTGACAAAGATAAAAAACTGAAGCCTTTTAGAAGCAACATAATCTGTCCAAGTTCTCCTAAATTTTGAGTGCCAAGAATATCAGTTCTTTATTTCCTTAATTTTCCTCAAGGACTCTGGCAAAGTCTGGAGTTCCTAAATAGTAATAACACATGCAGCTTATGGCTTCAGAGGTTAAGAGCTTTGAAAAAGGCCAAAGTTATCTTTCATGTTATTTATAATATTATTAGGTGTATTTTTAGCCAGACATTTTTAGCTTAGCTTTTCTTCTGCAGGATTGGAAGCAGTGACTGAAATGTACTATGAGAACTTTTAAAGGTCATTATTAAACACAATCAACTGTACCTAAAAGAAACTTGTAACTGTCATGTGGGTAGTTTAAAAAGAACATCTAGTAAACTATAATAAAAGACATACTCCCCCATTACTTCTTTTAAAAGTGACTGTCTGAACAGTTTGTGGAGCTACCCGGATCTTCTCTCTGATAAATGTTTTAGCTGGGAAGTTAAATACAGAAAATATTACAGGAAGCTTAAGTGTGGCCAAAGCCATGATTCTCCATGTGTACATAATGCAGGTTTTTGTTGATACCGGAGAATGGAGAATCATTCGAGCACTTTTCTACTTTTTGAATAAAGTGCATTTCACAACATGTGTTATGGAGGTGGAAAATAAGAGGGAATTGCCCTTGACAGAGATTTTCACTGAAAGACTCTATATGGTTTAGAAAATGGGATGCTATCTATATGAAAGTTATGCACTGACTGATAGGTAATAATAGTAATCACTGTTAAAATATGGAAGAGGGTTGCTAAGAATGGAGAAATAGATATTTCTAATTGGAAAAAAACCCTTCGAGTTAATCCTCTTTTGAAATAAATTAGTTATCCCTCATGAAACTGATGAAAAAGAAAGTTTCAAAAGCTTGTAGATGTATTTATAAAATCACAGAATAAACCCAGGAGGCAGCTGACTTGAAATATTGGAGAACTTCAAGGGCTAAAAATTCTTGCTTGTTAAAACAGTTAGTGGCAGACATGAAGGGTTAAGCAGGAGGAGAAGAGTCTCTTACTGAAATCCATCAGGGATCTAACCCAGACAGAAAATTTGCGCATTCCCTCTGGAGTCCCTTCCATGCCCTTGGGATGCCAGGCTAATACTATCTCAAGTCCCAGAGGTGCCATGTCCCCAGAGGTGGAGCTCACTGTGAAATATGTATTCATGCAAACAGTTCTCAGAGGCCTCATTCTTTGATGCATGAACATGGCAAAGCCTATATTCCATGATCTGTTGCCCCCCAAACTGTAAGGACTATTTCCTGAAATCCATGAGAATAAACTCTGTGTTACTGGCTCATAAATTCGTAAAGCGGTCTGAGATTCAGTCTTTGCACAGTCCTTACTCTTACTAAGCAAGTTTTCTGACCTTGTGAATACTGAGGGAAAACTTCAGGTGTTAACACAGTCATTAACTCCTTGCTATAAATCAGGAACTTCAGCAGAAAAGATACACCTCAGTGGTGAGGCGAGAGCAGACCAAATATGAAACACACCGGGGCTCCTGCCCCCTCCCTGCCTTGCAGGCTCCTGCTTCCTGGGCACAACCAGGCAGCCCCAGGTGAGTTCAGTGAACGCACGAAGCCCAGCGGAGCATTCCCTTACCCACACAGCCCAGGTATGGAGCAGAGTCCAAGCAGAGGATCCCGGCTCTGCACTGCAACAGGTATCCTGCTGCTGCCACCTCTTCACAACCCAGGAAGCTGTGCTGCAAAACCTTCTTTGGCACTGGATTGTTACCACTGCTGCAAACCACTCCTCTTCCCACAGCTCGTCCATGCTCAGCAAGACCAGCCTTTCCCATTTCCCCTTGCAAATCACAGTTAGATGAAGTGACACTCCTTTCAACCTGGTCCGGATGTAGCATCCCCAAAACATAGCAATGATAATGGTATTTCAGCTGAGAACAAGACAGTTAGAGGACAGATGTCAATGAATGCCAGTATCTCCTGCTCAGGTAACTGAAAGAAAACAGATTTAGTGAAATAGGTTTAATCAGGCACAGCTGGGAAGCTCCATTTACCCAAAAAAGTTTGCTGTACTATTTAAAGAAGCAACCATCTGACAGAGTAAAAACCAATATTAATAATGTACTAAGAATTGACTATTAGTGAAATGCAGGCCCCCCAGTTGTTTGAAGCCAGCTGGTCTAAGCTACAAATGAGGTATGAGTTATGGCAGAGTATAAGAGGGCAGATTAAAAACATTTCAAAAATAATTCAAAGTTTTTTAGATGCTACAAAATGAATCATGACTGTTGACAGATATGGTCCAGGGGATGAAGTATAATTTTTGAAAGGTATGCAGAGCTCCTACAACCATACCGAGTTTTTGATAAAATGCTTCAAATCACTTTTCATTGTTTAAAATAAAAAAAAAAAGAAAGAAAAAAGAAAAAAATATGATAAGTTACTGTATTGATGCCACTACAAAAGGAATTTGTTATTTATGAGACTATAGTACATTACCTTTGTGCTTCTCTCCAAAGGGTGTCCATGAAATAATTATAATAGAGGTAGGTTTTAATATTAAAATAAATTCAGATTAACTTTTCTAGGTACTGAAGAATTGTGTATGACAATGAGATCTGAATCTTTTCATCTTATTTAATTATCAGGATACTGGTTTAATATCTTTATAGCCAGAGATGTGTAGCCTTTACAATAAAAGTAAGGCATGTGCTCCAGATGAACTAGACAGTACCACAGTGGCCAAATTACAGGGTGATTGCTTGATGCCAGCAACAGAAGCACAGAAAAAGTTAACCAGAAACCTGACATTGTGTTTCAGAGATGTGTCTTTTCTACAAGTGGGTGGAGAGCTTGCAGGACCACCTTGCAACCTCAGGTATGAGCCTTCAAATTACCAAAAGAAATTATAGCAAGAGTGTTAATATCTTTATGGTAATGGTTCCCTATTTTCCTGCCACTGCAGATCACATTGCTATTTCTGCTAGCACCCAAGGGCCACATATTACAGCCCTTCCTCCAGACACCGCACCTTCTGCGTACACGAAGTGTGATGTGATGGGCGTGAAATGTTTCTGAGAGTTACTTTTAATGATCACACTAAGTACAACCCACTCTCCCTGGTCAAGTAAATTCCTAACTGATTCCTGTCCTCATCTGAAAGTCCAGGGTAGGAACACGGCCAGGGCCAGATGTAGGCCACGTGAACTGTTCTAACAGCAGCTCTGTGTTTTTGACTGACATCTATTCCCACCAAAGTGTTATTAGCCCATATAGCAAAGTTCATTCATATTTCTGACCTGTTCATTCATTTTTGTATTCTTCAAAATTCCTACCCACTTTTTGCCTTTCAGGCAAACAGCTAAACACAAACAGCTAAAGTCAGTAACAGCTAAAGCTCAAACTGTGGTCCCACTGTTTATCTAAACAACACTAGATCTAATCAAGACCTAAAGGAGATTTACTGAAGGAAATTCTGCATATTTTAAGAACAGCCTATGGCAGTTCAAAAGATGCCCAAGACTGTAATATAGTGTTAACTAATTAAAATGGGGCCAGTGTGTTACTGGACCTGTTACATATTATCAAAACAATATATTCAATACACTAATAAGTTATGCTTACTGAAAATTCGGTGCCATGTCAGCCAATATCAGTATTATAAAACGTGATAAAAGTAATTACATATTGTATCCTAGTCTCAGGTACATATTTATTTAGTTAATTGTTTCTATTCTGAGTGTTCTAAAGGAGTCTTGAGATTGATTAAAATCTTGTTAAAAGGCTACTGATTTCTAATGCAGAGGTGGTGAGAAAAGCTTATAAGCAGTCTGAAATTTCTTGTGTGCTTTATATGCTGTAGACAAAAAGATTTGATGCAGCTGTTAAATTCACTAACAATATTAATGTTTTGGTAGTTTACTCAACATTTCTCTTCAAGGTCATTGTACAAGGTCTGTATTTTCTCCCCTTCTGTGCTTAGTTTAAAAATTTAATAGTTCCAATAAGAAGTCCAGAATACAATTGCAAATCTTTCTGCTTTCCTGTCCTACCCAATAATATTCAGAGCAGTTCTAAATACAGATATTACAGTTAAATGCCTGAAGACAAACAGTGTGAATACTCACTTTAGCCTTTACTGTCTGTAAGGTATATTTGAAGCAAGAGTAGTAAATAAGCACACAGTATTTGCTACTCATTCTTCCTTGTCCCTCTGTTCAAAACCTTTCATTCATGGAGCAAAAACATGATATCTAAGTGAGCCACAACACATTATAAACATTCAAAGTGAGTATCTAAACAATTAGTGTCTGAAAGCTGTTCAACCCCACTGCTGTTATTTGCTGAATAGATATTATATCAGACCACAGTCAATCACATAAATTACAGTAAAGGAATACTTAATAGAGAAAAAAAGATTACTTTTACAATATTTATTCTATTTATAAATAAATTGTATTTGCCTCAGTTACTCTGACTAGGCAATCAGTATCTGGAAACAGTCAAGATGAACTAGAAAATAAAATTATTTTGCCACAGGATTGTGGATTGTCTGATTAAGCATGAAGTGTGAAATAAACATCAGATGAGACTTTTTTTTTATGGCGCAGGGAAATAGTTATTAAGTAGTTGTGCAATGTATAATGTTTAAAACCAATAATGGCTTTAAACTGAAAGAGAGTAGATTTAGATTAGATATAAGGAAGGAATTCTTTACTGTGAGGGTGGTAAGG